>JANIJU010000001.1:69557015-69639200 GCA_025504685.1 Leucosticte australis
TGTATTCCTGTTCTCTGTTACAGTCATAAATTTATTTGCTTCTGGTCAGAATTTTTTTTAGTCTAATTATAACATCTGAGTTTAAACATTCCTTATTGTGAATCATTTGCAAGGATTTGCTGTTGTAGCTATGAGTAAAAAATCCAAAGCAAAAGTTCGAGAAACTGTCACTCATATTTAATAACACGGGTGGAAAAGCTGTACTCAGTCTGGTCTCTAATGATAGACATGTTTATGCAGCATATATTAAGCAACAACTTAAAACGGACATAATACTTGTTTACTCAGGATGAGCCACCAATGTTATCTGTATTTAATGTAAGCAAATATAGACTAAATATTATGTAATAGGTTCTAAGGTTGGAGTTGATAGCCCCTAAGAACCGTACTAGAATTCTTTCTGGAGCTATAGCAGTATTACACAGCTGGAACTGGAACAATACGAGGAACAAAAAAAAAGAATGAACAAAGAAAATTCTTTTGATTACTCTGTGTTACAGAGTGTGCTGGATGAAAAACAATCTGATAATTTCTTCTCTTTTTTTTCCTTAACATATCTCTTAGTGCTTATAACAGCTATTCAAAATACTCATATAGAAATCCATTGTAATCTATTGTATTTCAAATAATTTTTCAGTGTTTTTATTCTCACACAGTCCATAAAAGACTTATTTTGCTGTTTCCCTCAGAGGAAAAGGAAGTAAAAGCAATCAATTAAAGAGACTTTAAATTCTTAGCAACTCTTACAAAATAAAATAGTGTGTTACCATTAAAAATGGCAAAAATAAAAAAAAATTCATTTTTAAGTTCATAAAACCTAAATCTAAATTATTTTCCCTTCATGCAGGATTATGTTATTTTCAACTTGGATTTAAAACCCATTGAAATCAATGGGAAACTTGATAAGGTTTGCTCAGGTCCTCTTTACGAACGTTATAGCAGTAAGATCTTATGGCATTTGCACAGAAGCTAATAAAAATAAGCTTTGAATTTGTTTTCCAAAATGATCCACAAACCCATCATCTGATCCATGAGAAATCAATGGGTAAATCAACAGACAACAATCTGACTCTCTGCTTTTGAGCCCAGACCACATCTACCTACACAGTGAGCCAGACGTGGGTTGTGCAAATAAATGTAGGACAAACAAATTCAGAGTATCTAAGTAAATTCTACCAGCTGAGGAGCTGACTCAGTGACTTGCACTAGTGTTGAAGTGCAAGAGGGGCTATGCATGTATTACTTAAAATATTTTTTTCTTCTGCCTGAGCTGTTCTTACCCTACATAATAACAGTAAACCCATTTTCAGTGATTTTGTTTATTGGTAAAGAATGAAGTTGTCTTCTACAATAAATGTAGATTTGAATAGTGCATCATCTTGGTAATTCACTTACTTATTTGATGTATTAGCCTACTGGTACCTGACAGCAATGGGAACTACTATGTCTCAATTGATATGTTCTTTCCACTCTCATTTCAGACCTTTGAGGCTGGAAACACTCTCAAATGCTCGTAATGGTAACAGCTGTACATATTTTCTTTTCTGTCATCTTAAAGGCCATAATACACTCAGGAGCAGGGCTGTGAGTTCATTGATATTGCCACTCACTTCCCAGGAAAAATGTAGATCATGTGCTGACCTCCATCGGAGTCACTCTGTTCTTAATCTTCTTCCCTTGTGAGATAAGGATTGGTCTTGCAAGTACCAGCAAGATGCACTCTCATGTGACATGCTTTTTTGACATTTCCCTTGTCAGACAGTCCTTTTTCCAGTCTCTCACTTTAATTCAAGGTGTCTTTTCCAGAACCAGAAGGACTGGTTGACACTTCTGTTTACACCTTTCTCTATTTTTGGAATGTAACAACATTATGTGATTTTAAAATGCATATTTAAACTACTCTGCATCAAAGATTGTAATATCTTCAGAAGGTGGAAAGACTTCCCAGAAATGGTTCTGTTTTCTTTTAGTTATTTACCGACACATTGTCATCTCTACTTTCACTCCTTAGCACTCAGTGATACAAAATTGTCTTAGAATTGATGTATAAGAGAATTGTGCAGAAAGACTCCACAGTGAGATCTCAGGTGCTCCTTGAAAACTGATTCTGAGGCACATGCAGAGTCTGTGAAAGGATTAATGAGACATTTGCAAAAAAGGGCTACACCAAAATTTCATGCAATGAAAGCATGCTCAGCTACTGTATGGCAATCTGTACTCAGCCATTGTAGCTTCCCTGCTGCAGGGAAATGCTGACAGAAATGTTTATTGCTTAGGTATCATTACTAGGCTGATGTAGAGAGATTTCTCTCTCTGCAGAGAGATATCGCTGCTCTTTGAGCAAGTCTATCACTGAACAGATAGATGAGGAAGGGTATCTCTCAGATATGCGCATTTTCCCATTACAATTTGCATTTTTTGATAATGTAACTTATCCTCTGAACAAACTAACTTAAATTCTATGACCTTTCTCCATAAGCATTTAAATATCTTTAATGTTATTTATATTGTGAGTTGTGTTTTGCTTGGCCTGTATACAGATAGAGGTTTATCTCTAATGGCACTATTCTGTGACATAAATATCATCATGAATCATTTACTTAGGTCATAAATTTCATCATGTTCCCCATTCAGACCAAAACAGAATCTTGCTGGACACTGGGGTGTGTTCCTACTAGGGAAGAAGTCTTGTTCTTCCATTCAGGACTCTCCAGCGGAAAAGAAGATGGAACTATTCCCCAAATACAAAAGGCAAGCATTAATCAATATTGTGATCTGAAAAGATGTGAAACAAATTCTTTTCCTGCACAACAAAAGCCAGATTCCTCGGAATGAAAACCAGTCAAGTAGTACTAGTGTATCTAACACCTTTGAATTAAATGCTGTTATGTGCAAGCTTGTCCAAAACTTGTGATGTCTTTTGTTCATTGACATTCAAACTTTATGAGATGGGCAATTATTCTGTGGCTTTCTCATAAACTGTTTATAAATTGATTACTTGGACTTCATATAACATTATTTGAACTTCATGATAGATCATTGAAATATCTGCTTTATAACAAAAACCAAGTAATGAACAGCAAATAGCTTATGGGAAATGAGAACATGAAACTAGAACAAGTTAGTAAATTAGATATTTATAATTTTATAGCATCTGATTATCATCTGAATATTCATGACTGCTCTGTTCCAGCAAATACTTACTTGCATGCATATTAATAGGTATAATTGCTTTTATTATTTTTTAGGTTTAATTTTTATGGGTAGATTAGAATATCTTTCTTTGTCTGCCATATCATCTGATCTCACATTTTTTTAGTTACACATATACTACCTTTAATAGTCACACATATGCCTGTGTGTATCAATATTTCTCTTCAGTCATATTTCCTTTCTAACCTTCTTTTGCTTAAGGAGATTTTTTTTTCTTCTTCTTCTCTGCACTCTTAAACAGATAGAGGTTTTCCTTTCAATTTTTTGCTTTCCAAGGGTTGAGATTCCCAATTTCTCTGTTCAGGCTGAATATAGAAAGAAACTGCTTTTGGCCTATCCAGCAATTTCCTCTTCAGTAAGATGATTATTTGGATGTTGACCATCATTTCTTTGTTTTATGGGTGTCATTTCTTCTTAAACAAAGAGCTGTTGGTTACGGAAAGAAGAAATGTTAGTTACTGTCATGCAGTGAAACCTTTAAAATACATGAACACATATATATCACATGTTAATTTGAGCATGTGATGGCAAAAAGATTAATCACCTCCATCCTTACATGAGTCCAAGACATGAATTTTTAAGCTAATAGCTTCCAGACAGGACAAGAAACTTTTTCCTATTGCAAAAATAATGAATTTTGTAAACTTCAGGAAAGGGCACAACTGTGACTTTCTATGTACAGGCCTAACAGCATCTAAAGAAAATACACAGGATTGTTTGCTCCTGTGGCCATCTAATACTTGGTTCTCAAGAAGACAAAAGTAAACTTTTCTATTTTTCCTTCTTTTGGGAAGACCCATCTTATTTTTCAATAGGAAAAGAAAAAGCTTCTTGATTCCTGGTGGTAAATCATTTGGCCAATTGTTCCAGAATTGCCTATCTGCTTTAAAATGGCATAAGGAAAGACTAAAATGCAAGCTATAATATAATTCACTCTTACTATCAACAATATTGAAGGACTGCTGAAACAGGGTCAGTCCCATTTTGTGATCAGATAATGTATGAGTACAGAAGTACCATCTCTAACTTCTCTAGAAAAAAATCAACTTTTATTATGTTTTGTGAGTTGTTTTTCTTTTTAAGTGCTCCACACTTCCTCTCTGCTATATTTTCCAATGTCATCTCGAACCAGTGGTGCCGGGATAACAACTCTGAGGAGGTAGTCCCAAGGTATGGATGCTTACAAGGTACTTACAAGGTTGCAGTATTTGTCCTTGGAACATGACTTTATTGAGATGCAAAGTTTAGATTATGAACCAGAATCAGATCCTGGAAATAAAAGGGAAGAAAATTCTGAGTCACCTGACAAAACAGAGGAGATTTGAAGGACTATCTCAGTAGAAAGGTTAATTATCATTCTTGGTGGGTCTTCCTAGCCTTGTGAGTTAGTTACTGAGAGAAGACAAAACCCTCTAGCAGTGAAGTTGGTGTATTCTTTACATACATTGATGAGGAACTCAGTTTCTCACTATCTGAAGTATTTAACTCTAAATTGTCATTCAGATCACAAGATAGTTTCACATGAAATGAGAAGACCACCTCGCAGACCATCAAACAAAATATTTGGTACTGGTTGTCTGAGGGAAGCGCAGAATTGCAACAACATGAACATAAAAATGGAATCAAAGTTACGGTGTCTCTTTCCACATTCGAATATCAATATTGTTGATGTCATTACAGCTTCCATTTGGCATGATGACCTAGCCAAATAAAGAGGACAAAATTTAAGACATGCAATTTTTCATTGATTTTTTTTCCTCTGTCATCTTGGTTTACCCAAATAAGTAAAAAGCTTCATTTCACAAAGCATGGGCTTTGATGACACTGCTAGGCCCAAACAGGTCAGGGATTCATCAGTAATGTTTATAACAGCAACCTAGTCTTAAAATTCAACTGCTGTTTCATTGATTTAATGAAATATTCTGAAAGAATTGGTAATCTCTAACATTCCTCTGGATTAGAGGCTTGTTATCAGTTTCAGGCCAATCATAAATCTTTGTGAAGAAAAAAAGCCAAACACAACAAAAACAAAAAAGATACCCACACTAAATATCTCTGGAGAAGATGGAAGAGGAAACAACATATTAAAAAAAACCCCAAAAAATCCACACATTTATTATGGAGGCATATCTTTCTATGAAGAGACGCTCTAACCTCATTAAATGTTACTCAGTGATCCCAAGATCAGGATTCACTTAAAAGAGCTGTCAAGAGGCCATTTCAAGGGATTCTAGCAGGAATTCATAAGAGGGTGACAAAAGTGGTGAAGAGCTATAAATTTATTTTGCATTTAGTTCTTCTGTCTCAGAGGAATAGAGTCAGACTTGCACAGAATGAGCAATATGCTGATTAACATAAGAAATGGTTCCTTTATCAAGACCATTCATTTTTGAATAAGTGTTAGGAACTACCCCTTACCTTATAAGCCAAAACTTAAATGTTCTCCTTTCTAAACCTAGGATACTTATGCTTGACTCTTAAGGGATTGTTTCAAGCTATTTCAACTACAAAGGGCTTTTTAATCCACAGTGTTTTGAATACACTTACACATAGATTAAGTGATTACTCAAGAAGTTATTATTCCCCTCCTGCCCACTGCCCTATTTCCTAAATGAAGCACAAACCTTGCAGTTAATCTCACAGAGGTCACTGAAGGAACCCTAATAGGATCTTATCATAGCACCATAAGCTGCTGCTGGACTGACTTTTCCCAGGCACAGAAGCCACCATAGGTGAAATGTCTTTTTCTTCCCAGTCAGCTTAGTAACATAAAAAGCTGTCAAAAAAATGCCTACAGACTTCTTTCTTCTCAATGGTGAACAGTACCTTGCTTTTTTTTATTGTGTGGTTTGATATGAATATGAATTTGGTTTAGTTTTAATTTCTATTAATCACTCAAATCTTAAAGTCTTGTTTTTATTTTCTAGTAAAAAGTTTCTCTCCCCCATCCTCTTCTAGAGACAGAACTCAATCCTTTTATTATTCTCTAGTCTTCCAAGTCAGTTGAGTCTCTTCAAGCATTCAAAAAAACAGACCGCAAATATTTGTCACTATGTGAAGAAAGTATTGGGCTGTGAGACAGAATACGTCCCGACTACTAGTCTTTGCTTTTATTTGATTTAACCAAAGTGATTTAAACCAACTAGATAGCTAAGCCCCACAGGGACAATAGTTCATGCTCCCCTATGGGATGGGAGGGACAATTGATTGGGTAAAAGTGAGAAAATTTGTGTGTTGAAATTAAAGCAGTTCAATAGGTAGAGAAAAAAACATCCACACAGGCAAAGCAAAATAAAGAATTCATCCACCACTTCCTATGGGCATGCAAGTGTTCAGCCAGGTCCAGGAAAGTGGGGCCTTGTCACATGTAACAGTTACCAGGGAAGACAGCCGCCGTTATTCCTAATGTCTCCTCTTCCACCTTCTTCCCCCATCTTCTATCACTGAACATGATGTCATATGGTATAGGCTATCCCTTTGGTCATTTGAACAATTCTGACCTCATCTGCATAGCCTTAATTGTTAACAGATTTACAGTAGTCTGAATAAATCAGTCACAAAACATTAGTTTAATCTGAAATATTACTCCTTTCTTATTGTGGGTTCTCTTAGGATGAGATCCATCTAAACTAAACAAGATAGAGCAGATCATTGGAGCTTTATTTCAAATCAATAGAGACAGAGAGAGAGAGAGAGAGAGAGAAAGGCAACTCCAAAAGAATGTTCATCAAATCTGTTCCACATGAGATGAATCACTTCTGGAGGTATTTCTTTTCTCTTGACTATCAAGGAGTCTTCCTAGTCTAAATTTTACCTGTCCCAGTTACATTAGAAAAATTCCCTGATTTTCTCAGCTACTACATCTTTCTGATATTGTATAAAGATTAATCACTGCTGTCTTCCTCTAACAGTTTTCAATTTCTTTCTTCTTCCCACTTGTTCTGTGAAACTTTGGAAGTAGTATTTAATAATTTAAATACAATCTGTTAAGTACACAAAGAGAAAAAAAAGATTGGCTGGCAAGTAAAAATGTTTGCTGTCTCAACTTTTAAAAGGTTACTTTAACAACATAATCTTTTTTTTGTTTGCTTTGCTTTTTGTTGGTGTTTTTTCCTTCTTTTTAAAAATTCTAGTAAGAATGGCTTTACCACAAAGGCACTAAATAGATAAGTTTTGGGAGTTTCTGGTACAGTGTTATTTTTGCTATCTCTGTATCTAGACATTTTGAAGTCTGTGCAATTTAGTAGACATGAAATCAACAATGAAAACCTTTTCTGATTATCAGCTACTGTGTAATTGACATACAAATGCTCTAGAACTAGTTGGCATAATTTAAGAATTATTTACATTAAATTATTTGTGGTGAAAACAGTCAACCCCTATAAAAAACCTTCTTAATTTCTACTAAAAAAAGCAAACAAATAATTTTATTTAAAAAATAAAAAAAAATAATAGAAATAATAAAGATCATGTGAGTTGAACACTTTGTCTTAGCTCTATTGGCAGAAGAATGTTGTATTAAAAAAGTACAGTTTTTCCAGTCCATCACAAGATTGACTCAAAGAGCAAATATAATTCTAACAAAAAGATCTATTTAGTGCAGAAATAATAGCAACAAGAATTTGTTCTTCAAATGGAAATATTTTAGGCTTCTTCACAAAAAACCAAAAAACTTTACTGAACAAAAAAGCATAAAATAAAAGATATAAATTATGACAGGAAAAGGGGCAATGAGCACAATTGAAACGCAGGAAGCTTCATCTGAATATGAGGAAAAACATCTTTACTTTAAGGAGGACAGAACACTGGAACAAGATGCCCAGATGTGGTGGATCTTCCTTTTCTGGAGATATCCAAAACCCATCTGTACCAGTGCAACCTGTTCTAGGTAAACCTGCTTTAGTGAGGTGTTAAATTATGTATCTTTAAACATACTTTCCAACACCAACAATTCTGTGAATAAAAAAGAAAAATATTTTCTAACAGTTCAGAAAATTAGAATAGAAAGGAGCAAGAGAACTGTGGAGATGCAATGACATGACTGATTCAATACAAATTGTGTCAGAAGCTTTTTATTTTATGACAGTATGAATTCATTAGTTTTGCCTGGGGACCCTGAAGTAAGTACTACTTAAATATACACTCAGGGTTCCTGGATTTATATACTGAAGATACAAAGAATTAGAGCTGGGGTAAGAGTTAAAAGAGGTGAAAACGAAACCAAAAAACCCATGTTGTTCACTTTAGTTCACAAACAATGAATTTTCAGCAGGGCAAGTGAAGGGTTCTGTGATTCACCTGGCGAAAGTCAGCTCCTCATGTAAGAGAGTTCTATGACAGCTCAACTTGTTTAGCTTAGATGAATGAAGTTTAGGCAGACATGTTTTCTTTCCATTTCAGGGTGTAAAATCAGGAAATAAGACAACCTTTTTCAGCAGACAGACAAGTATCTGTAGGAACATATTCAGTTTGAAAATTAGTACGAGGCTTTCCAAAGAAATGTGTGAGTTTGTGGAGCAGCTAATTACTTGCAGTCCCCTTATACCAGATGTAGAATGGTTATCAGTGTTTCCCAGAGCTGTCTCTCTGATTAACTTTAAACAATTTTGGCATAAAGCAGAAATAGCCAGTGAAGAAAAGACCAAGCTCACAATTCCTTCTCTGTGTCCTAGCCTTTGTGAAACAGCTTCTTTCTTCATAGCCCTGAAATGCCTCCAAAATTTCACCTTTCACAGTCAGCTGCTACAAAACCAGAAAGCTGAGTCCTCGAGCATTTATATCCAGATTATTTTGGACCTGATATTTGGATTCACAGGTAGAGAGGTAGAAAGGCAGATTTGAACATACTAAAACCAAAATTAATTTTCTTCAGACCTTTACCTTGTGAGAACAATGATCCATGAAGCTCTTTTTACATCCACTGAGACCAGTAATGTTAATCATCCTCTGTTAATTCCCTCTGTTAATGTTTCAGAGGGATCTTTCTTTAAGAGTCTGTCATCTTCAGCACACAGCTTCTAATCTAACTTCCAAATGACACTCTGAAGAAGCAGTTAAATTAATTTCAGCTGATTTTCCCAATTTTATATTAGGCATTTACTAGAAGACCTGCAAAATACCTGCAAATTAAAAACAGAAAAACAAACAAATAAGCTTGTATGATTCATTCCAGAGAGCAGCAGAGACCAACCCTTCAACTCAGGGGTCATGCCTACCTGTCCATCAAAGATCCTTTACTTAAATTATAAGCATGATTTCCATATTAGCCCTAGAAATCTAGCTGTCTTCTGTGCATAAGCTAATAATATTTTTTTAATTTTAAGTTATGCATACCATTCTTGCATATTAATTGCACACACCAAAAGATACTGAAACAAAGTGACTCAGTGTGGAAGGAATACAACTCCAGAGGGTGATTGCACCCTGTTTCAGGAGTGGCTAAATTGCTCTCTGGAAGCAACTGGACTTTAGGGGGAGTCACCAGCATGTTTGGCTTAATTCTTCTCCTATCTTCCAGAAGCAAGTGTGGACTAGATACCGAATGGTAATCCTTTTGGAATCAGTTGAGCCCTGGTGCCAGAGGGGCAACTCTGACTCTCTCAGAAATGTGCAGGTTAAAAAGTGTTCAAATTCCACAATAAATTAAGTAGATTTTATATATTTTTTTAATTTAGGCAGTGTCCAAAAAAACCCCAAACAAAGAAATATGCAAACAAAACCCCCTAAATGTATTTTCCCAAGATACAGTACAAAGGGAGAAGTCTTAATTCAATTGTCTGTACAGAGGCATTTATTGCTATTTTACCTCAAGAGATCAGAAGCAATCAAGCAGAGCTGATAAATTTGCTGCACATTATGGCCTTTTACTCCTACAGAGAAGCAGCTGGAAGCAAGGTTGAACACTGCAGGATGTCTCAAGCAGCACTTTGTGCAGGTGTGTAGGAAATGTCACACTAAAAAATTGTCACAGGCAAGGAAAAGAACATTGAGAAGGTAAGACAAGAATTTATTCTTATTGTAAGGAAAATCTTAGCAGTTTAGTTCAAAAGGTATTATTCAAATATATTTGAAACAAAATGAGAAAAAACAAGAAAATGAAAGAAGATAAAGTATACTATTGTACAAAGCATCTCAAAAATAATAAAAACAACAACAACAATAATAATAATAATAACAACAATAACAACAACAATATAATTCAATTAAAAAATGCTACACACTTCATTCTTACTGTTACTTTTCCTCTGATGTTATGCTCACACTTATGGTAGGTACCACACATTTTCTGGGTACCAAGAGTGTACAGTACTGGTCGTCATCACACACAAAGAGGGAAAGTCCAGCAATCTGTAAGTGCCTTTTACAGGAAGAAGTGAGAGGTGCATGATAAAGTTTCTTTTTTTCCCCTCCAAGATTCAAATTGGACTATTTGTCCAACACACATTTATACCTTGATATTTCTTTCAGAGATGTTGATCTGCATCTTCACGTTGCAACCAAATTTAGTGTACCAGATGGATTTTACATATGTCGAATGCTTGTTATTCTTTTCTCTTGTTATCCCTATAACTGTTCCTGTCCAAATTCTATTTCTTTTACTGATGATTGGTGAGTTATTCATAGCCTTGCAATCACCAGTAACAAGCTGTGCCTCCCTTCTCATCATCCCATGCACACTATGATCACTCTCAAGGCCCTTGTTATCATTCCAAGTATTTACTTCTCTGTGCTACATCAATATATGAGGAAGTTATAAATACTCTGTTTTACAGAGAATAACTTTCTGCTACTTATATATATATATAAATTATGTTTCTACAAATTAATTTTAAAGATCTGATTGTTAGGAAAAGAAGTTATTTCAGTTAAAACAGCTAAAAGCAAAACTACAGACAGGTTCAGAAAAGCTCAGACAAAATCTGATCAATTTCAAATCTGAGGCCTTTCAAACCTGATACTAAGCTTGTGGCTGGCAATTATTTACGACAATGTTAGATTTACTGGGTTTCTGGGCTGGAGAAATAATTAAATCATGAAAAAATGAAGATGAGAATGGGAAACAAGCCTCTGAATGACACCAATATTGATATGCTACATTTACTTAATACTTTACTGTTCAACCATCATCATACTCTCTCCACTGAATATTTCTTTACTTTTTTGCATTAGCTTTTCCTTTATCATACTATTGTTTTTGTTCACACTCCAGTACACTGGAGGAATTTGTAAAGCATGGAAAAAAAAGAACCCACTCAGGTGCAAGTCAATAAACAATTACATGCACCCAAATTAAGGGAAACTGGGACTTCAATGTACAGAGGTTAAATATCATTAAATTTTGATGGAATTGCCTAAAGTCTGAAGTATTATACTAGGCCTAAGATAATTAAAAAATGTTATTAAGTCTCTCACATAACATTTCCACAGTATTTTTCTTCCAAATATCATACAGAAAAAACTTAAGGGACATACAGAAACTTGAGCTCTTATGTTGCTTAAACTCACTTGAAAGTCCCTATAATTCCTAAAATCCAAATGAGAACAAACCAACCAAACAAACAAATGAAGTAAACAAAACTAAGAGGACGTTCTTATTGCTAATGTCAAAGCAGATCTGTATTTTTCTATGCATATTTCTACAGAAATCTGACTTGTAAAGTTCATACTTCACCCTGTATTTAAAGTAAGAAAAAATAAAATAAACTGAAAATAGCAAAAGCCAGTAAGCCAATCTGAAATGGAATGAGCAGTGTCCCCCCCTCCCCCTCAAAAGTTATGGTAAAAAAGGCTTTAGGAGGGTATGTAAGTGAATAAGCATTATTTAAAAAGTTTTAAATCCACAGTCTCAGTTTCTTCATACAGAGTTGCCCTTAACTTTGGACAGCAACATTTGATTTACATCCAAATTTTTGCTAAAACCCCAAAAATGGCCCATAATACAAAGGAGGTTTGATACACACACTGCAAATTACACTGCATGTGCAGTAACTTCTATGGGGTTACAAAATACTGATATAACAGAATTCTGTAATTTGTTCTTTGTCAGTGAAACTGCTAAGAGGAACTCATCAGGATTTCAATATTTCATGAGCAAGCTATGATTGTGTTTTCTTTACTGGGTAAACAATGAAGATACTGAAACAATAATAATAAGTAATGCACAAAGAGGATGTAATATAGCATGCTATTTCAGGAGAATTTCAAATAGATATGTACTATTATATTTTGAAACTTATGAATACATTAGCGAGATCTATAAAGACGATAGGGAGAAAAAAGACCCTAAGATATGACACATGACTAAAAGAATGTCTATACCAAATAGAAGACAGTGGCAAAAAAAATGTCAAAATGTCTGACTTATAAAAAAGAGCCTTTTTGAAGACACTGTCTTGACTTTGAAAAGATATTTGCTTTCTCAGACTGGCACCGTGCCTGTGGATGGGAGTTTGTTTTTATGAGGACATTAGTATTATCATACAAAGATATGTCTTTCACAGAATGTCAGAATCAACTAGGCTGGAAGAGACCTTTGAGATCATCAAGTCCATCCTATGACCTAACACCAACATGTCAATTAGACCGTGGCACTGAGTGCCACATCTAGTCTTTTCTTAAACACCTCCAGGGATGTTTATTCCATCACCTCTCTGGGGAGCTCACTCTAATGCCCAATCACCTTTTCTGTGACAAACTTGTGGCTGGATCTCTTCAGTAGTGCCCACTGAGAAGACCAAAAGCAACGGCCATGAACAGAAACACACTACATTCTGTCTGAGCATCAGAAAACCCTTTTTTTTCTGTGAGGATGGCTGGCACAGGTTGCCCAGAGTGTTTGCAAAGTCTCCCTTTTCAGAGATGTTAAAAATCCAACTTGAGATCATCCTGGTAAGGCTGCTCTAGGTTACTCTGCTTGAGCAGGAGGAATGGAAGAGGTGACCTTCAGCTGTCACTTCCAACCTCAACCATTCTCCTGATTCTGTGATCGTCTGCTTCTGGAGAAATCCAGTAAAGCTTTGGTAATTTCTACACCATTATTCACTGTAAAAAATAGTCATAATCCCAAAAATATTTCTGTTATTAAAACTGGGGAAAAAAAAGGGTGGATGGAAAACATGGCTGCTATCTAGAAATATAGTTGCAGAAATAGCATCAGAGAAGAAAGAAGATCAATGTAAGCGAACAGATACTGCTGGCATGAGATTGGGAAGGTACATAATGCCAAGAATAAATTTGCATTCCAAAGTAGAGGTAGATTCCAAACAAAATTGTTGTAGTAACCAAAAATAGGTAATAGTAAAGTTTGCTGGAAGAGCAGGGAAATTGTCTCAAACTGCTTTTAATGTGGAGTTCACACATTTAGAAAAATGTGAGACTGACAGTCTCCTAACGACTGAGACTTGGTTAGACTCACTGAGAATATCTATACTATAAAAAAAGGCAAATAGAAGAGTGAGCTCAGAAGATGCAGTTTTGATTGTTATGCACCACACTTGAAATTTCTCCTGCAATAATTTGATTTTAAGGTTACACAAGGAAAACAGGATGATTCATAAAACCATTTCATGCCAAGATACTCTGACCAGAGATAGTATTTTATAAAAATAGCAAAGGATTCAAAGGTCTAAATAATTATTGAGAATTTAGAGATACCATTACATAGTGTCTTGCGAATAAAAAATTGAAGGATTTGAAACTGTCTATTTGCTTAAAAAGCTAAGGAGATAGTGTGAAGTTCTATTGGATATGCATGGCAAGGTTTTGGTAGCAGGGACACAGGAGGCTTGTCTCAGAAACTGCCAGAGGCCGCACCTATTTCCAACAGAGCCAATGTGAGCTGGATCCAAGAAGGACCCATCCCTGGCCAAGGGAAAGCACATCAAAGACAACACTAGAACCTCTAGGATTACAGTTTCAAGGGGAAAAGTTATTGCAGAACAATGATTTCAGCTGTGACAGAAAAATAAGAATATGTGAGAGAAACAGCCCTGCAGACACCAAGGTCACTGGCCAAGGGAGGGGATAAGGCGCTCCAGGCATGGGAGCAGAGATTTCTCTGAAGCCCATGGTGCAGGCTGTGGTGAAGCAGCTGAGTCCCCATAGCCTGTGGAGGTGTGTGGTGGAGCAGAGAGATCCATTTGCAGCCTGTGAAGGACCTGCAGATTCATCAGAAGGAAGCTGCAATCCTATGGGAATCCCACACTGGATCAGGCTCCTGGCAGGGCGTGGGGTCCTGTTGAAAGACATGAACCCATGCTGGGTCAGGATTGCTAGCAGGATGTGTGATCACATGGAGGACTGCTGGAGAAGTCAATGGAGAATTGTAGCTTGTGGAAAGGAATCACATTGGATAAGATAGTGGAAGATTGTCTCCTAAGAGAGGGATTTCCCACTGGATCAGATGAAGAGTGTGAGGAGTCCTCCTCCTGAGGAGGAAGGAGCATCAGAGACAATGTGTGATGAACTGACCAGCGTCCATTCCCCATCCCTCGGTGTTTCTGGTGGGGAGGAGACTAAGAATTAAAGAACAAAATTAAGCCCAGGATGAAGGGAGGAAGAGAGAGGGAAAGTGTTTTAAGATTTGTGTTTATTTTCCTTTTGCCCACTCTGATCTGGTTGTTAATAAATTTAGCTAATTTCCCCAAGTTGAATCTGTTTTGCCTGTGTCAGTAATTGGTGAGTGATTTCTCTCTGTCTTTATCTTAATACATGATTATATTTTCTCTCATCTTTGGGGAGTGATAGAGCAGTTTTTGTGAGCTCCTGGAATCCAGCCAAGGTTAACTCACCACAGAACTGGAAGCAGAAGTTGCAAGGTCCTACATATACTGAGATCTTTTCTGAAAGCAAAAATTTATTAAACCTTCAGTATAATACAAGCAGAGGTAATTATCTTATTAAATAAGTGTGTTTGCTAAGGCTTAACTACTATCACTCTTAGATTGGTATAAACCTCATAACAATTTAAAGCTGACCATGCTATCATGTCTTTCATCCCTCCAGACTGCTTAGCAGCATAGGATTATAACAGTAGGAATATTAAAAGTCCAATTAGTTTTAATAAGACTTCAGCTTCTTATCAGTGCTGATACATTGCTACCACATTTCTGGATATGGTTAAAATATCTAAAGCCAGAATTAGTAGTATAAGAATTTAGTAAAAAAAACCCAACAAAACAAACAAACAAACCAAAAACAAATCACAAACACAAAGCAATCCCCCAAAAAGTCCTGATTATCCTGTACCAGGAGCATTTGCTCAATATCATCAGGGTGTTGGAGAAGAGGAAAAGAAAAAATATCAGTGGGATACCAGGAAGCTTAGATTCCTACATTAAGATCTTAGCAGAGACACAAGATTATCTAATTTAAATTTCTGAGATCAAGTCTGTGATCCTGAAAGATTTACAGCTGTCAATATGTGAGACTGAGCTCCATGGAAGACTCAGGTTTTCACTGTGAAATGTCTCAGGCCTAAAATTTTCTCAATTCATACATGCTCATAAAGTGTTTAATCTTGAAACAGGCAGAAGAATTTACTGCTTCTAAATTGACTAAATATGTCCAGAAATTGGGCATTCATCCACCAAGAAGCTCAGAAATTTCAGCCTACTGGTCATAACTTGTACATAAATAATCACTTCAGTGTACTCAGTATGAAGTGACAATAGCCACTTCCCTTAAAAAAATGACTGGAGAGTGATTCTTGCTTTTATACAAAATTTTATGAGTATTACAGGTGCGTAGCTTCCAAGTAACATAAATTTGCTTACCTATGTCAGTTATAGACTATTTCCAATGAATACTTCAGCATGATACAGAGAAGAAGTAGTCCATAAATACTAAAAAAATTTTTAGTTTTCAAAAAAAGAATGAAAGTTCAATTAGCTGATAAATAAAGATGTGGAGAACATCTGTGAGATGAGAATAATCTTACAGCCCGTTATTTAATATACTTGCTTAGAAAGGGAAGTCTTAAAACTGTTTAAACTTGTAGCATGGATTATTTGTTAGTCAAGATGAACAAGACATCCATCAATGTAAGATTCCTACGTTCCATAAAGGAAGGGGATTCAGGTTATACTAAATCATATTGGCTCCCCATATATAACTGGAATCAGCTTCCCAGTCAGCATGACGGATACTTCATACTGACAGATAGAGAATACCAATTTAGTGAAATGCTGAATATTCCTAAATGCAAGGTAAGGACAGCACATGGTCTCAGGCAGTTAAATAGATTTGTAAATTTCAGCACCTAATAATGTTGTTACCCTAGTTTTACTGACTCAGCCTAGGTGAATCTTGAAGCACACCTTTTTGTATTGTAGTCACAGAAGACATGGGCTACAACTGTCTGCAAAAATCGTTATATGCGTTTAAAAATAGCCAGGCATGTGGAGCTGCAAGCTGTCATTCAAGCTTATATGTCTGTAAGGATACATACCAATACTGGCAACTATCCCTTAATTTTCTGGGGAAAAAAGAAGTGGTATTTTTCCCTTTTTCTTTTTCTTTTTCTTTGGAAACAAATAGGAACTTCAGAATGTCCCCTGGTTTTAATCTGTAATAGGTTAAAATATTCAAATATAAGATTTGTAAAGCACTAGCACTGGCTAAATGTGAAATGCATTGTGTATTTAGTCTTCCTCTAATCTAATTGCAAAAATTATCATGGTAGGCATGTACCAATGTATTTATGATGGCAGTGTACACATAATGATCTCATGGATCCTTCTGGTTGCACACTGTAAATGCTGCAGAGCAGGTGGTCCTGCCGATCAGCTCAAACTCCTTCAGCTCTCTATGTTGCCACAGTACATAATGGAGTGAACAAAATAAATGGTGTGAAACTACTAGTTGCTATGCCTGGGCACCATGCTTTCCCATTTTCATGCACATAAAATCTGTAGATATTAATTTTTTGGTTTGGCACATACTCTGAAAACAACTGCCGAAACACAATTTGCCATAAAGAAGAGTGTGGCATTGCAGCTTATTGAGGTTTGGATATTAATATGCTTGAGCAGCCCTCAGAACAATGCTAAGCTTTGCACAGTTAAGCACAGAAGTGTTATCATTTGTCTTCAGAGAATACTTTGAATAGATATTTTGCATAACCTTTTGATACCATGCTAAAAATATTCCTGGAAATAATGGACCTCCAGACTAACTATAGTCATACATAGCTATCTGAATGGTAGTTTTCAAATTAGCTCATTTGGTAAGCTAATTGACATCCAAATTAATTAATTCAGTTCTATCTGAAAATTAGAATGAAGTAACTCATGTAAACATTTATCTCTTTGAGATGAAGTTATTAGCTTAAGTCGGTGTCAGAGGCTTTCTCTAGGTTCAATAATAAAAGATGTCTGACTAAAAAATAATGAACTCCTGTAAAAGAGGTGAATTAAACTGCATCTACATCCACTTACATATAACTACTTTAGCATTCCTGGATCCTGGTGTACATACTAGGGACCAACTGATTGTACACAAAAGCCATAAGGGGATAGACATCAGCCTTTTTTCCCATTTGATTTTCTGATATATTAATACATACAGTATACATGTGTGTATATATAAATATACACTATATAAATATATTAGATGCATATATATGTACAAAAATAAGAACTAACGTTTACCTAAAAACTGACTGTTAAAGGGTATCAAAGGTAGAAATTTGTGTATTCAACTTGCTGCCACTTAATGTAAACGATATATTACACTTCAATTAGAAGGCATACTAGACTTGAATTGGTGTGACAATTCTGACAGGAAAAGCAGCAAAAATGACTAAATTATCCTGATTGATTGAATATTCTGACAGATCCCGTCAGTATAGAGATACTGCTGGTTTATATCCTATTTTGTGTTAGATTCCCATTAAGAAATAATGTATGAGCTTAACACATTAATTTAATATGGTTTATAAATAGGAACAAATTAAATATTGATATGCATTTTAGTATAGGCTGCTTGTAGTATATAGCAATTATTAACTTATACATATGATTATTATTAGTGTGTTGGAAATAGATATAAGTTCAGGAGGAGAACACAATGAACGCTTGTTTAAGACCGTGGATTCAGGCAGATTGCTCACTTACAGAACAGTAGAAGTGGGTTTAATGTTACTTTATTTTAGATGCCTAAAGCTCCTCTGAAATTCTGGTGATCGATGGAAATCATGCAAGAATCATCTCAACCTTTCAATCAAAATAAACCTCTCAACCTGCCTAATGTCAACATCTAAGCATGGTGAAGTGAATCCCACCACAAAACCTATGAGAACTGAGTAAACTTACAAAGATCTTATTTATTTAATGGTATTAATAATGTAGACTGGAATCATGTTTTGAAGTAGACCTCAATAAATTAACTTTGCAGAAGCAAACTTTCATCTTTTGAGTGAGAGAAATGCTTTTATGCATTACATATCATAAAAAAGGGAGGTAGAGACAAAAAGGATAAAAATAATTTCATAATAAGACATTGAGTAGAAAACAATTTTCTGCAGCAAAAATGTGTTTGTGAAGAATGTCTTTATCCTCACTCATTTGTAGGGGATCAATCTTAACTAACTTTAATAATCTAAACAATGTTACTCAGAATTCATTTCTTGACTGACAGAAACCTTTTAAATGTGATTCATTGGCTATATATCCAGTTTCTAGATGGCAAAAGCAGAATCGGTTTCCGCTTAAGATTCTGGAATTCTCTTAACCAAGTAATGAAAATATATTGGTGGTGACTATTTTTTTTTTTTTTAAGCATTTAGAAATCAAGGATGGAATTTTACCTAATACATAATCTGGGATGAAACTGTTGATGATTTAATTCATTATTTTTGAGTGCAAATTAATCTTCTTGTGGACAAAGAAGATTAATAAAAATAATAAGCATAGATGTAAACTTGAGCATATATATTCCTTAAACACTTTTTTCTATTCTCCAACACACGCAAGGTGCATATCCTCATAAATTAAACTTATTAAATAGCTACTTTTATACCAGCATTGAATACCAAACTCTGGCATAAGAACTTTGTTGGTTGGAAGGTAAGGGAGGTAGAGTCTGGCTGTTGCTTTGGTTTGCTCTGATTTGTTTTTTTCTCAAACTTCACATGAACAACTCTTCCAGAATTCAAGTCTCTGACAAATATATTTTTTGATGTCTGCTGGAGCAGACACATAATGCATGCACTGAAGGACTACACTGAGTTGATTGCAGAAGGTCAGACGCACTTCATTGTCTCAATCAGGTGATTTGTAACAGGTGCTCACTGTGAGCTCCTTCTCCTTGTTGGCATCTTCTCTGATCCTTGCCATACATGCAAGCTGCTCCTTTGCATAGAGCATGATCCTCCTACGCTTCCTCTTCCCAATTTTCCTAAAAGGCCTGTGAACATTCATGAAAACCACTCCACCATGTCCCTATGATCCTCTGTGATGAGGTCATAACTGTACAACTGTTCATAGATTTTCAGTTCATTCTCTTTGTTTCCCATGTTGCCACAACTTATATAGGCTTCTAGACATACCATTTTTTCCAAAGAGAGGTTGAGGATTTTCCCTTTATTTTTGTCTCTGGTGTGATTCCTACAATCTCTCCCTCCCTCACTTATCTGCAGGCATTGACCTCCAGTGCCTGAAGACTTAAATAACTCCTCACAAGGTTAGCAAGCCAGTGGGGAAAGATGCTCTACCCCACTCTCCTTGGCAGTGTCTCAAAGAGGTTTGCACGGTCACCGAACTTTGCAAAGGACACCAGCTGTCAGACCAGAGGTAAATGTGTAAATGCATCACCTCTCCTGATTTTGCCTCTCCCCTTTAATGGCAGTGCCAAGAACAGCATCTCCATGCTCATCCCCTATACTGTAGATTAAAGACCCATACAGTGACTCTTCATTCAGGGTGCCCTGGCAGTGTCATCAGAGTCTGTGCAGATGAGCAGCAAGGAGGCCAAGGTGACATTTTTCTCTTGCCTCAGTAGAGTCTCCACAAATGTCCTACTGATTTATCCCTCATCTGAGCACTGTTGCTGTGCTGTACTCTTACTTCATTACTCAGCTCCTCCAGCAGGCGCTTATCTCAACCAGAGAGCTGCTCCTGAGGGGAAGCCAGTCAACACCCCAAACCCTGCCAGCTTCTGGAAAACAAGGACACGGATGTCTGTGACTGGACATCCGTGTCCTTCCCTAAAATCTCTTCCTAGATTAAGGCCTTTGACATGTTAGGGTGCTCATAGCAGGCTTTACTCTACAGTTACCACTATTGCCCCGTCAGCTTTTGCAGCACTGGACAGAACCTGCTGTTTGTCCCTGTAGACCAATGGAAATGGTAGGCGCCTTATACCTGTAAGCCAGTCTTAGTTATAGATGTAGCTGGGTGTTAGTTAAATAAGAGGCTGGCTATGAGTCTCTCCTGTTCCTGCATAAATTCCCACTCAGTAGGCAACTTTTCATGGCGTCTTTTGCTTCCCAGCTCCTGTAAATGATGGGTTTTTGGCATTATCCCTTCTGTGCTGTGTTCCGCTTCATCTCACACTGGGCTTGTCAGACAATGCATCTGCAAAGAACTTCTGGTGAGAAAGAAAGTGTTCAATAGCTATCTGTAACACTTGTCTTTTGGTAAAGAAAATGAGAAACTAACGTTTTCAGGACTAAAATATTCAGAAAACATCTGAAGATTTTGTGCAGGGTGCTGCTGTCATTAATGTAAAATTAAAAAAAAAAAAAAACAGCAAAAGGAAATTCAGTGAAAATCCTCACTGAATTTAATGAAAAAAAATCAAATCCTTTACAGACTCCCAGAACTGAATGCTTACAGTTCTGAAAGAACTTGGTCTTAGGGGCAATCATTTTGTAATTTTTTTTCTTCTTCTGAAAAAAATTTCCTGTTATGCTTTTGAAACAAGCACAATCATCACTTTAATTTCACTTTAGCATCCATGCCAGTGAAAAGCTGCTTGAAAAAAAAAAATTAAAACTTGCAAGCATTTTCTTATTAGCAGTCTAGTATGCCTTCTGAGAGCTAGGGCCTTGACAAACAAAATCATATGATAATTCAGGTTAGAGTGAACTTGAGTGCATTCTAGATTGACCTGCTGCTCAGAGTTAAAATGGTGAATTCAAGCCAGGTTGCTCGGAATGCACCCATTTGTATCTTGAAACACCTCCACAATGGAGGTGACAAAGGCTCTCTGGGTGACCTGTTCCACTGACTTTTTGCCCACATGGGGAATGATTTTTGTTGATATGCAGTCCTAGGCTGCCTTGTTTTAATTAATGTGCCTTGTCTCTCATCCTGCCATAGTGCACTACTGTTAAGGGGCTGACTCTGTCCCTTCCATGACCTTCCCACAAGCACTGCTGGCTGTTGTTGGGTCCCCCTTCTCTGGGATAAACAGGCCCAGTCCCTCCACTACTTCACATAACACCACATCTAAGGCTTCTGTTGGTTATTATGTCACAAATCAGTTTTGCCCTGTTAGTGAAGAGGAGATCCAGCTGTGTGTCACTCTTGCTGCCAAACTCAGCATCTGAATCAAAAAGTTATGTCAGAAATGGTCCATGGGTATCGGGACCTTGCATTTCATATTTTCTTTTCCTGTATCTGGTATTTAAAATCTCCCACACAAATGAGGAACTGTGATACTGAAGCTCCCTCAAATTTTAGGGAAATTTCATCTTGCTATGGTGGTTTGAGGTTACGTGGATGCCAGGTGCCCACGAAAGCTACTCTGACTCCCCTTCTCATCTGGACAGGGCAGAAAAAATAAAGCTAAAGGCTCATGGGTTCAGATAAGGGAAAAGAAGAGATCACTCACCAGTTACTGTCATGAGCAAAACAGACTCACCTTGGGGAAATTACTTGAATTTATTACCAGTCAAAATCAGAGTAGGTTAATGAGAAGAAAAATCTTAAAACTGTCCTCTCCCCACTCCTCTCTCTTTTTCAAGGCTTAACTTTATTCCTGATTCTGTACAGGAGAATCAGAATCCTTCTCCCTGGCATGGTGAAAGGAGATGAGGAATAAAGGTCAGTCAATCAACTGAATGTTGTTTCTGTTGTTGCTTCCCTCTCAGGGAGAGGAGTCCTTCCCCTGCTTCAGTGTGGGGTGCCTCCCATGGGAGACAGTTCTCCATTAATTTCTCCAGCACGAGTCCTTCCCACAGGCTATAGTTCCTCATGAACTGCTCCAGCATGGGTCTCTGTCCATGGGGTGCAATTCAGGAAAAAGCTGCTCCAGTGTGGATCCTCATAAAATCACAAATCTTGCCGGCAAGCCTACTCCTGAGTGGGCTCCTTTCTGCATGGGTCTGCGGGTCCTGCCAGGAGCCTGCTCTGGTGTGAGATTCCCACAAGGTCACAGCCTCCTCTCAGGCATCCACCTGCTTTGGCATGGGGTCCTCCACGGGCTGCAGGTGGATGTTTGTTCCACCATGGACCTCCATGGGCTGCAGGGGCACAGCTGCTTCACCATGGGCTACACCACAGGTTGAAGGGGAATCTCTGATCCAGTGTCTGGGACACCTCCTCCCCTTCCTTCTCCACTGCCATTGGTGTCTGCAGAGCTGTTCACCTCACATATTCTTATTCCTCTCTTCTCTGGCTGCAAGTACTTCTGTGCCATAACATTTTATTTCCTTCTTGTTAAATATGCTATCTCAGAGCTGTTACCAGCATCACTGGTTGACAGCCCCGGCCAGAGGTAGATCCATCTTTCAGCCAGCTGACATTGGCTCTGTCAGATATAGGGAAAGCTTTACCAGCTTTTCAGAGCAGCCACTCCTATAGCCGTCACCACTACTAAAACCTTGCCACACCATCCCAATACAAATCCTCAGGTTCACATTTCTGCATTTTGGGGTGTAGAAAAAAGGTAGAAAAGAAATTAAAAAGGAAAAGAGGGGGAGTGAAATAACTAGAAAGGTTCATTCAGAATAGAATAAAACATGGAATAGAAATATTTTCCTGATATTTGTCTTTCATATGAAATGTAGGAGGCTCAAGCCAGCTAGCTCTAACACGAGTACAACAGCACACAGTATGACTACAGGAGTGCAGCAGAGCAACAAGTTGAGTATTACATGCTTATGGATTTAGCTGGATTTTATTAAACTTTCTAGTTTCCCACTGCATGAACTTTTGTCAAAGGCTTAAGATTTGTTGCACATTATTAGGTCTTCATAGCAGTAATCAGCTGCCTTTGCTTCCTGGAGTTCTTCACTAACTGTGGTCAAGCCCCTTCCACCACAGAAAATAGACCTGCATCCAAAACCTCTTTTTGTGAAAAATTGATTAGCTTGCAGCTGCATTAATGTGGATGGCAAACAGGTGGTGATATTCTGAAGAGTCTGACATATTTTAGAAAAATTATTAAACATGAGTGTCACACTGGTATGATGTCACTGCAAGACCAGTACAAATAAAAGACAAACTGCAATAAAGCAGTTTTTCACAATGCATGCACTTATCTTAATAGAGAAAAAACAAAAATAGTAAAAATATTTTAAGATTACATTGTCAATGATTGATTTAAAAATTTTACAGTACTTTAACTAGTGGCAAAAATATAAAGTATTTCAAATAAATATAGACATACTCATATTTTGATTACTGATGGTGTTAGACATGTTTAGACTAGACAGGTGACATTTTAGTCAGTTCAAAACTTTCTGAGATCTGACATTTTCTGTGGTTCACATTCTGTTTATGCTACCCCTTTAAGTCCTGCAGTTAAGTAGTCATTCCCAGAAGCCAGGCTTTTTTTAAGGCAGCACTTTTGAGAATGATTTTATAGAAGCAAGAACATCAGCATTTTCAGCAAAGAAAAAGACATTGCCAGAATTACTGAAAGCATCACTTACAGGAATTGTTAAAGAAAAATACAACTTTTCTCTCTCATGTAGACAAACTCCCAGATAATTAAATTACCAATATACCTGTGGGCCAGCATGTACCTGAATGCCCTAAGATTAATTAATGTCTTTGTACAAACCAGATTTTAGTAGGCAACAAAATTCCTCTTATGCCTTAGAAAAATAAAACAAAAAAAAAAAGTATTTGACTTGAAAGAAATATACAAAACTGTGTATATTGAAATCTGCAGTTGTCAAACTATCCAAATTACTCTTAGGGAAGAGCTCATATATCCTTTCTAGTCTAAGGAAATACATCCTTTCTAGAGAGGATATATTTCCTTAGATTTCTGACTTGTTTTTTTTTTTTTATTTACAAGAATATGATGACGATTGCAAAGGTAAACTTTTTTATTTATTCTTAAAATATTTTCAGAGTTGCAAGTTGCAGCTTTTCATATATTTATATGCTTTTGTGCTTGTATCTGTGGACTTGTAGATAGGTATACAGCTCTGATATTAATTAGGGAGCTGAGAGAAAGGGTGTAAATGAATGATCAATCACATGCCCATACAGAGTATCTGGGATATGTTCTGACTACAGATAACACAGAAGCACAGTTCTGCTCTAAAACAGAGCTGGAAGGGGAGGGGGAATCATTGAATAGGTTTAGAATACCTATACCACATAGATACTGGTGTTTCTTGGCTACCAGAAATAAAAGTTGCCAGCTGTCACTGCAGGGAAACAAACATGTAGCAGAGCAGCAACCGAAAACTAATGGAAGAGTGACATTAAATATGGACAGAGACATTAACTACAGGAAACCCTATTTGCTTGAAAATGATGGCAAAGGAATAGCTCCTTGCATAATGAGATTGTTAATTTCAAGGCCTTCCTATGGTTCATGCTCAAGAATACTAAGTGACAGAAGAAAAAAAAAAAAAGCTATGGAGAAAGACTAGGGAAGCTGAGGAGAAAATGGTTTAAGCTCAACCTGTCTTTAAAGCACTTAACTTTGAACTGATCTCTCTGGACCTATTTTTCTCATTAGGCAGAGATGGCTAAGAGCAGCACTCATTAAAGAAGCATGAGATTCCCCAGGGCTATTGAATCAAGCTTGAAGTTAAAAAATGTCTTAATCATCTCTTTTTAATCTCTGTATTTCACTCTGACTTTTTTGCTTGCTCTCCTTTCACCCATCACAGCTACATAATTACCGGGTGAAAAATTTCTGAATCCTGGATTCAAAAAGCTAATATGTTATATTTTTTAAACTGCAAAACCCCCAAGTTTTGCTGTCTTTTTTGATAATTTACATGAAAGGATGGCAGAAACACCAAAAAGGTATGTGTTATGTATTTAAATGCCAAATCTGCTCCCTGTTGGTTATATCTATACTGCAAGATAAAGGATGTGACCTTCCCTTTCCTAGGTGCTCCACTGTGTGCTGATGCCACCTTGGGAAAAGGTCTGGATTCCTACCCACGGTCCTCTGAAAAAGGTAAACCTGGAGGCTGGATAGGAAGAGATCACAATAGCTACTATAACTGTCTTTTTTGGGATCCTTAAGTGGGGGCACATTAGTGCATGATTTACAGAGTGTAACCAACCTACAATTAGGACCCAGAAAAGTTTCAAACTTTGTTAAAGAAGAGGAAGCTGTATGAAACAGCACACTCCTTGTGAAGCTGATAGTGCATAGCTTGGACAGGGGAACTCCTCACAGGTTTAAGAACTGGCAAAGTGGTCAGGCCCAGAGAGTGGTGATAAATGGTGCCACATCCAGTGGACAGCCAGTCACTAGTGGGGTTCCTCAAGGCTCAGTACTGGGGATGGTTCTGTTTAATATCTTTATCAATGATCTGGATGAGGAGATCGAGTGCACCCTCACTAAGTTTGCAGACAACACCAAGTGGGGGGGGAGTATTGATCTGCTGCTGAGTAGGAAGGCTCTGCAGAGGGATATGGACAATGGGCCAAATCCAGTGGTATGAGGTTTAGTACAGCAAGTACTAGGTCCTGCCTTTCAGGCACAAAAATCTCAGGCAAAATTACAGGACTTGGTAATAGTGGCTGGAAAGCTGCACAGCAGTAAAGGACCTGGGAGTGCTGTTTGACAGCAGCAGATCTTGAGCCAACAACGTGTCTAGGTGGCCAAAAAGGCCAATCAGGAATATCAAAAATAGTGTGGCCAGTAGGACCAGGACAGCAATCATCACCCTGTACTCAGCACTGGTGAGACCACACATTAATTTCTGTGTCCTGTTCTGGGCCCCTCACAACAAGAAAGTCATTGAGGTGCTGGAGAGAGTCCAGAGGAGGGCAACAAAGCTTCTGGAGGGTCTTGAGCACAACTTGGGAGTAGCTGAAGGAAATGAGTTTGTTAAGTCTGGAGAAAAGGGGGCTCAGGGGAGATTTTATCACTCTTTACAAGTCCCAAAAGCAGACTGTACGAAGATGGTGATTGGCCTCTTCTCCTGGGCAGCCTGAAAAAGGACAAGAGGGCATAGCCCATTCTGCAGCAGGGGAGGTTCCAAGTGGATATTCAGAAGAATTTTTTCATTGAAAAGGTGGTTACGCATTGGAATGGGTTGCCCTGGGAGATGCTGGAGGCACCGTCCCTGGAAGTGTTCAAGAAACAATTGGGCATGACTGTCTATGCTATGGTTTAGTTGATAAGGTGGTGTTCTCTCAAAGGTTGGACTTGATGATCTGGAAGCCTTTTCCAGACTTAATGAATATACTCCTGCTTAAGACAACTGGTGGATTGAAAGAAACTGGTGGATTGAAAAGTTTCCACTGCTGAAAAGTTAGGAGACAAAATGGGAGAGAAGATTTAATTTGTTTATGAATCTCCTTTCCCTCTTCTGCATATTAAGAAAAACAGTTCTCTCCAATTCCTTCAATGTGCTAGCTAGCATGACTTTACAAGGATAAAACAAGCTCGGATAAAGCAAGCACCAAAATCCTGTGTGGTATCACCACAGCAGAAATTGGTTGCCGTTTCCCTAGAAATGGGAACCAAGTTCCAAATGAATTTACCTAAATTTAGTTTCTTGCATGTTTGGTGGGTGCCTGAAGTACCACAACTGTCAATAGATATAAGCCCTGACTAAAACCTCATCCACTTGCCCAAATGTAGGCATCTGGTGTCATTTTAGAGCCTGCGGGATACTCTTCTCACCTCCAGATCTGTGAATGACACAGATCTCCTGTAAATTACATGTCATATTCTCTCATCTTCGGCAGATGCATTAGATAGCTAAGGGTATCTCAGGATTATTTGGCTTTGTGAAAAGAGAGTAATCTCTGGATTTTTATTGATTTAATACATGTTTATGTTGAGGAATACCTTCAGTGCTGATACATGCTTAGGATGCAGCTGCAGTTTGAGCTGTGGGTTGAGCTCTGGGTTTTGGAGCCCCAGCCAAGAGGCTGTGAACTGCTGACCCTTTGCAGAACAGAGGGCACAGGGGCTGTGGCCCAGCCAGGTAACCAGGAACTCAGAGACACAGCAGGAGTCAATGACCTCACACTTTCTCACGGAGGCTGTGCAGATGTAGAAGCCCAGGGTTCCCTAAATTTGGGACCCCTCCTCAGAGGAAGCAGCTCAAGGTGTTTTTTTGTTATTTAGTTATTGCACCAAGATAACTGTTTTAAAGATCAAGAAACCTGGGAAACCTCATGTGATTGTGTGAGAGGAGGGTGTGCAGCTGTGAAGGGGCATTGTCCCCAGCTCAGGAGGTGCAAGTATCACTATATAGATAGAGTGGCTTCTGCTAGAGTGGCTTCTGGATGGTCAGATAGGGAAGTTTTCTTAACATTTATACAAATTTTTCCTAAAATCTAAACATGAAGCTTGAGATGTAAGACTTGAATCCTGCCCCAGAAAGTAGTTAATGCAGGATTTAGATTTTTAAACACATTTTTCATGTGTTGCTTGAGACATCTCAGGCTGAGATAGCCATGTGAACCAGCAATTGCAACATAGGGCTGTCATAAATCAGTTGAGTCCTGTAACTTATTACTTCCATATTGCCTCAAAGTTATTGCCTCTATTTTACTATGTGGGCAGAGAAAAGATCCAGCCTGTAAGGGACCATTGTTAGTATATTTTCTTTGTTCAAAAAATGAAGACTCAATCTTTACTTAAAGGAACGTCTTACTTCATCTCTTGTCAGATGACTGTTCTTGATTGAATCTTGATAACAAAAAGTTATGCTTTCCATTAAAAAAAAATAGGGGGTTTTACCTACTCTGTCTCTTTTTCTCTCTGTCTCTCTCTATATATATATGTATGTATACATATGAACTTGAAGTAGATAAAATAAATAGAATACAAGAAATAAAACTTCTGGATGCATTTACACTGCCAAAGAGGGACCATGAGTAAGATTTGATCCTTTAAATTGGACACTTACTTAGCTGTGAACTCATTTCTTGACTATTTGGACAAACTCAGGTATTATATTCCAAGACAGTACAAGGCATGGTTCCAAGGCAAGTTAATTCCAAGGAATACTACTAGAAAACAATAAGCCTAAGGCTCCATCAGGCATAGCTTCAAGAACCTTACATTCTATCATTATTGTTCAGTTCTACCCATATTTTTCACCTCTTTAAACTGAATTATTTTATTACTGACAAAATGCAAAAGATAAGTTCAAATTTTATTTATCCATACTAATTATATATTGTCAACGTTGGTGTATGCAAAGAAATAAGTTCTCAAATGTGTCCTTTTTTTACGTATATGATATCTTCAGCATCGTAAATTCCACATGATGAATGAGGCCCAGTATTTTCAGTCTGCTTGCAGAAAAAGGATAATGATCCAAGTGTCTGCCTCCAAGATTTTTTTTAAAATAGGTAGAATCAAATTATTCTTTCCTGAATTATCATAGAGACCGGTGGCTGCCATTTATCTTATTCATGGGAGAACTGTCAGATGTAGGACACTATGTAAGTAGAGCATATGCTAAAAAAATTTTACAGTGCTTCTCAAAGTTTTGCAACTAGAAATAACTGTAAAAACAGAAAATAAAAGTGAGATGGCTGCATTAACAAAATCTCTACTTCAGTAGATTATTTGACTAACAGCAGATATGTTTTTTACCTTATGGTTCATCTACTGTCTTGCTTGAGCACATCTGTGTAAGGTCTTAACACACATTCTGCACTTGGGAGAGCAAACAGATACAATTATTTTTATTTTTATTCATTATTATTTATGTCTTAAGAATAAACATCTCTGTGTAAATTTACTACGACAGAACTAGAAATACTAATAATTGCTCAACCAATTATTAGGAAGACTAAATTCAAACATATTAGGAATATTGAAAAAAAAGTTTGTGCAGCCAAACTGTGTAAATTTCAGCATTATGCCTGTGACTTGTCCTGGTTAGTCACAGGCGGCAACTAAGTACCATGCAGCCTCTTGCTCACTCCCCTTGACCCAGGCAGGATGGGGAAGCAAAATTGGAGTGTTCCTGGCTGTGTTCCTTCTTGGCTTCTTGTGCACCCTCTCACTGGCTGAACGTGGGAAACAGGAAAGTCCTTCACTTAGAAGTAAGCATTACTCAGCAACAGCTCAAATATCAGTGTGTTGTCAACATTATTCTCAGACTAAATCCAAACCACAACACTGTACCAGCTACTAGAAAGAAAGTTAACTTTATCTTAGTTAAAACCAGGACACCACTTAAACAGAAAATACTATCTGTGAATTTGGAACAAATCACTTCATCTAAGATGAAAGAAAAGTGAGAATTAGGACTTTATCCAGCTAATTACCCTAAAGGTCTATAGCATAAAACAGAACTACAGAAGTTGTGCTTTCACTACAGGGTTGTAGCACTGTCTGGATCCCTCTTTCTCATCTTTCAGAATTAGACTTACCTTTTTTTCCAACTGCAACAAAAATAGATGACATTCAGTGACATAGCCATCACTTTGATCAAAAGAAACTCAAGATATTTGTTGTCTATGAGACATTGTTTTTGTACAATAAGTCATTATCTTGTAAATTTAGGTAATTTTTAGTGATAATGACACTGATTCTTAAGTTCTAATGTGACAGTTTCAATTCCTGAATATTTAATTCACCTTTAAAATACTAGAATTTATATTTTGCTTTTTGGGAAATATTTTTTCTCTAACCCTTGCAATATTGCTTTTTCCTCATGAAGGTGTTGGCAGATAGAAGCTGATTTCTCAGGAAATCATGCTGAATTACTAAACTTGAGAAAAAGCTACATAAACACTGCATGATGAATAATTATCTCTCTATCACAACAGACATTTTATAAAATATGTATGCATGATTTAAAAGCTATTTGCAAGAAAATGTTCAACTAAAATATCATGAAAACTGAGTTAGCTCAATTTATTAAAACACATAGCAATTAATATGTGCACTGCTATTTGTAGTGCAAAATTATGTTTGACTGTGTGAAACACTTAAATTAGAGAAACTTTATAAATTTAAGTTTTGTGAAGGCTGACTTTCTAGATGAAATGAAACCCAGTTTTGAAGACTGAGTAGCATATGTATTGATTAAAAAAAGTTTTCTAAATGGTGGCGGAATAAGGCATGGCCTTGGCTGTGTTAATGCAAAGACCTTTATTGGTTTCAAGTGCTTCTTTTTATACTTCCCAGAGCTGGGATAAGATGCTCCACTTTATGCCTATTGGCTACATGTTACCATGCTCTCCTGGTGAACTGAGCGTGCTGTGATTACGCTGCGTACATGAACAGGAGGAGATGTTTCATCTTCTTGGTCACAGGTCATGCTGCCTGATCAGCTTCAAGGTTGTTGCTGCAGAAGGTTTAGCAAATCAGCCTTGCTCCTCATGTCATTTAACTCATTCTGCTCTACAATGTACAAATATATATGTAAATACATTAAGAGTGTTAGCAAATGTAATTTGTGACAAACATACTTATGAAGGAGAGACAAAAGCATTTTGAAAGAAAAGTATGTTATTTAAAAGAAGTGCTTTCTTTTCAAAAGCTTCTTGAAAAATTTTATTTTTAATTTTCACATGAAAATTCCTTATTCCTCTTAATATCTCTCCTTGAGGAAGTACAACTCTATGCTGCAGTGTATATTTAGAACTGCTGGGGGGTTTTTATAAGCTTGTTTACCTTAAATACTCACTTTAAACCTCAGAATAAATTCTCATTTAAATATTAAACAAATGTTAAAAGACCCCAAGAACTGGACAGAGTATAAGGTGATGTCTCTGAAGAATAGTGATGAGCATGATCACTATTTCACATGAGTGAGAGATTCAGAGTGAGAACCAGAGGCTGAGGCAACAAAGGGAACCTTTGGAGGGTGTCTACTACAGGCCACCCAGTCAAGGGGAACTGATTGAGAAAACCTTCTTGCTGCAGCTACAGGGCAAGTGACCTAATCAGTGACATCAAGACTGCAGGCAGTCTGAGCTGTGGTGGTCATGCAATGGTGGAGTTTGCAGTCCAAAGGATTATGCATCAGGCTAAGTCAGGACCCTGGATGCCAGGAAAGCAAAACTGCAGCTGTTCAAGGAGTTAGTCAGTAGGACCCCCTGTGAAACTGCCCTCAAAGACAAGGGAGCAGAACAGAGCTGGCAGCTCTCTAAGGATAGTTTTTGTACAGGAGAGGAACTCTCAGTTCACAGGTGTATGAAACCATGAAAGGAAGGCAAGAGTCTGGCATGGATGAGCGAAGACCTCCTTGTCAAACTAAGAGGAAAGAAGGAAATGCATAGGCACTGGAAGCAGGGACAGGTGTCCTGGGAAGAGTATAGGGATTCTGTCTGGTTGTGTAAGAAGGACATTAGGAAGGCCAAGGAGCACCTGGAGCTGAACTTATTAAAAGATGCAAAGACTAACAGGAAGGGCTTCCATAGGAATGTCAGCCAGAAAAGAAAGTTCAAAGAAACCCTCCTCAGTGAGCCATACAGGCAAATTGATACAGAGAGACAAGGAGAATGCTGAGGTACTCAAGAACATTTTTTTGCCTCACTCTTCACTGGCAGCCTTGCTTCCTACACTGCTTCAGCAAGTAGACTTTAAGAGAGAGACTGCGGGAGCAAAGTCCCTCCCACTGTAAGGAAAAATCAGATTCGTGATGACCTGGTGAACCTGGACATGCATAAGTCCATGGGACCTGATGGAAGGTGTCCCAGAGTTCTGAGGCTTTAGTAATTGCCAAGATGCTCTCTATGATATTTCTGAAATCATGACAGTCAGATGAAGTCCCCAGAGACTGGAAAAAGGGAAATATTGCACCCATTTTTAAAAAGGGTAGTAAGGAGGACCCTGAGAATGACCCACAGGTGAGCCTCACCTCTGTATCTGGAAAGATTGTGGAGCATATTCTCCTAGGGGCTAGGCTATGGCACGTGGTGGACAGGGAGGTGATTTGAGACAGCCAGCATGGCTTCACCAAGGACAAGTCCTGGTTGGTCAACCTTGTGGGGTTCTATGATGGTCTGACTACATCAGCAGACAAGGGAAGTGTAATGGATGTCACATCCAGGCAGAAAGGGTCAGTGGCTCAATGCTCACAAGGGCATCAGTAACAAATGGTGCTCCTCAGAGGTCCATATTGGGACTAATACTCTTTAATATCTTCACCAAGGATAAAGACAGTGGGATTGAGTGAATTCTTAGCAAGTTTGCAGAGGCTGCGAAGCTGACTGGGGTGGTTGTCACATCTGAGGGGCATCAAGAGAGATCTGGATGAGCTCAAGAAATGAACCCATGTAAACCTGAGGGGATGAACTAGATGACTTTAGAGGTCTCTTCCAATACAAGCTATTCCATGATACTATGAAAGGGGATAGAGCCAGGCTTTCTTCAGTGGCATAAGATGAGGCAATGAGCACAAACTGAACACACAAAGTTCCCTTTGAACACCAGGAAACAGTTTTTTACTGAAAATGATGACTGAGCCCTGCCACAAGTTGTCCAAAGAGGTTGTAGAACCTCCTTCCTTGAAGATAGTCTAAAATTGTTTGGACATGAATCTAAGCAGTCAGCTTGAGCAGGATGGTAGGAGCAGATAACCTCAAGAGTTCCCTTCCAAATTCAACTGTAATATGATTCAGTAACTGCTTAAGGACATTGATGAAGTTCATCAACATTTGGACCCAGAACAGAAAACAGAATATCTCAATGAAAATTCAATATATACTTTCCTATTCTTTCAACAAGTCTAACAAAAAAAAACAAAACAAAAGACGAAAAAACCAACAACAACTAAAACCCACATATTTAAAGGAAAAACAAAACAAAACCCAGAGTATTTTGCACTTGACTTACTGCCTATTTTACATTTGTAAGTAAGTAATTTTTAGTTGTCTAGGGTAAAAAAAAAATATTTTTTGCTTCAAAGTGAATATGTCACCGTGAAAACAGTAGAGAACAGAAGAACTCCAGTTCAGCAAAGCTTGATATTTTTGAGGAGTCATAAACACCTCAAAAGGAAAATTAAGCATACTGATTTTGGGCTCTGCCTCTCCACTGACCATGTAATAGGTTGCTTATCTTAAAAGATAAGCACTTCTAGAAAGTTAGATTCTGTTTATATTTAGCAATTATCTGAAGATTACTGCTCAATAGAGAAAATTTGCATCTTTTTCTAAAAAATATTTTAAAAGCAGGTCTTATATCCCCACTTCTGAAATAATATTACAGTCTAGTTAACAAAAATGCCTTTGCCTGAATTAAGGGGCAAATAAGACCATATGCCAAAGTCAATAGTGGATTTTATTGAACAGTAAATGTGAGAGAGAGAGAGATGGGGACAGAAAAAGAGAGAGAATGATAGTAACCACTCCAGGGGTACCCTTCATCCACCACAGCCTTCTCTGAGGTGTGGGTCCCCAGAGGGTTTTTCTGGAGGACACAATTCTGTATAGTCCATATCCCAGATATCCAGAGCCATATGTGTTATTCCCACAAGCTGGGATGACATGAGATTATGCAATTGCTTCTTTTCCCATGTCTGCATGGTGGGCATTTTTGTCTGAACAGGTTACCCAGATCTGCTTCACCAGGCCTGGCATTATCCTGTTGTTGCATCTGTGCTTTTCCCACTGTCTGCACAGTAGAGTCTTGTCTGATGTGCTAATTCCAAACCTTTCACCTCTGTGTAGGCCTGAAATTAACACCTTCCTTTTCGCCATCTGTGCCTGTCTTAAGTGAGCTTATCTTGTGGGAACTTCCTCCTTTGTCAGTGTTTCAGACAATTTCTTGCATTCTTCAAGTCCTGACAAGAGCATCAGAAATGCTCCTAGAAGCATTTCTAAGAAATGGAACTTAGAAGTCCAGACACGGTCCTTACCATAAAATTTTGCAGCAGTATTGTGAAATGAATAAATGAAAATGAATACAGGAATAAAATGAAACAAAAATAATTGCATGAATGGGATTCTTATGTCTCATCACAGATGCCACTCTTTCTCACCTGGCTGCTCAAACTGAGAGAATCAGACTCTGTCTTTCTGTTTTCTGCTTCTTGCACTCCTGGCTGACTACTACACAGCCTTGGGAGGAGGAACACAGTGATTTTGAAGTTTCTCTTAGATGGTGAGGGCACCAGTCCTCAAGGGCTACAGAGCAGGAACAGTGTGCACCTGTTGCAGTGCACGCTCCATGTTGGGGTGGGTAGGGAGGCTGGGCTTGGTGTTAGTATGGGTACACTCTGCCCTTTGGGCATGAAGATACATAATGTAGACAGATTTTACAGAATATTTAATGTTTTAAAGGGAATGCACTAAAATAGTGTTAAGACAAAAGCTGGACCTGGATACTTGGCTGCAGTGAATCTCTTTTCTTTTTATCTGTATATCTTATAACCTAGTCAAGAAAGCATTTTCCCAAAATGTGAGCCATGACAGTTTATTCTCTCTAGGCTGAGAGTTTTGTTTCCTGAAAATTTTACACCAGAAGCCAAGTCTTCCAACATCCAAAATAAATGTTGTAATCATAAAACTTAAATTCATAAGGCAAATATCATTCTGTTAACCCTAGGCTCACTTGCCTGGGCAGGCATTTGACAGTTTGTGTGAACACTGGCAAAATTTAAATAATTTAAATAATTAAACAATTTAGTTAATTAATTAATACTGAAAATTAAGCAATGGGTGAATTCCTACACATTCATTAAATCAATATTGGAAATGAGCATCACTTAATCTGATTCTTGGCATCTTCAAAACAGATCTATGTCAAAGCTACTAATGCTGCTCAGTCATCCTTATAGCCAGGAAATATATTTGGAAATTTTAGATATCTTTCAACTGAACCATTTTTGAAATCATCTCATGTGTTATAATTAATTCATCCTTCCGTATCTAACAGCTAAATCTTCATTGCTGATAAAGGCTCAGATGTAATAGTGCAGCTCCATTATTAGAATACCTTATATTACTTAAGTCTGTTTAGCTAGTAAAGATATTTGGGGCACAAACTTTCTGAAACAGAAGGCTTAGACAACTGTAGTGCATCTTGAAAAAACCTGCCCAGCCAGAATCAATAACTAAGAAAACAGTATCCAAGTTGATTAGGCAAGGTACAAGGAAAAAAAAAAAAAGTGTTAGGATTCTAACAACATTCTGCAGAAAAGTGAAGGAGACTGAAGTGTGTAGGATGGGGTTACTTGTTATTTGTTTTGACAATATCTATGTCTCACTTTTGACCTGTCAACAAGTAGTGCAATCTTGTCACAGTAATTTTTTTGGAAATGTCTATAGTTTGTGCTTTATTGAATATGATTCTGTGAGAGACTAAGTTATACAAAGCAAAATACCAGCGTAGTTAGGGTAGGTACATGACATCTTTGGTTGATCTATCTCAGATGGCCTGAGCACACATCAGCCATGAACTAGAATCCAATTAAATACTAGAGAAAGGTAATCGAAGAAGTGAAGCCAATTAGATTATAATTCTAACAAGTACAATTTGAACACTGAGTTGTTTTGTTCCATTTTTTTTCTCCATGGAGCTTAAGGAGTATACCTCATGAAATGTCCATAAGGTGTCTTTTTAATGATACATCTACTCTTTCTCAGAGAGTGTGACTGAAAAGTGTAAGAGAAAACATGGCTTATAGATTGAGGGATTGCAGCCATCAAAAAATATAATATTTCAATATGAAAAATAAAAACTCCCTAGAAGGACCATCCTGTGTTGGAGAAATTAAAGAACAACTTTTGCCTTGTCCTCAGGTAAAATAGCTGTATGTTGAAGCTATAGAGGCTCACTATGCTATGTTATTGTCCGCTTAAAGCTACAATAAGCATTTTCCTTATGCATTTAGTAGATTCCATCTCCTGAGATGCTCCATGATCTAAAAGTGCAGCTGTATAAAAGACAGTTGACATGCTTAAACACCATATGTGCTTAAGGCACCTTGATATATTGGACCCTATAAATGTAATGCATGGCTGCTCTGTATGTTTATATAAGTCTCACAGCTGAACATAATTCTAGCTCAAAAGGATAACCAGAATTCAAATCAAACTTATAAAGAAACAGTAATTATTTTCAAAGACCAACATGACAGATCATGATCTGTAGGTTTATTTTATTTTTCTGTCAACTTTACATATGTATCTTCAGACTCTACACCTACATCATACACACTGGTGTTAACATTTATCCTGAAAACAAACAAATCAAGGGAGGTTTTTTTTTTCCCCTCATTATTCTGAATTAATTACTGTGAATTTTATCATAGAGCCAGCTAATATGAAGTATTTTTATTTAGTTGTGATCTTGTATGTGTGTTTCCCTGCAAAGTGGAATCTAAAATACTTTCTCTCTGTGAGACTGTTACTGACATTTACCTTCTCTGTCTGGATTCATGTTTTCACAAAACATACAAAGAGTTAATTTCTTTTAGATTTTTGCCCTTCTGTCAAATGTTGTAAATAGCAGACTGCTAGTTCAGAAGATATGAGAGAGAAAAACATAAAAATCCATGTGATAAGAAGCATTTGTAGTAAAACATCCACACAGTTAATTAATGGCCTCCACACATTCTAGTATTTACATCTATCATCATAATTGCTCCTTGGGTTTGATCCCACAAAATTCACATGCAGAGCAACGTGTGCATTAACAAGTGTAATTTAAAGCTCTGCAAGCATACAGGAATTTATATTAATGAGAGCCCGGCTGGAAGTCACTGCTGAGAGCCTTAGAAAAGGTAAGGCTTCTAAGAGGAACCAGAACACAAACATCTTATTAGCATGAGAAAGCTTTCTCTTTTTCTTTATTTTATTTTTTTTTCCCTGTGTGTTTGTGTGTGTGTTAGTCTTTGCACTCCCATTTATATCTACTGCTATTGCTACCTATATCATTACCTGAAGGGGCTGTCTAGATTCCCCCATAGCATTCATTAAACATAGCATACATAACTGATAATAAAACATATTATTCTCCATTCCTTTTAGGCTCCTGACTTATTAGACAAAGGGGCAAAACTTGGTATGCTTATGCAGAATAAATCAATACCAACCAAAGTAATTATCAAAAACTACTCCCTCACCACCCAAATAAGGTAACCCTCACATTCACAGCCAATATTCAGCCAGCTCTAATGTGAATTTTTTTCTGCCCTTCAATTCACTTAACTGTTCTAAATTAAAAAGAAGCAGATAAAGTAAAGGACATGACCAGTCTTTGGTGTTTGATCTGTTTACAAAAAAATAAATCCCCCCACAAATATGCCCACAACAAAAATTAACCAAAGAGCAAAATAAAAAATGAAAAATTAAACCCCCAGTAAATGCTTTCCTTAGAAACAAGACTAACAGCCAGCAGGATAGAGTAAAACAGGCAATATGCACAATTGGCCAATCATGCGGTGGCTTGTGTATTTTATCAATAAATAGATTTTTCATGAGGCTTTTCTTACATTTAGGAAACTTGAGGAGAATTTCTACTCCTCAGAATGCCTAGCTATTAAATGAAATTATTCCCAAAACTAAAGTTTGTTGAGGCAAAATTGTATTGAGAAAAATATCAGTAATTTAAAGAATAAAAGGAAAGCCAGAAAATAATAGTTGCAGTTATTGCATAACCAACAAAATAAGATTCTGAACTTTCAGTTAGATGCATACTTTTTAAAAGCATAAATTTGTTAAAGAATGAAGATGGTCTCACAATTATTTCAAGAACCCTTTGCTTTAAGGTTGCAAGGAATAAGTGTTTGAACAACAATCTGTTTTATATTATATCAGAAATTATATTTAGTGATGTGCTCATATACTTAGGTCAAAATGAACCCAGAATTTTTTAAGAATTATTTGCTTGATCTTTTTCAATTTTGATGATTATTTTTCCTCCTTAAATGTGATATTCATGCATTCAAATTTAGTCTGGATCATCTTATACAGTTGTGAGCAGATTTTTTTGATTGCTTGTTTGTTTGTTTTGGTTTTGCTTGTTTTGTTGTTTGTTTTTAAAATATAATTATTATTAACAGTTGTGTTATTATTTAATACCTTCACTTTTTAAAAAAAGTAATGGTTATTCATATGTAGCTTGGGTATAAGATCTTAATATATGCACAAAATTTGAGGTATGTGTTCTTTCAAATAAAAGATTAATTTCTTCTTTTGAAGAAAGAGGGAGATTGATAATGCAGCTATATTTCAAAAAGGTTTACATTTTGAATTCTTTTAACTCACAATCACTTGCAAATTCTCATAACACTTATCTTGTCCTCAAAGGAAAACCAAGAGATATCTCTAGACACTTAGATGTCTAATTTAAGACATTGTCTTATTCAGAACAAACAGTTCATATAGCAAAATTGCCACCTCAGGATAGGAATTAACATCCCCAGAACAGCTGAATCTTTCCCTGAAAGTACTTATATTCCTCCACTGAAAACTTATATGAATATCTGTTAGTGAAGTACCTCAAGTTAGGCAAGATGTATGTAGTACGAGGGTTCATGGAACAAGGCCAAACAGTAAGAAATTTTTATCACATTTTTAGAGATTCTGGTTAAAAGTATGACATTAATTTTGTGATCAAATATGAGAAAAAGCTAAAACCAGGACCAGTTATCTCATCTGAAATGTTTAGACATGTCTGAGAATAGCCTTTGAAAAACCGCAAATATTTGTGAATGTTGTTTTGCACCTGTGGAAGAAGAGGATAAATTTCCCATTTGCCGATTTTCAGGAACAGCAGAGGTGCTGGGAGCTATGGCATCAGCATCACGCCCAATGAGGTGAACAGGGTCAGACCAGCCCTGGGACATACATGGAGTGCCACAGGGACAGGGTGGTGCAGGCCAGTCCAGGAGGTCAGACCCCTTTTATGGGGTCTGTCTCAGTGGGGCCAGGCAGGGCAGGGCTGCACTCAGCTGAAAGCAGAGTTCAAGGGTAGGGGTGGAACTCAGCTGTGACCATCCTGCAGCTCTGCCTGGGAGTCTCTTCACCCCACCACTGGCTGGATGGGGTCCACCCCTGGCTGTGCTGGATCTACCTTGTTCTTGAGCCCCAAAACCTCTCGGGAAGTCTAGGACTGAAGTACTCTCAAAAGGCTTCCACTGATAAGCTTTGCAGATATAACCATCTGTGCAGCTCTGTCTTATTTAACATTAGTTTTTACTTTCTTTTTCTTATGGTCTCCTTGACAGGGAAATTCATTTTAAAAAGGACTGGCCTCAAAACTTTGACTTCTTCATAGCAAGGGAAATTACCATTTTCATGACTTTTAGCACAACAGGATGGTCAGAAGAGTCTAATTCAGTAGTTCTTAATAACACTGAATAAGTAAAAAATTAAATGCAACTCTTTGAAAGCATCAACCATTAAATTATTCACTGTCCATCATACATTATAAGTTTGATCCTGATACTCTCCAGCTTATGCATATTACTTCAAAAGTGTTATCTGGAATTTCTGTATTTGGCTGCAGCTGTTAATGAAGTGCAAAAAATTAGAGATATTTATTGCAGAGTGTTGCACATTTCAAAGTTAATCTAAATGAAATCTTCTACTGTTCCCCTACTGACTGTCAAAATTTTAAAAGTAGTTGGTAACTTACATGATTTATACTTGTCAATGTCTGTATTTGGAAATTTAGAGGTAGCATAAAGAGTTCATCCTTATATACTCAGCTTTCAGGTAAAAAATATCTAAAGATTAAATAACTGTTGTTTAATTTATTTAAAATCATGCATATTCTCCATGGATATAGTTCACTTATTTCTGAAGTGGTACTCAACATTAAAAGAAAAACTCTCAGTAACAACGATAACATAGTTACTGTAGCATTCTGACTTCTGAGGCTCCTGTACATTTAAGAGTAAATTTACTGAGTTTCCTTTTTTTCCCTCTTTTTTTTTTTTTCTTCTTTAGCTAAATAATAGAAACACAGATAATGCAACAATTCCCTAAGCAATACTTAGGAAATTATTACATATTGATGAAAGGAGAAAGAATCCCAACTACAATTTCTATAAATGATAAAAATTATTGGCATCTACCTAGCACAGTTGAGTTTACTTCATTATAGGAGCTCTTTCAAAAAGTATTGTATTGGTCTAAGTCAGTGTTGTCATAGTTTAACCTCATAGGCAGGTAAACAATACACAGTCATTCACTCACTCCCTTACAGAAGAATGGGGAAAAGATTTATAAGGGTAAAAGTACAAAAATGTGGGTTGAGATAGAGATGGATTAATAGAGAAAGACAAAGTTGCTCACACCAGCAAAGTAAAAAGAGGAATTCATTCATGACTGCTCTCAGCAGGCAGGTGTTCAGTTATCAGGAAAGCAGGGTTTCATCCTCTGTATCAGATACTTGGGAAGATAAAGGCCATAACTGCTGATGATAACCCTTTCCTCCTTTCTCTCCTAGCTTTTACTGTTGAATACAATGTCATGTGTGGAATAGCCCTTTGGTCAGTTGGGGTCGGCAGTCCCAGTTCTGTCCCCTGCCTAACTTCTGATGCAGCCTTATCCTATTTGACAGTGAGAAGGCATGAAAAGAAGCAGAAAAAACCTTGATGCTCTGCAAGCACTGCTCAGCAACAGCTAAAACATCAGGGTATCATCAACACTGTTTTCAGCACAAATCTAAAATATAGTCCTGTAGAAGCTACTACAAAGAAAATTAAACCTACCTCATCAAAATCAGGACAGCCAGTTACAATAGTTATATACATTAGTTGGTATTAATAGATGAAGATTATTTTGTGTCTTGCCATCCTTCTTCCACTGGCAGAGAAAGAGTGAATATTTCTCAGATACAGACAGAAGTGTATTTATTAAATGCTGCAGTCATTCAAAGACAAACAGATGGCTGCTATTCAAACAGGGAAAAGCAGTGATTATACACATCTGTACAATACCAATAAACTCTAATATATCCGGAAGCAATTAACTGCTTTTTTTAGAGTAAAGCAAAGAGTTACTCAGAACAGCTTTCATTTCATTATTTGGTCAATTTTACATAGGAGTTCTAACTATGCATAAATGGTTTTCATAATAGTGAACACAGTAGGCTTCAATGATTGCTTACTGTGAGTTGGAAAATGCTCACATGGAAGAATATTTGAATTTCTTTCCGTCACAACCCCCCCCCATTTCTCTGATTCGCTGTTAATAGGAATTTGAGTCAAGATCTGTTTGTAAAATTATTGCCCAATTCTCTTTTAGCCCTTCACTGGACTGACATGCCAAAAACGTGGGGCCCAAATTGCATGCCGTATGTCAAGCTGGAAATGTACATAGGAGATAAAAACTGAAAGCTCTTGCCTCAAGACTTATGCTCTCTTGTGAGTTCTAATGTGCTGGCATCCATGTCTGCTACTGAGCTTGAGTTTCACAGTTCATAGTACTGAAACAAAAGTTCAGCCATCTGGACAGCTATGTTAATGGGTTATATTATCCTACTACATTCCTGTGCAGCTTTTCCAATCAGGCTTTAAATAACTAAATTCTCTCTCTACAGTTAATGTTCATGGGCAATGGATTGTTGTTTAAGTAAATTACTATACTTTACCTAGCTAACCTCGTTTGTGTTAACATCCAACTGACTGACTATCCAATCCAACAATATGTTATCAATTCCCAGATTCTGACCTATTCCAAAAAGCACATCTAAACAGTGGACTCCAGTTGCCCACTGTCTTAAACAGTGCATTTGTCTCTTGACCTCCTTCTGGACTATCCAAGTGGTTATGTCCAGAGAAAATTTGCATTACACAGGACAAGTTTTAGTAATAGAAATGTAAGGTAGTCTGTCTTAACTGTCTTCAATGCTTGAAACAGGTTTTTTATTAATTCCTTATACACTTTTTTTATCAGTGATACAGTCATGGACATCAAGGTCAACAGAGAATATCACCTTATACGATATGACTTTATGAATATAATAGACTTTATATTTCATGCAGATATTTGGTACTAAATACAATTATATTTGGTATCTTTACTTGTACAGACAGACCAGATTCCTTTTGACTGGGTATAAGACCAAAACTGGTTTAGAAGCCACCACAAGACTGTGTTAGCACAGACCTCTGAGAGCATGCTGATTAAGAGGAATTTCCTTCTTCTCCAAAGCAGTGACAAAGCTTCAAGGACAGATGTGACATTTATCCCATTAGGTATAAGTCAAGAGAAAGCAGTGTGTGTCAGTGTGTTATTGTTCAGGGGTAGCAAAACCTCCTGATTCTCTAATAAGTCACTTGTATTTTTCTGGTCTTAATCAGAAACTAACCAAAATTATTTGGTTTGTTCTGAAATATTAGTCTGATTTTTTTTTCTTAATTTGCTATTTTGCTTATTTTTAAGCAAAATAACAAATTTAAGCTAATAATTCTATAAATTCCAAATCACTTTTAATTTTCTAGGCAAATATTTTCCAAAATGAAACCAGGCATAACTAAGCCCAGTAAATGATTTCTCGGAGACTCCACAAGAGCAGAACATCTTCTCATAACAAGGTTAGTGGGTATTTGCCTGCAAGCTAGTTTTTTGTCTCATTCAACATACATACTGTTAATTCCACCTAATTTACATTTTTAATACTATGGAATTATGAATCCTCTGATCTGTAGATATCCAGATATCTTGTCTTCACTGTTGCTTCCATCAACCAGCAGATGTAATCCCACAGAAAATAAAGCTATAAACATCAAAAAATCCTTAAAACTTTAAATTAATATTTAATAATATAAACATACTTGAGTAAATTAGCATTCTTCATTTTTTTTCAGCATAAGTGTTTATATGTCCAAATTAAGGATTCTAGTATTCTATTAATTAACTGAAAAAGAACTAATTATGTTAATGCATAAAGAAAAAAATATTTTGTAATGCAAAGAAAAGGAAAATTGGATGAAACATCTTATAGGCCAAATACATTCATGCAGATATATCAGTTCCCACTGCATTATTTTTCTATAGGATATGAGCAGGAGATGGAAAGGGAAAGCCGAAAATCAAATTTCAAGGGTTTCTTGAGTTCTGAAAGAAAGAAACATTTTAAAATCTGAAAAAAAACCCAAACCCCTCAAGCAAATCAAAAATCAAACAAAAAAAAAGCCCAAAAAACAACAACAAAACCCATGAAACAAACAGAAATAACCCCAAAACTTCAGCATCCACCACCCACCTTCCCCTCCAAACCTTTAATCCCACATATTGCAAGTAAAATGGAATTTACTGTAATAAGCATTCCAGAAAGGACAAGTATGTAAAAAGAAATTGAAGCTTCATAGATAAAACCAGGGGCCCTTCAGGAATTTGGTCTTGACAAACAATATTAAAAAATAAGGAAGAAAGAATTGCTATCAATATATGCAGAATATTTTATACACAGCAAAAATGCAGAGACAGTAAGGTATTCAAAAAGGGTCAGAGTCCCTGCAAGAAAACGTACACAGGATGGACAGAGAGAGAAATTCCTTCAATACTAAGCATGCTGTGCCTGATCAGTGCAATTGCTTCTCTGTAGCAAATTCCCCTTCACTTCCAGCAGAGAAAACTCTGCTTTTTGATTTGCCCCTCAGCACATTTTGCAGAAGGTATGTAAATATTTACCCACATAACTCATACTGTCAATATTGCAGGCACATATAGAGATGCCTGGGGCACAAACAAGCTTTCCAGAGGTATCAGATGTAATATATGTAATGCTGCAAACAATTCTGAAGCAATATTAATTAATAGGAAGCCAATCTTTTAACAGTAAGAAGATCACAATTATTTTTAGTAAGAAGTGTGTGGGGACACATCACCTTTCCCACGCTTAATTCCCTTCTCCTTCCTTATCATACTATTATTTCAATCAAACTACTAAGTGGGGGGCAATATGAAATGGGAACGCAATAAAGAGCTTTGATTGTTTGGGAATCTATAGATTTTGAACTACAAATACATTAAGAGCCACCCGCATGTTTAGGCAAACTGGAAATTCAGTCAGTATCTATTTATCAGGATATCTGTCTGCTTTGTTGTTCAAGGAAGATGTGAACTCTTCATGCCCTTTACAGTAATTGTCACAGGACTCACATGAGAAATAAACTTGGAAAAGGTGCTACTTATATGAGTTACACAGAACTTAAAAATCAAGTTAATTCCCTAGTTCTTATCTGTATACTTTTTCAAGTGGAATTTTCCAAGATAAAAATATTCAGCAATAACAATTTCCAGTATATTGAAACAGTCTAAACTTTGAGAGTATAAACTGGTGGACTGCCTTGGGGATAGGCACAGGCTTCTGGCACTTTTTTATTTAGTATTATAGATACTGTCAAGGAGAATATCTCCCATTCTGATGCTCCCCAGCAACTAAATAAATATGTACATGTGCATGCTTATGAATCTGCTTGGGTTTATAGACTGTTGAGAAGAATGTATTCCCTTCAGATCCCATGTATGCTGCAATTCAACACAAAATAATGATGTAGCTTCACTAAACTACTTGACACTAACCCATAGGATATAAACAATTAGCATCGGTTATATTTTGGCATTTTTCAAATTGTAATAATAATTGGGGGAAACTTATTCACTGTTTTATAGATGTTTATACTTTGCATACCAGTCTTTCAGGTTATAGCTACTGAACAGGGGAGAGAGCACCTAGTTTATGAGAGAGCACCTAGTTTTCCAGTAAGGCTGAAAACTACAACAAATAAAGACTAATATTTCAGTATTAACTGAACAAAGTCTTACTTCTGTGTCTGCCTGACAAATCAAAAATAATTCAGGTAACTCAACATCTAAGGGAATAAAGTGATAAAGTGGGTTTATTTCTGGCCAACTGAAAAACATGCAATCCTAATAACTATATTATCTAACACTACCACAACATATAAAGTCACAGCTAGGTCACAAACCCATTGTCTTGGCTGGAGTTCAAACAAAAAAGTGAATGCTTTGCAGTCAGTGAGGTTGCAGACACATGAGTTTTCTTGAGCCTAGAAAAATTCTGCCTTTCTGTTTATATTCTCAGTAGTCAAGTCCTAATTTCCACTCTTATTTAGTTATACCTCACTAGCAATCCTTTCTTATTGGTTTTGAATACAGTAGGCAGGTTTCTTTTAAATAGGTACTGTACATTCAGCTATGTTTCAAAAATAAGTTTACAAAAAGTGAAAGAAAAATATTTTGAAAATATAACTGAAAATCAAATAAATCTTTTTGCCTACTTTCTCCTTCCCCAACTTTTTCATGTGAACATGAAACCATTTTACCTTGCACTGGTTATGAGTTTGAGTTTCCCCATTTTGTCAGTCTCAAAAATTAGCGATGTCCACCTTTTGGCATCCTAGAGTCATATCTGAGTGGAAATCTGGTAGAGTTTCCTGCAGCACTTCTTCAACCTGGAAGCCCTGGAGTCCTTTGTTTTCAAAGAAAAATGGTAGCTCAGGTCTTAACCTAACTTCAGATGATGTATCCAAATCTTAACAGAAAGGTTTTAGATTAGTAGCAGGTTAGAATAGTAAAAAGTTAGAGGAGCAGAGAAAAAAAATCCTGAACATCTTAACAAGATTGTCATCAGATACATATGTTTCAAAGAAAATGAAGATATTGAGTCTACTCAAGTTTTCTGAATCTCCTAGACCTATCAGAAATTCAATATTTAAGAGACTGATAACAAGAAAAGAACTGAAACACATTGAATTTGAAAAAACAACTCCTTGTGTAAATATTTCTGGAAGACATTTTTAACAGCATAAAGATTTACATTTACAATAGATATTGGTAAAAATAAAAAGAGCAAAAGCTTCATGTTTTGTTACTTCCTAATGATACTTATTCTTGTTTATAGCAGCAAATATACAGCTTGTAGTGACAGTGACATTAGGTTATTTTTCCTTTATTTTCCCTCTCTATTTGTTAATGTTTCTTTTGCAGTTGTTGTAATCTAAATGATTTGGTTTATATTGCAATGCTGTTCAGATTCTCCTAGATGAGCATTCCATCACTGATGGTAATTGATGTTGGCTGCCATGGAAATGCTAATTTGGTAGCAGTCAGTGTCAATCAGTCCTTGTCAGTTATATTCACAGGAAATATGTGGTGGTCACTGTGATGACTATCAAGTAATCAAAGCTACTGACAGAAGGGGAAACTCTTAAAATACAAATGTGTATGTAGGTTCCTGGTCTTTTTTCCCTGTCATGCTCATTTAGGCATTATAAATAGAAGTGATATGTAGCAAAATATCTTAAACTCAGTATGAAAATTTCCTTGTCTCTCATGTGCAAAAGGCAAGCAAACATCTACTTTTGAGCTTTAAGAAATTCAGTGTTTAAAATTATTGTCTTCCACAGTGGGATTTTATAGTCAAATGCTTAATTATTGAAAAAAACCCCAACCACCTCTTTCTTCTAGCATTGTCATTGCTAGTACTACAAGCATTCTAAGTATCTGCACCTGTAAGATTTATCTAGCAGAAAAAAAATGGTCTAAAAGTTAATGATAAATGACATATTGGAGAGATGGAAACACCACAAAAATATGTACAAATCCAGGAAGCATATTTTTCTCATTTTGTTCACTCCAAGTTATTTTTGTGATTTTATTCACTCCAAATTGGACTAACTGGAGTTACTACTTTTTTGATAGAAAAGTGCTAGCCATCATAAAGAATAAAAAGGTTCACTAAGATGCAGTTCTTCATAATTCTGCATGGCCTTCCGACAATGTGATGTGATCTCATTTCAGAATGCCCACTAGCTTCTTCAATCACCTGAGGTAGGTAAAGATGAAAATATGAAATATTAGAATTTACAGTGGGACTTATTTCCATCACATTGAGAGTGTGTGGAAAAAACCTATTCCAATTACATTTAAATTGCATAGAGAACTATCAGTAGAGGAAAAGAGGTCTTGGGGCTAGTGTGAATGCTTTTCACAATTTTCCTTGCAAATTTCAACCAAATATTCTTGCACGTTTATTTAAAGACCTCTTCCTTTTTTATTTCAATTGGAGGCAGTTCCTACAAGGAACAAATCCCATAGCCATTACTGAACTTCATTTTAATTTGTTGAGACAAGGGAAGAGAAAGTCAAGGCAGTTTTAATTGTGTTCTTCAGCTACCTGATGTGTGATTACAAGAAAACAGTCAAAGTGTTCTTGGAGGAGCACATCAAGACCCAGACTGTGCAATCTCCACCCTTGGAGTTATTCTTACTCTGGCTGAATGAAGATTGATCTTACTTTGTTGGTCCTGACTCAAGCAGTAGATTGGACTGGATTATCTCTCCCTTCAATACAAAGGCATTAACTTTAAATATATATCTTAGAGAAATGAGAAAAAAATCTTCTAATTAAAGGATATTGATTTAGTAGTTTTAAAAGCTTGTTTGGGCTTGGTGCTGGTTTGGGGGTTTTGGAGTGGGAAGGTGTTCTTTTTTTTCCCCCCTTTACTTTTAAAATGAAAATTTTGGTTGAAGTTCAGCAGAATTTTCATTTCAGATGTGAATACTTCCAAAATAAAAAGACAGAAGAAGACACAGAGACCGTGTCTATGCTTTAAACAAAAGAGAGGGAGAGACACTCCTTATAAAGCTGAGAAGACTGTCTTACTGGTGTTTTTTCTGTTTTGTTTTCTCTTGCAGCCCAAACACTTCGGTATCTATAAATTGTGAACTTCAGACTCCATTTTGCCAGATGGAAGGAGAGAGACATGGATACATGGGGTAATTAAGGGTGAGAGTCCAACTTGTCTGGTTGAAGGATTCTGGATTCTGTTGAAGTAGTAGTCAAGATACAAACTGTTGAAATTGGAGCAATCTTGGCCATTTTACTGTTTAGAAGCAGTCTGTAGAGTGACCAATCCCTGTAATGCTTCCTTTATCCCAACTTGGACAAACCTATTTGTGTTTGTCCAAAACAGAGGAAGGGAACGGAATGATACTTAACTAGCAAGAGTATGAGATCACTTCCTTTCTCTGTTTTCCACGTGAGTAGACGCCTGCCACAAATCTTCTGAGCTCCAGTTTGCAAAGTCCTGAAGTTGAGTGAAACCTTAAATGAGAGATTGGTAAATTTGTAATAATTTGGATAACATTCTGTGTTAATGGTCTTTCAGTATGCAAACATGATTAGTTGGACAAGAAAAGGGAGTTTTATTTATGTAGCAATGCAGAGTCATCAATTTAGCTATTTATGGATGATTATGTTCATAGAAAGTTGTTTCTTAACCACACACTTCAGTGGCATTTAAGTATCACTGGAGAACATCAGTGATAAACAAAGTAAATATTCAGATTATTTATTCATCATTGATTGCTATTTTGTAATTGGAAGCTTCTTACTCAATCTTGGAGATAACCAAAAGATTTTTATTTCTAGACAGTAAGTAGGGTCTTCATCAAATTAAGTATAGAGTTCTTTCTGCAATTGAATCTAATGGAAGTATAATTAGAGAAAACACATGGAGATAGTTGGAAGGACCAGATATAAACTCAAAAAATAGCAGTCACTGATATATTTTAAAACCCTCAAGAGTACAAGTAAATTTAGTAGGGATGAAATAATGCTGCTTAAACTGTGTTTGCACAACAATGATTATATGTTTATATTATTTATATAATAAATAATAATGATATCTGCAAAGATGAAATATGGTTAAGAGCATGTGGTTTATTTATATCAAAGCATGATAATACTCTGTTATTTAATTCTGATTTAATCAGGTTTTAGAGAGGCTATTAGAATATCTTGAACAACTTAGAAAATACCATAGTGACCTCTAAAATTCATGCAGCTTTTAAATTTCTGTCTCCTTCTGTCTCCATCTCATGATACCTTTTCAAATTTTCCAGAGGAACCTGCTCAAGAATTTCCTATATTTATTTTGAAGAGCCTTTCCAAAATAGTACAGAGTGAATGTTTTGTGCTTGTTTCTTAACTTTTTTATTTCTTTTTTTTTGAGCTCAGTGATTCACTTATATCAGCTTTGACTGACTCACCTATAACAGCTTTATTTTCACCTGAATTCTCTTCTTTTCTTGAAAACAAAAGTCGTGTGTAAAGATTTCCTGTGCTAAAGATTGTTCCTTGATATAAATCATTAAAGATCAGCAAAACCTAACCCATGCCCAGCAATACAGTCGCTGTAAGGGGGAGTTTATGAGAAGTCAACCTTCCACTTCTTTGTAGGTTATAAAACCCCTACATTTACTTCATCCATTGCAATCTACCTACCTGTCAGGTGCTAGGGCTTTTCCATTGGTAAGGCTGGCCCAAGGACATTGTCTTTGTTCTGTCATTTAGCTTACTCCTGAAAGAGGAGTAGTCATACAACCATTTAAAACATATTATATAGAAAGGTATTTAGCAAAAACAGCGAAGTGTTCACAAGCTCAAGGACTGCCAAATTTAGAGAGAAAACATCAGTCCAGACTAATATCTTTCTAAATTAAATAGAATTATTGCTTTCACATCTTCAAACTATGACAGATCTGTTTTGTATTCTGCATTTTCCATCTTCATTTATCCACAAGGGCTAACTGTACTTAACAGTAATAAAAATCACATGGTAGAGCTAAATGAATCAAAACCTTTAGTGGAGAAAAATTATGACTATGGCCTAGCAATTTGTTAGTTTTGAAATGAATTGATTTTATGAGTTAGCGTCAACATCATCAAGAACAGGTCTATAAGGTCTTTGTTTATCACTATATAGCTTGATAAAATCAGCATCGAGTCTCTCTGTCAAAGTCCAGACACCATGCTCTAGTAAAATACTAGCTACATCTGAGATTAAACTAGTATGTTCCTTTTTGAAAATTCATTAGAATTCAAATGAAAACTCATTAATAAAAGTCAGGCGAGTGACATCCTAAAGTCAGGAGAGTGACATCCTAAAAGGCAGCATATTCACGATGCAGAGATTTAGAAATGAAAAAAATAACCACAGATGCTTTAAAACACGATGATTTAAAAGACTCTTTGAAAATTTTTAAAAGTGCACCTTTATGTATTACCCATATTAGCATATACAAAAAAGGGTACATCTTAGATGATATAGGAATACATGTCAGTAACTTTCATAAGTGTCAGTGCGTGGGGATGTGGGTGTATGTGTGTACAAGTGGAGGTGTGCAGTTTAACACATATACTGTTCAGAATTTGTCCTGGAGTGAACTCTTACCCAGAATGATATTACCATTTTATCTTATCCTTTTCCTATTTAATTCCCATATTTAACAGAGCCCTCCAGAGAAGAAGAGTTCAAAATTATTTATTTTTTGTACATTGTTTGGCAGTTCTGCTACCTCTATGATTGCCACCCAGAATATTTTCTGTCAGGCTATTTCACAGGCTACAACAACTGTTTGTGGAAATGGATGGCATGAGGGTGTTCTTAGGTGGCATCAGTGAAAGGGGAAGATGAGACAAACGTGAGTGCTGTATATGATACAAGGAAGACAAAATCCATCATAGGAATTAATTTTCTTAACTATTTTGATAATTCTGTGTTCAGTTTTAGACCATATAAGTCTAAGGACTGAGTTGTGTACAAAAGAGAATGTTGTGGGAGGAATGAGGAGCTGTCCTTTTTGTGTAAGAGAAGTATAATTAAAAACTGACAGTACATAATATGAATCACCTGGAAAGACTGTGTTTGCAGAACTTCTTCCTTCCAAGGGTTAGGGATACTGTGGAATGAGATTTTTGTCCCAGTTGAGGTGCAGAATGCATGGAATATAAGACTGTATGTATCACATTAATATTCCTGTATGAGATCAGTGTCTATGTAGCTTGGTTGACTTAATTTACCTATACAGCACAGGGTATGATGAGCCAGACAGATAGAACATGTCCCAGACCATGTACTATATGATGTGTATTTGCAACATTAAATAACAAAAAGCCACAAAACCAAAAAAAAGCAAGTTGGCAATTTACAAATGATGAAAATCATATCTGTCAAATCAAGAAATTATTTTTTAATTCACATTTTACAGAAAAGAAAAGGAAATAAATAAAGTAATACTATTATGGAAAATGTGAATAATAAACAATTAAAGCCATTCCATACATCTTTCCTAGTAAATTCCCCTTCCTTTGCTGTTGTGCTCACCTTTGTATTTCCCCTTGGAGTCAGAGTGTTTTAGTTTTGGGAGGAGTCCCATCCAGCTGCCAGTATCACCAGTTCTAAACCAGCAGGGTAATTTTAATGACAGGGTTTCTTTTCCAGGAGTAATGTGATATTGATGATTTCGTCTTACTTGCTGAAAGGTTTACTAGGGCATATTTTTATGTTTTCTAACAGGCTATTATGAATAAATACAAAAATGAGGTTAGTGTTATTTTCCATGAGATTTCAAGTGCATGTAAGCACTAACTGTAACAGGAAGCTTTTTGCTTATGTTCAGCTGTTTGTACAGGGACATACAGCAGCCTTAGATGAGACTAAAGGTTCAGCTGACCACTCTGTAGGTCTGAATGAAGCTGGTATCACAGCATTACATTGCTACAGGCTGTTCATACAGCTGTTCAGGCATATTTTACCATGTCACCATCTTCTGTTTCATCTATTGCCAAACACAATTTGGTATTTGGGGCACCTAGATATAAATCAGGTTGAACACAAGGAGTTTCCTGGTATGTTATTTGAAATTTTCTATTTGATGCATACACAGGATGTTTGAAAAAAATACACCAGTCACATCATCCTTCTGGTTTGAACAAAAGGTGAATGAAGGAAAGCAGAGGGAAGGTCTCAACTAAATTTAATATAGTATAAATAAAACATAACATAATCAAAAGCTGCAATTTTTCAAAATTCATATCAGGGGTTTCTGAGCAGTCTTATTAGTTTTCTAATATAAAATAATTTAGCTTTTATATATTAACACTTTTATTATTTTTTGAAATTCAAACATGCTTACAGTTCTTTAAATAGGAGGATTATTTATATTCATTTATGCCTACTGTACCTGTATATTCTCCTGTGAAAAGACATGCAATTTATAACCTTAAAATCAGAATCATTCATTTGGAGCTAGAATTTAATAGCAACAGAACCAGCATTCGGATACTGTACCTGTACTTTGGTGGACAGTCATCTCTGTGAACCATTATCAAGTTAAGGGACTAATTCCTTTTATTCCATTTCAGAATAAAGCCTAGAAGGAAAAGCGTCAATGTGCTGTTTCTTATCTATGAATCAAGAAAATTTCTCATCAGATTTTTTAGGTAAGTCAGTCATGTTAAATTTTTTCTGCTCATATCCAAGACATGAAACAAGATAATTTTTGACTTGAACAATATCTAGTACTGTAATTTTTAGATGGAACAACTCTTATAGTAGTCAGAATCTCCTCTGTTTTTTTAATTGAAATGTAAAAGAGCAAAAATAGTGATGCCCTGGATGAATAGATTATACAGATATTTTCAAGATTCAAAAATGTATCTGACACAAAAGGTCTCTCAAACTCTTTAACTAGGTGCTATTTCGTTTCATTATGATATTGTATGCTAGTTCAGTGGGAATGAAACAAAACTATTCTGGTGTTTTATTATATCTGAATTACTTTCTTATCTAAGAAACTTTAGTTTAAGTTTTTATTTTTATTATTTATTCAATTCTGTATGCAGATGTTTAAAAAAAGTGCATTTTAACTCCTTATTTGTACTGTTTTTTAAGTGATCACTCATTTAAGTTCTGATAACATGGCATAGAGCATGAACATTTTTTATCCCCCTGAAATGTTTAATCACACAACTATTACACTTTTAAAGGAATCAGCAGACAGACTTCAAATCTGCATGTCTCAAACGTGAAATGTCAACTTGATTAGTTATGAAAGTAGGAATGAGTATATAGATTTAACAGCAATGAACACTTAGAGTTTAAAATGACTCAGTCACACATCTGTACTGTCAAGATAGCTATCCTAAACTTAGATCTCTAATTAGAATATTTATGCATTCTGTTGCTCTTGGTTGCAAAAAGATTCTTTCTGGTGTAGACCTAATATAAAAATATCATATATTGTCCCTGTTTTCCCATGTAGAAATTCTGGATAGGTACTTTCTTAGTTTATGACTCAAAATGCACTAGAAAACTATGTAGATAAATAGCTGACAGCTTTTGGATAGCATATTATTTTCTGATTTTATTTTACAGGATGAAGAACAACTCTCTGAGATGTTTATTAATAAGGAAACTAGAATTTTTTCTGCCAGCATCTGCACCAAACATTTAAAAGAACTGTACTAAAGTATTTATAGGACTTGTGGACCAACTGAGACTCAGTATATTTACATATACAGAACTTAAAAGGTATTTATCTCTGGAATAACATGTTCTCTCCTATATCAATACAGGCTCATTGGCATGGATGAGGACAGAGTGCTTCTAACCATGATCATAGAACCAGAAACCAGCATTTGCTCTTGTTAACTTTATCTTGCTCATTGCTGCTCAGCCCTTTGATTTTTCAAGATCTCTTTGCAGGATCTCAGTGCTTTCAAAGGAGTCTACAGATCCTCCCAATTTAGCGCCAAGCAAGCTTAATTTGCATGCCTTCAAGTACTGCATCCCAGCCATTTATGAGGACGTTGAAGAGAACTAGCCCTAAAATGGAGCCCTACAGGACCCTGATAGTGGCTGGTCACCAGCCTGATGTTACAATTTTCTGCAGTCTTTTGTGCCTGATCTGTGAGACAGTTCTCACCCATCATATGATGTGTTTATTCAGCTGTGTGCTGGACATTTTGTCCATAAGAAAGACTTTGAGAGACATTATCAAAAGCTTTACTGAAATCCAAAATAAATTAGATCAACTGGCTTCCCTTGATCAGCTAAGTGAGTGACTTTGTCATAAAGGAAATTCAGTTTTTCAAGCAGGACTTGACCCTCAGAGTATACCCTCAATGTAATCCCAATGCATTTGTGAGTGCAAAACTAATTACCCACTGAGAAGATGAATTACAGCTAGAGAAGTGATGGTGCCTTCAGTTTCAAAAGAAAAGGGTCAGTGGGTGAGGCCTACAGAGCTAAAAATCAGATTAAGACATATAGTAAGTAATTTAACTCTTTCTGTTTGCATAGATCTAATGAGGTTATCTGCAGGAATTTTGATATTAGCTAACTCTTCTGATAGACCCAACACAGAGAGATTTTGTTTCTTGTTGGTTTTGGTTTTTGTTTTTTGTTTTTTTTTTTTTTCCTTTTGGCTCTGCAGCTGCTTCTGGAATGAAATAAGTACTTCTAGTGCCATAATGCTGCAGGAAGAACCAGCAACAATGAACACGGGGCATCAGAGCATTAATGTTGTCTAATAAATTGTGCAGGAGAAAAGAGATAACCTCTGAAATGAGGTCTGTCCATCTGAAACTCCATGTATTAATTTTGCATCTTTGTGAGAAGTCCTCCTCATGCTCCTGCAAGTCTTCCTTCAAACACAGTACACAGAGGAAGTACAAAAGCACAGATTTAATTCTGTCAGGCACCTGAGAGAACACCTGAAATGTCACCAAAATATCACCAAAAAGCTGTGAGGCTTCAACCAATCTCCAATCTCTTTTTCCCCACTGCTTAACCTTCCCCTAGCTAGTTTAATCCAGCAGGCAGCAAAACACACAGCTGCTCCCTCACTCCCCACTCACAGTGGAATGGGGAAAATATCAGGAAAAACTCCCTAAAATCCCCATCTTGACATAAAGGCAGTTAAGTCAGGCAGAAAAAGAAGGGAAAATAATAATGACAAAACCAGCAACAATAGAAACAACATTAATAATAATAACAAAACCAACAATAACAGTAATAGTAGAATTTGAAAATACAGAACAAGCAATATGCATTGCATCACCTCAGCACCCAATGGCCAACACCCAGCCAGCTTTCTCCACAGCTGAGCATGATGCCATATGGTATGGAATTATCCCTTTGGCCATTTTGGGTCAGCTGTAGTGGCTGTGTCTTCTCTCAACTTCCTGTGCCTTCCAGACTCCTTGCTGGTAGGACACTATGAGAAGCTGATGAGTCCTTGACCACTGCTCAGCAACAGCCATAATATCAGTGTGTTAGCAACATTCTCATCCTAAATCCAAAACACAGCACTGTACCAGCTACTCATAAGAAAAGTAACTGTCTCAAATGAAATCAGGACAGGGATACATTCCTGTAATTAACATATCCAGTTAAATGTTTCAATAGCAGAACTTCACTGTAGGTTAGGAATTGAACCTTAAGAGTAGAAAGGTAAATAATAACTTTAAGTGAAAAATTTTCTCAAAAGAAAAAAATAACAAGGTCTGAAACAATAACCAAAAAGAAATGTTTGTGCCAATAGACTCAGCAATAGAATAACAATTTTAGAAAAAAAAATTATGTTAAAATACAGTGAAATCAAAATTGTCTCAATAATTGCTTTTTTTTAGAGTGTTTTTTTTTTTGCAACTGGCCTTACTGAAAAAAAAATATTCTTGAATTCTTTTTTTTGGCTATTTTTCACCTGAATGAAGATCATTGAAATAAAAAGAATGAAATAGCAGCAAATAAAACCAAACCAAAACAACATATCCCTCCCCCAGCAACAAGCACTCAAGCAAACAGAATACTAAGAAATCAGCATAAGTCTTTAGGTAAATGTTTAAATGGAATGGATAATCTTGATTTGGAATTGAATTAAAGCCAATAAGGTTAAAAATAGATGGACATTTGGACAATGAGAAGATTTACATAAAACACTTTGAAATCAAACATTATACTTTAGTTGTTTTGGTTGTTTTAATGGTAAGTACTGATTTATAAATTTCAGAATAATATCATAAAGAAGATGCTGGTATTTCAATAAACAGAACAGAACACAGCATAACCATATTGGCCCAGTACAAATTTTCTTTCCTAATTTTCTGATTAATTCTATTAAGTTCACAATTTCAGGATGGTAAACATGGGACAGAAAGATGAATGATTGGTACCTACTATGGTTTCCAGATCTAGGTATCAGTTCAGGATCCCAGAGGTTGCAGATTCCTAATCTAAATTAAAACTAAACAATATTGTTGATCCTGCTCTGCTCATGAAGTTGGTTATTGATCTAATATCTGAAAATATGGGGATTTAAAATATTTTTTCTTTGATATTTCATTGCACTATCTTTGAGGTTTAAGAGTTTTTGGTATTTGTAAACCAGTTCAGGATTTTGCACAGTGAATATTCTCCACTGGCTGTTTACAGTGTACAAAGTAAGCACAGCAGATCTAAAGACTTGACTTTTTGTGCAAACAAAATCCTTTCCTCCCCTGGCTATTGAGGAAGCAAAATTGGAAATTAAGCTATACATCTAAATGTTTGTGTATGTGTGAAGTCTATAATTTTTTTTCAGTTCAAAGTAAGTTTTTTTTTTCCTTCCCTAGGAGAATTAGATGACATACTTTAATTTTTTTAGTAGAAAGTAAGCAGATAACAATGTCTTAGGTCAAAGTTAACCTACTCCAAGGCTACATGAACAAAAGCATTTTACTAGCTAAGTGTCTCACTTAAGATTTTAAGTATTTTTCTCTTTTTAAGAGTCTAAATTTCACATATGATATCAGTTTAAGGACATTATTAATTTTTCTCATTTGAAATGTCTCAGGTTCCTAAACCCAAGTCATTTCCCCATGCTTTTATTTATTGTAAAAGGAAACACTTTAAGAATGACTCATCAAATTTAAATCAAATTTAGAGGTCAGTTTTAGGATGTTGTAATTGCCTTTGGAGGGGTCTATCTATCTTTTCAATTAGAGTCCACTTATCTCAGCTGTCTATCTCTGACAGTAGCCTGTTACAGAACTAGGCTTAAAAGAGTACTGTTAGATTCTATTAGAAACTGATTTTTTTTCCTAGCAATTAGGAGAGGCTGGATTTTTTCACCAGACCTTTTGTTTTCTTCATTTGTAAAAATTTTTATAAAATTTTTAAGTGAGGAAAACTGTGTCTTTTTAGCCTTCTGTAAGCATTCTTTCTGTATTTTTAGTATACTTTAGTGTAGTATTCTTTAATATAATATAGTATCATAAAATAATAAATTAGCCTTCTGAGAACATGAAGTCAAATTCATCATTCCTTCCTTTGTCTGGGAACCCCACAAATACAAGACTTGTGGATTTTTTTTTCTAAAGATAAATGCTATTATGAAAGAAATTATTTTGGAAAAATAAGTTACAGTGTAAAAGTGAATTTTTCTATGTATCAAAGGGCTTTAGTTTACAATTTTAGTACATTCTATTCAGTGTGGGTAACCACCAGCCAAAGGATCTGAAGGCAACAAAGCTGCTTATTGCTACCTTTCACTAGCACATGACTTCAAATATACACTTATGCAGATGTATGTCAGTTCCCATAAGTATGCACAGCAGACAGAATTTCAGTGCAGACTACTTTATTCCTGTTTAGAATCACAGAATCACGGTTTGGGTTGGAAGGGACCTTAAAGATCACTAGTTTCAACCTCTCTGCCATGGGCAGGGATGCCTTCCATCAGACCAGGAAGCTCAAAGCTCCATCCAACCTCACCTGAACACTGCCAGGGATAGAATATTGGCAGCTTCTCTGGGCATCTTCCAGGGCATCATATCCCTTGTTTGGCCTTTTTTTCCTCTCTTTGCTCCAAACCCCACACTGAAGCAGGGCTGTCAGCAAAGCCTGCACCCTACTCTAATGCTGCTCACCCTGCCCATACCTCTCCCTACTGCCCTCCCTACTACCCGTGCCTAAATGTAGGAGCATCATTCACATCCAGGCCCATGGCTGGCACAGGCTCTTGTGTTCCAGCTGTGCTCCTTGGGAAGCTGTTCTCTTCTCTTCCTCTTTGGAGCTGGGACTGATGGCATGCAGCAGCAGAAGGCTGCACCAGTGAGATATGACTGAGAGATTTTGCAGGCACCAGGTGAGGACAGGCAGCAAGCCAAAATATGGTCGGGCTCCTGTGAGTCATGTTGCTCTGCAATGACACTGAGTGTCCCTTGATCTTCCTGGTGGAATTGAACTGTCACCACAGAGCTGCTGGAGAATAAAAACCAACAAACAAAATAAGATGAATGAGCCAGTCAGAATTATGGCCTGGTCTCTGGAAGAATGTGGGCTGAATTTATGCTACTCCTTCCACATCCACAGCCCCTTCTGGATGTCTTACTCCTGCTTTTATTACTCTGGAGGGAAAGAAATGTTCTGAGAGAAGAAAATGCTGCTGAGAGTTCTCTTCTGACCCCCACAATGGGTTAAGTGGTCAAGATTTCCAGTTGCTGGAGCAGCAGGCATTTCAGCATCCCTGGTGTGTACTGGTGGGTTGAAAGCTGTATTCTGCCCTCCCCCCAGTGCACACTGCTGCTGATGGACAGCTGTGCTGCAGTGTGCTCAGGCTAGTCTGGATTTTTGTCCCCAGGGAAGCTTTATCTTCTACCATGCAGACCAAAACATGCTCCAGTAGCTCTCAGCACCTCCCTGTCACTGCCCTGCCTGAGCACACGGACAGGGTAGTGATTTCCCTGGGCAGAGTTATCTTCTCCAGCACCACTTTGTCCTCTGGAGCCATCCTGCCAACCCAACACCCTCCTGTGCTGCAGCCATTTCTGAGTTCACTGAGCATCCTCAGGGTCACCTCTGCTGAGCATCCTGAGCCAGGGTCATCCTGGACTGGCCATGTGAGGATGCTGTCATTCTCCCCACAGCCTGTGGGTGCTGAGTACCCAGGAGAACAACCAGCAATATTTTGTCCCCAAGTGGGTTGTCAGTGTCAGCAATACTGCCTGGGTTCTGAGATTATGGGGAAGGGTTCTGATTTATTGAGTTCATTAGCTACTGAAAAGCAAACTTTGTAAATAATAAAACACAGTAATCTGTGTTTTATTATTCTGCTCTCTAAATTCAAACTACTATGTGAAATAACTTCACAAAATGCAATGAACATTTCTCCTAAGTGTGGAAAAAAAAATATTTCTTTTGTTGCACTGTTGATTTTTCAAGATGACTACGGAAAGTACATAGACAAACCTGGCAGAAATGGAAAACAAAACATAAGAATAGAAAACAGAAATACAAGAAAACAAGGAGTTTAAATTGTTTACATTCCAGTCTCACCCTGAAACAAAATACACTTTCGTCCATGGAATCTTCTGCCTCGAAGCAAGTGCAGCATTTGGTATTGTTATAGCAATTAAAGCGCAGATCTACTCACACAATGAATGGATTTTAGATTAGAATTCTGTTTTCAAAAGCACATAGCTGTGTAATTCAGAGACAAGATGCAACCAATATTCTACTTTTGTCTGAAAGGAAGTCCTATTTTTCACACCACAGTATAAAATTTAATTCACTAATGAAGATGATTCATGTAGTGAAGCATCCAGAAAAGCCACACCTCCTCACCTTCAAAATTAAGCAGCCGAAAAAGTAAACAAACAGAAAAGGTATTCATGAAAGCTACTTTTTTATTTTTTTTAATTTCCATTCTGATTATTTAGTAGATTCTAACCATCCTTTAAATTTGGAATTTGCATTGATTAGACAGCTACCACTAAAATGAAATTGTTCCTGTGGAAATGAAAGTACAGAGCCCACAGAGTTAGGAAAAGTAGGATCTACTTAAAGTAATTCATACCAAAATAGCAATTGATTTTGCTTTTTATGTTCCATGATTCCACTTCACAAAAGAAGACTATTATCAGAGAAGATGGGTAGACTGTTGATAAATGCATCCTTTCTACATTAAGATTGAGAAGGTTTAATAATATTTAAGAGCATTTGAAAGGTAGCTGCCAGAAACACTCCTAAAATCAAAGCTTTATTGGGCCTGTTACTGCACTATTATACAGAGCAAAATGCAATACTGTCCAAGAAGCTGGACACAGCAAGTACCTCAAGTCTCTCATAAAGGATCTGGGTTTTCAGCAATTGCATCTGAAGTATAGGTGATGACACAGAAGTATTTTTGCTGATTTCTCTGGGGAAAATATTGCTTTTGCTACCCCTCATTTTAAAAAGTAATATTTGCTTGTTTGACATTCAAATAAAACATCCTAGCTAATGTTTATAGATGGGGTTTGGATACATTAAAGTTGCATTTTTCCTATATTTACCTGTTTAATATATTATTACAACTTATGAAATAATAATATTGAAGTAAAATGTACTGTACAAAAATAATATACTATCATGCAAAAATGGATGTATTTTTGCTGAGTTGCCAAATACTTGTCTTTAGGTTACCTCTGGATGATCTTCAGCAGCAATGAGAGCTTAGCAACATGCTGCATTTTTGGTCCTTTTATTATTTCCACACTTAAGTTAAAAGAAAAATGGCTTAAGGCATAGCATGATATGGAGACTTCCACAATAAAGCAAGAGGGGTAAGGGTACAGCTAACTAAGCATACTCTGTTTAACAAAATAAAAGGACAAAAATAAAGGAAAAGGGAATCAGCATGACAAATTTACTTTTTTTTTATTTCTAGAGTGTTTCATGTGTGTTTACTATGAAGATTATTGTTAAATATGAGTCTCTGCTTCATGAAGGAGTCAATACATGCCATTTCTAATAGCATAAGACTTATTACTGAATCTGGTGAAGAGACAGGAATATTGATGTACAAAAACTATTTAAATTGAGATAATCTGTACCTGAAATTGAAGGGTTAAAGTGCAGGATGTTGTACTGCACACATATTTTACCTTTACAGAACATGTATCTGCTGATAGGGCTGTTCCTGATAGTTTTATTTAGTTGCTTATTTTTATGACTCAGTGTAAATACAAATGATATTTCCAGCATGATTTGGGCTAAAAAGAGAGCAGCATTCTGGAACTCTTGGGCATGTAAACACAGCAGAACAAGTAGAGTATGATGCACAACTAACTGAGCATGCAAAAACCCATTCTGATACAGATTTAACAAATATTTTCCTCCTATGCCCTTTGCAATGTAACCTTTTGGAGAAAGTTATTTAATATTCTGAAAATTCAGGCTTTGCTGCCTCTTCTAGATTTCTATATCCTGTTCTCCTGCTTCCATTACCATCATTACCTTATTGCTAAGCAAAATACCTTATTTTCAAATGCATAAAAATTACCACATTTTGTTGAAGTCCATGTTGCAGTAGCCACAACTTCAGAGTTTGATCTAATGATGAGGTTGTTTGCACACAATAATTACATCTTAGCCCCTAAACCATTGCATATGGCTTCTCTTATTAGAACATTTTCTATAAATTAATAGTTATAATTTAATTGTCTGTTTTCCATAGCATTTTTTTTTTAATTCTTCTTTTGTTATTTGGAAGGTAAATATTCAGACCTGTTAAAAATTAAAGGGAAGGAAGAGGAAAGGGAAGGGTGAGAAGGTCACGGAGGGAGAAATTAAAGTAGAGGGAGAAGAAAATTAGAGGGGGGAAGAAAACAGGATTGGAGGAGATCAAGGGAGGAAAGGAAAACAAAAGAAAAAAACCCAAAAGAGGAAAAAAAAGTAAACAAATAAGAAATTTGAGCTCATATGATGGATAAATTGAGTAGGAAGCTGTGAGAGATTTTTTCCAGGATAGTTAGATGCTCAATGTGATAAGTGGAGTTCTTCAATCAGTAACAATGCCAGCTGCACTACTAAATATTCACTTAGAACAGACATTCTGAAGTGGGCAAGTCAGTTTGGAATACTAAACAATCTTACAGCTGCTTCCTGCCTTTCTTTTGCATTAAAAATTATACTTTTTTGAGAGAAAATTTATATTTCATATGCCAGTGTTTTTCTGTCATGAATGAAGCCATTTTTATTTTCTGTGGCAAGGTGAAGGGCTAAAAGTCTTTCAGTATGTTTCCTTTCTCTACTAAGAGGATCAGTTATGACTGGAAAGTATTGCACTGCAGGCATTTTTTGTCAGATGCTGAGTCTCATTTTTATTTATATGATCTATTACTTTTGGCCCACTTCAGATGCTTTGCCTGACACCTAACACCAGCTCCAAGAGATATTTATCAAATTGGCAACTGGTAGAAAGAAGAGACAGGCTTTATTATCTTTGTCTTCTCCCTTGCTCAGACCTCCCATAAGGCCTTGCAGTATCCTCAATCTTGTGAAGATTTTTGGAGGTTTGACTGTTACTGGACACTTGAATAAACTTCTGTCAACTGTTAATTGCTTGCTGGTGTTGAGAAAATAATCTGTGACCTGGAAATCCAAATATTATCAGTGACATTGAAGACACTTAATAAACCAACTAGGGATCTGATTCAGTTATCTAAACATAGTTTCTCAGCCCATCTCAGATGCCCTAAAACTCATTTTTCATAAAGACACAGACCTCCTATAGAAACTGTGTCCAGCACATCAGCCCCATGCACGTATTCTGCAAAGACAATATATTTCATAACAGTGGGCATGTTGCTTTGATGGGAATAACTACAAAAATATATTTTTATCAGAGGATCCTCTTTGTGTAAGATATGCATTCTTTTAAGAAATTATATTAATGAAAATGCTCATGTCTATATGCATGCAGAAAAATTTTAAGGCATATAGGGCTAGCAGGGCTTGTAGAAGAGATTTTCTCTTTTGAAACACTGTGAAAATAAAAACTCTGTGTATTTTTATGGAAAATCAAGTACTGATGTCAGTAATCCCCAGAAGTGTCATTTTACTAGTAGTTGAAGGAATTAAAAGCATAGCTGTTTGCAACTCATAAATGTGGGATGTACTTCAGTTAGGTCAAATAAATGGATGAAAGTACAAATTTTTTCTTTTTAAGAAGGGGCAGTCATGAAGATGCAGCACAATATATTAGAACTGAAATCTGTTAATTCAATTTCTGATTTATTTCAGCAATAATAATTCGAAAATATCACTACTGTTACTATATTTTAGAATGCTCTGCCTTTTCAGTATCTTACACATGCAGAAAGCTTCCTAGGGTCACGTCACTCAAAGAGTGCCATCAAAATTCAAGATGCCAACATCAGATTGGCATCCCCTAAACTGGTGCACAAATTGAAGTGTGCTGCTGTCTGTGCCTTACTACCCCAGCTCCAGACCATCCCTGTGGCAGCAGCAATGTGAGATTGAAGGACAGTACTTTTGATTGAAGTTCAAGTTATATGGATTTGATAAATGCTCATCTTTTTAGGAGATGTTTTTTTTTAGGAGAATCTACTGTATTGTCACTGCTGGAGATAATGATGGTGTTCCTCATTTATAAGTTGTATAACTATTTCTGAAATACAGTTTTATTATTAAAAGCACTGAATACTCCGCTTTGATGCATACAGCAATCTTAACACAGTTTCAGTGCTTGGAATTCCTCTGGGGCAGATTATACCTGTGAGGGAAATCCTACTTTTACAGTTGCCATAATTTGTTTTCCTTATATTTTGATTATTGCTTTAATAAGAGTAAAAAGGAAAATAATGATCAAATTAAATCAAATTGTATTTTGACAGATGTGTCAGACAATAGATATCTTCAGCGGTGTACCTTCAGAGATGAGACATTTTCCAGATGACAGAAGAAAGCAAACAGCACCACAGGCTGTACTGTACCTGCTTTTTAGCTGAGCAGTTAACTACAGCATACAGCATTTGTCTGACCCAATTACTTTTGAATGGACTTAATAACAGTGAATAATGATAATAATAAAAATAAATTTTTAGAGTTTCAGACATATACATTGCCAGAACTTATATATTACTTTATATTTGCTGCATCATTTCTATAAACATGGATGCTAGAAATGCAGTATGTGGAAAAGGTAATGGGAATTGCTGGATGTCTTTGGACAGGAAGCAAGCATGATGCAAAGTGTGTATGTAGCTCTGGTCAGATCTTTTGTAGACATGAGATGGATAAATTTGCTTACATTTTCTTCTAAAACCTGTTGCTTTTGTGTATTTAAGAGGACAAGACCATTAAATGTGTTAAGCCAAATAATTTTATTAGTTTTGTAAGTCTCCTGTGCACCAGCCGTTGCTACTGGAAAAGGTCTACTTTTGTACAAACAGGTAATGCAAACCAATATAAGGTAATTTTTTTAAGCAAAACAAGTGAAAATGGTGAACAAGCACCCTCACACAGACATTCCAGCATTTCGTTTCTTTGGGCCATCTGTAGCAGTTCTAAGCACTGCAACATTTAATACATTCTGAAAAGGTGACCATGATGCCCCAAATTTTGTTCTGGATCCAAGAAACACACATGGAGCTACAAATGGCAGAGTGCAAAGGGCTCTACTACAGACCCTGACATTCCTTTCTGGTGTTGTGTGCACCAGGAGCTGTGGGATGCCCAAAGCAGGTGCAGGCCCTTCAGCCTGAGGTCTCGCTCTTGATTCTGGGGGTGCACCTTTCTCCCTTCCCCTCCAACTACAGCTACAGCCTAGAACCCCATGGTACACTCCCACACTGTGACACAAAGTACTATTGTTCCCTTCTCCCAAGGGCCTGGCAGTTCCCATTGGAATGATAGCTATACTCATTCCACAAGTCTCACAATCCTTGTTTTCAGTGTAACTCAAAGAACAAATCCCATTCCAGCAGTGAATACTCTTTCCCACAACTTTCATGGCCCCTGGTTGAGCTACATATATTATATAACCATGTAGAAGCAAAGAAAAATCAGGAAATGCTGCAGATCAATAAACCTGTTAGGAGAGAAACAAAAGCCTTTTTTTACCCAGTACCAATGCAAAGAAGACAGGGCTCTGACAACACAACAAGGCAGATCAGTTTGCCGCACTCCTGGTGGATCCATCTAGTTTGATACCTCTGGCACTTAGCAGTGTTATGCTGTAGCCTGCACATCCCACTGTGCTAACAAGATAGAAACCTGTTAGAGATTCTTCCCGATCCTTATTAGGGCAATAAAGGTGTCAGCTGATGTATGCTGTGGTTGAATGACCATCTGTTCGGGGGTAAACAAGTCACTTGAGCGCTGGAATAAACATCGAGAAGCTTCTCTGCGTTATGGCTTCTGCAGTAAACCCTGCCACACAAAATGCAGTCACCATTTCAGACATTTCAAGATAACAGGCTGGCAACAGCTTTAGATATCCTGAATTTACCTGCATAGAATCACATCCTGAAGCAACTGCGTGTTTTGTAAGAGAACTGCTGCTGATTTCGCTGGACAAATTCCTTCACAGATGGCACATACTTAGCTACATTTATGCAGTTGATTGCCCCAGGATAGATTTTGTGCCAGAACTCCTGCTCCCTGAGGATGTGTTTTTATTTTAGTGTTTTTATATTTCTGGGTAGCTCTTGGAAACTGGTCTTTCTTGCTCTCGGACCAAAAGCTTGGAGAACTGACTAGACTCCACGGTGTTCCTTGAAAACTGGAAAATAGAAGGGCTGTAAATAATTGCTCTGGACTATTATAGCAGTATTTTTTTAATAGATTTGAAAAAAAAAAAACAACCAGAAAAAAGTTTTCCTGTTTTTATAAAACTCAGTGGGTTCACATTTTTTTTCCTCTGTGAAATTTCAAAAGCATCCAAAATTTTATTGGACTTTCACAGATGAATGTTAAGTAATTATTGCTAATAAAAAAGAATGCATTTAGGTAAAAGATGATCAATTACACCTAATTCTGCTCTTTTCTATAATGTGAAGGACATTCCACAGAAGAAAATAATTTCAGATTGAGCAATCAAAATGTTCCATTCCATTTTGAAAGGGAACACACTGACATTGAAATGCTCCACTTAAATTATCAAAATAGTTATTTATCCTAAGAGACATTTGGCACAAGTCACTGTTTTCAAACCCCTTTGTAATCTTCCTAGACTTTCATTTTAGTCACAGACTACTTATTTTAAGTGTAAAACTTATCTTTAATATGAGTGTGCTGGACACACAGTTTTTCCAAGTAGATAAAGATTTTCTGCTTTCCTAGACTATGTTTTGTCTCAGTACCTTTCTCTTGCCTGACAGGGACAAACCTCTGCATTTAATCTGGACTCAGATGGAATATTTATTATTCATGACAGTACAGCATTGCTGGGATTCACGGTAGGGCAGAATTATGGTTTGACTGCCCATATTCCCACATCATCCTCTCTCCCTCCCTCCTAAGCTCATTGTTAACTCTGGAACTCATGGTCCTGCTCCTGCAAGTGATGGCTGTTTTCAGCCATGCAGGAGACACAAAGGGACGACTACTACCCTGAGTACCCATACCTTCAATGGTTACTGCACTAACTCCTTTTCAAGTATACATGCTTAGGGCATGTCAATTCCTAGTTTCCTATTAAAGTATCTTTTCTCAGGGGGTGGGGTGGGGTGGGACAAGGCAAATAGGTGGGCAGGAAATAGAAAAATCTCTATTCCTTTTTAAAGGAAAATATTCTTTACCAGAAATTATGACCTGTTAATAAGGACTTTATTGCTGTAAAGACAGGAACCTAGTCATAGTCTTTCTGGAAACTGATGGCTGTTACACTTTTTACACTTGGTTTCCATAGTTTTCCTTGCTTCTTTCCCACCTGAATACAGTGCCACTCTCTAAGTAATGACAAAGTATGTTATTTTGAGACTTAGAACTTGTTCCCTCTGTATTATTCCTTTCCTTTCCCACTTCCTGTTCCAGCTTCACCATCTTTTCACCTTACACTATAATTTCATGAATGCAGTCCTCACAAATTCCTCTAGTTCCTTAAGGCTGCTGCATCTTGAAAGTCAGAGTGAAGCTGCAGCTTCAAGCAGCCAATGGTGACAGAGGATTCTTTTAGCTGCAAGCCCTACTGTAGCTACACAATTTGTGGTAATTGGGAATGGGGCTGTGGCTGAGCCTCATCTCTAATGGGTTACAGCTGTGAAAAGCAGGTGAGCAGTATTGAAGGTAATGAGACATGGAGTGCCCAGGTGCACTGACCTATCATGAAAGGGAACAGAGGGCACACAAGTGCAATGCAAAAACAATCAGGGGTATAAAAGGTTGGGCTGAAGAAGAAGAAGGTTCAATGCTTGAAGCCTTCTGGAGTGGTTTGGTGTTACTTTGCATGGGGTGGACCTTTCTGAGATTGTATGGTGATACTCTGTGTATTGTGGTTGTCTCATTTGCAATGTATGCTGTGACAAGCTACAATCTCCTGTTTCACTTTGTATTATCTCTGCTTTCTTTGTCTCCCTCAACAACTCACTTTTTTTCCTTTCACCAAGACTTCTCACAGCTCTTCTAATAACTTGGTGTTAATGGCAGGCTCTAGGTGCCAGAAGCACAGGGCAAGAGAGAGAAAATGCCGTAAGTCTGAGATATTTACTTTCATAGAAACAGAGATAGGAATTATACTCATATTCATGATGTGTTTTCATGAACGTTCTGGTTTTGATACCCCTCTCTTTTCTTTGCTGCTCCTTCTTGTCTTATGTGCATTATTTTCAGATGCTAGACTACAAAGTACTGAAACATCTGTCTTTGCAGGTAAAATTGAAATACATCTGCTCCCTGCCTCTCTTTTACTTCTGAAATGGTATGCAAAGAAAGAAAGGGGAAAAGGCAATAGTCTACACCAGCTGCATTTTGTTCGGCTTTATTTTCCTCTCTGCTTTCAAAAGGGTGCATTAAGCACAGTATCACCTGCTGGGCAAAGGAGGTGATTATCCCACTCTATTCTGCACTGGAGCAACCTCAGTTGGAACACTGTGTGCAGTTTTAGGCACCACAATATGAGAAAGGCATTAAACTATTAGAGAGCACCCAAAGGAGGCACACAAGGAGGGTGAAGGGTCTGGAGGGGAAGACTTATGAGGAGCAGCTGGTCTGTTCAGCCTGGAGGAGACTGAGGGGAGACCTCACCACAGTCTACAACTTCCTCATGAGGAGAAGAGGAAGGTCAGGTCCACATCTCTTCTCCCTGGTAATGAGTGACAGGACTCAAAAATGGCATGAAGCTGAGCCAGGGGAGGTTTAGGCTGGATAGCAGTGTAAAGATTTTTCAACCAGAAGGTGGTTAAGCACTGGAACAAGCTCTCCATGGAAGTGGTCACAGCACCAGCCTGTCTGAGTTCAAGAAGCATTTGGACAAGACTCAAGCACATGGTGTGACACTTGGGCTGTCTGGCACAGGGGCAGGAGTTAGAATATGCCTGAGTTGGAAGGCACTTTTGTGGATGACCAAGTCCATGATTCTATGACTCAGAAGCTATAACCATCAGAGACTAAGGACATGTGAATCCTAATTTTAATTCTAAAAGTAAAGCTGAAAGTTGGGGGTTTTTTTTAATTCAGTGTGCCTGTCTTTTAAGATAACTAAGTGTTTCAAGTTTTGATGGCATTTGTGACTCCTTTCCTATCTTTTCCCTCCTATGCTCTCTGTAGCTGTTTTTGTCTGCCTCAGTGGTAATAAGGATGATGATACAAGATGAGAACTCCCAGGTTCTTGTGTGGAAGCAAAAATAGTAAATTTCGTTTTTCATGGTGATGGAACACATGCTGTCAGAAATTCTTCATTCTCAAAGAATCTTTCTAGTGACAATGGACAGCAGCTAGACATACTAGGACGGATACATTGTAAAGCATCATGGATTGACAAAATGCTGAACAGTAGATGTCCATGATGAGGCGCCTCCAAGCATTTCTGAAGAATGCAGGAGCTTCCATTAAGTTAGTCTGTTCTAATCTTGCAGTGACAGAAAAGTGAGCTAAATCTTTACTTTTGTAAATCTATGCCACCCTACTGATATGGTTGTAGCATTCCACTCTGCTGCAGCAGTTGTAGCGCTTGTCCATTCTGAGATGTGATGAGTCCATTGAAATTTAAATCAATCAGGGAATAAGACAAGGTGAAGCAAGCAACATTTTTGAGTTTGGTTTATTGATTTTTTGGGGGTTTTCTGTATCTGTTTCAAGATTATGATGTTCTTTTAGAGATAGAGCCTTACCCCAACCATTGAAAAGTTGCTAATGTTGCAAAAGACAACATTAGCAACTGCAACAAAATCACAGGCAACAATGAAGAATTTATGATGAAGTGCAATATCGCACTGCAGATAATAAAAATTATAGGTGCTGCTAATTCTGTGCGACCTTCACTCAGTACTGTGATAAATAGTGAACAACTCTACATCTGTCAGAATTGCTGTGTTCTCAAACATGTAAGAACTTTTAATTTCATATCCAGTTCCAAATGTTTTAGATTAGTATAGTGGGTTGACCCAGGGTGGATGTCAGCCACCTACTGAAGTCACTCTATCACTCCCCTTTGCAACTGGACACAGGAGGGAAAATATAACCAAAGGATCATGGGTTGAGATAATATCCATGAGAGATCACTCACCAAAATCCATCACAGGCAAAACAGACTTGAATTTGGGCTATTAATTGAATTTATTGCTAACAAAATCAAAGCAGGATAATGAGAAATAAAGTAAATCTTAAAAATGCCTTCCGGTCACCCCTCCCTCCTTCCCAAGCTTTACCTCCTCCCCCAGTGGCACAGGGAGGTGAGAAATGGGAGCTATAGTTGGCTCATCACAGGTTGTTCCTGCTGCTGCCCATGGAGAGGAGTCATTCTCCTGTTCTAGCACAGGGTCCCTCCCAGCAGAGACAGTCCTCCATGGACTTCTTCAACTTAAGTCCATCCCATAGGCAACAGTTCTTCACAAACTTCTGCAATGTGGTCACTCTTCCAGAGATGCAGTCCTTCAAGGACAGGCTGCTCCAGTGTGGGCTCCTAATTTGATCACAAGTCCTATCAGGAAACCTGCTGCAGTGTGAACTTCTCTCTCCACAGGTCTGCAGGTCCCTGCCAGGAATCTCCTCAATATTCCTCAGGCTCATAACTCACTCTCAGGCATCCATCTGCTCTGGCATGGGTCTCCACCGAGGGCTACAGGTGGATCTCTGCTTCCCCATGGATCTCCAGGCCCTGCTGGGGCACAGCTGCTTCCCCATGGTCTACTTTGGCACATGGAGCATCTCTTCCCCCTCCTTCTCCACTGACCTTAGTGTCTGCAGGGCTGTTCCTCTCACATATTCTCCCTCCAATTGCATCTTCTCTGGATGAAATTACAACTGCAAACCAACTTTTTTTTTTCTCTTTTTTTTTTTTTTCCTTTTTTTCTTCTTAAATATGTTATTGCAGAAGTGTTGCCACCATTTCTGATTGGCCCAGCCTTTGCCAGTGGTGTGTCCATTCCAGAGCCTTCTGTCAAGCTTCTCACAGAAGTCACCCTATAACCTTCCCACTACCAAAACCTGGCCAGGCAGACCCAAAATTCAAATGACATTTAAAATGGTGTTACATAAAATGCCATCAGGCTAATAATCTTTCAACAGAATTACCACAATAGAACTTTAAACTGAATATTCAGATATTGTTTCTGCACAATAGTTATGACCTAGAAACTATTTTTATGCGAATAGTGTCCCCTATGGCTCTCCTGAGCTGAACACTATGGGCTTGCAGTAAGTCCCTACCATGACATAGAATTTAAACCTCACAATTCAATCCCCCAATCGATAGCATAAGTTGCATCCTGTATCCCACAATTAGTTTCCCCAGTTGCAGCCTGAAATCCTCTTCTGTTTCTCACTGAAATATAAGCTGTGATACCTGTTTTTAACACCTATTTGTTTCTAATTCCTTCACATAATTTTTACTCTGACAATATGGCAGTTGTATAGTCTACTCCATAAAAAAATCTTGAATGCATTATTGTAACACATATGCATTCTTGTTACTTTTTTCTGTAGAAAGATGAAGACATTTTTGCTATTTCTCATCCATCTACAAAAGTTAGAATAATATACTTGCTAACATGTTAACTGTGAAAAGTAGATTGAGTTGTCATGCAGTTTGGCCTTTCAATTGGTCATGAACCATTGGTGTGATTAGGGCAGGTGTATCTGAGCAGTGAGTCAGAGAAGTCCAAAGATTTCCACTTAGTCTTTTATGAACTGATTTAAAGAAGGTGAAGATCTGGTTCAGCACATGAAATCACAAACCATGAACTATATTTCTCAAGTGTTCTTACACCCTAAGTCTTTGCAAAGTGTGCTGTCAGTATTTGCATATGCACAGTCATACTTTGTCTAAAGACAACTCATCTATATATATATATATATATATATATATATATATATATATATATATATATATATATATATATGTGAACCTGTGGGGTAAAGTAGCTAAGATAGAATCAGCATGATTTTATTTTAGACAGTGAAAAATAAGAACAAAACAAAACCCAAATTCCCTCCACCCCCGTCTTACCAGTATCATCCTCACTCCTGACTCATCTACCTCTTCCCTCCTCCATGAGCACTTTGGCAAGGACTGGGAATGGGAGTTATGATCACATCACACTTTTTTATTTTGCTGCTTCTTCCTCTTCACATCCTTTCCCTGCTCCAGAATGGCATCCCACCTATGGGAGACAGTTCTCCACAAACTTTGCCAGCATAAATCCTTCCCACAGGATGTTGTTCTTCATGAAGCATGCCACCGTGGGTTCTTTCCATGGGGTAGAGTCCTTCAGGAACAGGCTGTTCCAGTGTGGGTCCTTGCTGGGCTCCCAGGTCCTGTATGAAAACCTGCTCTGGTGTGAGATCTCCATGGGATCACCATGTCCTTTGGGCACACACATCTGCTCCAGTGGGTGATTGTCCATGGGCTGCAGATGGATATCTGCTCCACCACGGACCTCCATGGGTGGCAGGTGAACAGCCTGCCTCATCATGGGCTGCTCCATGAGCTGCAGGAGAATATCTGCTCTGACTCTTGTAGCATCTCTTCCCAAACTTCTTCCCTGACCTTGGTGTTGGCAGAACTATTTCTCTCAAATTTTATCACTGCTCTTCCCTGGTTTTTACCCTCTCTAAATACCGTCCCAGAACTATTGCAGCACTATACCAGCACTGTTGATGGGCTCATCTTTTGCCAACAGTGGTGCTGTCTTGGAAAGAGATGGAACTTACCCCGACATGGGAGCAGCTTCTGGTGTCTTTTCGCAAAAGTCACCCTTGTAGCCTCTGCACTACCAAAAACCTTGACATGGAAATGATATATATTTATATATTTATAATTATATAATTATATAAATTTATATATTTATATAATATATCTTTTTTTCCTACACCTAAGTCAAAATAACATCATAACACCAACAAAGAATGACTAGTTGCCCTATTTTTACCCCTTGACTCTTCATCATAATCACACACATGCAAAGAAAAACCCAATTATTCTGTCATTCGCAATGGTTGATCCATACTGTGCTGTTACCTCTCTCAGTTACTGTTCTCCTCTCAAATTTTCAAGTGCCCTACCTCAACCACCAAAAAGGACTGTGGTGGGCTGCTCCTGGATCGCCACCCACCAGGTGTCCCCAAATCAGTTTTATGACTTCTCCCTTCTGCAGGACTGGAGGAAAAAAAAAAAAAAAAAAAAAAAAAAAAGAAAAATTTGTGCATCAAAATAAAGTCAGTTTAATGAAGAAAGGCAAAGGAAAACAAAAATATGTATTCTCTACTTGCCAACAGCAGTTGATGTCCAGTCACTTCTTTGGAAGTAGGTCCTCAGGATGTGTAGCAGTTGCTTTTGAAAATGAACACCTTAACTACAAATACCTCCCTCCTCCTCTTTTCACTTAGCTTTTCTTTCAAAAAACAACATCACATGACACAGAATAATCTTTTGGTCTGTTTGGGTCAGCAATCCCAGCTATGTCTCCTCCCAAGCTCTTGCTCACCCCCAGACTCCTGGCCTTTGAAGCAGGGGTGAGGAGTGACAGGAGAGTTAACCTTGATGCTGTATGAGCACTGCTCACACAGTCACATTCACTCACACACTGCTCCCACTCCTCTGAAACAGAGGTGTGATATCAGTACTATCCTGGCTACACAGCACAGCACTATAAGTGTTGCTGTGGGAGAAGCTAATTCCATCCCAGCCCTACCCTGTGTGCCAGCCTTCAGGTTATAGCAAAGAGAAATTTTTATGTAAACAGTTGTCTAGTCTTCCTATTCAGTTGAGACATTATTCTGAAAAGGAGTTGAAGGTGGGATGAAACAAGATAAAAAGAAAATTATCTGTGCCCTTGCTATCATGGCATTTGACAAAGATAGTGGAATCCTCTGTATTCCTAGGAATCCTTATATAATTCTTATATTGTGTAAAACATTGAACAAATGCACGTAAAATATAACACAAACCCACCAGTTTTCTGGTCTTGTGCCAGAATGGCTGTAAGGCCCCAAAACCTCACTTGACCAGCCTCTCAAAAAGGCTCACGCTTTTTTATGTACTCTGGGTTAGATGCATAGGAGAAATACAGACAAGATATTCTCAAAAGGTCAAAACAACAAAAAACTTCACTGGCAACTTCAGAACATCAGAGAACCTTGGCAAAAGTTTAGAGCAGCATTCAGTCAACGTAAAGAATTTCTCAAAGCATTAATTTGGCACATTCGACTTAGCAAACTTCAAACCTGTCTGATTTTACATTACTCAAAACTCTGAGAAGAGGGAATTAGAAGGAGAAAGACAGAAAAGATATAGCAAAGAACAAGTATAGCTGTCATTCCTGATTCCAGTGGTGTTTTACACATAGAAACTCCATGAGGAGGTTGGATCAAGTCGTGCTTACATCATGCTTTGGCTTAAGCACTCTTTGGCGTTCCTGGGCCCTGCCTCCAGGGGGGACTTTGGTCATTTGGCCACTCAGGAGCTGGATTAGGGGCTCCAGAGGCAGGTGTGGAGCACTGCCTCTGGTGTTCCAGGGATTGGTGGCTACTGCAGGGCTAGGGTAAAAGCCTGGAGAGGGTGGGGTAAGCAAAACAGAGCATCGCCTCACCAGAGCAAGGCACAACCTGCCCTTTCCCCCTGAAATGCACCCAAAATGTTTTGTGCCAGCAATCCTTAGTCTCTTTTACTAAGTTTCCAAAATAATAAGTTGACCTCATAGCAAAGAGCTAATTACTTTAAATATTTGTTAAAATCTTTAAAATGTTTAAATCACTAAAGAGGGAGCATATTTTTATGAAATCTACTTCTAACATTAAAATATTCCCCCCTATGTTTATATTTCTAGTGCAAAACCACTTGCAATTAGAACAAAAAATTAATAACATGAATTAATGAAATCACAAGCTTTGATTTCTTGCTCTAACAGACAAGACACTTCAGATTTTAGTCTGGTACTTCTCAGTGGCAGTTCTGATATTACAATCAAGCTCTGTAATGAGCCTTCTTGAGTGAAAGGGAATCAGTTACAGGTCCTTCCTCTGATTAATATTTGAAACACTGATTGGATATGAGGTATTGAGTTTTTAAAAGTACCTACAAGTATTATAGAGATACCTAGCCATTTGTATGATAATAAGCTAATCATTCATTCATTTCATCTTCCTAATAGTATTCCCTTTCTCTTTCTTACCTCCTGTTATTGGAATTTTGATCAGTCTGTATAGAGGATCTTCAAATATATGCTGCAGTTTTCTTTTGGAGTCTTTGCCACTTCAAAGACACCACCAGTCATAAAAGATTTCTGCCCCATCTTTTTTTTTTTTTAATGCAATATCATTATTTTCAGAAATGTATCTTATCATTAAGACACTAATTAAGTGTCTTTCATTTCTGGAAGTTTCTCTTCTTCCACCATCTATCCAGTGTCTTTACAATGACTAGCCTCCTCTCCATTAAGCTGTTTGATATGATAATCATGTCTTCGTAGAGCAAAAATTGGCGTTAGACTTTCATGGAAGCACGGAAGAAGTAATAATCAGTAACCTTAATTAATTATAAATATTGGGCTATTCATGTCTCCTTCCTGCCTACACTCAATTATATCTCTGCACAAATTCATGACCATTTTGCAGTTTATTTCTTGGTTCCTTTTGATTTATCATTATTATTCTGTTTGCAACAGTCATAGGATCCTCAGCAGTATTTTTAGCTGTGGACTTTCACTCTATGCTAACAAAATGTTGTATGCAAAATAATTTATCATTACTAGTTTTATGAGGAACATTACTGTTTGTGTGGTGTAGGCCTGCCGCCTGCCTGCAGATTCATAGTCAAATGTCCAGAAAACTGTCATCTCTTATTCTCTTTTAGTTTATGTTCTTCACATTTTCTCTTTATATTGAATACCAGTGCTTCAAATAAAGATACAATATCATTCAGGACTTTTTCTCCCTATTGTAATAAGTAATTATTTTTAATTTGTGTGTTTGCGTTGTTTTTCTGTCTTAGCTTATTTCTCAACTTAGAAAATAACAAATAAACAAAAAAAACCCTTTCTTTGTTTTCCTATTTTCCTAAAATCCAATATGCTAAATAATCCTAAAAAAGCAGATATTCCTTTACTATCCTAACAGATGAATCTTTCACTCAAATAAATCTACATTTATGTTTTCTTTGAAGCCATTTAGTTTTTCAGTTCCCTTGACAGCACAATACCAAATCAATCCTCTTGTGTTTTAAGATTATTATAATTTTTCAAACCTACATTCCCCAGTTTTGTAATTATATTAAAAATGCTGCATTGTATTTGAAATTATGCTTAATTTAAAAAATCAGAGAGCCTTACCATGTCGTAGCATCCAGCAAAGCAGGTCATTTACATTCAGGTTAACTTAAAATGTAAAGGATGTTCCTCCTTTCTCAAATTTGAAGTCTTTTTCCTTCCCTTTTAAACATAACAGAGCAAAATAATCTAGCACACATCTGATTCATATGCAAGACTGATTTTGCTTTTTCTCTCTGAGAAATAATCAGCAATCAACTTTCAAGTCTAACTCCAAATGTCCAGGTCATATACTTTTTTCTAATTTGTTTTGTTATTGTTTTTTATATACAAACATATGTCTTCCAATAAATATTTTTTAGGATGAAAATATCTCAGTAAATTTTCCTGCCTGTCTGAGCATCCTTAAGGAACAATTTTGCCATTAATTTTATCTTCCTATGGTTTTTAAAGCAGAAAACCTGTTAATGTTTTCATTCAAGATTGGTTGAGTATTTAGTTCCAGAAAAGGTTAGGTGAAAATCTGGACTTTATATTTTGGGTTTGCTTCTATTGGCTTTAGTCATTGCTTTTCAGTTCACAACCTATAAAATATTTAGTAATGCCTTTCAAATGCAAAAGAAAGGATATAAAAATTGAAAATAGCTACAATATTTATTATTTTCATGGCATTCAGGCTTTGTATGGTTCACTGTGAAACAGAAGAAAATAACATGAGAAATGCCTGAAGAAAATATTCCTTTAAGGTTTCCTAAGGCTCTGCTCTACCTGGAAAACCAGTGAATGCCTGAGAGGCAGGAAATACAATACTGGTTTTTCATCATTAATGTACTTCAAATTTTCATATCATCTAACATTGTATGACAAAAGAAAACATGTTTTTACTGTAAAACCCTTTCCCAAATAATTTCAAATTATTATGCATTACATTTTAGCTCAAAATCATCTATGGTGAAATACAACAAATTGAACTAGAAAGAGACATACCATGACAAATGTTTCCTAGTTTCACATTTGCAAGACAGCTCTGACTTCCAAGTGCTGAACTTACCTGTGAGGTACTATCAGCAAAATTTCAATTGCTCCTTGAATCAAAGGCACACTGTCTTCAAAACACCAGCTGCTTTTTCTTGAACTACAGGTGGTATCTAGTTGCTATTTGCAAGATAAAAAGAGTGGCCTGGCTTCATACCGTCCTTTCTTTCAAAACAGTTTAAAACAAAGAAAGCTTAATTAAATGATAATATTAAATGTTAAATGTTAATAAAGTTAAGATCAACTCAAAGTTTAATTTCCCAAAAAATCATTGCAATTGTTGAGATGGTGCCTGTCATTCTATAAAAGTTCATTGGAAAATATCATAACATATTCACTAGAATGTGAAAGAAGACCACCAAAAGGATTAGCAGGAAGTATTTTAGCTCAAAGAGCAGGAGATCTGCAGATTGGCTTAAGGTTTATGAAGTGAAAATAAGAAGTATCCCAGACCAGCTCACATATTTAGTAATAAATAGTACAGTCTGAGAGCACCTATATAGAATGGGAACAAACCAGCAGATTCATTGTGTTGGGTTGGAGATCCTGTTTCTGCCTGTCAAGATTCCCAACAAAGAAAGCATGTAGATCGTAAATGATGTGGGTCATAAGAGCTCACTGTAATTTTAGATGACACTGTGTTAAAGAAATTTCCCTGTCTGACCATCCAGAAGCCACTTTGGCTGTCACACTCCCACTACCTGAGACTTTCACTTCTGGAACCAAAGACCATGGGCAGCTTCAGGGAGATGGGAGACAAGTGCCCCTCATGATGTCCTACACACCCCACTCCCACACAGTCAGACCAGGTTTCCATACTGGCTCAACCCTTGGATTTCCACAGCAGAATCTCAGACATCTGGATCCCTGAAATAATTTAATCATGGTGCGATCACAGAATAGCAGGCCAAGCTGGTGGCTCTGAGGACAGACCCTGAGCCAAGGACTCCTGGGCTCTCATACCCTCACAATTGGTGCATGGTAAAGTCTGGGGTCTTCAGCTGAGTGTCCCTGAGTTCCTGGTTGCCTGGCTGGGCCACAGGCCCCTGTGCCCTCTGTTCTGCAAAGGGTCAGCAGGTCACAGCCTCTTGGCTGGGGCTGCAACACCCAGAGCTCAGCCTGCACCTCAAACTGCAGCTGCAGCCCGACCTACCAGCACTGAATGTATTCCTCAGCAGTCACAAGAAACCTTAATTTAATAATTATGAAACAACATTACCAAAAGCAGAAAGGACCTCTGAGTTTCATCTGTTTCAGAATAAAACCACTTTTAACTAAGAGTTAATAATCGTATTATTAACCTTCTTTCTAAAGTAATGAAAATTTATACTTTTAGTTCAGTTTTTTACAGGGAGGAATTGAGAAATTATTTAGTAGAACCCAACAGAATGGCTCAGAAGCAGGGATTAATGTAACTTAATGAAGCACATGATACTGACACGATACAGAACAATGTAGCCACAGTACACTGAAAAGCCATATCGCTGCAGTTGCAGGCTTGTTCCACATTTCTAAACAGTAAAAGTAAAAAGGACAGATAGATTTTGTTTTTTGAGAATAGTAGTTTATCCAGGATACTTCAAACTTGCGCATATTTTCATAGGAAAAGATATACCATTATTTATCCCAGAGAAGTACATATATCATTATTTAATACACAAGGAAAATTGTTTTTTTCTTCTCCATTTTGTGCTCTAATTCTTAAAAATTACCTATTCACAGTCCTTCAAGAGGAAAACAAGAGGCTGAGCCCAGAGCCCCTTGCTGCTCTGAGGCTGGGCATCTCTGTCTCAAGCACACAACATTCATCTCTTGTTTAACAAATGAAAAAACAAGCCTGGTTGTGTTAATGTGGACAAGTTGCAGCTATAAACTATCCTGTATTAAAAAATAAATTTATTTTTGAAATTTACATGTGTGGTCACTTGATTTTAGTCCACTTCATATTTGCTGCAACCTGTTACTGCTGGGCTATTGATTCAATAGTTTGATTCAGTAACACAACCTCTGTACAAGTTGGCATGGTTAGTGGAATTTTCCAGTTCCCCCAAGTATTATCAATACTACTGCAACATTTTCAGCAGATTTTATCAGTATTCTAAGAACAAAACATCTGATTTAGCAATACATCTCTTCCATGAACTTGGTTGTTGATATCGACTATGCCACCATCTGAAGCTGCTTTGAATACTCAAGTTTCCCCTCTTCTAAACAATCCCCCTTTTGAAAAAGAAAAGAACAAGAAACAAGGAGGATGATAACATTTTTCAGTGCTTCACAGCTTTGAAACTGACACACCAGAAGGGTTTTTAAAATTCACAGTAATTAGAACTTTCATTCAAAGTACAGGCCAGTGAGAGCTGAATCAAAACCCAGTTTAACATCTGGGGAAAAAACCCTAAAAAACCAAAAACCAGAACAACCAAAAACTCAAAAAAAGAAACATCAGTCACCAATTGCAAATAACACTTCAAAGCAGCAAAATATTCCTTTATTCACAAGAAATTTCCAGACTGTCAGCTGAGAGCAAGGAGCTTGTATGAGCTGTTCTGTCAAGGAAACGAATGTAATCCAGTTCAGAAGGGAAAATTCTTGTCAAATATAAATACATGCCTTGTAAATTGGGAAAATTAATCACATGGCTAATTCTGCAAGGAAGGGAATATTTAAGACAATACTTTAAAAACCTGATTTTTGCTTATATTGAGTGTTATTCCTTGACAATTTAACTTAAACAGTAATTTTGTGGAAGTGTTTACCTTTCTCCATTATTACAGATGGAATTTAAAGTTTTAGCTTAGATGTGTAACAGAAGTAAAGGTAGTCAGAGTGAATCTGCCATCTTATATATATGACAAGCAGAATCTAATTCAAATCTATAGAAATTATTATAAATTTATTTCTATGTTCATGTTTGTCTGTAAATTTTTCTGTATAGGTATAAAATGTTGGGAGTAGGAACAAATCATAAACTAGGAAAAAAAAGTTAAAATATAGTCAAAGCTGGACAGTCTGAACTGTGACAGGGGACAAAAACCCAAATGAAAAATAACATTAAAAAAATTAAAGCACTGGATAAAGGAAAATAAAACCCACCAGACTATAGTTCTCAGATCTGCTAATGGAAATATTGAAGGACATAGAAGCAAATGAAAGCAGGTAAAAAGCTCTTTGAAATCTATGAAGTGAAAATGTAAGTCAATGAAGCCAGAAGTGATAAGATCTTTAATACTAAAGTTTCAAAAAAATAATAAGTTTTTTTAAGATATTAATGAATAAATATTCTGATCTTACAGTTTTGAGGATAAAGTACAACGAGCTATTGCACTATTAAGAGTTACAGGAATTTCAGATACCTTATTAAGATTTTATAAATTAAATCTTAGATTCATCATGACAAGCATGCTTTGTCATTTCATTTCTTTCAAGTTCCCACGTAATTTAAGAGAATACATAAAATAATCACATCTACTTACGTGACAGGATCTGCTAACCTTGTTTTGCTGAGCCTGAGGGGTAACTGAATGCCTGTCTCATTTTCTCAGAGGAGATTTGGCTGTAGTTCAGTCCAGTCATGAATATAATGTCACCCACGTTAAGGTTATTTTTGTGCTTTTGCTCACAGCCTATAGGCTTATTTTGGCTGCAAGAGATCTTTGACTAACCCCATTTTATGAGGGAACCTTCTCTGGGCACAAGCCCAAAATATACACCATTACAGCGGCTCTATAGGGAATCCTCAGGAACTTAATGAATCAGCTTTATGACTTCTTTGCACTGAACCATTACAAATTTGCTGTGGAGTATCAGTGAATCTGATCCAAGAATTAATGTTATTGACCGGCTTAGCATGATTATTGCAGAGTTAAGCTTTAACCTAGAATTAAAGAAAAGGTTTTTTCAAACTAGAATCAGATCCAAACAAGCAAATTTACAATTTGCATGCATTCATTCAAACCATAAGACAGAACTATGTGGAACTTGCAGGAAACTTCTGTGGTTATAGGTATAAAAATAATCTTTTTTTAGGGGTTCATGGTGCTACCTTTGTATTAAAAATGGAATTTGTAAATGTTTTGAGTGTCATTACCTCCTGCTGACTTCAGTGAGAAATGGAGTTAGTCAGTGCCTTAAAAGTATTGAACTTTTGTTGTTTTGCAATGTTATTAAAATTGTCAACTCAGCTTAAAATATCTGCTAAAGTGATAAAACTTCTAACTGATATGATTTACCTGTTGAATTTACCTTTGTATGCAAAAAAGCCTGTTGTAGTTTACTCTGGCATAATTTTCTAGTCTAATCTTCATTGATTGGATGGTTATTTCTTTCAATTTCCTATTTTAGGAAAACAAAAAAAAGGATTAAAAAAAAAAAAAGGATCATTCCTTTACTTACTAAGCTGAAGTGTCCTTAACATTTGTACTCAAAGCTAGTAATGCTGAAAGTGTACTGCATTAGCTGGTTTATTAGTTTTCCTGACAGCTTGGAGGCAGAGCCTCCCAATGTGGTGTCAATACATAATGTGATCTTTTTCTGCAGAGGATCATTCTTATTTGGAAGACAAATCACGTTATGATAAATGGCACCCACAGTATTTTAGACCCACATATCTAAAAAGGTACATAATGCTCAAGTGTTGGAAGAGGTGGGGGACATACCATTTTCAATCTAATAACTTTTTTTAAAATACATTTTCTGAAGTTTGTACTCTTTTGTGAAAATCTCTGACTTAAAAATTGTTTTCATCTTCTTGCTTTAAAATTATTTCATACATGATTATATTCACTAAAAATAAACCATTTTAATCACATTAACCTTGTCTTTAAAACAATAAAGAAGTAATTGTTTTTGAAGTAGACCTTTTAGCCTTCAGATTCTTCTTTTCAATATACCATAATATATTGTTTAATACTGTCACTCAAAAGTCAAATAATGCATTCTTTATACTTCTTAGCCTTTGTAGGGGTCAAATCCCTTTTTGTATCTGAGTCAAAGCCAGATTGCCAAACTACTTCACAGTATTTTGAAGAAAAGGGAGAAAGAGATTTATGCAAGAATTTATACTAAAAGTTTTGTTGAAATAATGAATATAGCACTGAAATAAGAAAACTAAGAAAAATT
>JANIJU010000001.1:69639600-69674362 GCA_025504685.1 Leucosticte australis
GACTTGCAGAAGAAACTGCATAGTCACAAGCTGCAGCATGGAAAATCATAAAGGCAACAATGAAGCAGTCCTTAACAATAAGAGCTGCTAAACACTGATACAAGTTGTCCAAAGAGGATATGGAATCTCCAGCCTAAGAAATTATTTGGATAAAGTCCTGAACAGTTTGACACCAATTTTGAGGGTAGATCTCCAACAGTGGAACATTGGACTAGGTGACCTTCAGAGATCTATTTCAGCTTGCATTTTTCTATGATTAGGTAAACAGTTGTGTTACAATGTTTTAAGGACATTAAAAAAAGTTAACATTTACAAAACTGAAGTCCACTTTTAATAATATTTGCCAAATTTTGGCACTCTATTGACTTGGCCAAGGGTTTTGGTGATCTATAGAGAGCTTGCTGGAGTGTGTCACAGAGGCAAACTCTTTGTTGCACCTGTTTTAAATCCAATCAGGCATTGAAGGAGCTTATTGATTTGTTAATGACATCAACTGTCAAAGAGTTCAAGGTCGATAGCAGCCATACACTAGATACCAGACACTCAAAAATATCAGTTAAGCCACTATACATTTTTAAGCACCTTTTTATAACTAGTACCAAAACATTCTAATTCCCACATATATCTGCATTTTCACACTTCACAGAGCATGAAGATGCACTTCCTCCTTTCCTGTGAGAGTGAGTTCCCCCACTTGTTTACACCTTTTCTGGGAGAGGTGGTGGTGCCCTTGCTTTACATCCACACAGCTCCCTACAACCTGCTAATGCAACGACTGTGAGACAGAACACAGGCCTAGTGGGAAAGCAAAACAGAATAAAACAGTCCAATCAGTCAAAACAAGCAAACAAAAAAGTCCCCACCTTATAAAGAATGACAATCAAACCTAAATGCCCAAAGTTGACCTCTGATCCTATGTGGCATCCAGCTGACACTCCAAAAGCATGCAAGTCCTCACTGCATCTTGTGTCATGCCTGACAGCACAGCACTTGGATGTCCTACCCCACTGCAGTGTATTTAAGCTGCTGAGTCACACACCTGGTGCTCGTCACCATACTCATTCCACAGGCTTCTTTTCTGCATTGTGCTTTGACTACAATGTGGCCAAGATTCCAGGGTCCCTGTGACAAATATATAGTCACTGACATTTAGACAGCTTAATCTGAAAAGGAATCCCTACCTAGGTTTCACTAGCAGTGTTTAACTGCTCTAGGGTCAACAAAAGAGAAGGGGCAATAGCAGGAGAGAAATAACTGGATAAAAATATACCATGCTCATTATAGCAGAGAGAACAGAGAGCTGAGCATAGAGGGTCTGATAAAGTCTCATGGGAAAATAGGGTTTATATGCACTTCAGACTGGTTTGTGCTGTTCTATACCTTGTGCAAAGAAGAAACAAATTTCTTTCGCTCTAATTTTCAGCGTCAAAAAGAACATTTCTGCTTCTTCATTTTACAGACATTCAAAATATATAAATGAATTGTCAGCATAGCTACTCTGTTTAGTTGAAAATCTGTAAATATTAACTTTCAAACAAGCTCTAACGTGGTTCATGGTGCACAGTGCCCTGTTTCACTGTGTTTAGTTGAAGTAATTAATCTTACACTAGAAAAAGCAGGTTCAGCAAATGAAGTTTTAACAAATCTGGCTTTTGCAGATCTAAGACCCTGAAGCACCTGCAGCTCCCACAGCTTGTCTCAGTGTGAAAGGCTTATCAAGCACTATGTTATTAGTCCAGTGGTCAGATTTATAGAATCACCCTGCCCTCTCTTCAGATCTTTTGAAAGCTTTTTGCCTCCAGTGTTTCTTGATTCTATGGGAATTTCAGGACAAAGGTCCTTGGGGACTGAACATTCCTCAGTATAGGGTAATTTTGAGTATTAAGACAGTTTCAACTGCAGGAAGTCCATGAATGAGGATTATGAAAAATAAACCAGAATCTGTGCATTTTTATCATACTCTGCAATCACAAAAAAAAATCAACATGATGTACAGAATCTAATGAATCAAAAATATTTTTAAAAGATTTATTGCTATTTCCTCAGGTTGCTAAACCAGCAATCTCAACAGATTTTTAGAGGCTTAAAAACACTGTGCTGGAGCAGCAGATTTATGAATACACAGGAGAAACAGGTGCAAGGGATGTAGGAAGGAAGAAAGAAAGATGCTGAGACAGTATTATGTGAAACTATGGCATTGTATCTAATAATGTATTTTAGTTTAAGTCCTTGTTAAAGGATAAACCAAATTTTTGTTTTATCTTTATGGATATTAAAAAAAAAAAAAAGTAAAGTCCATCAGTCTGTTTGCTATGAAATTAAACGTAATACAGAAAACACAAATAATATCTTGGACATTGTGGAGAAGGTCAAAAGATGTGGAGGAAAAAGCCCTGTGATTTCTCAGACTTTCTTGCTATTGTGGGGCTTTTTCTTGGTTCCAAAAATTTTGTAGGCATGATATTTACCACACAGATTCTCCTCTAGACTTCATTCAGAACTGATGCCTCAATATCTTTAGCAGAACTGTAGCATGTCATCTTTAAGACCCAGCCTCTTCACTGTTGAACAGCACATTCTCAGTGAAGATGGGCATTTTCATTGTGGCTTATAATCACTACAGAATATAGTTGTATGTTGATATTTAATGTCTTCTCTACCAGCAAAAAAATATAATCTAAGCATTGGAATAGTTTCTAAGTAATCCCATCAGTATCTGGTGGAAAGGAAAGCTGAAGCCTACACCACAGGCATTTTGCTTAATGAACAGTACGATCTTTATAGGACTGGTACATATTCTATCCTCCATTCTCTGGCCTACTATTTCAGCTGGAAATAGTAAGCTCAGCTACTTCACACTATCTGTAACAATTAAACCCCAAACAAACAAGTTTATCTTCAAATCAGTCGAAAAAAAATCATAATTTATTTCACACAGTATGAGAAGTTGAGAGCTTAGAATTGATTTAAATCCTTGTCTGAGTATGTAAATCCATGGTAGTGGATGAAATAGTCTTTGGAGGGTTTTCCTTTTTTAGGTAAAACTACCATACTGTTATCTTGTATTCTTAGTTGAACAACTACTCATTTCTCTGTCTTTTATTCTAGATTGACTCTGAGAGGATCATCTAGAATGAATCTACCACATGAAATACCTTTCAGAAGTTTCATGGAATCACAGAACATGCTGAGTTGAAAGGGACTCAGCAGGATCATCAAGTCCAGTTCCTGGCCCTATGCAGGACTATCCCCAAGGGTCACACCATGTGCCCAATAGCATTGTCTGAATGCTTCTTGCACTCTGCCAGGCTGGTGCTGTGCCTGCTTTCCTGGGGAGCCTGTTCCAGTGCCTTTCTTCTGGGTGAAGAACCTTTTCCTGATATCCAAGACAAAACTCCTCTGACTCAGCTTCTTGCTGTTCCTTCAAGTCCTGTGACTGACCACAAGAGCAAAGTGCATGTCATCCATCCCTCACAAGGACGTTTTAGACTGCAGTGAGGCCTCTTCTCACTCTCCTCTTCTCCACGCTGAAGAAACCAGCTGACCACAGCAGCTTTTCATAAAGCTTCCTCTCCCGACTCTTCACCATCCTTGTGCCCCTCCTTTGGATTCTTTCTAACAGCTTAATGTCCTTTTTATTTTGTTGTACCCCAAACTGCACACAATATTCAAGATAAATCTGCACCAGTGCAGAGCAGATTGCCAAAGCTCAATCTGTCTGATCTCTGCTATTTACATACATTTCCAGGTCTCTGATTCTTTTTGTACGTACTTATGCAGGGTCTGTCTCTGTAATAATTATTTGAAAGTGGTAGGGAATGTTCACATTGAGACTGTCATTGGAACTGTTCATTTATGTCATTAAAATATTAAAATAGTTTCTCATGTAAAAAGGTCATGTGTCATTTAACACTTTCCAAAATGAATGCCAATCTCGGCCAAAGACTCAGCCTAAGTCATCATCTATTTCCAGCTGGAAAATTGCAAATCTCAGCCCTGACTGGGTGGGTTTGAGTAACTTAAAATCTAGGACATAGGTTTACGCATTACTTGGACCAAGCACATGACTAATTAATTTTTCTAAAAGCATAGACATAGCCAATGGTCTGACCAAAATTCTACCTCAAATTAATAAAAACAGAACTCCATATCTGAGCAATAGAAATAAACACATCTCCATTTCTTAGAGAGTTGGATTTCTTCTGTATATCATGGCTTCTCAGTATGATTGTAATAGCAATTCCAAAAGTACTTAAAACTTTTACTACAAACTTTGTTACTTTGGGACCAATACAAGCAAAAGATTTATGATGAGGCAGAGGCCAGCTTTTCAAAACAAGTCTAGTTTTATTACTCAACTGGAATGTAAAGTTTTATGTGTTGGAATTGAAAAACAAAAAATTTGATGTCCATATTGGCAATATTATGTTCTGCTGGATATGAAGATTCATCTCTGTCTCATTTTTGAGCAGGAGAGTTTTTATCACTAATATCCTATTGAGAAAATCCTTTGTAAAATCCTTTGTTCTAAATTCTGCTCATGCTGTTTTCATATGCCTCCTCAGTCAGGTATTCATTAAAACTTGATATATAGTCATTCATCTTTCATTGTTCTGTTTAAGCAACTCCAATCCACCGTTCAGATTTTTGTAGTTCTTTTGTGCCAATACAGACATGTTCATTTGCATAATGATGGTCTCTCGTTTCCTGTTTTCAGACACAGAATTATCTTCACAGCCATTAAAAATAATAATAAATTTGAATTAAAAAATAGATACAGAAAAATGAGACCTACTTACCTCTCATTGGAAATAATGCAGAGCCTCTTAATACCCTGCATACTACCTATATCTCACTGGCTTGTCATGGCATTATGTGCACAGCATGCTCAAATAACATCAGAAAGCCCTGTTGATTGGATATCTGTCACTATAGGTGGAAAGCAGCACTTTGTAACATCTTTGAAGCTTTCAAATCTAGGCTTGTGCCTCAATACCTTCAAATTCCAGGTGGATTAGGAACTCCCAAAAATCTCCTTCTTTCTCTGTCCATCTTCATTGGCTTCCCTAAACTGCCTTCTCCTGCAATTTTTCCTACTGATAGAAAACCTAATGTCTCAATTAGGACCTTCTAGGAGTTGGCTAGAGTCTTGAGATGAACTACTGTATGAGTCAGAAGTAAGTATGATTAAACTCTGAAGAAATTACTACAGTAAAACTTATTTTCTTTTGGGTTTTTTGGGGACTATCCTATAGTATGGCAACTGTAGTATTTTCAAACCCATAAAACACATCGTTATAATGGATTTACAAGGATGTCAAAGCTAAATTCTTCTTCCTCCTTTATTGTTTAATCCCTCCTCTTTGTAAAGAAACTATTTTTTTAATATTTCTTAAGAAATTGACCTTACGCATTTATGTAATTTTGCATCTAAATATGGTGAAATTAGAGAATTACAGAGTAATGAGTTGTCATGAATACTTATCCAAATTATATATGGATTTATTTTTGTCAATCCAGCTTGCTGTCAGTTTATCCATTTATGTCAATAGTGAATATTAGAGCAAGATTTTAATTGTGAATGATTTTCACAGTATCAGAATGGTTGGAGTTGGCAAGAAAACTCTGCAGGTCATCTGGTCCAGCCCCCTTCCTCAAGCAGGGCCACTAAGAACAAGTTTTCCAGGATAGCGTCCAGATTTTTTTTCCTATCTCCAAGGAACAAGACTCCACAACCACCCCTGGAAAGCCTGTTGCAGTACTTGAGCATCTCATTTAGAAAAAAAAAAAAAAAAAAAAAAAAGGTGTTGCCTGGTACCTCCAGTGCTTCAATTTTTTTCCATTGCCTCTGATTCTGTCACTGGGAACCATCGAAAGAACCTGGCTCCATCTTCTTTGCACCCCCCTTGAATTATTTATGTTCATTGATAAGGCCTTCTCTTGTCCCTACTGGACAATCACAGCTCTCTCAGCCTTTCCTCATAGGAGAGATGCTTCATTCCCTTTCACATCTTCGTGGCCCTTTGCTGGACTCTATCCAGTAGGTCCAGAGGAGCCCAGAACTGTACGCAGCACTCCAGGTGTAGCCTCAGCAGCACAAAGTAGAGAGGAAGGATCACCTCCTTTAAACTGCCAGCAATACTCTGCTTAATGTAGCCCATTTTGTAATGGCCACATTGCTAGTCAATGCTCTGCCTTGTTACCCACTGGGACTGACAGGTCCTTTTCTGCCAAACTTCTTCTGAGGTAGAAGACTTCCCCATGTGCAGGATTTTGTATTTCTGCCAATTGAACTTACTGAGATATCTATCAGCCCACTTCTCCAGCCCCCTCAGGTCCCTCTGGAGGGAAGCACCTCTTTGGTGTCACAGCTACTCCTCTCAGTTTAGCCTGCAAACTTTCTGCCTCATTATCCAGATCTTTACGGAACAGGGTAAAGAGGATCAGATTCAGTATTTGCCTCTGGGGTTCACCACTTGTCAATGTCCTCCAACTGCATTTGGTGCTGCTGCTGGCCCCTTCAAAACCAGTCAGATAGCTTTCAATTCAGCCCACACTTCTCACTGTTTGTTCACTGTGCACTTTGCTATTCCAACAAAGGGCAGCTGCTAAGGTTTTAAATACATCACTGCTAATATTAGCTTGCTTGTAGGCATTCCTGGCTCATACCTTTCTGAGTCAGGCTAATGCTTTAGTCCTGATGGATGCCCTGTCTGCATGCATGATTTTTAATGTACTGATTCTAATGCAATGTCTTCTGATAAATCATAGTCATACAAAAGAGAAAGATTTGAAAGCTTACTTCTCCATACCTGCGAGGAAAATCATCAACTTCCTCTCAGTGCATAAATAACATTTTGGTCTACACCTGGTACCTGGAATCCACATGGAAGGTGAAGTTGAAAAGCAGTTCCACGGTCACACATACAGTTCATATATTCCAAGAGTTTTCATAGCTACAGAATGCTGGAACTCAAGTTAATGCTCTGACCTGGGTAGGAAAAAGCTGGTTTGGAAACTTGGCTCAAAATACTGGGAGTGAATGATAAAGATTACTTCGATTTCTTTCGTTTAGTTTCTTTATTTTAAACTAAGATAGAAAAAAACATAGTGAGAAGTTTTATTATAGACCAAATGCACTTTAATATATTACTGAGTCATGTTAAACAAAGGCTCAGTAATGCTACCATCTTGGCTAAATGTAGCATGTAAGCACTTATTTGAGACCATTTTCGGTTTAGATTTGACAATTTCATCTATGAGTCCACTGAGGTCATGCCTCTTGTGTGAAATAAAACACAGGACCAGGGACTTCCTGTGAGAGTGATAACATCACAAACAAAAAGTTGTAGTGCTGGAGAATCTTCAATTGTAAGGGATTTTCTATAAGGGATTTTCTCTTAAAACCCCAAAGGTTTGCTGCCTTGGTCCCTAGGACTACTCAACACACTACCTATCCAGACAACGATGCAGGACTATCTTTCCTGGCTCATTTGCATTGCCATTTGGTAGAGATACAAATGAGCAGAAAAAAAAATCCTATTTTGCGTATTTATGCTCAATAAATTACTTCTTATTAAAGCATAAGTAGGATCAAAAGCATGTTCATGTTCACAGTTACACAGGAGAACAAAAAGGGTTAAAGTGAAAACAGAAATTAATTCAAAGTTATTTTAAAAAAATAGTTTTACATTCCAAACAGTGACCTGCTTTCATGGTCTCCACTGTAAAATCAGTAACAAACATCAAAGTATAAATTTGTAACAGAGAAAAGTGATGCTTGCTTTACATAGCAACCAAAACCACATTTCTATCACATCCACAGTATTGTCTTTAGTTTTTCCAAATTACAGAAAATATGATTCCTAGAACTGTTTGCTTGGACAGGTTTTCAAACATAACTGCTCTTTTATCATGGTGGGGAATTCACTGGTTTATTTTTAAGAGAACTATTTTAATTTCTGCACCTTCCTAAAGGATTTAAATGCTGGAATTATATACACTTTATCTAAGTCCTGGCAAATGAGAAAGTCTGTAAATAATTGGAACAAGTTTTAACCACATGCACATCAGGAACAGAGACCATAGATTATAGAAAGACATGAAAGTAACACCCTGTAGATTTTTTCCTCTCATAAAAAAATGCAAGAGCACAGGGCAATCAGTGTACATGTAAATTCTGTTACTAAAATATTCAGTTTAATCAGTAAAATAGGCACAAGCTCAACAGTTAGAGTGTGCAGCTCAATCTGTGATAAATATCAAGGCATGAAGCATGAGTCATAAAGTAGGAAAATGCAGTGTATCAAAATATTTCTGACTAGTATATATTAGCTTCAGCCAATTATGTAAATAGCAATATGACCTGAAAAGTGAATAGTCATTTGAATGAGTTGGAGTTGACAATGAAAATACAGTTTGATCATATTTTGAAACCTAATTTTTAGGATGGTTATGAGGTACTGTCCTTCAGAATGACATTGAATGTAGCCTGTGTTTTGAGATTCTTCCCCAGAAGAGGAAATTAGGCTCAGGATTCAGGTTTCTTGTTATAAATTCACTGATCTCTGCTAACTGGTTTCTGAGGTTTTTCTGTCTTATCTTCTATCCCCTTGCCCCTTTGCACACAAACCCACATCACCTCAGTTATTTTTTAATAAGTGACATAGAATATTTTCTACCCACTATACCAACCAGATAGAAAAAAACAAACACCTTTAAAAGTGCTTGTAATAAACTTGGATGAAACATACATGAACATAAATATCAGGATAAAAAGATGCAAACAATGCAGCAAAGAAGAGCAGCTCTTCAGTCATGTCCCAACTTCATCTTCTAATGGAACCCCAATTATTTTGGAATACTTGTAAGAGGAGGGAAGAAGAATACTTAGTCCCGCTTAGATTTGTCTTAAAAAGAAAGAACTTCCCATCTGGTGGTGTTTAGAGTTTCCTGTCGAAGGCAGAAATTCCCAAGGATTCGGCAATTCCGCTCCTCGCCTCTAGAGGCAGCAGGCGAGGCGCTGTACTCGTTCCCGCCAGAAGGTGGCAGTGTAGGACCGTTCTGTAAAGCTTCGTGCGCCTACAAGGAAACTGAATTTCCATTTATTTCACTTTATTCCCAGGGAGCCGTTCACCCCCTCCACCCTCCCCCAGCTCACTCTGTGGGGGCGATGCCAAGAGTTTTTATCAGTTTCGAGCCTTAAATTTCGCAATAAACAACAACAACACAGTCAAAGGCTGATGGGGCATCATCTGTTTCTCCTGCAGTGGTTGGAGTCTAGCTGCCTCCCACTCTCGTTCCAACCTCTCGCAATGCCCTTGTAAAAAGTCCCTCTTCATCCTTCCTTTAGGTCTCTTTCATGTACTTAATGGAGAGATTATTTTCAGAATATATCACAGAATAATTTTTTTTTTTTTCTCCATAGGTATGTACTCTCCTTGACTTTGAACTTAAGCCAATTTCTTATATATGACTCATGTACATTCTCCTAGATTAATTCAGCCTTAAAAATAAAGCAATTCAAACTGTCTAGAATTTCAGTTTGGCAGAAAAGTATTTTGAAGGACATGAGACAATTTTCTTGTGATTTTTCACATTGAGATATTAAAAGACAGTAAATCAGTTTTAACTAACCTGGTTCTTTGGACATATACCTATCAAAAGTGTTATTAGATGTGACCTCTTATTTAAATACATGGAAATCTGGCTATTTAAACTTAATAGGAATTGGAAAATAACCTTAAGAAAAAAGTTGCAAATATATTTCTCTTCCTAAGCAAGGAGATATTAATATCTAATGTTTTTAAATTCAAAACAAAAAAAAAAATTCAAAATCCCTCTAAAAACCCCCAAAAACATATAAACAAGAGTGAAGTAAAATAACCCACAAAAATCTATTTAATTTTAATTTTTGCCTAAATCTCTCTCAAATAGAAACCTTAGATTCTATACCATTAGGAAAAACATATTTTTATCAGTTATTGGATGCACATACAGGAAAATAAAGTAACTTCAGAAACATACAGGTCAGATTAATATTTTTTGGTTTATATATCAGAAAAAATAAATGAAATGCTGAGCAAAATTAGTTAACAGAGTGATAGTGAATAAACAGTATCAGAAATATATCTAAAACTAATTTCCAGGAAAGCATAAGTATCCTAGATTTTGCTCCCTTAGAGCAAATTTAATTCTTCACCATCTACTTAGCTTGGCATACACCTTTTGATTCATGGGGTGACATAAAAATACTTAATTTATGTAAAGAATTAGAAGAATTAAATCTTCCCATTCACCAGGTTTTCCTGGAGGGTTAACTTTATAACTTTCTTATTTTTTTATCCTTCTTTAAATACTTCTCTTTCCATGCAACAATACTGTATACCTAGAGAAGATAGTACATATGAGAAATATATCTGCATTTGCATACCTAGAAATGATGCTTGCCTGTTAGATACATTCAAGTAGTTCAGAATTTATACAACAAGCTAAAAGAACCTGAGCTATTACAGAATAAAAGATATTGTCTTTGCATATCCTAGCAGTGAAAACTTTTTGGTTTCTTTTTTTTTGAACTTAGACTCAAGTTCCTGAATTCCTTGTAATCAAATTTAAGGCCTTATTTGAGCAAAGAATATTAGAAGTTCTACATGCCTGGGGTTTTTCTTCACAGAAAACAAGAGAGAGACAAGATTTTGTGCATTTTGATGTGACTGCAAACTTTGGCTGGGATAATCCTTTTGACCTAGCAACTTTGAAGCAATTCTGGGGCAAGAGGTTCCAAAATATCCAAAACCCCCTCAAATAAAATGTTTCTAGAATTAACCACCTGCTAAATAAATTATACCAGTATTTTTTTTGTTCAATAGAGATTGCATAAATTCAGTAATGTCGACCACAGACCAATCTTCACTTCTGTCACAAAAATCCCGAATTGCAACACTATAGGAATAAAGGACATGTCAAAAATAATTTAATTCAACCAAAGTTTCATAAAAGTGAAATTGTTGTTTATTAATTCAAATTATCACAAGACATATTGGATTTGAAATTCAATATTCTTACTTTTTAGAAATGCAAGTAGTATTTCTAGAATTCAAGACCAAGTAATGTCAAGAAAATTATACTCATGTAAAGCAACTCTAAATCTAAGTATTGATACAATTTTTCTACCAATGATGTTTACAGAAAGGATTGCAAATCAAATGGCTTAATTGCATATATCCACTTTCAGCATCCAATTTGTATTTTTTCTTGAAAAAATTAAATTACATAAACAATTATTAAATTTGTTACCAAAATTTAATATTTCACTATTTTCACTAATTTCCAAAGTTCTTGTTGCTCTGCTTGCAGGAGAAAATTGCACCTAATAGGAAGGACGGAAAACCAGAAAATCCTTTAAGAGATTTACAGTCTTAAAAAACAAATACTAAATATAAACGTGAGCATGAAGATTAAGAATTAGTCAGTATGTCTGGTATCTCCTAGAACTGTTGACCAATCAAGGCAAAGGAACCTCTGAGGATTGCACAGAAAAGAGAGAGAAAAAAAAAGAAGATTCTTATTTACTTATTCTAATTTATGTTCCCTACACCTAGGTATTTTTAGAGGAAAATATGGCATCTAGGTAGGTGGTAATGCACATCAAATCTGTTTTTGAAAATTTGCTGTATCTCTTGCACCATAACAATGTTTAATAAAGTTCAATCTGGGGTATAGGAGTACAAGAAATTTGTGATTCAGTTTCAGTTTAGACATACGAGGTGAAGTTGATGTGCAAGGGTTTTACTCATTCACAAGTTGATTAAGCAACTTTTTTCTTTGGAGATAAATAAGTACTTCCTGGGAAAAATTATTCTCTTATATGCATCTATAAAGAATTTAATTAAACACATTCTGGTCTCAAATGCCTACTCATAGAAGTTTAAATGGAGGTGCTCATAATTTCTACTCCTAGTACTGCAACCCAAAAGACAGCCCCCACCCTGCTTGAAGAAAACAGTGAAGGTGTTAAAACAGCTTCTGAAAAAAACTATGGAGTTGTATTCTAATTTATACAGAGTTATTAAATTGCTGGATGTTACAAATTAAGTAGCTGCTTGTAAAAGCAAACAAAAAGGTTGAAAGAAAGGGTGACAGTGCAAGGCATAAAAGGATGGCTATAAACCAGCTGGTTTAAAAATCAGTTAAGCACTGCAGAACAGTCATGAGAATTTTATTCTATATATCAGTGATCACAACCAGCTGTGCACACAGCACACTGACATCACATGAGATTGCCAACCCTATTGCTGTCACAAGGAATTGTTCTTTTCCCAGTAACCTTTCTTCTCCAATAAACATAAATTTCAGATTAGAAGACAGTGCCTTTGCTTGCAAAACAGAGAAATTCTGGAAATATTTTGCCTGAGAATGTGCCAGGAAATAATTATAAGTTGCTGCTGGAATGAATAAACTTAAAACAATGGTACTGCCTTTCAGTGGAAAACTCTAAGCTTAAAAAGAAGGCATTTGAATTTATTTGAAGAGTGCACTCTCAGTAAAGTTTGCAGGTTGGCTTTATGCTTTGGAATTTTGTCACACATACATATAGACACACAAAGACAAATATAAATGTGTGTATATATATGTGTGTGTGTGTGTGTGTACAGACTCTCTGTTAAAAGAACAGAAGTGTTTGGGCTGTGAAAATGTGCAGAACTGTGACCCATACCTTTGACAAGATGCTTTCAGAGGGCAGACATAAGATAGCCATATGCACCAATTTCTCCCAACAACTACTTAAGAGTAATTGCTGCAGTACTTAGCTGATGCTAGCAAATCCTTCTCTGTGGCAGGGTCTAAACACTATGCATACAAAAATAGCAGCACTTCTAGTTATCTCAGAATGAAGGCAGAACAGGCTTGTGTTGCCTGTGGGGGATTATAAAGACCTTGCAGTGTGCATTCCCACACAGAAAGGCTGGGAAAGGGGCTAAGATGAGCAACAATCCTTTTATGTCAAAGACTTGGGGAAACTGTGCCACTGAACAGACTAGATAATTGTCATGCATCTTATTCCCAAAGCACTTATCAAAGGCTCAAATCTGCATTATTAAGCATTTGCTCCTAAGTGTCTAGACAATTTACACCAGATAACAGAGAGAATCCATAGCACAGCAAAGAACTAAACTAAGATTATCTATGCAGCCACTAGAATACTCTGCCTTTTTGGTGGCTTAAAATGAATGAAGGACATTTATTTTGTTAGTACTGGTTGCTCTTAAAGACAAGGAACAGAAGAAATATGTGCAATTTCAATGGTTGCTTAGTTTTGGAATAGAGTTTTCTTATGCTGCAAACAAGTGTCTTTCATTTCTACTTGGTAAATGTGATCAAAATGCATGCAATTACTTTTTTCCCCTAAAGGCAAAACACTCATAATAAGATGGGTAATATATTTTCATCTCGTATATCATATTAGAAAACTAACAGAAAGAAAATGCGAAAGGCTAGTCATTCCAGGCATGCATAGCCCATTAATTAAATAAAAGAGTAAATCTACAATAGTTGCTTATGTTATTTATGAAAGTCTGATGAGCTTGCATGGTGCTCTGCTTTTTGAATGTCATTTTTTGTTCATTACACTCCAGTGTCCCAGAGTTGTCTAAATTAACCAGAATCTATTTAAAGGCAAGAAGCACAACACCATTATGATTAACCCTCATTTCTTTCAAGTAAGTTCAGGTGCCTCCAAGCTTCTACAAAACAAAGTACCTAGAATTCAAGATCTGCTTTGAAATTCAAGGAACATTTTAATGAACTAAGACTTGAATTAATAAACTTGGGAAATAATTAAAAATTAATCTTCACATAATGTCAAAGCAAAAGAAGGATTTATTAAAAAATGAAATACAATAAACAAATGCTTTATCTTGTGGCACTATGAGAGGCTGATTTTACTGCTATCATTTGAAGGCTTTTCCATATGGCAATTAAATTTAATAAATTACGAATTATATCATTAATGTTATGAAAGACAGTACATCCTGATTTTAAATCATTGCTTGTTTGATGATTTTATACAGAAATACTACATATGCTGGAGCACTAGGAATCCCATAATAGTGCAAAAAACATTTGAACTTAAAGTTTTAATTATTACGGGGCCAGCCATGTTAGCTTTGGTACTGGTTTAATCCCCGTAGTCCTTAAGAAATGCTATTTTAAACTCCAATTTCTTATCTAACTGATAGAATTTTTTTCAAGGTTCCAGCCTGGCTTTTGAGCCAAGTGTGATCATCAGCAACTTTTTTCTTCCCAATATTTATGTCCATTCAGTGGAATACTAGAAGGCCAACTCTGAGCCAACACAGAAAGACATGGTGTTTGATAAAACTGTTTTAGCCATTGTAATTAGAAGGAAGGAGGAAAAAAAGAATCAAAAAGTTACAATAATGACTTTATTAGTGGCTACAGATTTTAATCTATTTTCCAATAAAATCATCATCTTTAGTCACTGTCCGTTTAATGTTTTCTAAGTTACATCCACTGCTGTATTGTTATTATTTGAGGAAATACTCTACTATTTTGGAACTCATCCTAATTAACTCCTCTAGTGATACACGTTTGTAAATTATAGAGTCAGCTGAGACTTTTCACCCCTTTGCGGGACAACCTCTGTGATCTCATGGTAATTTACCTTTATTGCACACTTTGTCATTTGATTGCTTCCCTAGGCATGATATAAAATTAATATATAACAAGAATAATAATTAGTAATGTTCACAGCTTAACATGACTGCAACATGACTTTATACCACTGATGTCACCAATTAGATGAGTATTATTTAGCAGTCTGACAACAAATCAAAAAGGGCAAACCACATTGCATATGAGTGAAAACCATAGTAAAACTTGTCAAAACACATATCAATGTGGAGTTCAGGAAGGCTCAGTGAAGAATCATAAAATTTCAGAACTGCTCAAGCTCTAATTAAGTTATTTAAAATAAAATTAGTACAACTTAAATTTCATCATGCCTTTGTACTTTCTGAAACTAAGGATATTACAAAATCTAGATAAAATTGTGAAACATGATAGACGTGTAAGAGAATGAATAAAGCAAAAATGAAATAAACTCATAATTTTCCTGAAACTTACAAATATAACATAAAAAATTACAACTATCTAACATTCAAAGGAAGGATTCTTTCTCAGTAATCACAAGGAAGTACTGTGTAATGTCATATTCTACCTGGTTATAGAAAGAAAATAGAGAAAAAATCTGTAGCTTTTTTTTAATGTATTTCTTGTGAAACACATACATATTTCATTGTTATGAATTCCATAATTCTTACTTGGGCCTTTGTTGTCATTAAGCCCAATGATAAACAAAAATGGAGAACTGATTTTTCTCAGTGACAATGCTTTTTTTTCAGATGAAAGAATGAGTTTCTGTGCAGTAAGATATCTCAGATGCAATATAATTTCATTTCTTGTTTGCCCAGATCATGTCCATAAGACAGAGACACAGGAAACAAATTTTTTTTGAGTTTTAGTCCTTCAAAAAATGAATCAGACCTTTTGGGTTGAAACACCTACTTCTGTTAGATAAAAGCTTTCTGTTTTGTCTCCTTCAACAATAAAAGAAACCACGAAAACAATTTTTTCTCTTAAGAAAATGCCTGGAAAATTTCTCACTGTTTTCAGTTGAAGCAAGTTCTTTCCTAATCAGTATTATTAAAAGAAGGTGATACTGCTTTTTAGGACAATTTTGAAAAGTCAAAATGAGAATTCTTTATGATTGGTTTATTCATTTTTATTCTCTCTCTTAATGATTAGACTGGTTTTCATTCTTGTGTTGGTAAATATCTGAATCACTTGCACAGTTGAATGCAGGTAAACCTTAGAACAAAGGCCAAAAAATTGGACAGTGACTTTAAATAAAGAACTGTGTGTAGGTCAGACAGTGATTTTCAGTGCTGGTAGGCAGATACCATACGTGACAGCTCCAGAACTTTTGCGTGCAGGATTTGCTACTTAGCTTAATTTCATCTAGGGTCTCCCTGGAGGGAGCAGGGTTACTGTATTTCCCTCAGATGAAACAGATAAGTCTGTGCACAGAAATACTTTTTATTTTTTCTTCTTGTAGGGGCATAGTTTGAAATAAACGTCTATTGATAATTAATGGAGGGTGCTCTGGGATGGTTATCTTCTGCCTCTTTAGAAAAGTGAGAGAAAACAAACTGCAAACCACACGGATCATTTTGTTATGAGCAGTCAGCCTCTAAGCTTTGTCTAATTTTACTCCTCTCCCCTGAGAAGTCAGAGTACATGTTTTCCATATGATAGAAGAGCCTCCTCCTGGTGGTTGTCCCTACCCTTAGAAGTGAACCTTTCCAGCAGTCATGGCTCGGGGAACACCTGGGTGAAAGGACGAGCTCCCAAAGAGCTGCTTTGGGTAGCCCTTGAGCAATAAGGTGATGCCTCTTTCACAGCTGTGACATTTCCTGTAATGTCTTACCTGCCTTGTGGGAAAAACCCCTCCAGTGCAGTCATTTGCCTCCAAAGGTGGCATCCCTTTCCCTTTGTCTTTGATTGAAGCAACACAGCTGCTGGCGAGCAGGATGCACACGGAAAGGTACCTCAGGAAATTAAATTCCCTTAAATTTCTTCTAAATGGCTTCCAGTGCTTGAACTGTCTCTTTTATGGGCAGCTCAGGCTTTTCTACACTGCAGCACAGCATGCAATGTGTACAGATGCTTGGGGCTGACTTCTTATAAGCCCCAGACAAATACGACGCGTAAAAAAGAGCGCCAGGTGCTCAGGGCTAGGATGCTAAAGAGGCCAAGAGCACTTACAGCTCCCCTTTGACTTCAGGGGCAGCTGAGGCTTCTTGACAACTCTCAGGCAGAGCTCAGTAATTTGCAGAAGTTTTAAAAAGGTTTCTCTCTTTCTGTATTCTTTCTTAAAATGGCATGCTATTCATAAGATACTTACTGCCTTAATTTGATATCTACTAACAGATTTGAATAGTAATGAGCAAAACTATTCTGCAAAGTAAACAAATAAAAGTTAGATTTTTTAGTAACTAACAGAAGAACAACTGTGTGTTAGGATTTAATTATGAGAAGAAAGTGATATTTGGCAAAAGGCATCTGTAATTTGTGTTTCCATCATTTTATAAAGCTTCCTTTAATGGATTAAAATCACTTCTGGCAGCTCTTTCCCCTTTGCTGCCATAAACTAAACCCAAATCTCTACTTTAGGGAAGATTAGCTGTTAGAAATGCAAACAGAAAGTTCTGAATAGAAATAAATAAAAGTATGAGTATGATTGCTTCACTTTTTAATAGCCAAAACATTTCATAAGATGCCTTACTCTGTTGTAAAATAAGCTTTTCACATCTTTGCAGCTGTTTCACGTGTACCTGAAGGAATATGAATATATATTTAGACAGTCTTACAAATATGAATATCCAGATTGTCTTACAAAATATTAATCATTATCACACCTCTTTAATGAATGGAAAAATATGGTTTTGGGTTTTTTTCTCTAAATTAAATATAATTAGGCCTTTTTTCCAGCTTGGAAATCTGTAAATTAGGTAGTTATATGTACTTTTCTGAGACATACATTGCAGCACTCTATGAACCAGCCTGAGGAAGAAATCAAAATCAAAGGTTTTTCATTTAGTTTTTCTGCTCTTTGTAAATTATCTGGTTTTCTTTTTTTTTTTTTTTCCTCCTCTCTGTTACTTTGTGAGAATAAATGTTAATAATCCAAAAAAAAAGGTGCACTGTAGAGAATTTCTGCAACAAATGCTGGTGTGTTGAAGTGGCAAACCAGCACTGTAAATCTGCATTCAAAATAGGAAAGAGCAACATTACAATCTTGTCAACCACTCACATATATATACACCAATCCTTAAGGAGGGGGCTGGAGGGGGAGTGTGAAACCATCTTTCCAGAAATATGATTGATATCATGCCAGAGATTTGCCTCTTATCTATAGATCAAGACTGTGGCTTCAAAAAGTTGAACATTTATACCTAGATGGTGTGATTTTTAAAACTATTTGTAGAAAAAGAGTGTTTACATAAAAATGCAGCAAGGAAGAATCAGAAAATTTTGTAAAAACAATTTATATGTACAGTAATTATAAATGAGGTCTATAGAGATCTACAAATAGACAAAATATCATTCCATAGATTTTTTGTTTTGTTTTCTAGGGCTATAATGGATTATGAAATACATAAAATGCGAAGCAGTTCAGCTACTTCAGAAAGGGAAGCACCTCAGGGAAATGTGTCAGATTCTCAAATACAGTTATGATCCCATTGTACCACTCAGCTGCTACAAATGAACCATAACCCAGTTGAAAATTTCTGGCAAAGGATTTCCTGTCGTCAGCAAATTCTCTTCTGACATGTATCTATCATTCCCAGGCACTGTAGCTTTATGTCTTCACTGTGTAAAGACATATCTCAAGAGTAAGAAAGTTCATGGTACAGTCTTGCTATACTCTTTCTCCACTGATATAAAAACCCCACCAAAATTCTGTAGCACCAAGAGAATTGGACCAAGAAAACACAGGACAGTTGGTAGAGGCTCAGACCCTTCTTATTTTTTATCCCCTGTGTTGAATCAGATGCAGGTAAAGTAGTTGTTCTCTAAGGAAATTTCCTTTATTTACTTCCCCTTAAAAGAAAAAAAAAAAGTATTTCCAACCAATTTGTGTTTGTAGTATAGCAATACCACTGTGTTCACTATGCTAGTTACAGTTACCCTGGACATCCTGCTTTAATGTTGAGCTCTTGACCACCTGGGAATTTTCTTTTAATTTAAAGATTTTCACTGAGAGGACACCTATTTTACTTATCCTCTAAAGAGAAAGAACATTTTTCCTACAAAACCAGATATGGTCTGTGTAGCTTTTTATCTTTTCTTATCAGTTTACCCTAATGGCCGTTGGCATATATCTTGTTTTACCTTTCCACCTTCTTTTGAGATCTCTCTTATTTCCTTAACATACATCATGAAAACAAAAAAAGATCCCAAGTTCATGTCTATTTCAGTATCATAACTTCTAAAGGATGCAACAAAACTGTCAGTTTCCTTGTCAATGGCAGTAGAGCTTCCCTCTAATTAAATAGAAAATGGGATTTTCTCCCTCCTACTGATAAATTAAAGGAAACAAAATTCTGAATAATGTGATCCTCTCTGACATTTCAACATGAATGGATGGAGCTGTTATCCACCCATTAGGAAATAGTAATGTGCAGAGTATGACATTTATAGAAAATATAAAAACTGTAACCATTTAGATTCTAGAATTGCCCATGCTTGCAGCTCTATATTTGTGGTAAAATCTTGTGAAAACAAAAAAGTAACATGGTTAAAAGCTCACACACGAGACAGCACGATATAACAGATTTTCATTTTTTAAATTCAAGAAAGATGTAAATGGCCATGACATTTAACATTGCTGAGCAATAACAGTTATTAAGGTAGTCAGAATGAAGGTAATTACATTAATATGTGATATTGTTTGGCAATGAAAACAAGGAAATAACTGTGAGGGCTTGAAGTCTATTTATAATGCTCACATGTCTGTGACTGTGTGACCACTGAAGGGCAATGAGCAATTTCTAGATAAAATCTGCATCATTATTCTCATATAGCAAGAAAAAAATATAGGGCACAAAGAAAGACAGCACACAGTGTAGTCACTCAAATAGAGTGTCAGACTTAAAAGCAAAAGCCAGACCACATCCAATTTGGGGATGAAGAAATAAAGTACTGAAACCTCACTCATAATTTTAATCCCCTAAAAAATGGGGAGCACTAGAGCCTTTTCAAGTGTGTTTGAAATGGTAATATTCAAGAAAATTACACAGAACTGTTCATGTAACTTTATTATGTAGGAAAATATTTAATAGTACTCTCTGGAGGAATTAAAAAATAGAAATAGGTCAGGATTTCAAATAAGAGAAGAGGGAATAAAAATGCAAAGGACAAGAAAGGATGCAGAATAACAGATACAAAACAAAAGGCTGCAGCACTTAACTCCATGAACAAGCAAGTGAACCCAAAGCGTACAGTATGTTGTGTTATGGAATTGCAAACACTATGGTTCACTGATGGATGCACATGACTCAACACAACATTGTACCTACAGAAGTACCTGCAAGCTTTTCACATCTCAGAAGGTCTTCAAGGCTTGGTGCCTTTTCATGTGTGTCATAAACTGTATGTAAAGTGTCAAATGTATGCCCCTCAAGAAATTTTAAAAGAAGTCAAATCAAATTTATGCAAAGGCATGTAAAATTAATTTGTCTGTATTGCTTTTTCATCTAACTACTGTAAGATGTCTTGATGTCCAGAGAGAAATGACAAGTTTACCTTCAAGAAGTAAATGCTATAGAAAATAATGAGCTTACATGTGCCTGAAAAGAAAGAGTGAAAAAAAACCAAAACACCCAAACCAAAAAACCCCAACCCACATTAAGTTAATAAATGCATGCTGAATATGCTTTACAATACTGTCATCGGAGAACAAGATAGATAAGAACAAGTAAGATAACTGTTATATATTAAATAACTTCTTGATACAGCAAAATTTTCTTTCAAGGTGAAAAATTGTGCTTTTCAAAAAATAAACAAATGTGCCAAGGAATATGTAGCAAAAATGTGAAATATTTTCCAGTGAATGATAATATTTTATTTGTTTCCTACATAAAAGAAGCTATTGCATCTTTGTGTACTATTTCCAAGGATCACTTTGATTTTAAGAACAGACTTGAGTTGAAATGAAGAGATCCAAAGCAAAAGGAAAGCCATTCATAACAAAGTACACCTTAAATATGCTGATAAACAAAAATGCTTATGGTACAAGTATTTGTAAGCAGGAGAACTTTAGAGGCACAACAAAAACAAAACAAAAAATGAGGAGAACACCGTCCACTATATGCAAACATAAAACTGAATGAAGAAAAGTGTTTGGTTTTAGAACAACAACAAAAAAAAAAGATGCCAGGTTATACTCTCAGTGAAGATCCTGTATAATACCTACAGCACCCTCATTTTCAAAATTCAGGGGTAGGCAAAGAAAATAAAATTCCCTGTCCAGATGACGCTTTGCAAAAACTGATCAAAAATACACTTTGAAAGATTTTGTGAACAAGATCAACTATATTACATGCCCAAGTTAATATTTTTTACCCAAACCAAGGTTAATGTGTTACTCCCATCTATACCCTCATGCTGTAGATTTAATGATTCGATTCAAGAGTATCAGATATAGGAGTTTAACAGTAACAGCGTGGTAAGTTATTCGTCTTATCAGGGAGTCCCTGCTTGCATATGGACACAGTCTAGGTCCTCTGTTTCATACACAATATGGGTATGAAGGAGAAGAATAATTTCGTATATATGTTTTCTGCATGCCTAATGAGGAATGGGAACTGTACTGGTAAATCAGTCAGGCCAGAGGAAATCTTTCCTATAACCACAGTGCCCAGACAGTCTCACAAATAGCATTTAATCATCTCAGGATTATTAAAAAAAAATCATTATTATGTTTAAAGCACCAGGAAAAGAAAACAACACCAAAACCAAAATCAAAACAGCAACAGCAAAACCACGAAGAAGCAAACAAAAAAATGCCAAAAAACTTCCCCTCAAAAAAAAAACAAAACAAAAAACAACAATTTACTCAAAGAAAAATGTGTTGCAAAATTCATCAGTTTTGGTGAAACTTTCAAAGCACTGTTTGGCAGCTAATCATGAAGGGTAACTCAGTTTAAAGACTGTTTTTTCAAAGAATGCCTCATTCTCCTATCAAAGAGAGCATCACATCCAGTGAGGGTCCCCACTGTTCTCTCTAGAGCAATGTACTCTGCAAACTCTTGGAAAGCTATGGTCCTTCTAATGAAGACATCTTGAGTTACTCTACTGCATCAGAATTACACATAAGGAGGATATAGAAACTCATTTAGCAAATTTTTGAAGTACACTAATTATATTAAAGCAAATTATTGTTTTTCAAAAAAATTTCTCTGAACAATTAATGTTATAATTTTTTAGTTTAATGCTTTTAAAATGACACAAGCCTTACTTTGACTTTTTAAGAGAGGAATGATTTAATTTCTTACTAATGTACAATTGATGATGATAGTTTTATATCTAAAACCAGCATGGCATTATGTTCTGATAAATTATGTACTTGAAACAAAAAGATATGCCCTAGTATTTATTTATTCATTGATATGCTTGCTTAAAGCTAGTGATTTAAAGTTGGTGTTTGGAGCTTTTAGACTTAAGATTCTTTGCAATGATCATACAGATGTTATAGCATCAGAATCCTGATGTGCATGGTAAGAATTAAATGTACTGGCAGTCACACTTGAACTGTATCCCCTCATGATTTTCTGGGAGATGTGGAAATAGCATGAGGGAGATGTTTGTTATTCATTCATGTGAGTTTTAAAAAAATTGTTTCTGCTTTACAACATGGGCTATGGCTGTGTGCAATAAAAATATTAAAAGAAATTTCACCATGTACAAAAAAAAAATAGGCCTGGAGCTATAAATGATGGAAGCAAAAGATTCTCTGCATAATTCCTTAATAGTGTGTAGAGTATCTCTAGAGAACCTACATAAAAATTAATGCATTAAAACTGCTTTCTTTAGTATTTAATTTACAGTATTTTTTTTAATTTATTCAAATTTTGAGATTAGTTCTAGGAGATAAAAAGCCATATATAAGCCTTGGGAGAAAGAATTCCAACTGCTTGCAAAGAACAGACAGGGAGTGATGACTGACTGATCTGACTTTCTGGAGCAGCAAAGCTTACAGCTGTGTGCTCCCAAGGGCGATATCTCAGGAGGAGAATTACAGAGCTTTACCACAGTATTTTAAAATTGTAAATTAAAACCTCTCATTTTTTACACAGGACAGTGAATAATGCTTCACCCAACTGGGTCCTGGGAGATTATTCAGAGTTGTTTCTTTGGTATAATCCTTTTCATTCTTCATTTGAATTTGCCACTCACTGGAGGGAAGTAGCAAATAAAGTATCAAGAAGGAAGCTTTCTGAATTTCTAGTGAAAAGGTATGTTTGCTACATGTCCTATGATTCCCTGATCTCCCTTTTCTCTGGGTAACCTGAGCACCTGCTCAGGATTATGGAAATATAACATCCCCTAAGAAAAAATACAAAACAGAATCTCGTGAACTCCAGAGAGACAAAGGAGGACAGGGGGATGCTGGTGGTCCACCTGGCCAAATGCAAATGTCTGCAGTGCAGACACCTCTGTCACACCTACATTATTATTTACATATATTCCTTCTACAGTCAGTGGAAAGAAACAGCTAAGTCTAAGTGATGATTCATATTGTCTATGAAGAAGTTAAAAATGCCCTGTGTTGTGCCCTGAAGTATTTATTTCTTGTCACTGGTTTTGGAGTCCATATACAAATCTTAGAGGGAAATCTCTAGCATGCTAATGTCTAAGGATATGTGATATTAATTCAAAGAATATAAACCAAACTCCAAGAAATTCTATGTTTTCCAGTTCAGTTTAATAATAACAAGTCAATTCTAAATTAATATGCTAAATTCAAGCATATCTATAAGTGTTTAAATCTCCCAGTAAAGAATGTGGAAATAAAAGATGTAGGGCAAAACTGGATTTAGATGCTGCAACTCTTGTGGTGGAGACATGTTGATTTCATCCAACTCTAAAAATGGAACCTTGCATAACATAAGTCCACAATACAGGAATATATGTAACCAGATGTAGGTAACTTTACTGTGGGAGTTCAATAAACTATAATTGGTTACAGTAAATTGAGTTATGTCTAATAAAATCAGATGTGGATTTTTCAGAATATTCTGTGAACTTACACATGAATTTTTGATTAAAACCACTATTTTTGCTGAGGCATTTAAGGCAGAAAATAGGTTTCAACAATTAAAGCATGTAGCAGGATAGCTAGCTTTGAATTTGTTTTTAATTCATTGTTGTATTCAAATGCCACATGATTCTGTCCCAAGTCAAGTAAACAAAAAGACCATGGAATGGGATTAACGTCCACTGCCAATGAAAACAGGATCAAAAAGTCTTAAGTATTTTATGTCAGCATTACTCAATATATAATGAAGCTTTGCAGAATCATTCAAATTTGCATTGTTCTTTAATTGAATCTTGATCAGCATTTCATTAAAAAAAAATAATTTCAAACACACCCATTCAATATTCAGTCTCAGGCACATTGCTTTGCTAAACCTTTGAAAAAAACCCAGCACTGTCAGGCTTTAGTAGCTGATGTCAATGTTTATATTTAATAGTTACTTCTGATGTCTTTACTAATTTAACTGAAATTGTGTATAAGTATTGGAAACCAGACTTCTTAAAAATCCCATCAATTATCTTAGAAATCACTCCCCAGTTAAGTTTGTTTGTAATAGTCCTCTGAAAAGAATTAATATAAATCTAGTCTTAAAGCTAAATTTGAAAGGAAACCTCATTGTGAAGGCCAACTCAGCATTATAATAGTGTGTATAATACAATACCATTTGTTTAATGTAGTTTCATACAGTGACTTCATTCAGCAGTTGGCCCGAAAATATGAACCTTTTAAGTTATTCTGTTATCCAACGTAGTTTTAGAAAAATATAGACTGTAAAACCAGTCTGTAAAACCAGTGATGCTAGATCTTTGCTATTTTTATTCAGAAATGGGTAATTATACTTGCTTAGTAATGTATTTTCAACCTTGAGAATCCTTATTCCAATTGCATAAGTATTTTAAAAATTTAGAAGAGTGACAGTAGTATTCTTATTATTCAAGATCATCATAATAAAATACAGAAGACCAAGCTGATTTTTTGTACAAAATAAAACATATGGGTACAACAACAGGGAGAGCTGGGTCTTACCCTTTGTTGCAATGACCCCATGAAGTGCTACAGGCTTGGGAAAGGCTGGAAAACTGGTAGAAAAGGACATGGGGCTGCTGGTTGACAGCAGCTGAACATGGGCCAGCAGTGGACCCAAGGTGGCCAAGAAGGCCAGTGACATCCTGGCCTGTATCAGCAATAGTGTGGCCAGCAGGAGCAGGGCAGTGATTGTCCCCTGCACTCGGCACGGGTGAGGCCACAGCTCAAATCCTGGGTTCAGTTCCGGGCCCCTCTCTGGAAGAAGGACTTTGAGGTGCTGGAGTGTGTCCAGAGGAGGGCAATGGAGCTGGTGAGGGGCCTGAAGCACAAGTCTGATGAGGAGCAGCTGAGGGAGCTGGGGATGTTTAGTCTGGAGAAAAGGAGGCTCTGTGGGGATCTCATTGCATTCTATAAGTGACTGAAAGAGGGCTGCAACAAAGATTGATCTCTTCTCCCAGGTAAGTGATAGGACAAGAAATAATGGCCTCAAGCTATGCCAGTGAGGTTTAGATTGGATATTAGGATAAAATTCTTCACTGGGAATGTGGTCAGACATTACAGCAGACCTACCAAGGAAGTAGTGGAATCACCACCCCTAGAAGTGCTCAAAGTTTGTTTGGATGTGGCACTTGAGGAGATGGTTCAGTGGAGAACAGGATGGTGCTGGGTTAAGGGTTGAAACTGATGATCTTAGACCTCTTCTTCAACCTTAACAATTCAATGATTCTGATGTTTGGGTTATGTTAACCCACTTTTTCTTGGTGAAAAGGCAGAGATCCATTTGGCATCATTTGTAACTTCTCATCTCCTATTGGAAAATGTTGTAATCAGACATGTTGCGCCTACAGCATTGTTTCAAAAACAATTTTCTCAAGAGAAGTTCTAAGCTTTCAATTTGGGTATGTGTTTGGACTTTCCATTATCTCTAAAAAATGTATTTTAGACTAATGTCATGTACTACTGAAACCTGAGCTGGAAGTAAAGTTAGGTCTCTTCTTTCTCTGGTGTGAATCTGAAATTTGAAAGCAGTAACTGGAAAGCCATGTATTTTTTAGAAATTAGTGAGAGCTGTTGTTTTGGAAAAATGGCAATCAGTTGAAGTACTATTGGTATATTAAAAGCTCTATCAGGAAAATAATAATTTTTAATGATTATTAGACCTTTCATCATTTCAGAACATAATCCAAAGTGGAAAAAGTGGAAAAAAATGGTGTTTTTTCTCAAACATAGGTAAATTATATCTGGTTTATTAGGACATCTTCATAGAAATTTTCCTTATAAGAAGACAGAAACAAAACAATGTGACATTTTAAGGTTTATAATTAATATTAGAGATCAGTTACATATCCTTTGGCACTAATATTGCACACAAGCTTGTCTTCCTATTTTATTTCAGGTTAAGAAGGGAGAAATGGACACTTATCAGACAAAATTAATCAGAAACTTTTAAGACATCTACATTAAGGCAAGATTAAGTATGTTCTGAAAATATACCATCTCATTTATTTTTTTAACCATTAAGGCAGCACAGGGATTTTAACTCAGATGTATTTGACTGAGTAATTTCTTCACCTTTGCATCAATATAATATTTTGACATATCTGTGACTGCCTTAGCAACAGTACAGCCAACTACCCATAGCTAAAGGAGGTCACTTTTATGGCTTCTATTTCCAGAGATACTAAGGAGCAATACATCAGTTCTCTCATCAAGATCAACATCTTCATCAACTTTCAGTAGCTAAACTGATGATTCAGCCACTGACTGAATTCATTGAATCACAATCATTCATGGACTTACAAAATGAAAAATGCTTAATAAGCCAGGATGCTAATATGCTGCTAAATTTTCTGGATTCATTTCCCCAGTGTGTGCACTTTGAGTTCATTAGGACTGAGGTAGCTCTTTTACTTTCTAAGTATTTAAAGTTACCTTGAACTTTATGCCTTGAATTTAGAATTCAGCCCACTAGATGAACTTGCATGATCTACTTTCTTGTATTATAATGTCTTCATAGAAACTGCACACCTCATGTGGAAGAAAGACTTCATTTAGACATGGGGTTTCTGGCCTCATTCTGATAAATAATGGCATTATTTTTATTTTTACATTACCTTGTAAAAACCACTGAGGCACAGCACAAACATCTGTTGATTTCTAATGGTGGTAGCAGGTGTCCTGTGGCAGGCAGGCCATAATGATTTAAGGACAGAGACAGTGTATTGTGAAGCTGCCATTCCACTTCCAGTGATATTATAATATACCAGTGCCTCAGAGCTGATGGACTTCTCCTTTAAATCAAACCTAATATTTTAGTTTAATGCTAATTCACATGCATTCTCCTCTTATTGCTGACACTCTAATTGCTGGTTTCTCTCTGGAATGGAATATTGCTGTGGATGAACCCTTTAGAGGGATGTTTTTCTGAGGAGTTGATATCTTAATTATAAACATGGTGAAACAAGTCACCAATACACCAAAAAAAATACTTTCAGATGAGTTTTCCTTAATTTAACTAGAAGTAAATGCCAAATTTTATGACACTTCTATGCCGGTCCTCAGAGAAAGATACTAACCACGGGCTGCTATGAGAAAGGGTGGGGACAGGGGCACACATCAGTTGATTGCTCCCAGGGGACTGGCATCATCTTTTCCTTTATTAGTTTCTAAATAGCTATAACCCTATTTGTTTTTAGTAAATTGATAGTCATCTAAAAAGATTTGTCAAGGGGACAGTCAGAGCAACAAACACACCAGGAGAGGAAGGTCTCAGCATACCTCACCATCTACTGTCATCCTTATCAGTTTGCCAGGGAGCCAGAATAGCTGGACAAGAATAAGTGTAATGACCTCCAGGGTTATCTTTGGAGCTCTCAGCCCATAAAAATTCATTTTATTGGACAGAGATGTACAGAGCAATCTTTAGCTGCATGAGTAGTAAGAAACAGAGTTAAAAAGCTAAGATCGCAATATTAGAATCACGGTGGAAAAAGAAACTAATGTTTGAAGTTCTTTGCAATCATAAGCAGCCATTTTAATTTTTTGTTTCTGAAACATATAAAATCAGATAATCACGCTATTTATTTCATTTTGGTTTTAGGTATTGATCATGTAAATCCAAATGTTTATGTATTAGCAACTTATCTATATGCACAAGAGACAGAATTTAGCACTTGTTTGTCTGAAGTTTGAGGCATTTTACTTTGTACTGAAGTATTCTAGAGATGCCTGCTTCTTTGACTGACACTGTGGGAAAAATCTGTTGTCTAGACAAGGTGAAAAATCTTTACATCTTATCAGCTAATCTAATCTTTAATCATTTCACCCTGATATTTTTATAATGCAAATTAAAGGGACAGATATTACTAAATTGTTAGTCTATAAAACTTATGATTGTGTTGAAATAAAGACACATTGTATTAATTTAGAATTTGGCTAAATTTTGAAAAGTAGTTTTCATTGACATAATTATGTTTATTGGTCTCAGTTTTATCTTAAAAGGTAATTTTTTAAACTTCACAAATAAACAACCAAGGAGTGCAATATCAAATACAGGGAGATAAAAATTCTAGTCAGGAGGAATAAACAAGACTTTTCAGAAACATTGACAAAAAATATAGGAGACTAACAATCCAGAAATTCGGGTCAGTACTTAGAAAACATGCATTACTCAGGAGATCTACACCTGAAACAATATAGAAGTAGAATAGGCTAAAAAATAAGTGCTTAAATGAGGAATTACTACATTTTACAATTACTAATTATAATAGCTATAGTTTTTAAATATAATTTTTAAATAAAAAGGTTGATGTCATAACAAAATTCTGCTTATGATTGTGTAATAGGTTTCCTACAGGCCCTCTTACATATACAAAATTTGCGTAAATTAAAGCCTTTTATGAATTCGGGCTTTTGGTTCTGTGTATAGGCCATTGGCTAAGCCACAGCTGTTTGGGGCTTTTTTGACTGTTTGCTTCTATTGCAATGTCTTTTTAAAATAAATGAAACTATTAGATATATTAGAAAGCATATAATCATTTTTTCTCAGATATCTCTGTTCTTTGCTCATTACGGGACTGGTGTAACTTCTTTAGTAGTCATTAGCAAAATTCACAGTGACTGCAAGATGGAAATGAGGAAAGGCTTAATCTGTTACTCTCTCTTTAATATAGCAATTGCATATTAATAGTATAATTTCTTAATATAAAATATTTTATTGCCTGTTTGTATTGGTTTAGTTATTTAATGTATTTGAAAACCCCCCCAAATTACTCTAAATGCACACGTATTTACTACCAAATAGTAAAAGTCTTAGAACATGCAAACTCTTGTGTTGTTGGAAAAAAAAAATCTATTCACCTAACAACTTCATATATTGTATAAAGTGAAAGCAATTAAAATTAATTTTATTAAATTGTTAAGTAGAACAGAGAGAGAAGAAAACAGGTAGACAAAAAAAAAAAAAAGAGCCATACAATAGACTGCTTAGCTACTTATTATCCTGAGCTGCTTCTCCAAATCTGTTTGTTACTAAACTACATCTTATTTTGACACATAATCCTCTTAAGAATTGATCCCCCCTTGTAAATGCAGCTCACTTCAGAATGTAAGCAAATTGGTTTGCAAGGATTGATTGATAAAGGGAAGCATGCATTCATCATGCACCATAGTTGCCTGTAATAGAAATGTGAAGGGATGACATTTTCCTCTGTCTACCCCTTCCTTAAACTGGTCAAACTTTAGTCTGGTTTAGCAAATGCAAATTGTATTGCAGTAACAAAACAAAAAAAACAAAAAAAAAAAAAGAGAAAGATTCATTTAACATTTAATTTGGAGCTTGACTCAAAATAAGCAGTGTCTTATTAAGAGAATATTACTTAGGTAAACCTTAAACACCTTACTTATCTTCTTATTCCTAAACAACACTTGTGAAGCCATACAGTCTTTCAGATCAAATACTGAATTTTGTTATGGGTAGTCTGTGAAAGTTCTACTTTTTGAGAGAATACCATTTCTCATAGTAATCCCCTGACACTTTCATACATGACTCTTCAGAAAGTAGACTGAATTAAGCTGCAGGTTCACTGCAATGGTTATTATTTGTAGTATTCTTATACAGTATAAGACACTGATACTATGTGATATTTTTATTCTCTGGTCATATCCTGCAAGAAAATATATAAAATAATTCAGCTAAAAAAAAAAAAAAAAAAGTTAAATTAATAACATGTTCTATTACAATATTTTTTTCCATAAGACATTTCTTCCCATTTTTCATCCCATTTCTCATAGACCTGAATGCTCATCAAATAAGTAAAAGTTGAGTAGGTAGAGTAAGCTGGGCAAACACAGCATGTCTGGGCATCTTCAGTGTGAAAATTTTGGGCAAAAAGCATAAGGTCCAAGCTCAACAGGAGATCATCTGCCACAGAGCTCAGCATCTTCTGGCAGCAAGTGACAGCTGCTTTCCTGTAGACAATAATCTGCTTTATGTGAGACAAGAATCCTTATGAGGAGTAGTAAAAGAGGAAGGATTTATGACACCTTTTTAAATGTGTAAGAGTCTCCCTAAAGTAGGATCATTTTAACAAGGAAAATCTTCTCATACTGAAAGGTAGGGATTTGGGGCTGCCATTGAACTGTGAAATCAGTGTTAGAGGACCATATCAATCACAGCTCCTTGCAGAAAGTTGTGGATTGTATCTCCCAGAAAATTCTGATGTCAAAGGTGGCTGAGGAGTCCTGAGAACCCCAGAAGACTCCTAGGATTTCTTGCCTCTTGAATTACTCTCTTTTTAAAATTAACACCAAAGCACCTACCAAGACTCCATCATTTCTTCTTTATAGATTTGGAATTGAGTTGTGTTACAGATTACATAAAATAAATAACATTCACTTGAAGAGTTGAAAGACTCAGATCCTGTGATTGACCAAGTCAGTTTAGACACAACTTTTGCTGTTTAAAGCCACCCAGGTCTTGCTACAAGAATTATTTCACAGGAATAAGATACCAATATCAGATGATTGATAGGTTTTTTTCATCCCTGAAGAATGATGGCGGCCTCTACTCCTGTTGACTCTTGCAGGTTTGCTTGCAAGAAATTATTTTGATCCCTCTAGAAATCCTGGATAAAATCCTTTCCTTATCAAAGGAGGTGTTTGCACTTTTTAACCAAAAAAAAAAAAACCCAAAACCAATCAACAACAGCAAATACTCCCATTAAAATGTGTTGTAAACGAGGCTGTGGTGGTTCCAGCCATCATATAAATAATCTAAAGAGAGAGGAAAAAATTGTACTAAAGCCATATCATTTAAGTTTGACCATATCATGTGTTCAGATGTGACATTCAAGTTCCTTGTTCAATTATAACGCCTGCTAGTAAAATCACGCCTCAGAGACTCTTTTGCAAAGGAACACATATAAACCTCTGATCTATAGAAATATAGCAATTTATACAGATATTTCTTAAAAATACAGAAGTTAACAGAGTCTGGCATTTAAAATTGCATACAGAAATATTAACCATAATAAACTAACAGATTTTATAGCTATTTAGTTCACTAAATACTGCATTTTTTCATGTAGAGTAAGTGGGACATGTAAGCACCACCTATCACCTTTTCTTCACTACAATATCTCTTTGACTATATGAATCCTAGTCCTTTGCAGTTTTATGTATTTGTTTTGACTAAGTAGGTGGGAATATGAAGGTAGTTACAATGAAAAGAAATGTTGGTTTATAAATACAGACTTTGAATGCAAGCTGAACCAGAGATACATTATATGCTCTATCCATGAGTGACTAACTCTCTTGCATGGTACATTAGGTAATGAGCTGTTTTTAAAGCACTAAGCCACAACTGCCTTGACCAATTGTATCATTTATATTTGTCCACCTGGACTACATGCAAAAAGAACTCTTTTGCTATTATAGAAATCCATCAACTTTGAAGAGGAGAAAATGACAGGCCTGGAGAATCAGACCATTCTAAGAAGAAAGGGTTTTTGGAAGCACCCCTATACAAGATTAAGAATTGCCAAGTTAGTAAAATCCCTCACATTTTCATGTGTAAAGCATAGGTGTTTATGTCAAAGAAATGATACTCCAAAAATTATTCTTTATTATATTTTAATGTTTTTCTTATGAGCCTTGGGCTATCCTCCTAAACCCAAATTTTTCTAACACCAGATCCTCCCACAATGTGATTTCTGGCCGTTTTCCACTGTTATACAGTCTGCCAGTACTGGAAATATCTTGGTTCTGCCATCTTTGGGACTAACATTCAAGCAGTTGACTCTGCTGCTAAGCCATCTTGTAGCCCCCTCTTCCCCAGACCAAGAAAGTCCAGTGTCATCAATATAACATCAACAGCTTTCCTCGACAGCCTTGTTCTTCATGTTCATGGTTTCTTGTCAGAGAGTAATCCTAATTAAACCTAGAAATTCCCTAAATAAGCCAGATTCTTCTGCCATGAAGTCCAGAATCCTCACTCCTCTGCTTCCTTCCCAAGACTCTCTTAAGATCCTGGGTTCAATTGCCTCATGGTTTCTGAAGACCAGACCAAGGTACATTCACTACCAGTTTAGGAGCAGCAGGTCAAGAGCAGCATTATGATCAGAAGGTCCTTCTAGGCCATGCACCAGTATACTAGTGTTATCTAGACACTTCTAGAGGCAGATGAGGGCCTGTGACCAGGACAATTGCAACAATAAATTCTAGAAAGCCTTGTACCAAGCACCTTCTCACAGAATCATTTAATATGCTGAGGTGGAAGGGATTCAGAGGGCTCTTCAATTCCGGACTCCACAGAGGGCAATCTGAAAGTAAAACTGTCTATGCAAGAGCCTTATTCAAATACTTCATGAACACCAACAGGCCTGGGGCCATGAAAACTTTCCCAGGGAACCTCTGTTAGTGCTTGGCCACTCTCTCACTGAAGTTTTTTTTTTTCTAATATCCAATCTTAACTTCCCCTGGAAGTTTTAAGCATTCTGTCACATTCTATTACTAGAAAGCAGAGAGAAGAGATCAGCACTTCCCTCTCTCTCACACTTCAGGAGAAAGCACTGACACAACTCCTCAGTCTCCTCTTCTCTAAGCTGAATATTCTTCTCAGGCAAGTAGTCTGGAACTGACCCTAATTTACATCTTTCGCAATATCCTTAAGATTGCTTCCTCCTGATCTTGACTCAGTGTGGATTTAGGACTATTTCTACATTGTGTGTAGTCAAGGCAATGTGAGGGAAGGTCATTCCAAACCACATTCCCCAGCACAAGAGGCACCTCTCCCCAGCCCCTATTTTTTTAGCAATAGACCTGCCTTTCTGATCTGGGACTTGGATGCATGGCAAAGCTAAAACAGTTTTGTCTGTGCAGTGCTGTGTCAGAAAACACAATAACAGACATAAAGGATTTGGCACTCAATATTTACCTGTTATTCAGAAATTGTCAGATCATGTTTCTATGAGATCCTTAAAAGAGCTTAAGTGTTAAATGTATCTACCACCTATGAGTAGAATGAGACATTTGTTTGCATCCAATTTTTGTAAGAAAGGTACTTCTGAAAAACCTACAAAGTTTAAAAGCTTATATTACCCAGCAGATTTAGATTTCAGTAACTCTTTACAGCAGGTGTATTTTGATTATTTCCTTTGCAAGCTTATGAAGAGTGGTTTAAAAGCACATGCAGTTTTGTAGAAGCTGATCCTTATAAGCATAATACATAAGAAACAGCCGACAGGATTCAGTGTCCAAGCATAAACCTATACCTGTATGTGACACTTTGCTTTTTTCAATAAAACATATTTAATAAACCAAATTTGCTTAAAGGTATCATTCTATACTTTTGGAGCTAAGAACACCAGATAACAATGTAACTACTTTTATGTCAGGTAAAAAAAAGTGTTATCTTCCTTTACAGATGCTGAACTGAGAGAGAAACTTCAAAGAAGCTTTCTATCTACAAAAGCCTAAAGTTCACTTCTCATGCGATCATTATATACACAAAAAAAAACCCAAAAAACAAAAAAAAAAAAAAAAACCAAACCCAACAAACCTCTTTCTTTCTTTCTTTCACCTCATTATTTTAATGCACAGACATTTTGTTAAACTTGGAAAAGTGCCAAAAGAAAAAAAAATCATCTAGATATTCAAGGAAATACCTATGATAACATGTCTAATTGATGACATGAATCCTTCTCATAGTCTTAGTACAGCTTTATACCAGTATTAATGGAGCATCTGAAAACCATCACAGAACATGAAAATGTCTTATGAACTGTTATCTTACTGAACAAAATTATTTTGTATTTATCAATGGTTTTAACAAAGATTTGTGCTTCTGCTTCACCTGTTTCCATAAGTAACTACTTCAAAAACTGCTATCAGAAATATAAAAAAGAGCCGAAAGCAAGCATGAGGAGACAACAGCCAATGTTAAACCTTGTTTAAATATTAACAGTATTTTTTTTTCTCTCAGTTATGTACTCTGATTATCTTTCAATATAAAGTATGATCCATTGCCTGGTTTTATTTTAAAATGTATTGAGAAGAAAAAAAATACTATAGTTGAAGAAAAAAAAAGGCAGGCAAGATAGCTTGGGGCCATTGTTGTTACTGTAAATTGCAGTCCAGTTTTCCAAAAGAAAAAAGAAGAAAAGTTTATAAAAAGAAAAGAAACATAAAGCTTAAACTGTAGTAATTCTTCTTAGTTATTACATTTAACTGGTAATTTTTTTTATAGGGAAGTACATCCACACAGAGATGCCCACAGTCACACACACACACACACACACACACACACACACACACACACACACACACACACAC
>JANIJU010000001.1:69674372-69843989 GCA_025504685.1 Leucosticte australis
CACACACACACACACACACACACACACACACACACACACACACACACGCAGAGTCTCACTCCTATGAGCCTATGAGCTCAGCAAAGACCAAGCAAACTTTTAGAAGCATCAAGCTGTATAAAACATTGCTTTTAGCTGCTTCTCTCCTCAGCAGTTCTCAGCAGTGTGTCAGAGAATACTCTCAATTAGGTGAGCTGGAGGGTTATTAAACTCAAATTAAGAAGAAAGAAGAGGAAGATGACAGCAGAGAAACAAAACACACACAAGAGAGGAAACCCAGATTTCCTTCTTTACCCTTCAGACATTTACCTGAGCACTCATTGTGTGAAAAGGTAATTTGTGTTTTAAATGCTGTGTTAAACACCTGATGCTAGATACTGTGAATCTGGGGTAGGGCACACAGGGTATGTATTCTGTGCAAAGTTAAAGATTTAGTTGACATTTCTGTGAGTCTACAGATTCACATCTCTAGTTCCTTTCTTATTGACCTTCATGGTGCTATGTTAGATCTAAGAACATTATAGGGGATTTCAAGATATTTATGATATTCAGTTAATGAATCTCTGCTCATTTCTTTCATTCCAAGCTAAATTACAGTTGCTGGAAAATTGTGATCAGTAGATTTCCTATTGAATCATGCAATTAGAATTAATTTTTAACACATTGTTTTGCACAAATTAATGTTATTTTAGGTTTTTGTTTGTTTGTTTATAAAATACTATGTCTCCTTGGATTAAAAAGATACGCTATAATGGCTAACATTGACATTAAGCCTTGGTATCAAGAAATTAGAAATGCTTTCTTAGCTGATGATGCCACAGCCAGTAAAACTAGCATCAGCATATTCATTTAATTTTGTGACATACCCCAGCTTTAAATAATGACAAAGCCATTTTTGTCAAAGGAAAAGTCCTTAAGAGCGAACAGGCATCTACTGAGAACAGAAGCTGTTTCATAACTGACAATACACATTCTAAGTAGGCTTGAAATGTCAATATTTTTCACCTTGGTGTGAGAAAACTTTCCTTCTTGTAGGAGATTTTTCTATCTAACAATCAGAAAACAAAAAAGTGACTCATCAGATGGCAGATTAACTGGAAGAAGGAACATTTTGTTCAGAATTAGACATTAGGATTAGTTGCTGTTTATTCCATGATTGCAGCAGATATAAAAAGCATTACTTTTTATTTTAGGAAAAAAGGCTGACAGGATTTATTGTTTAATATTTTCCCTCAACAGCAGTACTATGACTGGAGTCAGAACATTTGTCTGTGCATTTGTTAGATCTAACAAGGTAAATGTTGTCAGGATGAGGCACTTTTGAAGGAAATCTCTAAATATGCAAACATTAGCTTTGGTGGTCTAATTTCTTATTATGGAAATGTTGCTCCATTAGGGAGAGAGAAGGAGGAAGAACTGCAAACTAAGGGGTCTGGTTTCAATCCAGAGTAAAGAACAACTTCCAGAGTAATCAAAAGCTTTAAAGATTCAGTGATTTTTCATGATAGAAAAGTGAACCTCAGCTATTTCCATATTTCATTCCATCTTTTAAACAAGCTTTCTAGCTCTGTAGATCAAACATTTGGTTCTCCATCGTTTGTTCGGTGTTATGCACATTTTAACAGCATCATTGCACAGTACAGAAATTACTGTTTTATGACAGGGAAGCAATTTATTTATGTTTAATGCACATAGAATAAGTTGGTGGAGGCCTGCAAAAAATCGTATGGTACATCAAACACTGGCAAACACTTCAACATGTTTCAATGTTTTTGGTCCTGATAATATCTATTCCTCTTTGGGGCTTCAGCAGACTTTAACTCACTTTGGCAAAATAGAAGCTTGAGGTCATGTTTCTGATGAGACAACAGCTTTTATTATTAAATAAATTATAATAGTTATTGTGTGCATATAATTTACAGTGCATAATTTTCCAGTTTACTTAATTTTAAAAATTTGTTGTTCTGTGTGAGTAGTGATTTTGTGTACTACAGTTTTCAAAGCCTTTGCAAATGATGTTCATATTGGGGTGCAATGAAAAACAAATCTTTTGAATCTTACTGTCAACTTATTTACATGATAAATGAGATTATGTAGGAGGCCAAAAGAACATTATATTCTATCACATTGTATTTTAAGGACTTTGGTTTGATTGTAAAAATCATGTGCAACAAGTAAGTATTGTGTGTCTATTGTTATTATTTAAAGTATCATTCCTTTATTTAATTACATATTTTTAAAAATTTGTTACAATTGCTACAAACAATGGTCTCCTAAATTTATCTAATAATTTCCAATAATTACAGTGTTAAACAGGGTCCAGAAAGTTATTAAAAAATTCTACTAAAAATATTTTCTTCATTTATTCACTGTGTTTTTTCTTCTCTTTCTAATATCAAATTTAACTAAAAGAAAATAGAAATGAAATAGTATATGTATTGCCAAGAGTGTACTCAAATACATCTTAGAAAAATACTTTCAGTTTGTTAACTTTATTACTTTGATATTTTAGTGCTCTCCATAAGTGAATTGCCATTAACATCACATACTAGAAATCCGTTAGGAATAAATATTACCAAGGGCAAATAAATTTACTTTGCAGAGAAAACAAATAGGGAAAGAATGATATAAAGCAAATTTCAAAAGTTTAGTACAGTAAAAAATATAGTATTAAGAGAAACAGTGCATTAAAAGTTTAAGAACAAAGTCAGGATTTATACAGAATCAGATTTTTTTTATTATGATAACTCTGTGGTTCAGAATAGATGTATTTTCTTACATTTGATATTTAAATAAATAAAATCTCAAACACAAAAATCATAAATGTGAACAGAAAGATTTATTTAAAAATCTGAGGTTTTTCTATCCTTCTGTAGTTCTTCAAAGAGAGGACCTTTAAAGAGAGAGAAATTCTTTCTTTCATCATAGAAATTTTAAAATTTTGGCTTCGGATATAATCATGACAGAGAATAGCTAGAACAACAGTATCATCACTGTTTACTGGAAACCAGGTAATTTAATTGGTTTCTTCCATGTGTATTTCCTCTACTATATTTTTAATCAATTGTTCATTAAAATTGAGAATAATCTTGGGTTTAGTAGTTGGATAACTTAACAAAAATTAACCGCAAAGAAGAGAACTTTGGCTAGATATCACTCTTTAACATCTAAACAAGATTAAAACATAGAGATAAATGCTCTTTCTTCTCAAGGATAAGTCAAAATTTAGACTTTTGTGTAAATTTGAGATTTGTTTTTTATTATCATACCTTTTTTTCCGTTTTCCTATTTTCCCGAGAAGGAGGAAAGGGAGTGTAATAAATGTGTGGTTTAGTGATCTGTTCCTCATCAATATCACCTCTTAATGCATAAAGAGGCAAGTAATTCAATAAGTCATTCTTTGCCCTATATAGACCTATGCATTTGCATTTCATTTTTATCCTGACACTTCCTTCACAATCATTTGAACTCAGTTCTTAAAAACCGCAATATAAAATGTCTGGTGGAATGATTAATATAGAACATTTAGTAAAAAAAAAAAAATCTGAAATAATTTAAAACAAATTCCTCTAGCATTTCAGGCAGATCTGAATTGCTTTAACCACATTAGAACATTATCCAAATGGAGATGCTCATTATGTTCTGGATGAGTGGAGAATTAGAGGAATAAAACAGTTAACTGGGGGGTTGGGTTTTCTGGGGACTGATTATTAGGTGATATCACAGGGTTTGTATTGGGCTGAATCACTTGTCTTGTCAGAAGTGTGCGACAGATCCGAGATTGTTCAGCCTGGAGAGGAGATGGCTGCAGGGGAGAACTGAACATCAGATTCCCACTGCCTGCAAGGAAGTAGACCCAGGCTCTTCATACCTGTGTGTGGTGAAAGGACAAGAGGCAATGGACATATGTTGGAAAAGAAAACATTCAGTTTGGATATGATGAAGAGAAAATTCCCAACAGGATAGCAAAAGGGTGGAGCAATTTGCTGTAAAAGATTCTAAAACGATGGTGATTTTTAACCCCTGACTAGATGTAGCATTAGCAGAGTTAAGCAGATCTGACTAAGCAGCTCTGAGTTTAGCACATCTCCTGGTGCAAAATGGACTAAAAACTTCATGAGATAGTTTCCCAGTTGAATTATCCTATGGTCATATGGCTCTATATCCAAAATATAGGTCAGAGGCATCATGATAACAACAAAATCTTAAGGAAATCACACTCAAGATGACTACATATATTTAGATGAAACCATCTCTTAAAGTATAATCAATTTTACAACCTCTCTGTAAGATTTTATAACCCTTTATGGCAGCTATGTAGCTGGAAAGAGTTGGAAAGATTGAAATAAACATATGCCAATGTGGAGAAACAACAAATACATCTTTGGTGGACTAACATTTGTGGAAATGAAGTGATGAAAGATTAAATTAGGCATAGGACTAAAATGTTGAGACAATTTTTGTGCTTGACATTGTCCTTGATTGCTCATCTTCCCTTAAAAGGAAAACAAATTATGCTATTTTGTCTGTTTGTTTGATTGCTTGATGTATTGTTTTTTTCCCCAGGTTACTAATAGTATGTTTAATGATAGTTCTCATCTGTCACAGCTTCCTGGAAAGAAGCCTGGGCTTGTGAAGGGTGGTTTTTTTATTTGTTTCTGCTATTTTGCTTTGGGTTTGGCTTGAGTTTGTTTTGGGGGTTGTTTGGGTTTTTTTTGCTAATGAAAGCAAATTAAATTACATGCATCAAATTTGAAATAGTGTACTAATTGTACTCTAACCACAACTGACATGCTGTAGCTAAGGAAACATAGAATTATCTTGTTCAATATTTTGTAAATAATACTGTGAATCTGCAAAGAATCATTGCTAAAAATTTACATAAATGTCCTACATTTACAAAATTACTGAGGAATTTCATTGTAGCAAAATGGTGCCATTTCCCCTTTTCCATTATCACACTAATGTACATACTCTATTCATGACAGAATTTTCTTTCAATAACATATATTTAGAGCCAGGAATTGACTTCTCTATATGATTTATTTTTATTGAATGGCTCTGTGAAAACAGAGAGTCTTTGTTTTCCCATCAGCTAAAGGGATGTATAACCTGTGACAGTGAATACTCCCTTCTATCTAACACAATTTTGTCTTTTGCATAGAACAAGACATTAGAATTCCTGTTTTCAATCTGTTATGTTTATTTTGAACTGCTAAAAAACTTTGAATTCTCAACCTTAAATTTCCATTATTATTTTTAATGAGGCAGGCCAAGTGTGATAATTTGCAATATCATTTTTCTCGTTGTTGCTAGTAACAAACTTCTGACTTAAAGCGATTGAATTTTTATTTCTTTCTTTTAGACTAAAGGACATCCTTTGTTTTATTTAATATTTTGTATTTTGTTTCTAAGTGAAACTCACAAATATTAAATCTTTCTTAACATCAGTAACTGCTGCATGACAGTTTTGATTGTACCGAGATTATTTTAAATCAATTTTTCCTATTATGGTGTGAAAATGCCGAACCTTCTGTTTTTCTTGGGTTTTTTGTTTTTTTTATTTTTTGCTTTCATCCAAGCCTAATTAAGCACTTCTCATGGAGATGGGGAGAGAGCACTCTGCTTGTTATCATCTTTATGGTCAAGTGCACCGGATCTCAATAAACTGTGTGCAGGAACCTTCTCATTTCTTAGTTATATAAAGACAGAGGAATGCAAGAGAATGTCATAATGATTGGTCATAAATAGAAAATAATTATTCACACCTTTAGACTGATATAATTCCTTCCTGGTAGCTGGTTTTTTAAATAATTACTTTAGATAAGAATTGCTAATAAAAATATCTTCTGAATTTACTGGGAGAGCTAATGATGGTTGTTTTTAGCTGAATTTTTAAAAATGTTGAGAGTACTTATGATAGCTGTAAGGCTGGAAATTACTGGATGCAACTATTACCTCAATTTCTCTGATTCTTTCATGTCCTGGGAGCTGCCCCTTTCTTCCTACCAGTCCTTCAACCAAAACAGTGGTCCTCACAGAAAAAATATGAAGGCTGTAGCAAGCCCACATGGTATTGCTGAGGATTGTAAAGGACCAGCCTTTTTCACTTCAGAGGAGAGACTGTGATATGGAGATGTATACAGAATATTACAGTCAGAATATTACAGTCAAGTAAGCCTTAGCACATTACTGCAGGAATAAATGAAATTCTGGCTCTGACAGTGGTAAATGCACATGGAGTATTTGTGGTTGGATTCTTCTGTGATGTGTGGGATATGCTTTCTGTCAGACAGCATAATCCTGTCCTACCAGCCTGGACTGCCAGGTAAATGAAATGGCTCTGTCTTGTTCCTGTCCTATGGTGTAAAGAAAAGATTAGGCTATTAAAGAGCATCCAGAGGAGAGTTACAAAGGCCATGAAGGGCCTTGAGGGGAAGCCATATGAGGAGCAGCTGAGGTCACAGCAACTTGGTCTGTTCAGCCTGGAGGAAACTGGAGGGAGACCTCATTGCAGTTACACCTTCCTCATGTGGGGAAGAGCACAGGCAAGAGCAGGCACAGATCTCTTCTCCCTGGTGACCAGTGACAGGACCTGGGGGAACAGTGCGAAGCTGAATCAGGAAAGGTTTAGGTTGGATTCAAACAGGCTCCCCAGGCAAGTGGTCACACCACCAGCCTGACGGAGTTCAAGTAGTGTTTGGACAATGGTCTCAGGTGCATGATGTGATTTTTGGAGCCAGAAGTTTGCTGTAATAATCCTTGTGGGTCCCTTCCAGCTCAGCAGATTTTATAATTCTATTGACATGAAAGAGAAATGTTTCACGAATTATGTTAAGACTGGTTCACAAAAGACAGATTAGAGTATTTGATAACCATTGTCATATATCCATTCCAGCACTAGAAGTTACTTTTTAGCATTTTCAAAACAAAAGACAGAGCTGTAGGCAGAGGGAAAGAGCACATAAGAGAGATAAAGGAAGAGAAAACTTTCCCCATCAGCCATCTGCTAACAGAAGTTATGGGCTATCCAGATGAACATCCTCCACTCAGCATCATCTCCACAACAGCAGATTATCCATCAAAACAATTTTTGCATGTAGTAACTATATCACTTGCATCAGGATCTATTCAAAATGTCTGTGCTTAGTTTTGCTTATGATGTGCCAGTATGAGCTGCCAGTATAAGCATGTGTTGAACAGGGAAATATACTTGCCATTTGTTGTTAAACTTTCTTCATATGTATTACTTGGTCTCTCACAGTAAAATAAAAGTTATTGAAAAGATAAAAATAGGAAAAGGGAAAAAATGCTGGCAAATAAAAGCTAACAATACTGGCAAAAGAGCTATCAGTGCATTATACAAGCAAAGTGATTTTCCTTAAGAAATATTTTCAACAGTGCAGGTTTGACAGAAAAATCAGCCTTTTTTCTCTCCCCCTCCCCCTGCTTTAACAGAAAACAGTTTTTCCTTTAAAATAAGCTGAATGTAAAGACCTGGTACAAAAATGCAAATGCTGTTGAGATAATTATGATTTTAAACTTAAACTTCAAAGCAACATTATGAAATACAGACCTTTCTGTCTTGTAGCTGGGTGAGACTACTAGTCTTAGTAGTAGCAAAACCCAAATCACTTTCTTCTAGGAAAAAACCCAAAAAACTAGATGCCAATGTGTGAACCTTAAAACATGTGGGATAAGTGAAATTTGATGTTGCTTTGGCTTTTGGAAAGAGAACTTGGAGAAAGGTAATTTTTATTAGTTTGGGTTTTGATTCTTTGCTTGTTTTCTGTAAAGTAGTTTTATTAGTAAATGTCAGATCAACAAACCTGTATGTTATTTATGGGCCTCAATCCGGCAAAAAAAAAAAGTAAAATCAGATATCAGAATTTACTCCAGAAATTACTGTCTCCTTAACACTCAGCTGAATTCACTGATATGTGTCCACACCAGAAGTTATTCAGAAGAGTTTTTGGGAAAAGAAATACCTTCCATTTTCACAATTTATGTTTATTCAAACACATCAGTCTTGCTAACAAAAATTATTTTTTTACCTATTCCAAAGTGAATTCCTTATACTAAATATGGCAGTACTTTAGTTAGCAATATGAACCTAAAAGTCTTGAATTCCCAGACACAAATTGTATCCAGGTGTTAAAACTGTGAAACCATTCATCATCTCTCTCAACTCATTCACTATGGGTGACTGCCTATGTAAAGACCTCCCATAAAGCATGTAAAATTATTTTCTGAATTCCAGGACTTTGTGTGTGGATGTACATGTAAATCTTACTATGTAAAAAAGACAAGTTATTTAGAGACTATCAAAAACCCGTTACAAGGAATGAGGTAATAATCTTATACTGGGAATCTTGTTATCATCAATCAATGGCACAAATAGGAGAAAAAATGTTCCTATTTGTTCCTTCAGATGACTTCTCTGAAAATATTTTTTAAAATTTCTTGTAAAGTAGAATTTATCAATATAGGTAGCCTCAACAATAAAATGTTTATTATTCTTTTACTGTCTTTTAATAATCATTTTAATCATAATCAAACTGAGTCTATAACAAAGATTGATTCTTTTCAGATTAATTCCATTGTAACAAGTATTCAGCTGTTTATCCATGGAAAAGGCCACTTGTCACTAATTTCTTCATGAGAAAGTTTTAGAGGATCTAGTCCAGTCACATTTCAAAAAGGGTATATATGCCAAAGAAACTCCTAAGCTTCTTCAAGTTTCTTAAAACTGTCAGCTGGGTAGGTTTAATAGAGCCAAGTTAACGGTACCACTGATAGAAGGCTTTGGTTTGAAATCAGGGGTTTTTTGTTTGTTTGTTTTTGTGGGGGTTTTGTTTGTTTATTTGTTTGTTTGATTTTTTTCCCCCTCTTGGCCATTAAGTACGCAGCTTTATAATCTTTAACCTTCTGTTCAGCTGTTGTCAGATCTTTGTGTGTGATGGTAAGTGGAGAAAGACCAAGGGAACAAATATGGTATTGCAAGAGAGAGGACATAATGAAAATAATGAGGAAAGCAGGTGACTTGCAATGGAGATGATTTAACACAGAAAACTTTATCCACAGAGAACAAGATTTCTGTATCTCATGCTATAGCCAACATTTTGTTGACTTGAACTTAGCAAATACTATTTATATACCCAGAAAATTACTCAAAATGTTTTACTGAAGTACATTTACAGATGCAAATTATTTGTTTAAATTACATGATTTATTTAACAACTGAAAGTTTCAGAAATTGCAGGATCCATTTAAATAAACTGAAGCAGAATGTTGAGTAGATAGATTTTATGAGTTTCTAATGCAGCTGAGGTTTAGAAAGCAAGATCTACAGCAGAAAAATGCTTTAAGAGCAGCAAATTCTGCAATAGATTTTAAAATATTGTAATCTAATATCTAACTCCAGATATGACATTCAGTTCATTGCTCTGTATAATTAAGAAGCAGGCAGGCTTATATGTTCTTACAGATGAAAAAGAAAACTTTTGAAAAACCACATATTAATTTGAAAACTTACTGTATTTGATATACACAATAATTGAAATTTTTCTCACACTGGTACTAATTTCTCAAGTGGGATTAGAGACACAGATATTACACAATATCCTCCCAATTCATTGCATTATAGTAGTTAAATGCCTTTTATCTGGCAATCTCCTAAACACTTTCAAATGTAGCAGTTTTCAAAAAAGTCCTTACGACTTTAAGCTAAGCTGTATTTTTAAAATATTTGGGCTCAAAGTTCAGTGTAGAATTTGGTAGGGTAGTAAGCATGTAATGAAGAAGAATCTGACCAGAGTGAAAAATTTTAACTAGTATTTGGACAAAATTTCCCAGGTTTTGTTATTGACGAAATTCTGAAGTATAATGCTGATTTACATATATATATTTACAGTTGAGACCACAACGTAGCCTCTTTTTATTCAGCTTTTGTTCACAAAGTATCAATTCATGCATTATTTTTGTCTTATGAAAGATATACGGTTTGTTCAGTTCTTATACAAAAGCTTTGACACCTTCCTACATGTTATGTAAAGGTTTGTCTTCAATTTAATTAATTTAATTAAAATTATAAGTGCATAAGCATTTGGTCCTGTCCTGGAGATCCTGAGACTGGGCCATGTAATATGGATTAGAGATTCAAAATTGTATTATTTACAGAAACATGCATGAAAAATTTTAAATTAAAACCTTTTTTTCTATTGAGAATTTGGGGCTTTCTTTTATTATAATGGCAGAAAACAGTGAAATATTAATTTACATGAACTAGGATGTATTTCAGAAATGTTTGAAAAGGTGCCCTGAATGAACAGGTTTATCACAACATTAGGAATGTATGAGTAAAAGGTGGGTAAAGATGTTTTAGTACATTCTCTGTCATTTCTGCTGCAAATCTAAATGGGTTGTGGTTATTTCTTCTGAACTTTAAGTCTGAATAACTTAATTCTGTTCTGTTCTTTTTTTTTGCCCTACAGTTTTATGGTTTAGAATCCAATCTTGTAAATATGTATAAAGTAGCATGAATGTGTAATAATTTTCAGATGATTTTGTTAAACAAAATACAGATTAAAAGAAAACTGTTTTATGAGTGGCAGAGAAATGCAAAGAAGTAGCTGAAAAGCTATTTATCCTAAGGTTGGAAAAATAGTTACATAGGGTAAGTTTGTACAGGCTAGCTTTATAAGAAAATGCTGAGCAAACAGCTTGAAAATTAAATTGTTTTAAAATGTAAAAAATAAAATATCATTTTAAAAAATTACTTGTCACATATTTTTTATTAAGGAAAATAACTTTGCAATTTTAACAGAGGCAATATGGCCACTTTGAAGTTTTAACATACCACCTTCATCTTGTTTGGTTTTTCTGTCAAAATGAGAACACATGGACTTAAAATATATGTATGAAAATACACACTAATCTCTTCCAGATACTGCATTTTCTTTGAATTCTTACAGTACTGGTGTGAACCAATATCAGTTGAGACAATTAGAAACTATACTGAAGTCAATTTATTCTATATTTAATTTGGTATCAGTGATCTGTGAATCATAAATAAACCAGCAAGTAGAACAACTTCTACCACTTTGGATGTTATCAGTCTGGAGATCATCATTTCATCTCTTGAAATTATAATTAGTATGCATGCCAATATGTTTTTATGAATTACTGCACTTCAGTAGCAAACTATGAACCACAATAGGTTTCAATATTAAGGACAAAAAAAATACAGTACTCTACACAGCTGCAGTTCTGCTGACAAATGATCAATGTGGAGTCATGCAATAGGGTCAAAGATGTTATTTGAAGGTGATAACACAAACACCTAATAAATCATGTTATAAATAACAGAAAGAACTTCCAAGTTACAGTGCATTCAGAAAACTTCAATAAAAGAATTGTCCCTCAAGAATTTAGCCTGCAGAAAATTTTACAACAATATAGGAAATAAAGCTGGGGTTAAAAAAACTTCCAGAATACCATTCAGGTGGCACTCTTTGGAAATTTTCAAAGGGAAAAAAGTTGGAAGAACATAAGTTTAAATTTTCTCTTTGTCAGTATAACCAATATTCATAGAAGACTTAGACCATCCGTCCTCAAGGAAAAAAAATATTGTAAATAAAATTATATATTGTTTCAAAAACTGATTTTGAATATTTGTGGAAACAGATTTCATGGTTACTGCAACCAAGGTTGAACATTGCTCAGCAGCCTCTCTTCATTGGTGGGAACGAAGTCCAGTACAACACCTCTCCTTACTGACTCCTCTACCACTTGGAGAAGGACCTCATCTCGCATCATATCATACAGTCATATCACATCCTATCAAATCATTCATCAGGGCAGCTTACGGCTCCTCTCAAGTAGTCTTGCACATGATTACAGCAATTTGGTGTAAAACACAAAATCTGTTGATCCGATAATATGTATGTGCTATTTTTTTTTCTTTTCAGACATTGGGATTTTGGAATGTTAAAGGCTGCCACTGCCTAAAGGAGCCCGGGCTAGCTCTCTGATATTCTGGAGCCGTGATGGGAGTGGGGAACTGCCCTGGCTGGGATGAAACCACAGGCAGAACGTTATAGCCCTCGCAGCTCTAACTTGAGAGGCAGTGCTCTAATGGGGCAAGGCAGGGAGTGGGCAAAGAAGGCAGAGGAGACTCTCCAGTCTTGACATTCCAACCAAACCTTCACAAAGTCAGACAGAGCAAGACAAACAGAGCACTGAACACCTCAGTGCATGGGATTATAAAGCATCGCAGAGCAGTGGGTGGATACAACAGGACAGCCAATGGGATCATACTTGGGGTGGAGTTTAGGGGCAGAAACCAACCAGAATAGGGAGAGGAGAAAGGTCTTGGTTGGGGATTGGTCTAAACAATGAGTGGCGGGGAATGTTCTGGAAGAAGGGGCAGGATTGCCTTGACAGGCAGGCGAGAAGGGGCAGGGTTGCCTTGATAGGCAAGGAAGGGTCTGGAACAAGGGTCTGAGGACAGCTGGAAGAGAGGGCACAAGGTAGGGAAATACCAGCTAGGGGGAAACATGGGGGATAACAGAACATACTATTTAACAACAGACTTAATAAAATAAACATAAAACATGAACCACAACAATATTTAGTAAGAATGTATCCAGAGAAGCCTGACTGGACGTTCTGACATTCCAACCATCCATAGAACCAATGCGGCTCTAGAAAACAATATTTAAGTCAAGCTGACAAGGAAGTAGCTTTACAGTAGTTAAGGTAAAATAACCTCAATAATTTCAAGTATGAATAAAAAAAAATCCAAGAACCCAAAATTAATCCAGCTTTTTCTCTACCTTGAGGAACATTTGCCATCTACTGAGGAAAAGAATCTGTCCTAATATCTGGTCTGTACTCTTCCAAATAACAACTGTCACCAAATCCCATGCCTGACTTGAGTCTATGAAATAATACTCAGTAAAAATAGAACTGAGTTCCTGCAAAAGTTGACAACAGTCCTCATGGATGCTTCTGGGTATATGAGCTAATAGTTATAATATGTGCTTCTCTATCTGAATTAAAAGAGTGATAACACATCTGATAGCATTATTAGGTTGTTGTCTCACAGACAGGTCAATCAGTATAGAAAAAAATTATCCCACATCTCTCAAAACATAATCAGGTTCTTATTTGAATAAAGTAAAACAAAAGCTGTTTTGCATAAGCACAGGATACAAAACAAAATGAAAATATAGCTGAAGGGATGCTGGTTTTAATCAGGTAGACTGGCTGTTAGAACAAGGGAGATGAACATAGGAGAAAATTATGACAGCTGACAAATTAACCCAATTCAAAAGCTGCTCTCTAAGTTAATTTTTTTCCTTCTCCCTGGGTTTTTAACACAACATGAAAACAGCCCCAAACAAAACAACTAAAATAACCACAAAACAAACCACATAAATGAATGTGAGGAAGCCAGGTCTTCCCAGACTGTTTAGAACATATTGAACTTTAATCATAGCCATTATTGCAGAAGTAGCAAGTCTTTATTATCAAAACAGTTTTCTCTTTTGACATAATTTTTCTTTCTTTCCCTTTTTCTGGTAAATATATATATAATTTGAATAACAACTGCCGATAGAATATTCACATCATCTATACTAAAAGCAAGGTCTTTTCAGTGAATGTTGTGCTCTGCCTTGACAGAGCAAAATTTTCTATAAACATAATGATTATAGCTTAAGATTTCTCCTAAGCATTCTCTCTTTGTCTCACTCATCAATTACACCATGCTTCTGTTGTGCATTGGAAAACTGCAATTTGCTTGTTTGCCTTTTTCATTTTAAATTAATCTACCCTCTGTCACCACACTCGAGCACAAATGAAAACAGTACTGCCAGGGAAGGTATCCTAGTTTTGACTGTGTGATTTATTTTTTAACTGAAACAACTGAGAATAAAAAGAAAATCAAACCCATTTAAATGAATTGTCTCCAATAAACATTTAATTGGGAAGATGAAACAGAGGTGTATACAGAGTCTCAAAACTAGCATTGGGAAAATTCACATGAAAAGAACTTGAGAAAACTATTTATAGAAAAAAATAATAATCCTGAGCTCCTGCAAATAACTAACAGATAAATCAAGACTATCATGCAATTAGCTCATAATTACAGTAATGAAAAATATATTTTACTGTTGAGGAGTTGATTTTAATTTAAGGGAAGTGATGCTCTGATCTTGTGACAACCTACCTGGATTATATCAGCTCTGGGGATCCCAACATAAGCAAAACACAGAGCAGTTGGAGATAGTCCAGATGAGGCAGGGGGAGATGATCAGAGGACTGAAACACCTCTCGTATGCAGACAGGTTGAGAGAGTTGGAGGTGTTCAGCCTGGAGAAAAGAAGGTTTTAACAAGGCCTTACAGCACCTTCCAGTAAAAACAGAGAGGGGAATTTTTACAAGGGCATAGAGTTACTGGAAAATGGTTTTAAACTGAAGGAGAGTAGGTTTTAATTCGACATTAGAAAGAAATTCTTTGCTATGAGGGTGGTGAGGCAGTGGAATAGGTTTCCAAGAGAAGTTGTGAATTCTCTGACCCTGGGAGAGGACAAGACCAGGTTGGATGGGGCTCTGAGCAACCTGGACTAGTGGAAGATGTTCCTGGTCATGGCAGGGGGATTGGAACTAGACAACCTTTAAGGTTTCTTCTAACCCAAGCCATTCTATGATTATATTATTCTATGGATATTTTTGTCCAAAATCAGAATACTTTGAACTGTATTTATGGGGTGATGGAGACTGATTAAATAATAAGAACATAAGAAAATGAAAAACGAAACAAAAAAAAAAAAATACACAGGCTAAAACCACACACACACAAAAAGAAAATAAAAAATTGAAGGTGTATTTTAAGAGCTTATTTCCACAGTGGCACACAGCTATATTTTATATCAGCAAGACAGAGCTCTAACCTTTGGGCAGGATTCCATTGGTTTATGCTGTACATTAGTTTATATGGAAACAAAGTTATCTCCTAAACATTAAATAATGTAGTTAGGAGAAAAAATAAGTAATTTTGTTAGACCATATTTTGTATATGTTTTCTAAAACATTCACAAGACTAGAAGGATAAATGTTAGCGAGTGTACATCTTTCATGATGTGGAGCCCTTCTGTCGTGAGATAATGAATTTGGTTCTAGAAATGCTAGCATAGAATTTGTCACGTTGCATTTTAATGGCCCAAAACACTGCTATAGTGTAGTACTACATAAAGTACACTGTGCTAGCTCTATCAACTCCTGAAAAAAATGGTCATGCACAAAAAGGCTTTATTAGCTCTCTGTTACCCTGAACTAACAGAAAGCAACTTTTCATTAATGACTGGCCCTGAAGTCAATCTATTTCTTCTCTCATATTTTATTCCTGTTGCCTTTAGGGTTTTACTTACCACATCTCTTCATTACCTCCCATGTTGTGATTATGATCTTCAACTTTTTTTGTCAATTCCAATGTCTTCATCATTCTCTATTCCTTCTTCTAATTCTTAACAGTTATCTTCTGTTCCACCGATGGGATTTGAAACATAGCCTTTCTTAATCTATTTCACTATAAATTTGTCTTATTTCTTCCTTTTAATCCAATGAAAAAACTGTTTGTCACAAGGTTCTTTCATTTCCTTTGAAGAGGTTAAAGCATGACCTGATCCCAGAATCCATTTTGACTATAAAAACTGAATGGTCTCTTGTATAAAGAATTTGTAGCATTGTTCCTCCTAGTGTGACAAGATCAGAGTTCCCTTCTGTAGCAGCAATCTTCACTGCTGACAACAGATAATCTTTGAATGCTTCTAGAACAAGCATTCCTGTTTCTCTTAGTAGCAGATGTATCCTACTGTAAATGACATCCAGGCAAGCCTTCACTAAATTTGTAGATATTCATCCTGGGTTTGACACTTGACAACTATTCCAGTCGGCAGCTGTTCCTTTGGCATTGTTTTGTGTACCAAGATCACATAAGGAGGTAATTTTATACCATCTGTTGACACTGCCAATGATAAAGCAGTGTGAATTTCTTTTCTGCCTTTGTACTAAAATGGATTTTATGCCTCCCGTTTCAACAATGTAACTTGATGTTTCAACTGCATTATCCATTTGACTAAGCACATAGCCATGATCTTTACATTATTCCTGGAATGGAATGAGCTTTTTAGTGAGGTCAGAAGGTAGATGCTGGTAAAGTACAGATCTCTCCCAAAGGAAAAAGATATGAAATTGTATCATTCTTATTCCCCTCTATTGTCATTTGCCTTCCTTCTCTGAAATATTTTCTGACTATAGTATTTCTTGTTCTTTCAGGTTAATGATTTCCCATTAAACTGGGATTCATCTTTTGTTTGAATATTTACAAATACCAAAAGTCATGGAGTTGCAGAATCATTCAGATTGAATATTTCTATCTAGTCCATCCTCCTACTCAAAATATGGCCACCACTAAATTCAGATCAGATTTTTCTTCTTTCTGTTAAAAACATTCTTTTTTTGAGGAGTCACCTGAATGATTTCTGAAAAATTAGTAGATGAAAACTTCATGTTTCCATTTTCATATTTATGTCCCCCCTTTTTTTAGATTTCCTCTCATTCACACCATTATTAGTCTGTTGGGGTTGGTGGTTCAGGTTTCTGTTGATTTGTGGGGGTTCTTTTGTTTTTTCTTTTTCTTTTTGTTTTTCTCTTTTTCTTTTTCTTTCAAATAGAACCACCATGAGTAAAAAAAATTGAACCGTAACTTTTCCTGTGCCTTTTTGAAGTCAGGTGTCTCACCTCCAAACCCTCTGCCATTTTATACTTAATAGCAGTATTCAAAAATAGAGCTACCAAAATCATAATGAGCTGCACAGTTCTGTAAGCAGGAAAGAGAAACAGTATCAATCTAATGCTTTTGGCTGTGTCATTACTCAATTTCAGGAAAATTCATCCTCCTTTTAGGAAAATAGATTCTGATGGAAGGTAGAGCTGGAAGAACATCCTGTCCATACAGCAGGGAAATTTACCAACTCTTTTGTCTGTGAAAAATATAGTTCCAGGGAAATACAAGGTTTCCATGGCAGAGTAGATGATACTTTCAGATTTATAAAAGGGAATTTAACCTCTTTCATTACAGGGATTTCAAGAACCATGGCTAGATTCTACTGAGAGAAGAAAACTGGAACCTCTGCTAGTTCCCCTCTTTGAAAGACTCCCCACTTTGAAAGACTTTGGCAAATGGAGAAATTAGTGTGTTTTAAACAAGCAAGGAAGCTGCTTTGAGATCTCACTGCCACGTTATGGGGTTTTTCTCTTTCTCTGAGAATGTAAGTGCATCCTACACCATGAAAATGGGTTCATGCAACACTCCAGTTACATCAATCCCCTGCCATGTTCCAGTATGCCCACCATGAGGCCATGGCTAGATCTCGTAAAATTAACAAATTCCTCCGAGCTAAGGAATGCCCTCTTCCAAAAATCTCTCATCATAGATAGGGACTTTGGGTAGCCCTATACTATATGTGAATTGTCTTTCAATCTCTCTTCAGTAGTGTAAAAAAACCCATAGAAATTGCAAGTAGACAAGGACCTAGAACAAATTCTTGAATGAGAATCAAAAATACATTTAGTGAATTTTAACTAAATGGAACAAGCATTCAAAATAGCTGATTATCATTCCTATCAGACTAGGAGTTGGCCTTGCAAAGATTTTATTTCTTGTAAAAATTCAGCTGCTCCTCAAGCACTTTCAGTTAAAGAGAGATTAATCAGATTCTGCTCAATTTAAATGAAGAAGTAATTTAACATATTTGGAGTGATACCAACTAAGTATCTCCCAACAGTAATGTTGCTTGCAATGTGTCCAAAGCATCATGATTTTTCTTGATCCACCTCTTTCTGTCCAAGATTGGGGCCCCAGGTTTGAGTGAACATTGTTACAATCAGAAACCATACTTCTTCACTGAATTAAGATATATTCAGCTACAATTGACCATCATAACCTTATGTCTAGGGCAGTATCTCTGACCAATATTCCTGGATTTTTCCCTCTCTTAAAGAACAACACACATCACTCAACTCAGTAGGCAATAGAGCCTCTGATCACCAAGTTCATCCCACACAGTGAAGAACTAGAGATGGAGGTCTTTGATTTTATGAAAAAAGGTTATTTTTCTATATAGTGACAAAAAATGAGAGAGAAAAACAATCACATCTTTTTCCTTATGAAGTTCCAACTTCTGTCATCAAAGGTAAGCAGACAATGACAAGTACAGCTCAGAGGATGTCAAGAGAAAAACAGCATGACCAAATAGGCTGCTGTAATAAAAGAGAATAAAGAAAAATGATTATACTCTTTCCCACAGAGAGAAGAACATTCCTTAGCAACCATGAATTGTTCAGCTAGCAACAGCATGGAAGTACTGTAAGACACAGAGCAAAGCTGTAAACTATGTGGAAAATTTGCTGAACAGCCTGGGCTCAAAGGGCAGGGTCAATGGTTTGAAGTATAGTAGTAGTCAGTATATTGGTAGTCAGTCATTCGCAGTGCCCCCAGGGTTAATGGAATAAACCTATGCAACAGTACAGCTGGGGAAGGAGCTGCACAGAAAGCCAGTCTGCAGAGAATAGCATCGAGGTCCTGCTGGACAACCAGTTGAACAGAATTAGGGATGTAGTCATGCAGCAAAGGCCAATTGCATGCTGGGCCATACCATCAAGAACACAGCAGATTGAATGAAGTAGTTATTCCAATCAACGCAGAACTTTTGAGAACTGATATAGAGCACTGTGTTCCATTTGATGTCAGCAACTGGAGGAAAAAAGCTCAGATTTTTAGGGACCTGCAAGTCATAATTTCTAATGAGAAGTAGACACAAATGGATTTATTCAGACTTAAGAGGAGAAAGTTACAGTGAGATCTTACACTGTCTACAAATATCTAATGGGAAGTATATGCAAAAGCAACAGATACAAGTTCCAGAAAGAGAAAATACAGTCAGATATTAAGATATATATAATTTTTTTAAGTGATGATAGTTAGCCAAGTATTGGAAAAGAGTTTCACAGAAGTTCTGGAATACCTACACTCAGTTGAGTAGATTCAAAACTCAAGCAGACAGCATAGTGAGTAACTTGATCTAATTCTGAAGCTTGAACTAATTTGCAAATGGTCCCTATGGAGTTGGACACCTCCATATACCCCTTCCAACCTACAGCATTTTGCTGCTTCTCTTTTAACAACTGGAACAACTGAGGTATCAATTGAAGTTTTACACACCTGCAAGTAGAAAAGGCAATCACTCTTTATGAAAGGAATTCTTGTTACCTAGAAGTAAACTTCAAATCTGTCATTCCCTCAGGATATCTCTGTAGTGGGTTGACACTTGCTGGATGCCAGGCACCCACCAAAACATCTTTATCATTCCCCTTCTCAGCTGGACAGGGAAGAAAATTATAACAAATATTCATGAGTTGAGATAAAGACCAGGAAAGGTCATGCACCAAATTCCGTCATGGGCAAAACAGATTCAAACTGAGAAAATTAAGTGAATTTATTACTAACCAAAAGCAGAGAAGGATAATGAGAAATAAAATAATTCTTAAAAACAACTTTCCCCTACCCTTCCCTCTTACCCAGGCTCTATCTTCTTCTCCCACAGTGGTGGGAATGGGGATTTTATAATCATTTCATCAGACATTGCTCCTGCCACTACTCAGGGAGAAGAGTCCTTCCTCTTCTCCAGTGTGGGGTTCCTCCTACGGTACATAGTCCTTATCAAACTTTTCCAACGTGAGCCTATCCCATGGCTAGCAGTTCTCCCCAAACTGCCAGCATGGTTCGCTTTTCCATGGGGTGCAGTCTTTCAGGAGCCTGCTCCAGGATGGGTCCCCCACAGGCTCACAGGTCCTGCCAAGAAATTTGTTCTAGTATGAGTTCTTCTCTCCACACGTCTTCATATCCCTGACAGGACCTTTCTCCAGCACAGGCTTCTCACAGGTTCACTGCCTCCTTTGGGAATCCAACTGCTCTGGCATGGGTCTCCTCCATGGCTGCAGGGGCACAGCTGCTTCAGCGTTGTCTTCACCACAGGCTTCATAGGAATCTCATCTCCCGTGCCTCGAGCACTTCCTCTCCTTGCTTCTTCACTGACCTTGGTGTCTGCAGAGCTGCTCTTCTCAAATATTCACAATCTGCGCTTCTCTGACCACAGTTACAATAGCACAATATCTATTTCTCCTTCTTAAATATGTTATCACAGAGGTGTTACTATCATTCCTGACTGGCACAGCCTTGTCCAGCAGCAGGTCTGTCCTAGAGCTGACAGGCATTGGCTCTGTCCGACATGGGGGAGGAAGCTTCTTGCAACTTCTCACAGAATGATTCAAGACTGCAGCAGGCAGGCAGTGGGACAAGTTACCAGGAATGGTTAAGAGATGTTCCTGTTGATTTTACCTTATTACCAGACACAAGAGCTGTTGAAAATCTGAGGTCAGAAATAAGTGACTTGTGGCATGATTGGTTTTGCTAGTGATGGTATGAGATGTTAACAGCTAAGCATACACATACTTTTAAGAAGTGTCAACAAAATTTGAGGAATATATGTGAAGAATACCAGTTGATTTTGTTCATTATCCAAAACTTGTCTGTGCTGAAAGCCTTGTGAATACCAAAGATCAGATCTTAAGTGACACAGATTGATGATGATGGTGGGAATCAATGACAGAATTTGATGTAACCTGTAAATGTAAGAAGTTTCCCAGTCCTTCACCATAGATTTGAATTTTTTCACTTGAAACTTGTAACAGGTTGTAACAGCTGCAAAAGAGATTAAAGAAAGGTTTTGCATTGAGTTCCTTTACTCAATTTCATTTTATGTTAAAGCTCAAAGACTTCAGGGGTGGGGGGGAAGTGTAGGCGTAAGAAAGATAAAAAAGAGATAAAAGAAAAAATAAAGGAGAAAAAAAGGAAAAGGAAGTCTTTGAAAAAACCTTTCTAAAACCTGAGCTCTAATGACAGGAGTGTAATTTTGAGAGTCTCTGGAAATGCATCAGAATTCATAAAAGCAGGTTTCCATTTGCCACAGTGTTATTCTAGTGTAAACATTTACCACTACAGTTGAGTTGCTGAAGGCAGATTACAAAGATGAATTATTTCTCTCTCTTCTGTTTTTTTTTTTTTTTCCTGATAATTTTTGATCCATGGAATAGATGTCCAACCTCTGTCAGATGATCTTGCAGGCTTTTCTTAGGTGATTGTACTCCTAATTAGCAGTAATTTGAAAGTAATTTTTCCTCCAAAGTATAGCTTAAAAAATATTTTTTGCTATTACAAGACCACGATCTGTGATATTTATCTCACTGTCAAGCGAGTACTGAGTGTCTTTTTGTATTTGCAGCTCTGTGACTGCTGCCTGTCACAATAGGCTGACAGACCAAGGACTTCCCTTCTGGACAAAATCATTGTCCTTTGTTTCATGTGCCAGGATGAGGGCTACTATGAAGGCAACTAGCTGGAGAAAGAAACACACAAATAGCTCCAGAACTTAAGAGGATGGAAAGCCCAGCTGTAACATCGAACTCCTAGCAACAAATTCAGTAACCTTGACAACTCACTGTTACACCTGCCTATACTTCTTAAGCTGAATTTTCAACACTAGACTTTATTTTCCAAAATAAAGAACTGTTGAAGTGGCTATGTAAGACTATAAAAAGCATTACAACAAATCTGCCCCTGCTTACTGCATCATTGCAGGCACATCCTACTTCTTGCCTCAGTTTCAGCCAAGCCGTTAATTTTCTGTCGCAGCAGACATTGTTTTCTTTACTTTGTCAGAAGGCTCTTTCCTATGATCTCTGAGGTTTGACTTATGTGTTCACTGTTCCTTACAGAAATTTCTCTATCACCATGAGATCTGCCAGCTCCAGCTCCTTGCTCTAATTCTCCTCTCCTTTGTTCAGCTTCCTATCACACACTCTGGAACAGTAGTCATTCTGGCTTTACACTGTTGCCATAAAAGAAAAAAAAATATGCCAAAAAAGTTAGGCACTGTCAGTCAGAGACACTCTGACACCAGCTGCCCGTTTGTACAACTAAGATCAGATCACACCAGTGATATATTGCATTTTTTCCTCTCTGAAGAGGTTTATTATAGAAATGACATAGTATAACACACTCTTTCAGCATTTCCCCTGTCAAAAAATGCCTTCCTTGAAATTGAAATCTGTGGTTAAAACCTAATCTGAGTCTTAGGAGTCCTTGGAGAAAATGGGGAAAGTTCATGTGGAAGAAAGAATATTAAACCCAGTAACTGATGTAGTGACTGCCTCCAGTTTCAATGAATTGCTGAGAATAGACTGAATAGCTGCATCTGGCAAACTCTTAAATGTTTTGTTGACAATAGCTTCTTTTGTAGGATGCTCTGTTTTTCCTGCTGCTTCAAACTTTCTGGAAAACATGAAAAAGAGAAGGTAGAAATCAAATAAAAAATATCTTCAGGTATGCCTAACAGTTTCTCCAGTTGGAAGTGAAAAGGCCAAGAGGAGTAAATTTTTAACATCTTGATTTCTCTCACATGCTTTGTCAGTTTCACTGACCAGTTGTTTCAACCTACCTTTGTATTTGTCTGCTTGGGTATACAAAGTATGTGCAGGGAGAGTGGAGTCCCATCATTCTTAATGGACATTTCTTGAGGACTATTCCAGTTTGTGACCCATGCCCAGTCTTCTTTCCGTGGAAATAAAGAGTTATAGGGTGTCCATGAGTCCAGCTTTTTCCTGAATCACATATAGATGAGGTGTGGATGCTGTAGAACTGGAATTTAACTCTCTAGCACATCTCTACATGTAGTTGTTTCTCAAGTCCCCCCATTGAATCCAGTAGGTTATATTTTTAAAATGTTATTGAAAATGAACACAAATAGATTTTTTTCAAATGTATTTGCATAAAGATATTTACTCAAAATCACATGCGTAGCTGCAACTATGAGCAACACCTTGTTGTGAAAGGGAGTAGCAATGTTCATAGACTCATAGAATGATTTAGACTGTAAAAGATCTTTACAATCGTCATGTAGAACCATCAAACTAACATCACCACCTTGTTCACCATTAAATCCTGTCTTCATATACCACATCCACATGTTTTTTCAACACTTCCAGGGATGGTGACTCCACCATTTTCCGGGGCTATCTGTTCCAATGTTTTTCAACCCGGTCCATGTTTTTTTTTTACCTCTGCTGAGACCGCTTCCTCAAGTTCCTGCAGTTCTTTCTCACATGACCTATGATACAACATCTAGTACCAACATTTCCATGATGATAATAAATGTCGTCCCATAGGTCATGTGACAGCAGACATCTTAACCACAACTTGCACATAAAATTCCTTAGATAATCTCATTCTGTTGTTGCTGTTTAATCATTCATGGTCATTCAGGTAAGGCTGCTAGTCCAAGATATATGTTTAGTGACATATAAAAAGGCATATTGCACAATGAAAACGTAATTGTAGTCAAACTGTGTCCTTTGCTTTTCACTTGTAAAGCAATTACATGAATGAACATAGCACAGGAAATATATTAAAAAACCTAAGGGCTGATCTTCAGGCTTGTTTAGAAATATGCATTATTAATTCTTATAATCCTGTAATAAGTTAGTTTCTGTAGCCCTTTAGTTTATTTTTCAAGTTTTCTGAACATCCCAAGGAGTGTAATGCCCAAAACTGGTCAATATTACGATAATAAAATCATAGAATCAATAATCTTGTAAAATACCCTTAAGATCATGGAGGCTACCCATTAACCCAGCATTATCATTTCCATCACTAACTCATGTCTCTGACTGCCACATTCACATGTTTTTTGAACTCTTCCAGATACGGTGAATCAATCATTTCTCTGGGCAACCTGTTTCAATGCCTGACCACCTTATCAGTGAAGAATAATATCCAATCTAGACCTCCTCTGGCACAACTCGAGGTTATTTCCTCCAGTCGTCTGACTTGTTACCTGGGAGAAGAGGCCACCCCTGACTTTGCTACACCCTCCTTTCAGGTATTTGTAACAGCTATGAAGTCCCCCCTGAGCCTCCTTTCCCCCCGTCTAGCCATCTCCATTTCCCTCAGCTCCTCCTCACAGGACATGAGCTCCAGACCCATTACCAGCTTTTCTGCCTTTCTCTGGATTTGCTTCAGCACCTCAATGTCTTTCTTGCAGAAGGGCCCAGAATACAGGACTTGAGGTGTGCCCCCATCAGTGCTGAGTACATGGGAAAAATCACTGCCCTGGTCCTGCTGGCCACACTATTCCTGATACAGGCCAGGATGCCACTGACTTTCTTGAACACCTGGGCACTCTGCTGACTCACGTTCAGCTGCTGTCGACCAACACCCTGGGCCCATAAAACCTCAGCAGAACAATCTGTCCTTCTTTTATTTTTTCCCCTGGAAATATTACCCTGCCTCTCCAAGGTTTAATCTCATTTTGCTGTTTCTATTCATATTTACGATATCTCTAAGCCCCTTAAATTTGCATCAATGACCTTGTAAAACTCAACCAATTTAACAGTATGTGATTTTATTTCCAGTTCTGCCCGAATAACAAGTTAACTAAAACTAAATCTAATAATGGTAGTGTTGTAGAACCTCAGTGAACACAATTTCATACCTATTTTAAGCAATTCATTTTATCCTTTTCAAGTTTCAGACAATTTAAATATATATGCTTACAACTCAAGGAAAAATAGTTTAATAAATTTAATTTTGTGGGTATATATAGTATCAGCAATATTACAAAATCCTCAATCTTTTTTATTTATGAACTGTCCCTAGGAAGAAGCGGATCTAACAAATGTACCAAAAATAAGCATCAGGCTCACATATCTTAGTTACTTAACTTGATCTATGTTCAGAGCATTTTTGTATATGGATGGTATTTACTAAAGTATTGTAAGTATTCTCAGATTGTGCTTTTCACTGTGTTTTTAAATGAATTTCTTTCACTGTCCTTAGATTCATATGTATAGATGTAGAGTCATATATTAAGGCTGGTCTTCATCAGGCTCATTTTGGTTCTTGCTGTCAAAAAATGGACAAATTACTGCATTTACCATGAAGTACTCAAACAGTAGTGACAAACAATAATCAGTAATAGTGGGCTTAAGAAATATTCTTAATATTCATAATAATCTGTGCTTAAGAAAAAAACAGTTTCTGAAGTTCAGCATTTGTTTAATGTTTCCATGTTGTTCATTGGTATAATTAAAGTAATAAAAAAGGGCCAATGTAAGAAGTTATATGAACAACAACAGCCAGACTTCTGTTCATATTTTTGTAAGGATCTGCTGGGAAAATAATTTTCCCTTTATAGGTAGTATGCTGTATTGTTCATATTTACTTTCTGAGAAAATTTCTAAAGAAATTTTTGAAAGCTGCATTTAATTTGCCATAAAAAGTTTTATTAAGAACTGTAAAAGAAAAAAAGTAACTAAACAAAAAATTAAATCAAATTAACATTACTCAAGGGTCACCTCTTGACAACGTATCTCAGAATTCAATCTTTCCTTTTACAGCTCTTAAGAAAAAAATGGATTGTTGTTCTTTTTTTGCATGTTTAAAGAACTGCAGAAAAAAAAGCTGAGACATGGGGTTGAAAGCATCATAAGATTGGAAAGCATAGACTAAATCAAGCTAAAGTCTGTGAAAGCCATTGATTCCGTCTGTCTGTCAAAAAAAAGAAGAATAAAATTAATAGGCTTATGAAGAAAACACTATGCTACGAAACAAGAGGCTGACAGACCTGAGATTGGTCAGATTGGAGAAGAGAAGGCTCTGGGGAGACCTCATGGCCTTATAGCAAACTTCCAGTACTGAAAGGGTGCCAAGAGGAAAGATGAAGAGGGACCTTCTATATGGGCATGTAGGGATAGGGCAAAAGGGAACAGCTTTAAACTGAAGTAGAGTAGGGTTAGAATAGATATCAGGAAGAAAATCTTTATTGTGAGGTTAGTGACACACTAGAACATGCCACCTAGAGAAGTTGTGGATGCCTCATCTCTGGGAAGGTTTCAGGACCAGGTTGTCACAGCAGCCACCTATGCAGCCCCTCCAGCTATCAAAATCCATGCAAACTCAATACAAATATATTTTTACAAGACAATTCATTCCATGCACAGAGTGACCCAGCAATCCTATAAGATAGTTTTGTGCAAAGTTTCTGTTCTCATTACATTCCTTTTGGGGAAGAAGATCCAAATCGGACTAATAGATCTTCAAATCCCTGTAAACCCTCTTTGCTGTTGATATGCCAAGTCCTTACTAATAGCATATTACACATTTAAAAATATTAGACAATCTAATACCTCTTCTCATCAATCATTCTGGCCTTGGATGCACGTAGTCACTTTTCCAAGAAGCTTTCGCATTAAATCTCCTCACTCTAAAATGTCTTAGTCTCCTTGACATTATAGATTCATTGTACAATGTCAGAAAATATTAGGAACATACCATTTATGCAAGAGAGAGGAGACTCAGGGACACTGTGAAGAACATATTCTCTGGAGGAGAATCTGAAACCATACCAGAATTCTTCCTTCTTCCAAAGAGAAAATTGATGTAAGCATTAAGCTTTCAAATGAAATCCTGAAGATGAATGAGCCCATGATACATGTTGTGCTTATGCACTTTACCCTGTGTGTACCACAGAGAAATGAGAAGTGAGAAAAAATCTCTGAAAGGGTGAGAAAAAAAATCTCTGAAACAACAGAATAGTATGAGAGGTCAATTGTTTTGTAGGCTTTTTTGTTTTGTTTTGTTTTTAAATATACATATAAATGTATATAAACAGCTCAGTTTACATGCATACTACATGCTAGCTTCACAGAATCTTTGCTATATTTTTAAAGAAAATATGTATTTAAAACATATTAATGTAGTAAGAGCACTGCATAGAATTTATCTAACAACATTTTACTGGTTTTTATTTTATATATTACTACATATTTTAGGGCAACAGCATTGCAGTCATATTTTTGAATTACATGTTTCACAATATTTTAAAGTCTTAGGAGACTATCCATATTTTTATTGCAAAACTAAGCTAATATAAGTGTTAGAATATCTGGAAACCAACAGCCATTCCTCTTCATACATTAAGGCCAAGGAAGCAAATACTCACTTCAGTGAAAATTAAATTCTGCAAGGCTATGATTACCCTAAAATGTGTGACATTAAAAAAAACTTGTAATGAACTTGGGCTAACAATTTTGCTGCAAGGCCTGAATCCTGTGAGCTGGAACTTTCAAGTGAGTAACTGTGAAAAACACAAACTTATGAAGGATGGAAAGCTTCTGCTTTGGGAATCGAGCTGTAGGGTGGAGAAGACCACAGTAAGTTATGGCATCGGTTGTGTCTCATACTGCATGTGGGGTATGACTGCTTAGAAATGCATTCCCCTGCACCCACAGAGGTACTGGCAGTTCAACATCACATGCTGTTGAACACTTTCTAGGTGCATCAGAGCTATGAACTGAGGGATAAGTTCTGCCTTTGATTGTGGGAAAATCCCTGAAGTGATAGCTTCTGATAGCAATTTATAATGAAGAAAGTTTTCCTGCTGAAAAGCAAGGGCAGAATTTAGCAGAATGTTAGACTCTTTGTTCTAAAGTTGCATGTATTCATTGACATAAGTTTACATGTAAAGACAACTTGATACATTTATAATTTGGTTTATTTTTAAAGGAAATGTTGCTTAGAAAAATTGTTTTAATCTCTAACACAAATAATTATATAGTTTTGTCTGAAATTTTACCTGATGCAGAAAAATCTTGATTTAGTTATAATGACAACTTGAAATCTACACAGAATAAACTGAATTTCCCTAACATCATTGCTAAGAGAGACTTCAAGAAAGTTTGAACAAACTAATACGAGTATGCACATGTGAGAGAAAAATGAATGGCAGAGTCTTCATTACAGAGTCCTTGAAGAGTCCTTGATCTGTCAAATTACTGACATGATACTCAGTTACTGCTTCATTGGATCCCCGATGCCCTGTCATGTCAATATACACAAGGGAGATGAATTTTGCAAATACATATGGGCAGAAGCAGAAATAGAGCACTGAGAACAGAACTGATGACAGTTTTCCAGTTAAATGGTTTTCCATTAAGAAATAGCATTTTGATTTATTTTCTTTTCTGATTATCTAACAGGTACCAGCGACAAAGATATGGAAGATTTTTAAGTTCCTTTCCCAAAATGCCCATGTAGCAGCCTAGCAACATCTTGTAGGTTATACACAGATGTGACCTAGTCTGTTTTCTAGTTTAAGAACAGTAAATCTCATTGTTCTGGCCTCAAAACCTCTGAACTTTATGGGGTGAAAGGAAAGAGAAACAGGTCATTTTGGAATACTCTGAAATGTCAGTTCACTTTTCCCCAGAGAAAATTTAGAAATTCTGGTCCTGTTAAAAAAAAAGCAGAACAGTAACTGATATTAATCCAAAATTGTATATGTGAATATTTATATGAATATTTATGCAAATATACAGCAATGCTAAAATGTGTCAATATTCTTCAGAATTTCCCATAAAAGGGACTCTCACATTTGTCCCCGATAAATTATAAGATTTAAAGTAATTAGGTACCACGAAATCATGTAAATGTAGAGATAAGCAAGGGCTATGTCTAAATAATGATATCAAACTAATACAAGCAAAACAGCTGTAAGGATATGATGCCTGCTCTGCTTATTTCAGGCACTTTTCTTCAAAGTATTTCTAGACTGCTCCCATAGACTAAATGCCCAGTGTCTAGGATCTAAAGAATGCTCCATGAAAGTTATTTTCTACTTCAGTTTCATACAGTTACTGGACTTCAATACCACTGAGGTGCTTCACTTCAAAAACATATATGATAAGCATATTCATGTACAAGCTTTTACTACCTGTGCAGTCTTCTCTTACACTCTAGTAGCCATTGAAATTACTGAAATTGAATGCTGTGGGGTGAAGTGTCTAAGTGATACAGTGTGATTCGTGTTAGTGAGTCATTGAGATTCATAGTTGGCAGTGTATAAAGGGAACAGGTTGACTCCTATCAAATTGAGACAGAATCAATGATAGATCAGATCAGAAATGTACATCTGTATGGTCTAGCCAAAATGCTGGCAGCAGAGAGTGGAACTGAGTAAATAGTCAAGAATATCCCTACCCAGGACCAGGAGCATCAGCCAGTGAACATCAACCCACTAGATAAGACTCACCCACAACAACACTATTTCTTGATATAAGTAGTGTAATGGGTATAATTGCTCTATGCTCTCAGCAAATTTCAGTGATGGAGATCTGAAATCCTTCTGAAGACATGATAGCATTGTGACTGCTCTGAATTATCCACTATTAGAATACACATGTGAAGACACTTGAAGAAGCAAGTTCACTTACCTCTAAATGCTGTCCTGTATGAATTTATATTGACATGTACACTTGCATTCCAGTAGACCTTCCTCTTTTTCTCAGTCTCTTTCAGCTTTGACTTTGCCGTTAGAAGAACTGTGATGGATGTGTTCCATTCTACAGGCTTCACAGTGAGCAAGATTGTGAGGAATGGGATCAGAGGCCAGGGTCCATCATTTATAAATAGTGGATTCTTTGCTTACACAGTAAAGGAAGACTTATTGACTCTTAGAGGCTGGAACTGTTGACTACATATCTCAAAAAAACATATGTTTCTTGTAAGCAGCCCTTCTCTTCAGATTTCAAAGCTTCCAATACCTTTTCTGAGAATGACTATGTATTTCTCAACCTAAATTTAAAGATGGCTATTTAAAGAAACCAAAAGTAATAAAAACCCCCCAACTGTTTAAAGTCCTTTTACACTACCTACATTTCCAACATCAGAAATGTGTAGATATAGTTATGGATTAGAAATCTGTAGATATAGTTATGGATTAGAAACCACAGTGACGGGCATGCTTAGAAGACTGATAAATAGGATAAGATTTAAGTGTCAAAAATTTATTGGAATGAAATTCATTAACACATACTACTATTGGATGATTCATTCCATCATGATACATTATCAGTCATTATCACTATGTGTTCAAAGCAATCACTCTTTAATAATCATAGGCTACATTAGCTGTTAATCCACTGTACCATCAACTTGATATTGCATTGCTGTTATTGGTAGGTACATCTCTTAATGGCTTCAGTTACTGAGATCAGGGTGAAGAGTCTCAGGAGGCCACAAGGGGCAACCTCAAACAGAAGTGCTTTCTTTAATTTCCCCCATTCTTTATTCTGTATCTTAAAACCTTCAGGTTTCCAGAAAGTACAGTTTCTCTCCTCTGCCCCTGGGCTCTTTGTTGCACAAAGCCTGAGGGGCAAGGTAGGGATTATTTTACCAAGTCCAGGTATCTTAACTGTCCTATCCTCTTCCTAGGCATTTTTTTTTCCTTTTTCTTTAATTTGGTTGGGTTTCTTATTTTTGTTTTTTATTTTTGCTCTTTATTTTCCCTTACAGAGCTGCAGCTACTTCTCTTAAAGAAAATGCTGAATTCTCACTGAAGAAGCTCTTGAGTGTGAGCTTCTTCAGTGACCAGCATTTGATCACCAATGAACTCTTTATGGTTCTGGGGCCTCTGCTTTGATCTCTGTCATATTTTCCAAACTATTTCCATTATCGTGCTCTTAAACTGTGCATCATAACAAGAGACACACAGTATCAAGATCACACAGCCAGTTCCCATAATAGATTCATAACAACTGGCCAGGACAGGGCCCTCTCAGGTCAGCCTAAGGCACACTCAGAGAAAGGCCTATGGCCACTTATTAGCAATGGCAATACAATTTTTATGGGGCCACCTGATTAAAAAAATACTTCTCCATTTCTACTACATTAGCATAATTTTTTTCTGGAATCACACAGAGATAATTTATGATATGCTAAATGAGTTTCTATTGTTATGAGTGTGAAAGACCTCTGCTCTAGCAAGTCTCTGTAACTAAGTTGTATTTCAGTCCCAGATACATCATTTATATATTCCATTACATCTGTCTAGGTATTACACCTACATTTTCACTCTTACACAATATTTGAACACAGCTCAAATTTTCAGTTGCAGAAAGTATTACTGACAATATTTTGCAAATGAGGGCACAAAGAATATAAGAAACTAAGCCTCAGTCTAACAATACAATAGAAGGCATGCATAATTTCACACTTTATGTGTTTTATGTAGTATGCACGACTGACTGTTGGAGTTATAGCCTAAAAGATTTAATGGAAGTCAGGCAAGAAATACTTTAAAGAGCCAGGAACAGAGTCTAAATATTCTCAGTTATGCAATGTCTCTATTCACAAGATTGTCCTAGTCAATAATCTCTGAAAATATTAGTAATATTAAATACATTAATGTGTTTCTACCTGTCATCAGAATTCCTAGCAGTTGCGTGACACTATCTTCCTATAATGGACAGAGAAACACTTATTAGTGTTTTTCAGTTTGTCATAGTTGTAACTCCCATCTCTGTTTTTTTTTCTTTTCCCTTCAAGATTTTTACACAAGTATGGTATACTCTCAGTATTTCGTATTTCAGAATTGTGAAAAGCAGTGTAATTTTCTGTGTCAAAAAAAAAAACCAAACAAATGAACAAACAAACAAAGCAACCACAAACACAAAAACAAAAAAACAACCCTCCCTACTGCCCCCACAATACTTTTCAAGGTAAAGCTCTTCAATACGACTAAGTAACTTCTTTTTGTCTCATTCTGTGTAAATCCCCAACCTATCATCTTAAGGAGACCATATCACATTTTTAGTGAGATGGTGTTGTTTAGACCACAGAGAGGGCTTTAGACTGTATGATCTTTAAACTGCAGGTTTTCAGGTCAAGCTCCAATAAAAAAAAAGTCCTAATTATTTTGTTTTAACTATATCCCTGAGGTTTTTTCCCTGTGGCCTCTTACAATATTCCATTGCTTCAGTCTTGATACATCACTCATGCAAGGTATTTTAAGATCAGTTACCAAGGTTATCATCATCTCGCTTTCCATTATCTTGTCCTTGTAAAGGATCTTTCATCAGATTTCCTCTTCTGTAAATCATTATGCAGAAGGGAAATAATTTGCTATCCTTAGTTCTATTTTTTGTATAAAACTTTCATTTTCCACAATAATATACACATATAATGTTGAATAAAGATTTGTGAACCTTGTGATCAGTGGATTTGTTGCAATCTAAAAGCAATATAATACAATTTAAAGTATTTTCAAAGGAATGAAATGAAATCAAATCTTGAAAAATCATCAGTTTTGTGAGAAAGTAATAATAAAACCAAATTATGATGTTAAATAAATCTGAAACTACATATCATATTATGGTCTACATAAAATTAAGAAACGTCTGTCAGAATTCTATTTATGTCAGAGTTTATTGTTTCAATAAAAATGGAATTAATTTTTTGAGATGAAAAAAGCTCTGCCATGCTGCTAATTAGAATTAAAGAAACCCAAAGATTTATACACACAAAAATAAGATATTTTGATGCATTGATTTGACTGAAAAATAGATACTTATGTATGCCTTAAAGCAACACAATGAGCAAAAAAAGTATTAGCGACAAATAAATTCTTAATTTTGAAGAGTTTATATACATGTTATATCTACAATGGCCAGTTGTTTTATAATCTATATTGTAAGATGGTCTGTGGTAATATTTATACATTATTCCCTGGATTATTTAAAAGATGTAACAGCTACCTAATCTTCACTGTAAATGCTCCATTGTCTCATTCTAATTCTGCAGAAAGTGACATTGAGGTGAGTCAAGTGTCTCTGAATGGTTTTAAAGCATGAGTTTGTTAGCTTTGTAATTCTTTTTCTAAGTGCAGCTGTCTCAGGGGACGAGAACTCTCTATTTCAGATCCTGATAACAGGAAATAGTAATGCATAGGTTTTATCTTTTGGTATTACCTGTTTCATTCTGCTTTAGACTTCAATTGCCTGACAACGAAACTGTCATTCTTTATATGGTATATTGGACATGGTACCCTCTGGAAATTGTCAAAGATTCTAAATTAGAAGGTCTGATTATAATAAAATCTTTCCTGGCCCAGGAAGGAGGAGCTGGGAATCTGTCATCTAAGTCAAGTCTGTTAAACAAAGTGGCACAGAACACAGACAAATGAGTTAGATCTTTCAGCCTTGAACTTGTGCTACACTTGACTTTCCTGAAAAAAAAATCAGCGTTTTGAGATGTGAAGAAACACATGAAGAAAAGTAAAAAACAGATTTGGGTTATAATTATTCCAAACTTTAAAATGCTAATAATCAGTACTATACCATCTCTATTATAGGATGATGAAATCCAGTTTCAAAGCACCCATCAGAAACAGCTGGTCACCATTCAACAGGTGGTGTTGAGCCAAAGGAAGGTAAAAAATAAGCTTTGATAAAATAGCTTACAACAGAAGCATTGATTCTTCAAGCATTAAATCTATCAGCATTAAAACAGGTTAGAGATTGAAGAACCACCCTAAAATGCTACATTAAAATATGCATTTTATTCCATCTTTGTTCATGGTTCAGAAAAGAGTCATAAAATAGATTAAATAGATGCTTCAACATAATAATCCAGAAAGAGCTCAGTTAAATATGACTTTTGAACACTCACAAGAATTTTTTTCTTAAATGCCAGTGCTGACTGTAATTTCCAGTTCAAAGGGTCAAGCCCATAAAGTAACCTCTTTGCTGCCATAAGGCTTGGGAAAAACAGTCAAATAAATTTTCATGATATAATTTTGATATCAAAAATTTGATTGACATTAATTTTGTCTTGACTAAAACATTAGAAATGACAAACTTAATTTCTCTTTAGCTCTCAGTTTTCCACTTTTCAAATAAAAATGTATCTGTAATAGAGCTGATCATAGAATTTGTTTTTAAAATATTCTTGTAAATTTAATAGACAATAGATGTTGTAAATTTAATAGATGGAAGGCATAATCACTTTGAGTGATTTTTAAGCTGTTTATTAAATGTATTATGTTAACTATATTTTGAGATGTATATTAATCTATTCGAAGTGCAGCCTGCCCCCACTCTCCCCCAAGGAATTTATACAAAGACTATTCTAATACATGTCATCTTAATCTAAACTTTCTCTTTAAAGAATAAGCCATTCTGAATTTTTCTATACAAAGATTGAGAGCAGACAGCCTTCTCAAGATTTCATTATTTTCAGCAGGATGTTTTATACTGAATAAAAGAGATTTTTAATTTTCTGTTTTCAGAAGCTGATGCCCAGTTTGGATTGTTTTTTGACGTTTTATTTCAGGCCAACCTGGAGATTTTTTGTCTTGTTTTCTCACTGGAAATTGATTTCACAAAAACAAGAATGGAAACAGCCAATGACTAAGCTAGGTGTTGAGGGTAGAAAGAATCTACAGAGTGATTTGGATGGTCTGGATAGATGGGTAAAGGACAGTTTTAGGTGGTTCACCCAGGCCCAGTGCTATGTCTTGCACTTGGGTCTCAACAATCCCATGCATGACCAAAGGCTTGGGGAAGAGTGGCTGGAATGCTTCCCAGCAGGAAAGAACTTGTGTGTGCTGGTCAGCAGCCAGCTGCACATGAGCTGTCAGTGTGCTCAGGTGTCCAAGAAGGCCAATAGCATCCTGGCCTGTACCAGAAATAGTGTGGCCAGCAGGACCAGGGAAGAGATTCTTCCCCTGTTCTCAGCACCTCAGCTCCTGTGCTCAGTTTTGGGTCCCTCTCTACATAACATTGAGATGCTGAAGCATATTCAGAGAAGGGCAACACAGCTGGTGAAGGGCTGGGAGAAGAAGTCTGATGAGGAGCAACTGGGAGAGATGGGATTGTTTAGTGAAGAGAAAAGTCTCAATAATGGACTTCATTGCTCTCTACAACTACCTGAAAGAAAGTTCTTGCAAGTGGATATTTCCTCCCAGGTAACATGTCCTGGGACAAGAGAAATGTGCTTGAGTTGTGCCAGAGGAGGATGAGGCTGCATATTAGAAAAAAAAAGGTGGTCAGGAACTGGAACAGACTTCCCAGAAAAGTGTTAGAGCCACCTTCCCCAGAAGTGTTCAAAAGGTTGCGCAGATGTGGCGTTTGGAGACATGATTTAGTGATCATGGCATTGTCAAGTCAACAGTCAGACATCAGACTTGATGATCTTAGAAGTCTTTTTCAACCTTAATGATTATATGATTCAAACCTTTGTTTGTAGAAGAAGCTGGTCACTGGACTGTGTTAGAGCAAATTCACACATAAACCCCTCTGTCATTAAGCTCTGCAGTTCAGTTTACAAATATTGATTCTTAGGAATAACATTTGGTTTAGGTGCATTAGTTTGGTTTATGGCAAGTTCAAGAGCTATAGCACTCCAAACTCATGTGAACGGTCTCCAAGTCTAGAGAAAGCCCCTGTCCCCAAACCCAAGCCAAGATGTACTTCAAACATTTTCTTTTTAAAACAAGGTTTCCATGATTTAATTGGCTGGAGCAATATGAAATTTTAGCTTTGTTACGTTTGTTGGGTTTTTTTTCTTGTGATAGTATTTATGTTGAATTCGGATAGTTGTGTGGCCGTATAGATAAAATACTTTTTACTGCTTTTTTCTTACAATCTACTTTTTACTAACATATATTAGAGTCATTAAGAAATCCTGTGTCGCAATTTCTGTTAGTTATTCATGTAATTGAGTATTTATTACCAAATCTTTATTATCTAAAAATATCTTGCTAACCCTGAATTTATGCTATTTATTTAGATCAATTATCTCATGGACTACAGCATGTCCCAACCTAACAAGTCCAGATTTCCCATTTAAATTAAAAAATAGGAGATAATGTTTTATTAAAAAAAAAAAAAATTAACTAGAAATTCTAATTTTTGGTACTAAATGATTATAATTTACTTATCCAGATAATTTCAGCATTAGTTTGAATTAATGCTGAAGATATTGAAAAATACACATAAGTGTAATTCTTTTTTTTCTTCCATATAATTATTTATTTACCAGTTTTACTACTGAACACTAACCAAATTATTTTTCCACACATGCATATACATAAACCTTCCATTCTCAGAAGAGATTATTGAAATCTGACAGTGCAGAAGATTTAAAAGTTTGCCATTGTAGTAAGAAACTTGAAAAACCTAGGAAAAACTGGGAGCTAGCATTTTGGTTTTACACTAACTTTCTTTCCAGAACTTAGACCTCAGTAATCATGTGCACTAGACAGGAAAGAAAAATTATGGTAGACTGTGATTTAAGGTGGATCCTTTAGGAATTACTGTGCACAAGGCTTGGCGCAGCAAGGTATGGACTGTGCCCTGGCTGCCTATTTTCACACAGAATGAGTGTGCTAGGGTTCTACCCTTTATCACTGCATTGAGCACAGCCAGCTGATGCAAAGAGTGTCAATGAATGCAAAATTTTTCCTCAAAGCAAGCAGAAATAGGGAAACAGACATATGTGAGATAGAAGTCTTCAGAGAGCAAACCAAGCATTTCAGCATGTACACATTTTCCTCTACCTATGAAAAAAAGGAAAATGCTCCATCATTAATTTTCTTTTTTTTTTTTAAAGAAGATTTCAGATTTTAAGAGGTCCTTTAATTAGGTATATAGCATGTTTCTAATGTTAGGAGCTAGACAGTTACACAAAGCAATTAGTTTTAAATTTTTTTTATTCATTCTACTAAATAATTGTCATCCTCTAATGAAGGATGGTTGAAGAGCTGGTTATTCTGTCAGTGTAGCTGAGGATGTTGATAAGAACCTGTAGGGAGCTATTTCATACTAAAATTGCAAATACGTGAGCAAGTATCTTTCCCTCATGGTATCACTCAAGCAAAGTCAGGGGCCTGATGTATAGGGATAAAAGGAAAGGTAAATTGGATGTTTCCTACTAGTCCTACTCCATTGGTTATGAAACACAATAAATCAGTGAGCTGTTTTCTAGCTATCTGTTACATATTGGGATTATGATATCAAATCCCATTCCATATCTCTTTACACCTTACACTTAGTCTTTCATTTCCTAGATTAAATCCTATCTTAATCCATAGCTGAGGTCTCATTTTTAATTTTTGTGCACTGTTAGTGCCCTCCTCTGGATTTTTTCCAACCTTTCCCACATTTTTAAATATTATTCAGGACTTCAAAATTATTGAATCCAGGATCCACATCCAGTATCCACACAGATGGCCACACTTGCAGCACCTGGGCTGGGACCAAAGCCCCTCTCCACAGCTACACCCCCCACTCACACACAGTCTGACCAGGTTTCCTCACCAGCTCAACAACAGGCTTCCCAAAGCTGGGGCTCAAATGTCCCTGTCCTTCAAATAGTTTAACCTTGGTACAATAACTAAATAAAGTAACAGCTCAAACTGGTGCTTCCAAGGAGGGGCCCCAGACAGAGGAAACCCTGGGCTTCCATACCCTCACAGTCTCAGTGAGAAAGTGTGGGGTCATCAGCTCCTGCTGTGTCCCTGAGTTCCCGGTCACCTGGCTGGGCCACGGTCCCCTGTGTGTCATATTCACATTCTCTGAACAAAGAGAGAGATAATTCTCTCTTCCAGGATTTTTCCTGGGGAAGGCAGGGAGAAAGCTCTGAGAGAAGAGAAAACAATTCTTATCTCTGCTTGCTGCTCCTGTTTTTTTGCCACATATGGAATGTGTTATGGAGATTGTTTGCTGAAAGGGATTTGTTAATTGGACTTTGCTGATGGTTGTTTGGACTGATTGACCAATTGGGTCAAAGCTGTGTCGTGACTGTCTGGAAAGGGTCACAGGTTTTTCTTAAGTATAGGATAGTTTGGTATAGCGTATAGTAGTAGTGTAGTATAATATAATATAGCTTAATAAAGCATTTGTTCAGCCTTCTGAAATCATTGGAGTCATGTTATTCCCCGGATGGGGGTTGTTCTACGATACCTGTGCCCTCTGTTCTGCAAAGGGTAAGCAGTTCACTGCCTCTTGGCTGGGGCTCCAATACTCAGAGTTCAACCCACAGCTCAAACTGCAGCTGGACTGTAAGCACTGAAAGTATTCCTCAAAAATAATCACTTTTTAATTGGCCACAAAAGCTAGTCAAGGTTTAAGGTGATAGGCAAACTAACAGTATGCTTGCTGAACTTGATAAATCAGATGTCGATTTATGAACGCTAGGGTAATTCTTACATTGCTAAAAGCAGGTCTTTAAACACACAGTTTATTCAGACTGTCTGACAGTGCTTCTAAAATAGAGAGGAATTTACCTATAGGCTTAAGAGCATGATTCAGCCAACCTACCAAATAAAGCTGCCAGGTTGTGAAGATACTCACATTTAATCAGCATCTTGTTTTCTTTTTGCAAGCACGTACACAGATGCTTACTGCCTACACCTTAATATGATTCAGTGATACGTTCAGAAGTACAAAAATTATCTATTATATACTTGGGGATTTGATCTAAAAACTCTTAATTCATAGAGATATTAACTTAGCTCAAAACATAGCCAGTCATAAAAAGTAGAGCTTCTCCACAACTTACTGTAAGATATGTAATATTCTGGTTGTTAGAACACTTAAGTCAGAATTCTGGGGCTTGGTTCTCCTAACTCAGCAAGATACACTCTCCAGTCCCTTGGGCACTCCATTTTTTCAATTGTTAGCTAGTGACCAGCATACAAATCTCACACATCTTGGCAACTTCTTCTTTCTTACTGCCTTAACAAAGAATTGCCTTTTTTTGGGTGAGCACTGAAGAGTTTTATGAAAGCACATAAAACTCTTATGCAGTAAATGGAGAAAAGGAAATACCTCACTTTTGTGACACCATTTGTCATATTTTTTTCACAACTCTCTTACTGCAGAGGGAGTCAAGGTCCTGACTTGGTGTTGTAACAGGTTAGGAGTATAGTTGAACTGTTCCCTGGGGCAGAAGGAGAGTCGAAACAAACAGAAAAATAGATACCCCTATGACTATTTTTCTATTATCTTCCAGTAGGTGGACAGGACACTAGCATATTTAAATATTACAGACATGGCTTGCAGAATTAACTGGCAGCAGTAAGTGGTACAAATAGCCTGACTGACTGGTATAGCTTTTTTGGACAACTTATGCTTCTATACATTCTTTACACGTAGAGCACAGAATACAGCACTGGCAGAAACTTGACTGACTGACAACAGAATATAGACAGGCCAAAGATTTGACTGCATGAAAAAAAGAAAAAGAAAAGGAAAGAAAAAGAAACAGAAAGAAAAATAAATTATATTTTTATTTTATTTTTATAATCCATATGCAAAGCTTATATATTGTCAACAAACACATTTTATATTTTTTTAATAATCAATCTCTAAAAGTAAATTCTTTGGTACAAAGAGTCTCTTAAATTTTATTACACTGTGTTGAATCTGTGTTCTGTACATGTTCTTAGAGGTGGCCTTTCAATACCTAGTGGGATCTTATATGAATGATACAGAAAGACATTTTGCAAGAGTACATAGTGACAGAACAATGAGCAGTGATTTTAAGCTGAAAAAGAAGTAGGTTCATATCAGACATAAAGAAGAACTTTTTCTACAATATGGATGGAGAGAAGTAGGACCAGATTTCCTAGTGGCATTGTGGATGGCCAGTCCTTGAAAGCATTCAAAAGCAGATAAGATGGAGATTTTACAAAACTGACCTAGCAAAAGATATGGCCAGGGAACTGGACTAGATGATCTTTAAAGGTTCCCTTCAAACCCAAACCACTCTATGAGCATATAGACATAAACACATATTCTGTTATTTAAAACAGGGCATTTTTTCCATGTCTTACAGAAAAAGTCTTGTGATTATAATATCAAGAAATAACTAATGGATGTTGGCTGCTAAGTGTCTTAGATTTCATTTTGCTTTGGTTTTGAGGTATTTAAACTGATGCATTTGACTTAGAATGTAATCTGTTAAATATTATACTCTGAAAGGTAATCTTAGACTAACATAAAATATACAGATAATGTAAGATCCTAATTTAGTAACAAGCAGCAAATAACAGTGTGCATGTCAGGTTATATCAGGATCAGTAATCTATATACAGAATGAAACAGAAGCATAATAATAGTACAATCCTGTTGGTACTTGGTAACTACGTGTCCTAAGATGAATGCTGAAAGACCAAAATAAATAATTTCAAGTAGAAGCTGAGTTAATAGCTAGCTCATAATAATCGTGGGACATAATAATAGATCTAAAAACAGCTTAGGGTTTTTTTTCCATCTAATTCTGATAGTTAAATCTTTTGCCTTACTATGTATTCTTCTTATATTTTAACTCTGACATATGCACTGCTCTTTGTGATCCTTAAAAGCTTTATTCATGGGATCCATAAAACCAAAATTTTATATGTAATTTTTAATTTGAAATTATTTGTCTTTTAAAATTCTTTTTAAAACTATTTTATTTATTTTAAAACCCCACAGCAGTACACAGAGATAAATGTATATATCAAAAGGTAAGCATCTGAAAAATAGACATTCTTTTACAAAATTTGCAACAGTCAGTATAAAAGTTAGACATATAGTAGCATATCCAGGGAAAAAAAAATTATGATCTCCTGCTAAGAAATGCAAGACAATGAGGGATGATCCTTTATAAAATGTAGTAAGTTTAAAGAGTTTTTGGTATTCTTTATCTATTTTTTATAATTATTATAACCATTTCACTGTCTTTATGTGCATCATGCCTCTGAATCCCATGTTTAATTGATTGTAGGTATAAAGATGACTTAGTATGTTGAACCTGAATTATAGATATGCTACACAGAGTTTTACAAAGTTCCCACTATGTTAGAGCACAAGCTAGTGGTTACATTTAAATTTAACTCCTAAAGATTTTAAATTTTGTACATTAGGCAGCCCAGATTATTTTAATAAGCATTTAATAGCATAAAATCATTTTCTTTTTTAGATTAAAGAAGCTTTTGAAATTCAGTGGGAGTATCTCAATATATTATAAGTTGACTGATTCTTTCTTTTATGTTCTTTATTACTTGATAGCATGGTAATAGGCCTTAGGAGACTTCCTACTACTGCACTAGGAAAAAGTGAAATTATTTGATTAATCTGTATGGTGGATTTTACTTATAGAACGAAGGTAACATGTCCCCTGTATTCTAAGGAGAAAAGAAAAAAGTGTTACAGTTCAAATTCAGAGTGCCATCTAGTGTTGAATAGAAACGTAAAAAAGCAACTATATTTAACCTGAACATATACATCTGTTAAAGCAATATTCATCACCAAAGATCGCATAGTACATTACAATAAATAATTTTTAAAACTGTGATTTATTGGCTCTTGAAGAGGCTCCAAAAATCTGTTTGGAAACTTTCTTATATACCATTGTATTTACAGTTCAAAATATCTTTCAGCATAACATATTAAATTCAAATATTTCTTTGCAGTATGCAGAAATATTTCATATGAATTCATTGTGGTCTCTTAGTCTCTCTTCTTTCCTTAATCATCTATAACAGAGAATATTAACCAATTTTAAATTAGTTTTTTCACTTGTGTTTTTTTCATATGGTTGCTATTATGTTGGTTTTGTTTTTTGAACGGTATTGAAGCTATCAATTTCTCTTTTTTAATATATCTGATTGGACTTCTTTGTGAATAAAGTAGATTTTTTGTGAAGTTCACTTCTAATGCTGATAAAAAAAAATCTCACCTCTTTGACTAAGATATATCAGTAGAATTGTTAACATTACTTATTTTTCTTAGTTTGTTTTAATATTTAGAATTAAAAAGCACAGCAGCATCCAGGATTCAGAGCAGAAATATTTTTCTGTAACGTCATGTTAAAAAAAAAATAAAAATGGATGCCAAGATATTAGTGAGGGCAAGATATTTGTCTTCTCCTTTTACCAGAAAAGCTCCAAAATAAAGGAATAATGTTTTTGGAAAATGTGCTCTTACTCTTTCAGGGTAGTTTTAGCTGTCACTCATATCTTCTGGAAATACCAAATAATATACTGTGTGAACAACCAGAGCTTTCATATATATATATAAAAGATCCTGTTTTACACATATGCAAATCTGCTTCACTGATCTGTTGGTAGTCCTTAGGACAAAAGTCTCAATGTATGAGTTACTCCTCCTTCTTCATTCCTTCTACTCTTTATGACAACTCACCAACAAACAAGCCAATTTTTTTAAAAATACCTAAAACTAAAATGAGATAAAAAATTTATTAATATTTTTTCAGTGCATTCAGCATTTAATCCAATCCTTTTGCTCTAAGAAAACAGACAAACAATGTATATTTTTCAATGAAATTGAAGCTTTTACTGAGAGGATATTTTAGGCCAATAAGTAAATAACTTGACAGAATTATTCCTTGTTGTACAATTATGAACAATATATGCAGTTTAAAGCAGCCCATGTTTATCTGGGATCTCTTACTGGGTGTGTACACTCAAACAGCACTCTCTTTTTTGTGTTAGGATTATGCATTTCAGCCTTGATCACATGGCATTTTTTACCACATGAAATGTGAGTGGTTAAGGAAAGCTGTAAGGAAAGCGCTGTAGGAAATCCACCAGAAGAATTTTAAAACCAGATGAAATGCATCACTGAATCTCTTTCATAACATTTCTCTACTGCTTTCCTTCCAGCACTTGAGAAAAATTTATTCTGGTGGAAAATCCTGTCTCCAGGCAGATTGCCTATTGGGACCCAATAGATGACGGATCAATTGGCATTTATTTATTTCTAACTTCCAAATGATAACAAAAGACCTGTAGGTTAAGCAACAAATAAACAAAGCTCAAATTAAGACTTTCTTCCATATGTTTGGAACTGATTGCAAGGGAATTCAAACATTCCCATACAATTACTTTCAGAATCAGGAGGAAGTTGTGCAGATGTGCACTACAGATAAACCAGCTGATCATTTCAACTTTGTCTCTTATTTCTCCCATTGCTTGAGAAAGATAAACTGCTTCCAAATTGAATCCAATTAGGTTCAAAATACAAAAAATAGGAATTAGTTTTAATATTTTCAAAAGGAAATTACCCTCTCCTTCTGAAATAACAAATAGAATCACAGAATCATAAAATGTTAAGTGTTAGAAGGGACCTTAAAGATCACGTTGTCCCAGCCTCCCTGCCACAGCAAGGGCACCTCCCACTAGCCCCAGTTGCTCAAGGTCTTATCCACCCTGGCTTTGAACACCATCAGGGTTGGGACACACACAACTTCCCTGGGCAACCTGTCCCACTATCTCACCACCCTTATAGTAAGGAATTTCTTCCCAATACCTAGCCTAAATTTCCTGTCATTTGGTTTGTACCCCTGTCTTACTCCCTACAATTCCTGATGGAGAGTCCTGCTCCAGCTTCTCTGCAGGTCCCCTTCAAGCACAGGAAGGTTTCTATGAGGTTTCGATGCAACCTTCTCTTCTCCAGGCTGAACAGTCCCAACTCTCTCAGCCTGTCTTCATAGGGAAGATGCTCCAGTCCTCTTGTCAATTTCATGGTTCTCCTCTGGACTGAAGAATTCCATGTCCTTCTTGTACTGGGGACTTCATAGCCAGATGGAGTACTCTAGGTGGGGTCTAAGAAGAGAGGGGGACAGAATCACTTCTCTCATCCTGCTGGCCACACTGCTTTTGATGCAGCCCAGGATTTGTTTGGCTTTCTGGGTTGCAAGTGCACACTGCCAGCTCATGTTGAGGTTTTCATCAGCATCACACCCAAGTTCTTCTTCATAGGGCTGCTCTCAATCACTTCTCCACCCAAACTGTGGGTGTACCTGGAATTGTTCTCATTTTGGAGGATTTCAAAAGTGATAATTGTCTCTTTTTAGTTACTGACAGATTCTCAGATTCAGAAATCTGTCTGGTTATAGGATCTTTATCGTGGAAGATACTCAGAAGGCATCTGGAGATCATCTATTTCTTTAAACAGCTGGAAATTCACTTTCTGAAGTTTATGATCCTGACTTGATGCTTTGCCAGGCCCATATGTCTTGAGATGACAAGTTCAACCAGGGCCTGATCGCTGCAGCCCAGGCTACCTCCAATCTTACCTTCTTTAATGAGCTCCTCTGCAATGGTAAGCACCAGGTCCAGCAAGATTTCTCCACTGGTCAATTTGTCCAATATCTGGACCAGGAAGTTATTCCAAATACACTCCAGTAGTTTTCAGGATTGCTACAGCCAGCTGTATTGCTTTCTCAGCAGACACCTGGGTGCTCGTAATCCCTCCTCTAGATGACAATTGGTGAGGTTGGTGTTTCCTCTGTCTGAAACAAGAGGGCCTCATTAAGAGGCTCCCCCTTTCCAGCTGGCCTTTAGTAGACCCCAACCACAACATGTCCTTTATTGGTTTAGTCCCTGACTTTCACCCACAGGCCCTTAGACTTTTGGTGGCTGTTTCTTAGAGGCAGCTCTTCACAGTCTATTCCCACTTTAACATGGAGTGAAATACATCCACCCCTCCTTCTCAGGCAATCTCTTCTGAAAAACTTATAGCCCTCAACTGGAGTATTCAAGCTGTGTGACTAATCCCTCCTACCATGTTTCCATAATAGCAGTTAGGTCATAGTTTTCCAATCACACTATGGTTTTCACCTTCTCTTGCTTGTTTCCCATGAAACGTGTGCATTCGTGTAGAAGCACATCAGCTGAGTTATTGGCCTCTTCACCTTTTGGGATCAGCACTCCCTAATTCCCTTGGGCCAATTCACAGCTATTTTCCTGATACTTCATGAAGTGTTGGTGTTTCCTGGCTCTTATCTGTCACTCCTTTAGCCTTCCAGATGTGCTTTCATATGTTGCTAATGTGCGCAGCCACTTTGCCTCCCATAACAGTCTTACCCCATTTGGCCAGGCGTACCCCATCTAGTGTCAATAGGTATGGTCTCTTGAAGGTGTGTTGAAGGTACATCCTGTCACTTTTGCACTGGTTTTGGCTGAGGTAGAGTTAATTTTCTTCACAGAGTCCTGTATTGTGCAATATTTACAATTTGTTACCAAAACAGTATTGGTTCATAACACCAATTGGTTCATAACACCAATGTTTTAACTATTGCTGAGCAGTGTTACACTGAGCTTGGGATTTTTCTGCTTCTCACTTAATCCCTTGTGGGCCAGGGCTGCACAAGGAAGGAACACAATTGGGATAACTGATCCCAACAGATCAAAGGGATATCCCATACCACATGATGTCATGCTCAGCAATAAAATTTAGGGGAAAGAAAAAGAAAGCTGATAACATTTGTAGCTATGGCATTTGTCCATCCAAGTAGCTGTTAACTCATGATAAAAGCAATCTTCCCTCAAACAGCTGAGTATCTACCTGCCAGTGGGAAGTAGTGAATGAATTTATTTTCTTTTTCTTGGATACACAGCTTTGGCTTTATCAAATTGTCCTTATCTCAATCCACTTGTGGATAAAAAGTGTTTTCACTTTTACACTTCTTATTCTCTTCCTTATACCACTGCAGGAGAGTGAATAAGGAGCTGTGTGGTGTTGAGCTGTTGACTGGGTTAAACCACAGCTTTCATATGTGTATTGGTATTACTAAATACATGCAAACATATACAGGGAATCTATGGTAGCCAGAAAATCTCTTCTGCTGATTTCCTTTTCTCATACCCCTGAATTGGTCAGACATTTTCCAACTGAAGAGAATGGAGCTAGACTCTTCCCACTGGCACCAAGCAGTAGGACAAGAGGAAATGGGCTGAGAAGAAGCTGATGTTCATGAAGTTCCACCTGAATATGAGGAATAACTTACTTACTGTGTGAGTGACCGCCCACCGGAATGAATTGTCTAGAGGGTCTGTGGAGTCTCCCTCAATGGACACAATCTTGCTCAATGTGCTCTGGGATGGTCCTGCCTGAGCAGGGAGATTGGGCCAATGGACCCATTTTGGTTCCTTCCAACCTGACCCACTCTGTGATGCTGTGAACAAGTAAATTCTTTTAATTCTTATACACTAACATATGCAATGTGTATACACACACAGATGCTGACATATTAATAGATATTGTTAGATATCAACATATGAACTCATAATATAAATCTAATGAGTAAGAATATGCACTTATATTGAGTTTTGAACAGAAAGATTCCTTTTTACTAATTCAAAAGTTGCTTGGTGGCATTAATATGAGCCCAAGGGAAATAACATGTTCCAATTAATTCTACTTAAGGCATTGTTATTTTTTCCCGGTATTTAAGTAATAACACTGCTCAGATTAAGTAACAACTAATAAACTACTGCTTCCTTCACTGTCTACTTAATTGACAGCCTCTGCCTTAAGGTAGTAACTAACAAGCTGGCAATTAAATGTCCAAATTCAGTGAAATCAGTTTCAAAGTATAAACAGAGTTATATTTCAGGACTGCATTGATGCCCCAGTCTATGTTGTTATTTTTTTTGATACATGGAAAAAATAATGCTGATACAATTTCAATTTATTATTTTCTCAATAGGAATTATTGAGTTCTGCAATTTAAATTCATTTGGTATATTGTGAAAGCAGCTCTAGAGATTTTATGATTTTGACTCCAATAGGGCAATTCAATAACCAAATCAGGTTTTATTGACATCTCTTTTCCATTGAAATGCTTCATATCTTGTAAAATTAAAAGTAGATAAGATTCTCAAAACACAAAAGTGGTTTTACAGTTTACATCTTATTATTAAAAGAAATTGGAGTATTCAGTAATTTTCAGCTACTTAGACATATTTTTGTTTAGGCCATCTTTAGCTATCACAAAGGAATTCTCCTAAGACAGACTCTAACTTACTTGTAGTGAGTATCTTTCTTAAATTAGGAGAAATACATTAAAAGTGCCTTCTCTGTCTTTTACCTAAAGACAGATTTCTATCTAGAATCCCTAGGCTTCTGGAGGGTAAACTTCCTTCTCAGCTATCTACTTAAGAGCACCAGCAAATATTTTCATTATGGATAATCTATGGTGTTGATAGAGAATAATTAACTGTGTTAAATTTACTGGTTTTAATCAGAGTTCAATGATCCTAATTATAAAAAAAAATATACTTTTTTTGGTATCTACACCATCATTCTGAGGGGAACTAATTTTTATTTTTAACTTCAATTCTTATTTGATAGATATGAGACCTATTACATGTTTTTTAGTATATCTTATCTTCCCAGCTTATGGTCCTGTTTGTCTTTTTTAAGGATGACAGTTCTAGATTCACTGGAAACCTCTCAGTTCCTGTAACAGAAAACTTAGTAAACAATCATACTCTAAAACAAAATAGCCATGTCACTAATTTTCTGAAATTACTGCAGATCCTCCCTCTTCCCTGCACTCCCTTTATATCTTTTCCAGATTAAGTATAATGTTACATTTAAACATGAATTTACTAATTTTTCACATGGAAGATGTTTTACAACAGCACCCTAACACCCTTTTCATACTTCCATAGACACGGGTCTTCAGTTTTGCTCTCATCTTTAAAATAGCATGAATGCAGCATTTCTTTTAATCTTCTGAATTAATTCTCTAATAATTCCTATCGTCTGAATCTTTTAAGATCTACTGTACTTATATTTTGTATACAACTAACAATTATAATGTCAAGACCTCATTTAGTACATCATCATTCAATTAGAACCAGTGACTGTGCATAAAATATGGGATTTTCTACATCACTTTGCACTTGTCTTAATTTATTTTCGTCTGTTATTCTTTTAGTACCTCATTGCTATTCCAAAATTATTCTGCAGTTATTCTTCATACTTGGCTTAATCTCTGCTGCTTCAATAGCAGCTTTTTTTTCCCTTCAGTATTTACCGGTTTTTGTAACTTTTGGAGTTATGCTGTACAGTCAGACACAAGAATCATAGAATCCCAGAGTCATTGTTTGAGTTGCAGAGGACCTTGAAAGGCCATCTGGTGCAAACTCCCAACAAAAGCAGGGACATCTTGCACTGTCTGATTACTCGAAACCCCATACAAACTGACCTCAAGCAATTCCAGTGATGTGGCACTTATAGCTTCACTGGGCAACTTGTTCCAGTACTTCACCACCTTCATTGTAAACAATTTATTTCTTATGTCAAATTTAAACTTAACCATATTCATTTTAAAGTGATTGCCCCTCATTCTGTGAGTACAGGTAAAAAGTCTTTTCGTGCAAGTGACCTCTAAGTACTGAAAGGCTTCAGTAAGTCTTCAATGAGTTCTCCTCAGAGCTTTCTTTTCTCCAGGCTAGAAAGTCCCAGTTTTCTCAGCCTTTCTTCATAGGCAAGTTGTTCCAGTCTCCCGATCACTTTTGTGGCCCTCTTCTTGACCTGCTCCAATAAGTTCATGTCCTTCTTTTGTTGGAAGTCTCAGAGATGGATACGATATTCCAAGTGGGATCTCTCAGGGAAGGAGTAGAGGGGTAGAATTACTTCCCTCAACCTGCTTGTCACACTGCTTTTTATGATGCCCAGGGTGGTTGCCTTTCTGGACCGCAAGTCCACATTACAGACTAATGTCCAATTTTGCATCCAGCAGTATCACTAAGTCCTCTGAAGCACTGCTCTTGATTCCCTCCTTCTCCTGGGAGGCTGGGAAATTTGGGTTCCCACCTGCCTTCCCCCCCTCCCCCGCCTTTTGACCAATCTTAATATGCCCCTTCCCTGGGCATACTAAGATTGTTCTTTCATAGGTTTATGGCATCTGCAATTGGCTTAGAAGCAGCCAGGGCAATGAATTACTTGTGCTCTTCCATCTGCCATTCTTTCTGCCATTCTTTCTCCATGCTTCTTTTATGGGTGAGCAGATGAGTTTTTATCACATAACCTAACGTAAAATGGAATTAATTATTCAGGTATTTAATCCTTCACTTTGTATAGGATTTGGAGAAGATGCCATATGTTTACAGAAAACTATTTCTTTTCACTTTCCTTTTCCTGATAAATTACTGACCAGAAAAAGTTGGGATGCAACCCTTCTACCCCAACATTAAAAAAAAAAAAGAAAAAAAACTTGCCAAAGTGGTGAAACTTTTTGTCTTGTTCATTGTGAGTAAGGATGGAAGAGAAATCCTTCCAGCTCTGACATTATCTTCTCTGAACACTCACCTCAAGTTTTGATCATCTACTGACCTTATAAGGGTCCCATCAAGCTTAGTTCACCTGATCTATTTGAAGAATGACTTAACTTTTTTTTTTCTTTTTTAATGCCTTTCAACACTTTTTTTTGTACTGACTTACTATGTTTTCAAATTTAACCAGTCAGGTTTTAAGAACTTTTATGATTTTATTTTTAAATTTGAATTTATTAACTTTCTTTCCCTGCTATTTAGCAAGAAAATATTTTCCTCAACACATTTTTTAGACTTTATCCTGAAGTAGTATAAATGGAGCTTTTGAAGCTCCATTACAGTATCTTTTGAAAGCTCCTGAAATTTGAAAATGTTTTACCCTTTCCTACACTCTCTTTATTATCTTCTATGTGAGCTTCATAATTTTCATGTAATTCACCCTTTTTCTTCAAAATTAAACAAAATGTATATAAACATTTCTGTCTTTTGGTAATCCTGGAAAGGCCTTGATTCTAAGTGGATTTTGGTCACTGCTATGGAACAGATTTGGACAGTAATATTATAAACCTGTGGCACTGACCAGGATCAGGTTCAAATAGACACACACAGACAGAAACATATATTTGCATTGTCAGGTGTCTTTCTGCTCCATTCCTGAACTGTCTAAAAATTCAGGCTGATTTTCCTTTCCTTGTTTGTAGTTAGTAATTTTCCCTTGATGGTCATCAACATCTGTGCTTTCTTTCTCTATGGCATTGATGACTTCATTCAGATGCAATATGCCACAATTTCTGTTGCAATTCTCATTGACTAACTCATAAAATAGTGATAGTATTACTTTTTTCCTAATCAGCAAATGAATTTCAGTGTTGTTGACATATGAAATAACATTCAGTTTGTTTTTGTAAATAAAAATATTCTTTCCCAACCAAAGGAAGCTCTTGCCAGCAAACATTTTGCATCCAGGGTCTTACAGATAGCATTCTATCTATATTTTTTCAACAGTTTCTATTGTTATTACCATGAAGTCATTAACTGAAAACTAGGTATCACAAAATACATTGCTGTTATTTGCTGACAGAATGTTCAGGTGTTGCTAAAAGCCGTTCACTTTTGAATGAGCTTGATGTAACTTGCTTGTGTTTCAAACCTAAATATGTATAAGCTTGATGACCAAATCAAAAATGTTTCTCTTTTGGCAGATATTGCCAGTGCAAAGGCACATGTTACCACTTTCCAGAGAACATTGAAACAATAATTTCTTATCCTTTGAGAGACTTTTCTTCAAGTCCTTTTTAAAAGAAGTTGATTTTGTTAGCCTGAAGACAAGGCTGTTCTGTTCTCTGAATGTTACTTTATGATTTTCTGCATCCCCCTTGTTCCTTTCTCAGTGACACTGATATTGTTCTAAACACTGGTCTGTTCAAAAACATCTTTTGGGACATTGCTGATCTCACTCTATTATTTCTTGAGCTCCTCTGAGTACACCACCCTTTCTCAAGAGTTAGTTTGTTGTATCAGAGGATGTAACCTGTTTTCCTGGATTCACCTTATTTTGCTGCAGGAAGAATACAATACAGTACAAAAATCTGTAAGCATTTCAACTAACACATAACACCTAACTATAAAAATTACCTGCATTTATATATTTATTCATTTAACATGTTTCTACTTTCTTGAGTCATTTTTCCACAGGGAACTTGTATGCTGCTCTGTAAAACCCAGAAACTCTTCAGCATGAACTGACACCTTATTGCCTGTTTTTTGACTGGGTTCTTTCTAACCCATCACAAAGATACGCATTTCTTTTATTCCTTTTGTCAAGTGGTGCAAAGCAAAGCTGGTCCAAGGAGGGTAATTAGATGGGAGCTGAGGGTGGCTCAGCACAGGTATTGTCTTCACTGACCAGGGTGAAGTCCCACAGCACCTGAATAAAGGGATGACCCAAGTGAGGCTGGGGGTGGCCCATCAGTAGAGCAGGGTAGAGATGGCCCAGAGCTGAGGCCAGAGACAGGCTGTAATGCAGGTGCAAGGGGCCAGTCCAGGAGACAGAGTCCCCATGGCACTGGATGTGGGACTGGGCACAGGCACCCCTGAAGCATTGTCAGCACCAGTCTGGAGATCAATTAATCCCAAGACCCAACAGCAGAGAGGAGAAAAAAACACCCTCCATTGAGAGGAGAAAACATCAGTCTGAAAAACAGAGCTATCTGAAAATACAGTAGACTAAAAGCTCCTCTGCAATTTAAGATAACAATTCCATTTCAATAGGGCCAATCTTCATGAATAAAAGAACTATACAGCTGTAAACTATTATTATTATCTTCAAAACTGGCAGCTTCAGCTATGCTGATTGTTTTCATCCTGTTTATAACAAGAAGAGTTTGCATTAATTCATGAGAAAAGGTGCCATCTACCTCATGGCCTTAAGTGTAGCTCAGATACTAATCTCATGTTGTCTATGTATAATTTCTAAAGCTTACAATAAAAATATTCTCTACCTTCCTCCAGGCCTTAAAAAAAAGAAGAAAAAAACCCTGAATTATTGAAGGAGGAACTCAATTTACTTTATTTGTGGACATTTTTGGTCTGATAACAAAAAAGTTGTTACAGAATCAACATCACAAGGAAGATTCCAAATATTCCATGTAATAGTATGCCAGATTTTAACTTCACAGCGAGTTAGATTTGAGATCCATCTCAGATAAAACAATTTTTTTACTTGAAAAAAAATAGGGAGGGTATTGTCCTTTGTTACCTGCCAGATGCCCACTCAAGACTCTTCATCATTCACTTTTCTCATCAAGACACATTGCAAAAATGTGATTAAAAGCAACTGGGAGATCACTCACCAATTGCTGTCACAGGCAAAATCTTCATCTGGGGAAATTAATCTAATTTATTGGCAATTTTAACAGAATAGGACAGTGAAAAATAAAAGAAAGCTAAAACTACATTCCTTCTACTCTTTCCTTCTTCCCATGCTCCACTACACACCAAACACTTCTATCTTCTTCCCTAAGGAGTCTGCTCTACCACTGCCTTTCCATGGGTTGCAGTTTACTTCAGGGTGTATCCACCTGATCCTGGATGGAGTCCTACAAGGGCTACAGATCAATATCTGCTCCATCACAGTCCTCATGGCCTTCTGAGGGGAAATTTATGTTGCCACAGTCTTCTCCATGGGCTGCAGAAGAATAATTTTTTTCTACCTGGAGCATCTCCTCCCCTGCCTTCACTAGCCTTGGTGTCTGAAGGGGCTGTTTCTCTCACATTTACGCATTAAACTTTCTCACAGATACTGTAGAGTTTTTTACCCTTTCTTGAATATATTATTGCAGGGGCACCACGAGTATTACTGGTTGGCTCATCTTTGGCCAGTAGCCAGTCTATTTTGGAGCCAGATGGAAGAGGCTGACTCTGACAAGAGGGCAGCTCCTGATCTCTTCTCACAAAGCCCACCTGCTACCAGAATCTTCCCATGTACGCCCAATGAAATATCTTAATCACAATGTTCAATGAATGCAATTTAAAATCTACCAATTTTGTCTACAGCATTACATATTTAGCTTTGTCTGTCCATAAAATATTTTAACTGTAACATAATATTTTATGCAAAATAGCTATGATGTATATATTCACTATGGGTATAAGACATATATATATATATATATATATATATATGTATTTATATGTATTTATATGTTATATCTAAAAATATAAATATTCCTGTGGGTAGGAATCTTTGTTGCTAGATCAAAATCAGATATGGAGTGTAAACCAGCTGGTCTGCTCAGAAGGGATTCAGCTGCTCACACAGAAGTGCCCGATGTGGTCTGTGACTCTCTGCGCTATGCAATACACTTGAATAGGACAAAGCTGTATGGCACAGCACTTAGATGAAATATCTGCACCCTGTTAAAGTAGAAACTTTGAGGCCAACATATGTCACAGTACCTCATGTCACAGTAGGTGCCTATTTTTATGCACTGCAGTTGCACTTTTTCTCTCCACTAGTAATAGTGAAGATTTGATGGGCTAGCTTGGATTACACATCCTCATTTCAGAGGTTCAGAATTGGTGCAGATGAATTCTCTGCTCCAATATTTTGTCTGTCTTAAGCCATAGCAATTCTTTCTCTAGAGGCCTTCATTCTACCAACTGTTCTCCCCTAAGTTTAGGTTTAAAGAATTGAATAGATGCTAAACTGGTCTGTAGTGAAAGCTAACCCAACCAAGGAGAAAAACTCAAGGGATGAAGAGCTACTGCAAAAGCAAATGGAATGGAAATTGCCTTTCAATGTGTTTGCCTATGATGCTGGCTTCTGTAAGACAAAGCTTCAACCTACAGCTGGGCTAAACTATGAAACTACAGTGAAATTATGCAATTTCATCTGAGAAAATAAGAAAAAGAGAGGGGACTGACAGAGGAAGGGAATTCATGAGCATATACAAGTTTCCCTGATTTGCAAACATCCTTTACTCTTTTTTTACAGAATATCCTCCATATCCTTTTGAGGGTAGGAGGAGCAAGGAATCTGGTACAAACTTACTCTTCCTTGGAAAGGAATAACTAGCAAATGAGGAGAAAAAGTATGAGTCATAATCTGAATTTCTTGTAAAATAAAGAAATCAGAACATTGATTGGCAGCACATCCTCTCTAACTGTTCAGCAGCAGACCTATGATTTGTAAAATATGACAGCCACTTTCAACTATTTTCAAACTGAAATGATCCAAAACCCGAAATCTTTGGGTTTTTTCCTGCTTTGTTCTAAGAAATGTTTTTAAAATATCATCTTTAAGTATGAATTTTCCTTTATGAATATAGCCATTTAAAGAGGGTGAGAAGGCTTAGACCATTTTCTTTTAAAAATTGTCAGTCACCTGTCTCTTTCTGCAAGATAAAAGGAAAGTATGGATAAAAGGAATTATATTACTTTAATAAATACTAATTTCAACCTGTGCATACCATCTGTGACAGGGAATAATATGGCAGTTTCATTTTTCATGCTGTAATGAGCTGCTAGAAGTAGAACAAAGCTAGTTATCATCATATTTTTCAATTTGGCCAGATGCCAGTGTTTATGACATCTAGTAATTCAATCATTTAATAACTCGAGGTTTCAAACCCCAGCTTAAACCCCATCCAATTTATTGTGGGCTTTAGATGACTGAGTCCAAATAGTGATTTGGTCTGTCTTCTTTTCAAAACCTCCCAGTATTCCTCTAATTTCATTGAACATTTTTGTATTTAGCCAGAAAACTCCTTGAATATCTAACTGTTCTGGAGAGACAGATGCTAGATGTGGTTAGGGCTACAGTAGAGCTTGTGACTACATTGTAGACAATAGATTAATGGAAGGGAATTGAGATGTTAGATTTTTTTCTTTTATTGAGGAAGTTTGAACTTATCTCTTCCACATACTGTAAAGGTGTCTGTGCTGGTTTTGGCTGAGGTAGAGTTATTTTTTTCACAGTGGCTGTATGGGACAGTATTTTGGTTATATGCTGAGCACAGGAATGATAATAAAAAGATTTTCTTTTTAATTGCTGAACTGGCCTAAACAGAACCAAGACCTTTTCTGCTTTTCATACTGATATGCTGGCAAAGAATTTGGGGATCTATGGGAGGCTGGGAGGAGACACAGCTAGGACAGTGACTCAAATGGACACAGGGGTATTCCAGACCCTATGACATCATGCTCAGTATATAAAGCTGGGGAAAAGAAGGAGGAGGAATGGTGTTTGTCTTCCCAAGTCACCATTATGTGCCTTGGAGCCCTGCTGTCCTGGAGATGGCTGAATGCCTGCCTGACCATGGGAAGCAGTGAAATTGCTTGTGTTGCTTTGCTTGTGTGTGAGGCTTTTGCTTTCCCTCCTAAATTCTCTTTATCTCAATCCATTAATTTTCTAACTTTTACTCTTCCTTTATTTTCTCCTCCATCCTGTTGCTGGTGGAGGCAGCAAATGGGTCTGTGGGGCTTGGCTGTTGGTTGGGGTTAAACCATGAAAATGTCTTAACCACCAGGCCATTAAAAAAAGTCTTCTTGTGGTTTGTTTGTTTGGTAGGTTGGTGGGTTTTATGCTTTGTTTATTTGGTTTGGTTTATTTCTTCCTTTACCTACTAATAGTGTCCTCTGGTGCAGCCTCGTCATCAGAAGATGCACAAATCCTGATGATAGGCTCTTTAAGTCAAAAATCATGCCTGTATCACGGGTCAAACCATGGGATGCCCAGATTAACAGTAAGCAACATCAGTTACCATGTGCTGAGAGGCATGTGAGGCTTATAATGTACCTTGGAGGGGTAGCAGCAACTGTATCTGGAGAGACCAGGCAGCAGCACGGATGGCAGTCTGCTGAACCAAAGATGCTGGGAGTCTGTGGCCTCACCAACCAGGTTTCCTGATCCCAGAGTCTTGCCCCCAGCCCTACTCTCCCCACAGGAACCTCTAATAATTGTGACCACACATCAGAATGTCATGTCTTCTGCACCTGCTGTGGTACTAGCACCCAGAGCAGCCACCCAAACACCGCTCCCAAGGGAAGCAGCTATCCAAGTTTCTGGCTGCAGAGTGTGCCTGAGGTTTCCCCTCATGTCTGAGGGCAGCAGAAGGAATTACTGAGGTATGTGCCCAGATAGAAGAAAAAGGTGAAACAAGTTGAGGGGTATCCAGAATTCTGAGATGATGATCAACTGGTTGAACTACATTTTGCTGTCTCTGGACATCTACCTTGCCTTCCCACTTGCACCTACAAAGCATATAGGAGATTCTGGAATTGGAAGTATTGTTTTGGAAATCTGGAGGCATCCCACTCAAATGGAAGCCAGCAAATAATTTTTCCAGTTTTCAAGGACAAGAAAGAAGACCTTGGTAATTATAAGACTTTCAGATTCAATTCCGTGCCCGGTAAAATTATGAACAGAATTATTCTGGGAGTTATTGAAAAGCATTTTAAGACAATGCAGCCATTGATCAAAGACAACATAGGTTCATGAAGTGAAAATCATGCCTTATTAACTTACTGTCCTTTTATGATAAGCTTATCCATCTTGTGAATGAAGGGAAGACAGTGGATGGGTTTGGTTGGGGTTTTTTTTGGGGGGGGTGTTTTTTCCCCTCTCTCTATCTCGCATGTCCAGTGAGAGGATTTTAGGGAATGGCTTATGGCTCTGTCTGGGACCAACACTGAGAGGATGGTCAAGTGCTAGAACAGGCTTCCCAGGGAAGTTGTCATGACCCCAAGCCTGCAGGTGCTCAAGAAGAATTTGAACAATGCTCTTGGCTCATAGAATCATAGAATGCTTTGTATTGGTAAGGACCTTAAAGATCATCTAGGTACAACACCCAACCCACATGCCTCCCCCACATAAGCTGCTATTAAGTTTCCCTGGAGCCTTCTCTTCTCCAGACTAAATAGTCCTGACTCTCTCATACCTTCATAGGAGAGGTTCTCCAGTCATTTGATCATCTTTGTGGTCCTTCTCAGGACACATGGTTTAACTGCTATACTGTCCTGTGTGGTGTGAAGATTTTGATCCAATGATCCTCAGAGATGTCTTCCAGCTCAGAATATTCTGTGATCCAAAGGCTTCATTTACTATTTGTTAAAGTGACTATTTCAAGTGGAATTCCTACACTTGATCAAACATATATATAGGAGCCAAGGAGATTAGTGGAATGTTTTTTTCCTGCAATCACAAACAAAACTATGAAGTTGTCTTGCATAATGCTTGTCATTGTTAAATTTAGAAAAACTATGAGTCAAAAAAATCTGTTTCCATCCACTGCAAAAAATATTTTTCCATAAAATCTGTACCATTTTACAGATAAGAAGGGATATCCCCACAACTTATTTTTAACTTCTGAAAAATGAAACAGAAGTTACAAACAAAAGACTTATTGGACTGGTTAAACCTTTCCAAATAAAGTATTTTGTAATATTATTGATTAAACTCCATAATCACTTTATCATATCTCATGACTACTTCTGATGATATAGCATATAGCAAAGATTTAAATGTCATGAAGGTAATAACAACTCAAACACTGCAGAAATTTTATCCCTTACCGTGCCCCAGAGATAGTGATAACAAAATGGACACTGAATGACATGAACAAAAGTACTAAGGAAACAAAGATCAACAAGAATAGTCAATGTGGCTTAATGGAAGGGAAAACACGAACACCTTCTACAATAAAATGACTGGTAAGGTTGATTAGGGCAAAGCAGTCACCACTGTCTACCTGGACTTCAGTAAAGCCTTTGACTCTGCCTCTCATAAGATTCTCAGAGACAAACTCTTTTATGGGCCAGATCAGCAGGTAGATTGTAAACTGACTGGAAGCTGGGACAAGAGGGTGGTGATCAGTAAAACAGTGCCTATTTGAAAGGCCAGTAAGTAGGTGTGTATCCCAGGGTTGAATACTTGCTCTGGAGCTGTTTAACAGCTTCATTATTGATGTGGATAATAGGGAAGAGCATAGCAGCGAGTCTGCAACTGGTGATGGGCAACGTGCTCTAGGTAAACCTGCTGGAGCATGGAGTCAGACAAGATGACTTCCAGCGGTTCCTTCTAACCTCAACAACTCTGTGATTCTCTGATAACCCTTACCTTTAAGTTATTTCTTGCCAAATCTGTGGTGCCATTGTCACATAAAAAGCACAAAAACCCTGTATAATGTGTAAAGAACTGCTTGGGTTTTAGCATTTTTTTTCCTTCTTCTCCATTATCTCCATTATAGAATCTTTATTTTTCCATTCATTTCCTTCCCCCTTCTTTTCTTAGCTTTCAGTTCTCATATTCAATATTTTCATGAATTTACTCTTATTTTCCTCTCAAAACTGCTTTCTGATTCTCATATTTAATTCTCCTCCACATCTACACTGTTGCAAAGATTTGTCTGAATCTTATCCAACAGTCCTCTCTTTTGGGCTTCCTTGTTCCTGCTGTCCAAAACTTTTTATCATATGTATGATAAATATTCATGATTTTACATCATAGCATAATAAAATTTGTAACTTAATCGATTTCATACAATAAATTAACAAAATAAATTAATATAAGGGATTTCAACAGATAATGGAGTAGGCACTGGAGGCTTTTGTTAAGTGAAATCAGTAAGACAGAGACACAGGCTTCCTGAAGCTGTGATATTTGCTTTCACAGGGATATAAATTAAACAGAGAAGTACTGTATTAGCATATTAATTAGTACAGAGGTTCATCCACTTTTCAAGATGTGAGTCTGAATCATTCCAGATTTCAGGATGCCTGCTATCTAAGTATTTAACCATAGCTAACTATTCAGATTATCATGACAGTGGTCTATCATGATATGTTTTTTCTTTAACTGTCACCACGTTTAGGTAGGTGAATTTAACTTTTAAATTCTCAATGAACAAGTGTTCACACTGGCCTTTTTGAAAATGGAGATAAGAATACTTTATTCCACATGTGACATTTGAGAATAAAAACACTGAAGATAATTAACTACTTCAATGTCATGGAAAGTGTGTTGACTAGGCAGCCTAAAAGTGCCTAAACCTCTCCAGCATTGTGTATGTACTGGTTACAATATTTTATGCTGACTAGAGGGGCTGGCAGTGATGTTTAAGAAAAGTGCTAACATAGTAGCTGAAGCCCATGATCAGCAAAGTCAAATTTGAAAGCCCATGAGAACTGAATCTGTTGGTGCTTTCAAGAGTTCAATGTGTTCTAAATACATAGACGGTCTAGGCTATTATAAAATTTTGCTCATACTATTACAAATGGTGAATTTCTCTGAAAAAAACTCCAAAAGGTATTGGGAGCATTAACCCTTAGTAGACATACAAAATAATAGAATGCAAAATAAAACATGTGTAAAAGGAAGTGCCATATCTTTTCACATACTAAGCAAGTGGTGGGAAACCTTCTTCTTTGGCCCTGTGCTCCAAGAAGGATTTATGACAAAAAGACTATAAAAAGTGTATTATTGGTAAGTCAAAAAATAGAGGAAAATAATTTACTTTTCTGTATTTATTTGCTTGCTTGCTTGATTTATATTGAGATTTGCTGTCTCCAGAAAACTTTCTAGGCTGGTGCAGCCCCATGACTGATCTTCCATGCAGGGGGTGAGAGAGGAAGTGACAACACATAGTCCAAGGGCAGTCAAAAAGAAGTTTAGGGCCTTGAAATGGTTGATAAGGGATTCTAGGGCACAAGCTTTATTCTTTTTTGTACTTCCTGAGGGCAGTAATACTAGAAAAAGAGACGGGATGAGTCTATTAAAATATGGCTTCATGGCTGGTGTCACCACCAAAGTTTTTGATTTTTTTGACAATGGAATGATGTGCAGCACCAAGCACCCTGTCATCAGACAGGACTCGCCTTTCTCACCAAGGACAGAAAGTCTTTGCTCAAGAACCAGCAGAGATCATTGGCAGGGCTTTAAACTAGATGTGACAGGAGAATGAGAAAATATCAGGTTTGTCCCTGGCAAGGTGTGGGATGTTATGCAAAGGTTAGAGGGATGTGATTCTGATGAGAGCCTTTTGCCAGTGGCTGGAAAAGTGCTAGCCACAGCAGAGTATCCTTGCAGTCTTGCAGAAATGAGACAGGAGCTCATCCAGTGACAGAAGCCAACAGGAAAACAACAGGGAAATATTTTAAAGGAATAAAAAGGGGTTCCTCTGGAAAGGCAATGCTGCCAACAGCCCAGCTGAGGTGCTTTTACACCCATGCATGCAGCATGAGAGACAAATAGGAAGAGTTGGAAGCCACCTTGTTGCCCTTACTGAAAGTTGCTAGGATAAATCCTATGACTGAACTGTGCCTTTCAATAGCTGTTCATAAGGAGCAGCTGAAGAAGGAGAGGTCGAGGGGTTGTCACCAAGATGATTAAAGAGATGTAGCATCTCACCTATAAGGGAAGGCTGAGAGAACTGGGATTGCTCAGCTTGGAAATGAGAAGACTTCAAGGTGCCCTAATTGCAGCCTTCTTGAATCTGAAAAGAGTCCACAAGAGCGAGGGAGGGAGACTTTTACAAGGGCATATAGTGCCAGGAAAAGCAAGAAAGCTTTGAATTGAAAGAGAATAGGTTTGAACTAGGTACTAGGAAGAAATTCTTCATTGTGAAGGTGTAGACAGAGGACAGGTTGCGCAGAGAAGTCAAGGAAGTCCCTGGAAGCGTTTAAAGCCATGGTATATGGGGTTTAGAGCAACCTGGTCTAATGAAAAGTGTCCCTGCTCATGGAAGTGGAGGGTTGGAACTAGATGATCTTTAAAATCTCTTCCAACCAAAACCATTCTATGATTTTTAAAGAATCTATTTAGTCAAAAAAGACACCGGCCATCCTTAACTTACATTCCCAGTTACTGTAAAATGTGGAAGGATAAAAATAGTAATCAAAAAAGACAAGGTAATGATCAAAAAAAAGAAAATTAAGAAAAAAACTGGAAGTACAGCTAATTCAGTTTAAAGAAGACCACTAGTTATTGTATTTCAAATTCATCCTTCCCATTACAGAAGTGTCAAGGCTCTTTGTGTAATCAATAAAAGGAGTGAAGCATCTCCAGAAAGCAATTTGGATCTTATATGGCATGTCCCTCTGGAAATTTTTTATTTCTTTCTTCTGACTATAAAGTGAGCTTGGAGTACTATCAATTTATTAGGCTTCTAAATTTAAAGACATAAATCTTTGGATTTATGTGGAAAAAAAATTCATTTAGATGGTGCTTTGAATCTTACAATGCACAAAAAATAAATTAGAAGATTTGAGTAAATGCAAATTTAGCTACTTCATCTCTTGAAAAATGAGTTATAGCTACTTTTAATAAACATTTCAATAATGTTTTTATTGTAATTTTTAATTCAAACCAGCTCATATTTGTTTTTCAGAAACACTTTTATTCTCGTAAAGGAAAAAATCAGCTCAGGATTAAGACTTCAGTACCCATTTCTATTAAATATCTATCAATGTTATTCAAGGAAATTAATTGCTTCAATCATAAAATTGAAGTCACATATGTATTTTGGTGATTATTTAACCTAGGTGGAGCTTCATGTCACTCAACTTGTCTATGTGCAGATTAGAATCAGTGACCAGTTTTCTAATGGTGCCCTGAATTTTTTATTTCACCAGGAATCTACACAAGCATTTACACTAATAATGGAAAAAGTGAGGCATAAACCATTGTAGGAATCCTTAGAATTGTTTTAAGTTGAATCAGAAATGCACTTTTTAAGTCTTCTGAGTTTACCCACATACTTTAGTTTAGTTATGCCACGGACATGTTTATGAGTGGACAAACTATACTGCTTTTAAATAAAACTTTGCAAAAATAAATACTTCCAAAGCCATCTGGCCTGTAGTAAGCATGCAGTCTACGGGACTAGACAAGAACCCTCTCAATGGAATTATCTTCCTGTTTTGGACAATATGAATATCTTAGCCACAGCACCACCTGTATCACTTTACAGTACTATTTCTGTTTTTATAGGTTAACCTTGGCTAGTGTTCAGGTGCCTAGCAAGCAACAAGAAAACCTCACCCACAGATGTCCCAGTGGGCTGGCTCATACATTCTTCTAGGTTCTCACAGAACACTGAATGTATCCATGTCTGGTGAAACTCAGGCTTATGTTCATCTAAAGAATGATATTGCTGCTTATACGGGTGTATAGTATAATAATAATAATAGCAACAACAATAATAATAATAATAGTTACTGTAATTTTTATTGTTGTTTTCTGTCAGAGATGGATGACAATTGCTCAATGGTAAGGTGCATATATAAGATCTATTCACTGTGAATCATACATGAGAAGTACTACACATATCTATTGCAAAAAGTTGGAGAAGAGAAGAGATCTGGGTGACGATGAAATGCCTGAAGTATTTTTCACTACTGAAACTGCATATAATGGAGATAGAAGAATTTAATTTTAACTGCAGGACACACACAGCAATTCTGACAGCAGCATAGCTCTGCAGAGCAGGCAGAGAATAAGGACACTCCCACTCAGACTAGATATGTGAATCTGCAGAGCATTAGTATGTAATCTAACGATATACATGTATTAGGTTTAGGAGGCAAGGTTTTGGCAGCAGCTGGACTGCAGCAGGGTTGTCTTCAGTGAGAAGACATCAGAACCTTTCTGCATGTCTGTAAGAGGTGGTTCCAGATGTGTCCAGGATAGATTCTCTGCTGCCCTTCAGCGATGCTGGTAGAACATCTGTGATAACATATGTAAGGAGGGTTACAGATGCTGCACATCAGCAGTTAAATATCAACATGTCAGTACACTGCCCAGTTTTTTCTCTCCTCCATACTAAGCTTCTGACATGAGGGGGTGCCAGGAGTGAAGTATGTAACAAACCATGAGACCACAATGTGAAATGGATAATTTCCAAGACTTGGGATTTTCTCCTAAAAAAACAGCATAGTCACAGTCTCAAAAGTTATATCTTTCTGTTAAATTTCACAGCCACTAATGACTGAATAAATTACTAGGAGAAAGCAGGAAGCCAGCCAGAAATACAACAAAAACAGTATGACTGAGTTAGTCTGATTTTCAATGGTAAGAGGAATAAAAGCAATATTCAGGCAAGATATTAAAACCAGAAAGCTTCTATTTCTATGCAGGTTCCATTACTTACATGAACAGCAGCATTTCTTCCTTATTAAGTACATTACAATTTAGCAAGACATGTCTATGACGTTAAACATTCTAAGATTTTTTTTCCAGTTCAGTTTGGGGGAATGTTTTCTTCTTATTATTTTTTAATCAATCATTTAGGCTGAGAAAGATCTTTAAGATCATAAATTCAACGGTAAACGTGATGCTGCCAAGTCCATCACTAAGCCATGTCCCTTGTCCCTAGAGTGCCACATCTACACACCCTTTCCCATTTTCCACCACTTCCCCAAACAGCTTGTTCCAGTTCTTGAAAGCTATTTTGGTGGAGAATTTTGTTTCCTAATACCTAATCTAAACCTCCCCTGCTGCAACTTGAGGCTGTTTCATCTTGTCCCATCAGGTTACCAGAGAGAAGAGGAGGAGCCCCACCTTATTACAGTTTCCTTTCACATAGTTGCAGAGTGATAAGCCATACCTTGAGTTTCCCTTTTCTCCAGAATAAACAACCCCAGATTTGGTCTGTCACTGTTTTCAGTGAAGACACGACAATACATCTTAACACTATTCACCATTGTGATTCTCCATCATATTCTTGATGAATCATTCACAATGGACGAATGACGAATCATTCACATTTACTATAGCATTCAGCTTTTTTCCTGGATGAGGGTCAAAGCTGTCAGCACAACGTGTTCTGGATAATTTTTCATCTTGTGGTGTAAAAAATGATAGATTAGAGCATGTGCACACATTAATTTTTCTTGGACATCCTGTATGTTGCCAGCTATGATCTCCATTTACATGTCAAACAATGTTTTAAAGTCTTTCATAGGTTTAAATGTGGCAATGCAAATTGTATAACTTTCATATGCTCATTAGTAAGGGAATGCCTCATACTTTCATCTTTTTATTTTTATCCCAGTACTGTGGTTGGGAACATAAAGGGCTGGCATGCAATTATTTGTTACTAATAGCTACTTACCCACCTGGGAACTTGTAAATAGCCATTTTATAATTACAAATATGTTTTGTGCCTTAAAAGTACACCTGCCAATGACATAGCCAAATTGCAGTACATGGGTCACATTCATTCTTCATGTTCATTATGAATTAAAAGTAAAATTAGTGTACATTTAAGCCTAGACAGCAGATGGCATTCAATGGTACAAGCCTGCTGCACCATATGTCTGCAAAATGCTTTCAGAAAGTACTTGACAGTTCCCAACATTAAAAAATAAAATTAGATAGTAAAAATAAGTTATAATATGGATAAAATTTAACTAAAAATATTTTAATGAAGCCACTGAAATTTAGTCCCACTCACATTTGGTGTGATGAGAACTGAATTGTCAAAAATGTTTGCAAAGATAGAACACATTTTTTTTATATTCAAAAATTTATATTTTCATTTCCTTAACTTTATTTAAAATCTAAACATTTGTGCTGAAACAAAATAAACTTCAATTAGTACTAGCCAAAATTTCATAATATGTTTTTAGCTGTCATATTTACATGTTAATTCTGTATAAATTTAGAGGTAGGTCTACTTACATGTAGTGCTTTCTTGTCCATAACTCATGGAGTTCACTATCATATCTGGAACATCATGGCAAGTGTTAGTATTGCAATTTTCTTTTTTTTTTTTTTATGTGACAATTTAAATTCTTTGAAAACAGATGGGTCTGAAACATTTTTCTGCACTTACGTTAAATCCTATCCATCATAAAGTCTAAATTATTCTCTTTTGCTATAAAAGGAATGTGCAACAATCCTGATAGCAAAAATGTATGAATCACATAATACAGAATGTAATTCCACAGATAAAGTTCAGAGTTATGCTTCACCAAGCCAGAGGGAAAGCCTGGTGGTCAGAGGGTTAAATGAAAACAGCTCAACTCAAGTTGAAAGTGATGCATTTGAAAGACAGACAGGGAAAAATAAAATGAGAGTCTTTAGTCTGTGTTGTGGAAGTTGCATAGTGGGCATCTCTCCGAGGAAAGAAACTATTGCTCCTTTGTCATAGACTTTTTAAAACATCTACTATTTTTTGCGTCATTAATAACTCATAAATGGAATGGCATAGGGTCCTACAGACACTATATGACGAAAATAAAAGACAAAAACAGAGACTTTTCACACTTAAGGTTTGGGGCATTGTTGTGGCTATTGTGTGACTCATAAAATCAAAAAGTGTATCTTGCAAACATAAATATCAAAACGATGATGAATCTTTACCATGCATAAACCAGTGTCTTTTACATAAAAAAAAAAAGTTAAAATGTATGTACTCTCATACTTTAAACTAGAGAATTTATGTGGATGTTATATTTTGCTAAAAGAGTACTTTCAGATTAGTGGTAGCACTTTGTCTTAGGTGCTTGGTACATAAATGTAAGATTAAAACCCTCTGGTCTAAAGAAATGTAAACATTTGTATGAGCAAGTGGGGATAGATTGACAGATATGTAAAGATACTAACAATTTTTACACATATTAATGACAATTTATTTTAAAAAATATGACCCAAAAATATCCTTGCGATATAAAACCAAAGGTAGATTACTGAAGTCATCTTTGAATCACTGCTGAAGAAGTGAGCAAAACCAGTGGTGAGAAAATGAAAAGGACAAGGTAAATTCCATATAATTTTGACTTAGAAAAAAGTAAATTTGTAAGAAAGTTCTGTAATTTCATTGGGCTTTTTTTTAAAGGTCTCCTGAAGGTGAATGCAGATTTCTAGATATCGTGTATTCTATATTTTCTCTGGGGCAGAGAGGAGATCATTAGTGTTATTAATGAACATTTATCAATAGATTTATGTTGCTTTTCAAGCAACTCAATCATATAAAGGAATACATTCCACCTGGCACGTTTTTTAAGCCACTGCAGAGAAAGACTGATTTGCATCTTCAGTTCTCACAAGATGTGACAGGTTGTGAATGCTTAAACTGACAGCAGACTGTAATAGCTAGCTTTCCTCCTACATTGCTATTGTGTGTCTAGGAAATCAGAGACTGTCAAAGTCAAAGAGTAAACAAAAGAAGGCATTTACACAAACTGTCCTACAATAAGTCCTTTACCAGCCTTTTCTTATCAGAAATAATAAACACCAGGGACAGATAAAACTGGTCAATGTGGCCTTCTACACCTCCACTGCAGAGAAAGAACTTTCAAAGTTCCACAAAGTGGTCATCTCCTCTCAGTGAATCCCTCCATAAAAAGGAAAGTGTCTTTTTTCTGGAGTATTTCACCAATGACATTTAGTGAGTAGTTCATGTGGTTCATGCAGGCTATTGATAGCATTATTTCAGATGTCTCCATCTATATTTTGAAAATAAATACCCTGTTATTGCTGAATTCCCACTTTTACTCTAGGGATATTCATTATGAAAATAACTGTGATACAAAAAGTAGCAAAAGTGGCAGCATCTTCCAATTACACAGCAATGAATATGAATACACACAAATTCCTCTCATTTTCTTTTTAAGTTGTTAATACAGCAAGTACTGTCTTAGTCTTTGTAAACATGCAATTCCTGTAACACTTCAAAGCTGACACTGATGTGTCTTCGCTCTCAGACATCCTCAAGCTCTTGTAACACCATTCCTAGAAGTCTTGAACTCCAAAAATATTATAGGCCACAGGGTCACAATCTAAATATGTGTTCCATGACCTATTCTGATTATTTGCATAACAATTTCATTATCTAATGAAATCTAATGGATTTATTTGTTCTTCAAGTCCAGTATCTGAATCTGAATTAGAACACACTTTAATATAAATCAAAATATATCAAATCTTAAAGGAATGTGTAGTTAATCAAGGTTAATTATTGACATAGTATTCCAACGTTACTTGTGATTACTCATGCCAGAAAGTGTGTGAATAACTTTAGTTGACTTTGTCTGATTTCATGTTGCAGGCATTATGCATTATGACATTTCCTTCCAAAAAAGTCCTTCAGTTCTGTTTCAATTGTTCCCTAAAATAACTTGAACTTTAATCTGCTTTAACAAATAAAGCCTTATTTCTTGACTACAGACATTTACAGCTTGACAGCATTGTGGAAAATCCTTGCTTATCTGGGACATCCTCAGGACTGGTGCATAAAACACAGCAATCCAGATCACTCTGGCTCAGCAGTCATAAGTTTCCCTACAGCAACTCAAATAGCATTAACTACCCATATTTAGGTAATTAAATTATATTCCATCAGGTCAAGACATTTGTTCAAATCACTCTCAAGCAGGGCAAATTCCTACATTTGTTGTGAACAGCTCCCTAGGCACTTTGCAGACTTTCTTGCCAAGGCATAGGATTCAATTCCCTAGACACAGGTGCCTAGCACCATTTTGGACCCCCCTGAAGTGTTCCCTGAAGGAGGTGTATATCTTGGATATACAATGTGACATGTGCCAGGCTTGTACAGATATCTTGGTAAAACTCAGAGCATCTCAGATAACACCTCCTACCTATGTTTAGGTATGTTTAGGCAACAAATTCGCCCAGATTTTCATAGTCTTGGCACTTAGACACTGGAGTTTCCTAGGGACACCTATGATATATGCCAGTGTATAAGTGTTGGAAAGCAATCCCACTCCTAATAATGTAAGGCATCCCTAAAAAGTTTCTTTAAATTCTCCAAGCATTTTTGTAGCCTGCATCAATTTCTTTAATTTCATAATTCCATTTAATATGTCAAAGATATTGTAGCATGAAGAATGGCACTTTGCTAAGAGTATCCTGGGAAATATGAAAAAAGAGCCAGTGACCTTCTGTGATAGAGTGACTACATGGGCAGACAAGGGAAGAGCTACAGGTGTAATTTTTCTGGACTTCTGTAAAGGCTTTGACACAGTCCTCCACAACATCCTTCTCTCTAGATTGGAAGGAGTTGGATTTGATGAATAGACTGTCAAGTGGATAAGAAATTGGTTGGACAGACATATCCAGAGTGTAGTGGTCAATGTCTCAGAGTCGTCATGGACATCAGTGACCATAGTCTTCCTTTCTTGACTTCTAGAAATCTGGAAAATTTGGAAATTTTAACAACAATATATGCAAAGCTATGGCTTTAGTTCCTGTGTTTTTGGTTCCTGAAAGCTGCCTTGATCCATGCCATAATTTAAATTAGCATAATGGTGCTGTTAATCAAACAGGTTTGCAACAATATCTAGGACGCATTTTACTGGTTGATAAAATTAAACAGCCATCAGAGTTAGGAAAGAAAAAGGTGACAGTAACCTTTCTGCTGGCTGTTGCTGGGCAAATCCCCATCAATCTCTTTAGAACAGAGTTACAACCTGTGCAACATCATGCCCAAGCAATTAGGAGCAGTCACAGTGGCTGGTTTGTAAGTTATTGGGCTATGTCTAAAAATGTATCTAAAAGGTATCACATTTTTCAATGCATTCTAAGACTATACATATCTATGAAAGGTCTCCCCAGCAGTCATCTTCCACTACTCCTGCAGCAGTACAGGATTCTTTGATCATCTTCTTTCAGCAACCCTACTGTCTGATCCATTCTAAGCTATTTTGTTTCAGTTTCCAAAGTTTCAAACAATTTTGATCTTCTAACTCTTAGCTCTTAATACTATCTTTGCTTCAACATTCAGCTATTCTAGACACTTAGAATCATATCTAATAATATTTTGGCTTCATGGGCTAGCATTTCCACTGCACCAGATAATTTAACCCTATTCGTCACTCTGTTAAGTCACTAGGGTTTTTTTTTTTCTGAAACAGTACTGCACCTCTTAATTTCTATTGGGTGCTTTGCTTCTTTGCTATACAATTCACTCTGCCACTGAAATTATGATTTAACATACCTTTTGTGTTTAAGATGAGAAGGTTGTGTGGAAAGTACAAGCAAGCAATGCTTCCTCTAGAATATAATTTGAAACTTTTTTTCCCCCAATAAGTCCTTAGGGAATAATGAGAAAATCATATGTGTTAGAAAGGTAGCTAAGAGGAACATGTAATAAAGATTGTGGAACAAAACTTGCTAGAGAGAATTTTTATGAATTAACATTAGGAAGTACCTTAACTAGTACAATATTAAACTCAATTTTGCCTGGAGGTAGAATAAGGACAAAGCTATTAAGAAAATGTTGATCCATTTTTAAACACCACTGACCTTTCCAAGATTTATGTTTTGCACTGGGTATATTTCTATGTTTTCTTACACAGTGCTATTTTATAATGTATGCAAGGATAGAAAGGATCATACTAAAGCAGGCATAATTTACTCATTATTCATCACTTGGAGATTTTTTGTTTCTGGATTATCTCCAGACTGATTTCTAACTGAAAAGTGTCCTCATTTTCAATTTCTTAGGCTATAAGACTCTATAGATTAGAGTATATAAACATACATTAAATATATGCAGATTAAATTGTTTTGAAGCAGTAGAAGACCTAGTAGGCATAACAAATTCCCACAGGCAATTATTGCTGACTACACTAGTGACAGTAAAATGTTTAAATAACATATTTACAACTCTGTGTTACATTTCTGAATTACAACACCTTACAACACAGCACCATAAATATTTCTGGTTTCAATTAGGCTAGGAGATGAAAGGTGATTGCAGGTTTTTAAAGTTCATTAAATAAGTGACCTCACATTTTTAATTAATTCAGTCATGACATACTGCAATCTATTATTGATAAAGTGTTCCAATTTGGATTTATTATTAGCCTTTTCTGTACTTTAAGGTTTTTGATAAGTTTAAATACTGTTGAAATTCATATTTTAACTGTAATTAAAAAAAAAGTCCTGTCCTGTCTCATTCTTAAATTTGTCCTTTGATGACATTTGATGAGACGATCTATATTGTGACTTCAGGAGTTTGATAGATCTATTCCAGAAATGGAAGTGAGGAACTTTCTCTTCTGTTATTATTTGAAGCAATGTGTGGAAGAATAAAAATCACAATTTAGCCTCATGCAGATGGTCTCAGATACCAAGCTATCACAAATTGCTCTGACACATATATTTGGGCAAGTAACATTTACGTGCTTAATATTAGGTAGGCTGAGTTTAGTCTTGGACTCAAAAACTGAAACTCAATCCATTTAATTTTCTGAATTTTGTGTCATTTCATAAATAATGTGTTGTAACTCTACATTAAACTACTAATAATAATTTCAGTCATATTATTTTGAGTCTTATCTAGACAAAGTAAATTTTTGTAACACCGCAAGAGCAAAATGCAGGAGTCTTTTCAACCCACCAATGCCTTTGAAGTTATACAGGAAAAGCATATTATTATGCAGGTTTATAATTTTTAAGATCATCTTCATGATTTGAGCTCAGAAATTTCACTATGCAGTAGATAAATTAAAAGCTGAATACTTAGATCTGAGCATCACATTCCTAAGACCTGTTTTTAAGTTAGTAATAAGAAGATTAAAGATTTTTATAATGGGATATAATGGTATTGAGAAAGTTTGTCAAACTGCTGTTTTCAAGGCTGTCTACTACTGTAGCACATACTACTACTACTACACAGGTACAGGAAAATCAACATTTAGTACTAGCTTATATCCAAGCTATATATTCATAGTGTAGATGCTATTGGATATAATCTGTCTAGAAAGTATATAACATATACCTTATATAATATAGATACACAATCTAGAAATTTATACGCACACACATATAAAAATGTTTGTAGTTTTTGTCTTATTATAAATGTGGCACACCACTGTTTCATTTCGTTTTTTGAGACTGACTCAGTTTCCCTCATCACTCTATTGTTGATGTCTGAGAAACCAAAAAAATGTAACATATCCGACCATGCAAAGACACAGTCTGGTGACAAGCGTGCAAATGGGTAAAGGCAATTTTTCAACTTAGGGTGAGTAACAGAATGGTTTTCATTAGACGGGACCTTTAAAAATAATCTAGTCCAAACCCCCAGTTATGGGCCACAACATCCTGCAGTGGGTCAAGTTGCTTAAAGCCTATTCAGCTTGATTTTGAAAAATTCCAGTGGTGGGATATCTATAACCTCTCTGGGCAATCTGCTCCACTGTCTCACCACTCTTGCAATTACAAATTTCTGTTTAAACCTCTTCCAGTTCTGTTGCTACATGCCCAGATTAAAAAAAAATTCTTCTGCCAACTTTCTTATAAACACTTTTAAGTATGAAGAGGCTACATCAAGATGTCCCCAGAGCCTTCTCTTCTCCTCAACCTTTCCTCATTGGTGATGTTCTGGACTACAAGCCATTTTTTAGACTTGCTCTTACAGGTTCATGTCTCTCTTATACTGGGGGCCTCAAAACTGGATGATAGAGGTGAGGCCTCCTGAAAGCAAAGTGGAGGAGGGAGAATCACCTCAATCAACCTGCTGGCCACATTGCTTTTTGTGAATACCTGGCTTTTTATGACTGGCTTTCTAGGTGAGAAGCACACCTTGCCACAACTCACATTTAGTTCTTCATCCACCAACACACCCTAATCCTTCTCTGCAGGGCTGCTCTTGATCCATTATTTCACAGCCTGCATTATTAGTGGCAATTGCCCATTCAGGTACAGGACCTAATTTTATTGTTCCAGTAGAGATACTTGAGGAGCTCACCCAATATTGATCTTCCTTTGGGCCTAGAGACATTGATCATAACAGCTCTTTGGATGCAGGCTTTCAACCCACTTCCTTATCCATCTAAACACTCATCTCTTCCATTCAGGGATAAGAATCCTCTCTGCAAATTATTGTAAAAAATGGAGCATTCCTATGTAGGGAGTGATAGCAAAAATCCAAAGAAGGAACTTTGTAGTGGTGAGCCCTCTGTACTTCTGTGGAAAGCATCTCTTTTCAGAGGAGGCACAGTTTTAACCTCTCAGAGAAATTAGACAAAGTAGAAAGACAGTGGGGAGTAGATGAAAAATAAAATAAAAGCAATATATTTTTGAAGCCGTGTATCTTGATTGCTTTGTGATACTTTTTTCTATGCCTGTGTTGTGAAATTATAAAATAGAATAATCTGCATCTCTTCAAAGTCCATAGAGAAGCATAGCCTTTGTATAGAGGGAAAATATCAAAATTCCTTGGGGACAACTTGCATAAATCTCTAGACATATTTCTGCCTTAAATCAACAGGAATTTTATTAGCACTACATCAATTTCCCAGCAAGTGAACAGATGACCATGTGGCTTTTGAAACATCTGTGTGCAAATGTGAGAATGAATGGTTGCAGGAGACTTAGCAACCTAATCAGTTTTGCAATAGGAGGTCATTGTAGAGTCTGATTCATTGTGACTTTAGATCTCCTATTTTTTGACAAACAAATTCAACAGAAACTTTGATTGCATTTCACCATTTAAGAGAGGAAAAAAAAAATGCTTCATTTACTCAGCTATTTGTGAAAATTCCTGGGAAAAAAGTAAAATTCACCCCAATAATTTGACTGCATTAACAGATTACTCAAACTTTATGTCACTTCTCGCTAGCCAAAACATAAAGCTAAAAAAAAAAGCAAAAAATGACAGAAAAAAAGCACCAAAAATGCAGGAAAACAAAACAAAGCTGTGGTGTTCTCTCTCTACCTAAACATGCTATAATGGAGCTAATCTGAGATTCACTTCTGATCTGACATTTATCTGAAGTGAAATGAACCATTTTTAGTTTGTTTCTTATGCGGTTTGGTAAAAAGCACTTTGTTACTGCTTTGAAGAAAAATCTGGAGGCACATGAAGCAACCAACAGATTCTTGCTCACCACTTTGGTTAATTTTAGTTGAGCAAACCAGTCACAGCAAAACAGAAAAAAACCCAAAACCACAGGAGCGCTCAATCATTTTTGAGTAATGATCCTATTTGCTTTTTCTTAAGTTGAACTTCCAGAAAGCAGTGGAAATAATGTGTTAATACAACATTTGGCTAGTATCTGAAAGTGTAGCTTAGATGGCTTTATCCTTGATAAAAATGTAGAACATTTTCAAAATGTTATGTGGGTGTCTGATGAGACTAATGGTGAAGTTGTACCAAATATGAGTAAGACTATAGTAATAGGGCATTATAATGGAAAATAAGTGCAGAGACAATAGTACTCCTACATAATACCTTTAAAAGATTGTATGCAGCTTTCATGAAGATATTAATAATATATTTGTGTGTAGATATTTCTACATGGATACAGATAAAAGCATATGCATATATATATATATATTTATATATTTATATTGCAAAACAATTAAGGTGATCTGCATGATATAAATCATTATGGTAATGACAAAAGAATAGAGTTGTCCCTTAAAAATACAGCTGAAGAGGAAAAGCATTCAATTAGTTAGTAGAAAAAAGAAAAATATCATAACTACAATAGCTGCAGTGTAGTAACATTAATAATACAGTAACACTCACATAACACTTTTCATGGGCAGAGCAGACCACACAGCAGCTTACCTGCAGGTATTGCAGAAAGGCTGCAGTACCAATATATCCATCTTACAGAAAATGAGGTCTAGAGCTGTGAAGTTCCTTGTGAACAAGAGACAGAACCAGGAATACCAATAGGCCTCAAGATTCCTTCCTCTATGCTGCCTTTATAGCTGTTAATTCAGTTCTTGCCATAAATTTAGAAATAAACCACAACTACTCACAATAAAAAAATAATGAAAATTTTGCTAAGCATTTTTCCAAGAGTCATAATTTTTCACAATCTGCCAGTTGTTGGCTTAATATTAGTTTCAGCCTGTTACTAAGACAAGAAGCTCACATGATGCAATAAGCATATGATACTGAATGTTTAACTTCAATCAGAAATTTTACAGAACATTTTGCCCTTTGCTGTTTGATATACCCATGTATAAGCATGACTTCCTTTGCCATAGATTTGCAAATCTCACTCTATACATATGAGTGCATGTTAGTCAAATAAGTGCAGTTACAAAAATTATGAAACAATGTCTAAGCTCAAGTGATATTTATTCTTAGGAAAATAATGCGCTAGAATTTCTATTCATAAAGCTCTGTGGTGGTTCAGGAATAATTTACACCACTTTTTGATTAAGCCATTGTGTCCTAGGCATAGAAAACCTAAGCCAGTTTAGGCATAATGCTAAAAGATTTTTTTATGATGCAAAACAAATAATATCTTTTAAATTCTTGCTACGAGAATCTGTAGTATCATTTGCTTCAGCAGATATTTTTATTTAGATTAGAAAATGTATGTTTTATCTAGTAAATTTTCATTATTTGGTAATTTCTAGTAAGTGTGACAATTTATGTTACTTACAGTGTTTATATGTTCCAAGGTGCAGCATGGTATTTTATCAGATATATTGTCTGGAGTTTGGTTAGGATGGAGTTAATTATTTTACCAGTAACTGGTACAGTTCTGTGTTTCAGATTTACCATGAGAATGTTGATAACACAGTGATGTTGTGTTTGTTGCTAAGTAGTACTTTATCTAAGGCACAAACTTTTCAGCTTCCCATGCTCTGTCAGTGAGCAGATGCACAAAAGCCAGGAGTTAGCACAGCCAACCAAAGGCTCTCCTATACCACAGAAAATCATACTTTAATTATGAAACTGTTCTTATTTCAACCCATGTGCTTTACTTTTTTTTTTTTTTTTTTGGTCTCTCCTCCCTATCCCACCACAGGGGCTGGGAGGAGGGAGGGGAACAAGGAGCACCTGTGCAAGAGAGTGGTACTTTGTTGCTGGCTGGGATAAAACCAAAATTTATGCCTACCTGAAATGCATTTTAACGGCCTTTATAGACTAAAAATTCTCAGCACTAAACTATGGAGTTAATATTAAATAAATTTATCCTTCTTGAATTTCAATAAGGTTTTTGATCACCTTTAGTCCTTTAATATCTGGTGATGCTTGGTATAAGATTAGCTCTTCTTCAGTAGTATTTTTCTAACTAGTTTCTACATTCCATGTTCAGCCCATGGGTTTTTATTTCTTCTTAAGTGTAGTTTGTCACACTTTTGCCATTCTTGATTTCTTGATTTGTGAAACATATTCTAGTTTCTAAGTGAGTTTTTTTTTAGCTTGATATTTCCAGGTAGTTTGAAAAGTATTTAATGGTAAGTACTTTATGCTTTGTTTTCTCTTCAGAGATTACAATACTTGGATGCTTGTTAAGAACGAGATAAGCATAGCAAAAAATTGAGTCTGTCATTAGACAACAAACTTTTAATGCACTTCAATGGACAGTACCAATTACACATAGTACTCTATTTTTTTATGGAGTTTGTAAGTGCTTGAAAAATATTTTTATTTTTAACTTAGAATTCCTGAACCATCAATTTTTTTGCAAAATGGGGCACAAAATATCCAATTCAGTCTTCCTTCATTTTATTAAAAGTGTTGAAACTAGTACAGTTTGACTACTCAAAAGTGTCTTTGTGACTTTGCATGTTGCAGGCCACATGTTATGTTTCTGAGATTAGGACTTGTTGGTCTATATTTATTGTTTTCAGCAGATAATTCCACTTAAAGAAAAAAATAAAACAAATAAAATAATTTTCACAGTGTGAATTTTATCTGAAAAACAAAAATACTTACATAATACAAAAGTATTCTATATCCTGCCATTGTTTTGCATTCCTATATTTTCTGTGACCTGCATTCACTTTTGAAAGGGCTTGATGCACCTCAGTTTTTATTTCTGTTTTACAGATCAAGTATCACTTGTGTTCAAAAGATTACAGACATGATTTGCCTCCAGATGCCAACAAACTGTGTCAATAACCAACTCACTACATTTTTGTTACATCTTTCCTATTTGTTTGTTTTATTTTTTTTTTTTTAGGTCTAGGCACAGTGTCTTTCAGCCATTGTCATTATTTTCTCTATAAAACTTTTACAGAATACAAAGACACACAATTGTGTTGTAACAAAACACCATCATCTGCTATGACTCATGCTTCTGTCAGTATTGTAAAGACCAGGTCACCTAGAAACATAACTTTCCACACTTTTAACCTTCCATTAAAAGTATCTGGATCATTCTGACCTGCCTTTATTAATGTAGGCTTTTTCCTAATCTTTTCTTTCTCTCATCTTTCACTAAAAATCAGACCTCAAGGATGAATTCCAAAGGTGCTAAGTACCTGCACTTTGCATTGATATCAAACTATAGATCACTAGGATTTATTTTTAACATATAATTAATTTATTTGCCGCCGAATTTTTGCAGACCTTGTGCAATAATTTTAACTATTAAGTCAAAAGATAGCCCAAAAAGTGGTGAGCAGTATTTTCTCCCACCAGAATGCAGAACCTAAAATGAACATGAAAAATATTGCAAGTCGAAGTCATGTGGAATCTCACAGGACTATATTTGTGATACAAAGTTTCTATCCAGTATATTATTTTTTCACCACAAAGCAGAAACGAGGATTTTCAGTTTCTTAGTTTTCTCAATTCATCTGCCTAGGAATTCATATACAGTCAAAGTAATCAGAAAAACAACTCCTGGGAGTCTGGTCTGATAAAAAAAAAATATACATTGATTTATTTTTTTTTTCTGCTTTCCTCATCTTTTCCTACCTCAGTAGTCACTCCCTGACAGCCGTCACAATTGCTTACCCTTGCAAGTTCCTGTATATGTGTCTTCTATAAATGTGTCCTGATGAAAATTGTTAGACATTCTTTTCCCTTCATTGATACAAAGGGTTCTCATTAAAAGTTTTATGTCCAGATGTCTCCACATCTTCCTCTTTTTTAAAGGTGTCCATGATTTACTATAAATTGAAAGCTGACGAAGTTTCTGAGCCAATAATAAGCAGAATGAAACACAAATATATTGAATTAAATGACTCAAATTCTTCTTGATTCTGTAATATAGTTACTAAAACTTTGGAAGTTCTCATTACAATTTTCTTAATCTAGATTGTGATTGCTGAAAATTTCTGATTGCAACTAAAGTTTCTGAAGAGTTGCAGAATATTTTTATTGAGAACTGAAGAATACTAAAGACAAAAATGTTGTTTCAGACAGAAATAGAACTGGGAGATGTGTCCAGCAGCAAGTATCTATGATGGAAAAATAATATTTTATAACAAATAATGTTTGTTATTGCCACATAGGGCAAATTTAGAGAAACCCTGTTCCTGTGCTTGGATATGCCCTTTAATAAGAGTTGCACATTTTCATGGCCATATGTTTGACTTCAGAAGCCAAATTTTTGGAGCTCTACCTAACATTGTAGAAAAGCTAAACTCTTGGGTAATTGCTAAGCAGAATAATCCTCGTGAGAGTTTTGTCCTTGACACTGATGTTAGCCTTAGAGATTAGGTGAGCCCTTCAAGAGATATCTCCTTCACATTGATCTGATTGAAAGAGAAACCTGTAAACTAGCTTTCAATCTCTTTATCTTCAATGCTGTGATTAAAAGAAATCCATAAGCACTATCAGAATCTGCCTCTTTTCTCAGTCAGATTGGCAAATTCCATTAACTTTGCTGGATGTCACTGACATCAATCTCTGTGGATTGAAGTATTGAACAAAAATGGCTGAGGTTTATCGCACCTTAATGCCGTTGAGTGCAGATGCATACCCAGGACTCAGAAATGTTGATCCATTCAACTCAGGTCTAGTTTCTTTTTAAGAAACTAGGATAGAATCCTTATGACGGGGAAAAACAAAATAAAATGCATAGTTTAATCTTTATTTTTTTAATGGTTTTGGTGCAAACGATTGCCTCAACTTTTTTGTGTGTGTGTGTGTGTGTGTGTAAATGGTAGATGCCTCTTTAAATGTCTTGCAGAATTTCCTATTTCAATAGCATCTCAAGGGCTGGATGTTCTTTTTTGCTTTTCTCTCTCCTATAAATATCACTGTTTTCTTGAAAAAAGTAAACAAATACAGCAAACAAAGAAATAATCACACACACCCTTTTTACCTCTTAGTGAAATGTAGGATCCTGCTTACAAAGAGTGAAGGCCAGAAGACTGCCAAGAACAGAATGTGCATAGCAGGTGACTCATGTTAAATCAAACATCATTGATTAACTCCACAGGAATCCTGAAATCAACTAATATTTACAACAGTCTGCCACACCAGTGATTGATTATGGCTCAGCTATAGCCAAGTACAAACATTTATGGAAAGAAACAAGATAGAGCTATAGATAGAATGGGACAACACACAAACACACACTCACACACACACAGATTCCCAAAAGTAAAACAACCACACTAAACCTAAAACCAAGATGACTGCAGCCAGCAAATACTACCTTGTTAAGAAGTTAAAGACCTAGGAACAATTTTAGCAAACAAAAATGCTCTAAATTCAATGAACAGGGTATGTCTTTTTCTCTGTGTACTGGGGAAAAAAAATAGATGGCCATTGTTATATACATAATTGCTTTTCCCTCATTCTTACTCTAAACAAGTGCTGTTATACTTGATATATCTTAACAACCCAAAATTCTTCAATGCTGGTTTGAAACCCTAATCTGAATTAGTTAGGTTTTGATCCCTATCTACATGTTCCAGGAAAATGAACATCACTTAAAGAGTTATGCAATCTGACACATGAGATATAAATAAAGCTATTTTAAAATCTTTATTTCAGTACAACAAAATATATCAGTGTCTTTGAAAAAAGAGTAGCCATTTATTGTTTCAATGGATGGATATGGAAATGATTTTTAATCCTAGTTTACCAAGACCATTTAAACTTCCAATATTTTCTTCTTCCAACCAGTTAGCTTTAAGTTTGTCTCATTTCTGCTAGAGTTCTAAGGCTCAGATCTAAATTGCAATAAGCCATAACCTTTTAATCTCCTAATGTTTTAAAATGTATCCTGCAATGAAAATATTATGTATAAAAGAGAAGGGGCACACTTTAAAATATTAATGAAAATAATAATAGAAATAAAGCTGCAGTTCAACTCAAATAAATGAAAACTGTCTTGCATTTTAATAGTACCTTTGAGCCTGAGACCCATTCATTTGCATCATCATATGTAGGAAATATTTACCAGTAAAAATGGTATAGAGCTATGTCTCAGGAGTCATCACTGATTGAGTGATGAAACATGTCTTGAACTGATCCATGACTAAAAATTAATTCCTCAAGCCAACAAAATCCTTTCTCTGATTTCTGTAATCAAAAAATTATCACTGTAGAATCAAAAGGTTGTGCATACATCCAAAATTCAACATGAAACGGAGGAAAAACAAACTAGTTGGAATTAATGAAATACGTAGATTTCACTGAAGGACAGCTGCAAATTTATTTTCAGTATTGAAATTTTAGCTGATAGCTTGAATTTTGTTCACCCAAAGATTTTTCTGCTATTTTGTCTTTCAGGACAAGTGCTAATAATTTTAGTAAAGTAATATCACACTGACTTATTTGACATAAGCATATCTCTGTTTTTGACTCCATGCTAAGATTACTGTGGAATTTATACACAGAGTTTACCAATTCAAAGGTTCATGACTTGAAGGAAACATTCTGCTCAGGCTTGTCTTTCTACAAGCAGGTTGATTATAAGCAGGTCGATCAACCATTATTTTCAATGTCCCCTGAAACTTTAATTTTAAGACTAGACTTCAAATGCTTACAAAGTCATTTATTCAGACTTTAACAAATTAAATTAAGTTACCTCAAGCTGAAACTCTTATGGTGCTAGGGGTACTTTTATCTTCCAACAAAAATACTTTAATGAATCTAAGGAGAAGTTCTGTGGGTTTCATGTTTTGGGGATTTTTAATGCTAGTATTTCTGGCAATCTATTCTTTGGAATGCTGTTATAGGAGAAAGCTATTGGATAGGGATTTGAAATCTGGCAGCAATTTTTTTTTTTTTTTTTTTTTTTTTTAATTCTGGTGAAAATTTGTCCTTGTTTGACCTAGTTACAAGCCTGAGAAACACTGTAGTTTGTGTATTCTTAGGATAGAGTTCCAAGAGGTTAAGTGTTAAAACCTCCATAAGTTTTGGTAAGTACTCTAAAGCTTTCTACAGCTATTAGAAATGTGCAAGCTGCCACTTGACATCTGGCCAAGCATTCCGGGTGCAAATCCATCATGCTCTCCTCTAGTGACCATTCTGGGTGAATCTGAGATCTGATTGCAGAAGAAAAATCAGGAGAGAAATCAAAGTGGGTTTTTTTGTGTGCTTTCGATAATTTCCTGCCAGAGAAAAATGATGCTAACTTTGAACATGCTTAAATAAAAAAAATGTAATTCTACAAGTTTAACATCAGCTGCTACTCAACTCTGGGGAGTTTTATGTGAGGTTTAGTGGTTTTGTTCTACTTCTGTTTAAAATCTCAGAACCTTAAAAACACAGAATCTGGAAGTTAAATGTTCTATAGAATTTGGAGACAACGAGAAATCAAAAGAGAAGGAACAAGATACAGGCTCACTTTACAAAAAAATTACTTGCTATTGGAAACTTTATTTGCTAATTTATATAGTCATTGTGAAATGTCATTAAAAGCTTCTGGATATATTAATTTTCTGAAGAGAAAATAAGAGGTATTACATTAGAGTTGATTTGCAATTCAGAGTCATCTTCCTGTGGCAAATTTTGAGATGTCAAAATTCAAATAGGTCTCACAGTCTAAAAAGAAATTAAATCTTAATTATTTATTTAAAGTGAAATATCCACAAACTATTTCATCCCGCTATTATCTATAATTAAAATATTATTTTAAGTGCATTTATAAAAATAACAGCAACACATTCATAGTATTTTAACCATAAAATAAGTCATAAAAGTGATGACAGTAGTATGTTTCAACCAATAATTTAAAAATAAAAGAAAGACCATTTTATGAATGATGATCTAAAAGTAAATTTAAAAAAAAAATCACCATCTTTATAGCTTTCTGAGAAAGAGTTTTGCTTTATTTAAATTTATTCATAATAATGAGTCAATATTTTCCATTTTGTGGAACTTTAGCCTTGTGTTCTCATTCCATTAAGGCTCATAAGAAGATTGTTTTAAACAAAGCCTTTATCAACACACATGGCTCAACTAGAATGTGTCATATTTTGTGTCCCCCATCTGCAGTAAAGAATAAGACACTCTTTCAAATTCCAGTAATTTTCAGTCACAGAGACCCTTAGTTTGCAAAAACTTATGTATTTTTTCTCACTTCTACAAACTGTGCCTATAACCAATGACATAAAAATTATTCTATTTGTCTGAGCCCACTTATTTTCTTCAGAAAGGTCCTTTTAAGATGATCATTACAGTAGTGGACTTCTCCCCTTTTCTGGTCTTTTTATTTTTTCACAATTTCAGCAATTTAATAGATTTAGTGAAAAAACATAAGAAGGGGGAGAAAATAGATTTAGTGAATTATGTAGTGGAAAAGGTGTGGGGTAAATTTGATCCAAAATAATGATAGAAATAACAAATATTATTATATTTTATAAAAATATTATATAAATACAACAGAATTCATTAATAAATAACTTAATGTTTATTATATTATTAATAATTATTAATAAATATGAATATCACGTTAACATTAAAAATTTTATATTTTTATGAATAAAACCAATAATTATCCATAAGGAATCATGTGAAGGTTTGCAAAAGAGCTCATTTATCCAAAGAGTACTGCTCAGAGCTGAGTTTGTCTGCTACTTTAAAAAAAAAAATTGGATAAACCAGTGAAAAGAGCCTTAGTCTGTCTTGTTCTAGCTGAGGAGCTACTAAATATCAGTCCATGACTGCTTGCTTTCACTTGTTCCCCTTCTGTTCGTGCCATTCCAGGACTCTCTGCTGCAGCCAGTTATCTAGTTACTCAGTGGTAAAACTGGAAGAAAAGGACTACACCAAGAATATTTTCAGACCTGATAAGGTAGTTGAAGTGAAAAATGGCTTGGGCTGAAATAGAATCAAAAAACTGATCTTCTACTTTCAAGGTAAAAGTTCCAGCCATCAGGATAATTAATTTTCCTAGTCTGGGCTGGTTAATGAAAATGACTGGGATTGTGCCACTTTATGCTCGACAGAAGAATTTGTGGGGAAAATCAGTCCACTGTCTATAATGTCTGAAGGGAGCACAGACAGACATCTGTATGGATCAGGACAGACTTTGCACAGGAAATTCCTCACCAGGCTGCGTCTCCTCTATCTGTGAATGTACTCCTAATGCTGATACCATAGACATCACAAGGAAGACAGAAATACTGGGTAAATTTGTTTGTGCTCTCTTTGCATCTACCTCAAAATAACAAAGTAAAATAAGTAAAATAATCCATGCAGACCTGAACTAATTGGTTTCTGCTATTAGCTCTAGCTCTTTGACCCCCTGACACCTGGCTCACTGATCAATGAATTACAATCATGTCTTAAGAATCTGATGATTTTACTCTGAAAAGACTATAGTTTCTTCCTGCTCCCTTTCCCAATAAGAAATCAAGTCTTAGAAGCTAAACACAGCCTCAGAAATTATGCACTATCATGTTTTGATCTTCAGCATACTCACCCAAAACTGAAATAGAATTCAGCTCCAGATTGTAAATACCTAAATTTAGTAGTCTACAATCTGGAGCTGTATCCCATCATTAAATATAGATTTGTGCAATCTGGAATCCCACTCCTTGTTACAGAAGTGTAAAATCCAGGCTTCCAAACAAAAGCTATTAAGGTATTAGAAGGAAACTTTGATGAGCTAAGATTGAAGTACCCACATTGCATAATTTAAAAATTTAGTGATTGAGAGGATTACACATAAGCAAGTGACAGCTTACTTAGAAGGTTTGTATAAATGCAACACATGCATTTTTATATATAAATAGAAATTATGGAACCAACACTGACATTTTCCATAAAGGAAAATTCACATCATGTTAATTCAGAGAAAAAAAAATAACAAAAAGACACTTGAGAATAAGGAAAAGGGCTTGGAAAAATGGCAATATGGGAAAAAAAATAAACCTAGAGGTGTATTCACTTCAGGCAGCATTTAATCTCATCCTGTCATATCCTTTATCACAATAAGATGATTGACATGTTTATTTTAAACTCCTGTATTTATAGTGATTTCCAAGTGTAGAGACACATATTCCTTTCATAATTTTTAAAATGCAAAAAATGGTGGAAAAATTGTCTTCTATAAAGATTTAACAAGATTAGGTGCCCATGGGCATTTAAACACAAAGTAGATACCTCCTTCCTCTGTATGCCACAAATATATCCCTGTGCACATTCTTGAATGCAGAACTGTTGCAAAATAGTCAGATGCAATGTAGGAAGTAAAAAAAGTAAAAAAAACCCAAAAAAGAACCAAAAACCTGAACTGTAAAATCTTGGTTAATTTGAGTTTTGCTGTTACTAATGAAGGACCTCAAAGTTTTCATCAACCTACTGAAAACAACATTAGGACTTGTCTAGTCTTGTCTTGATCTGACATGATTTGAGCCAGGCTAAGGTGTACTAGCAATTGTCTAACAGTGAAGACAGTATATCCTTAATTTGCCTTGACATAGTCCTAGTTTATGACAATACCAAGTTTGATATTATCTGTGTGTGGTCTCCAATTGAAACGTGCTGTAGAAGGGTACAGAAACAGGATGGTAACAGAAATCAGATAATACCTGACTACCCATTTATTACAGGTAAAAAGATCCTGAACGTAAATTACTATCCAAAACTACCAAGTAGGTGTTGACCCAAAATGTATAAAAGAGAAGATAATTGCAAACATTATCACTTATAGATACAACAGTTTCAACTGTGTATCTGTGTAAATCAGAGATTGTTGTGAAGGGAATATTAAGAAGTGATAAATCAAAACAGTTTCAGACTTCCAAACATAATTTTACAAGACTAACATTGACTAACTACACCCACTACCAAAATGTAGTTTGAATATTTTTATATTTTAAGTCATAAACCTTTAGAGGTTTATCTTACATTTTCTTTGAACATCCAATATTCACTGCTGGTGCCACACCTTCCTGATTGCAATGGTCCTTGATGGTCTTAATCATTGCCCTGATCAGGCTGAAAAGTCCTTCAAGGAGAGAATGCAGAGGAGCAGTGTGTGTGTGAATTTTTTGACTTCATGCCTCAATTTGGGATCTTGTCCTTTTATTAGGTAGCTAATTTCCTTTGCAAATGCCAGCCTTTGGCACCAGGTTTGGTGGGGTGAGATGGGGGCTGCTTTGTCATTCCTAATAGTTGCCTTATCCTGTTCCTTCATTTGTATTTTCTTTTTCATTTCATTTTCCTTTTTCCTTACTTTATTGATGCTCCTTTCCTTGAAGTAAAAGCTGTCTTATCCCATCTCTTTACATTGAGCTTCTTCAATGACCCACACTGGACTGTCACTGAGCTCTTTATGCCTCTGCAGCCTCTGCTTTTGATCTGTGTCATATTTACAAAGCCTTTTCTATTACCCCACACATAAGCTGCACATTATCAAAAGAGAAACTTCATACCAAGCTCACACAGCCAGTTCCCAGGGTAAATTGATAACAGCTGGCCAGGACTAGGGCCTTGCACAGTCACCCTAGGCATAGCCAATACAAGGGCTGGGTTCTGTCATGGACAATGGCAATCCTATTTTTCATGGGACCACTAACAGTAACAATGGCTCTTGAGTTATACTGTATTGGAGGCCATAAGCTTCTATTGAGAATCATAAGAAGCTTCTATTAGATTTTCTTTTGTATGCTTCTAATTTAGGAGTGAAGGAAGCATCTGCATTACCTTAGAAATCAGAATATACTGATTAATATTACTTCAGTTATGAAAAGAAATAAATTAAACATTTACATTATGCTTCAGCTCTGAAGCACTTTGAACACAGAATGGAATAGAAATGGGAGAGATTTCTTCTGAGGGTGTGAGCCTGATATAATCTTTTTTTTCATGTTTAATTTTTTTTTTTCTGTTTATGCTGTCAGGTCATAAGAATGAGATATGATTACTTAATTAAATACAGGAAACTTCCATATCTATATTAGTGTACAGTTTAGTTTATTTCATTAAAAGGAGATACTGAAGAGAATGTATTTTTACTTGGAGTGGCAGTGAACATCAGTAATGTCATTAGTATTTGTGTCTCATAGGCTATACCTCATGAAGGCATTCTCAGCAGCTTATATTTAATTATGTTCTTAAGCTTTTAAGTCAAATTTATATAAGATAATAAATTCATTATTCCAGGACATGACCAAAATCCTACATTTTACAAAGAACAAGTCCATTCAAATTTCTTACTGCGTGCTTAAAGGGATCACCACAAGCTGGAACATGCCAGATCAGTTCCTATCAATAAATACCAAGATCAATTTGTACCATATCAAGAATCATGTTCCATACAATACCTATTATTTTCTTTGGTTTCTTCAGCACAGATGTGATTCTATCTTTGAATGCGATTAATGTTAATTTTATACTGATGAGTGGTCTGATACTGTGGTACTGATAGTGGTCTGATACATATCCAATGCAAATTACCTTGGAAATCCATCATAAATTTATTTCCTACTTTTATTTTCAAAGACCCTTTTTTTTGCCTAACACATTCATTTGTGACTCTTAATGGTCTTCCTATAAAATGTGGATAAAAATCTTTTTTACACTGGTTTTATGATTTATTATTTCATTAAGTAAACAGGTTTACTGCTTAGTTTGTCTTTTTTATATATGACCTTAATAGAATATTCACCATCACATTTCAATGACTTGAAAGATGCAACAGAAAATGCTGAGCATCAATGTGCAGTTTTTTATTTTTATTGTGTCTGCTTTGTTCTCATTATCTTGTGCTACAAAAATTTATGTGAAATAGCAAGAAACAGTATACCACACTGTATTTCATATTTCACTTTTGGAATTAAGCAGAAAATTATGTTCAGGATATGATTAAGTTTGAATGATTAGGCTCTTTGAATGGGTTTACCTGGTTAACTTGAAATGTTCTTTTCAAAAAGCTCAACCATTCCTAGAGACAATAAATCATGTTTTTACCCTTCCAGTTTTACCCTTTTACCTCTCCCCAGTCCTGCTGGTGGGGGAGTGAGTGGCTGCATGCATAGGGCATAGCTGCTGACCAGGGTTAAAGCACAACAAATCCCTATTTCTCAGCACTAGAGAATAAATGTTGCAGAAAAGAGATGAACATTAACTTATTAGCAGTTTATCTACAATTAATATACATTACAGTATTTAATTCTTTCTTTCACTAGTCAACTTACAACAAATGAATGATCATTAATTTAAAAAATGGCTTGAGAAATAAAAATCAAAGATGGCAAATTTGGTTTTATTTTCAATAAATTTTTAGACAAAGAACAGGACTTTTAATTAATTGTTAATAACAAATTTTCAGTTGCTACTGCTTCAGAGGCATAGTTTACATTTACAAATTATTAATGCATTTGTTTATAAAAAGAATGCTCTTATGAAGCTGGTTTTTTCAATTGTTTTATCCTTAGAAATCATTAGATATTTTACAGTGTAGGATCTGATCTTCAAGGCCTTGCTCATCTGAGAAATCCTTGCTATGCAAGTAATTACATCCTCTGGTAAAATCACTGGCTGCATGAGCAAAATGTGCATGATTGACCTTTTTTATTAAGCTATTGCCTGCTTCACAAAATGGTGAAAAATCTAAGAGCTCAAGGCTTCAACATGTCAATCAGGTTTTTTCCATGGATTTCAGGAGAAGACAAGCAGGGTCTCAAAGACATCAAAAGAGCATTAACCATAATCTATATTACTGACTCTCAGAAAACTTTGACCCCACTCAGTCTGGAACTTTGTCTCTTGAAAATATACCAATTTGGTCTTTATTGAACATGGTGAACTTTGCTGTCACATTTCACCTGGAAGATATGAGCTTTTACAGTTCAAAGAACAGAACACAGCAGGTTAAACACAAACCTTATTTCTGTCTGTTAAGTAAAAATTTAATATTTATTGCCTCTTGTTAAATTTCACAATATGAATGGAGAGTACTCTCAGGGTTCAGAAAAAAAGGCAGTCAGATGTGCTCATATTCAGACTTGTTCTTTTCAGAAGCTGTTGGTTCTTTGTACATTTTTACACTTAAGAATATGTAGTTGACACAATATTCCTATATGCATGATAAGGAAAGGAAAAAATATAATTCTGGCTTGACTGACAGAGAAGTTTGAGGTACTGCAGTAGTATCTAGCATGTTCTAACTGTACCCTTTTTGATAGATAACCTCAAAAAATTCTTCATTCAGTTTTAACCCTTTAAAACTGTAATGTTGATAGTATAGTTTAACCTTATAAATCTTGAAGTCGCAAACAATTATCAAGGCCCAATCGTCTCAAATCTCACTAAACCATATGTTCCCTCTGAGAAAACCTAGGTAAAATGAATAATGATTTCCTTAGCAGCATTCTGTTCTCCTTCAGAACAAGAGCACATGAGTTATAGTCTGTCAAGGACAGAATTCCTACTCTGCACAAAACAGTAGTTTTGAATTATGTAATTTAGAAGATAGCCAAAAGTGCTTTGCTTGATACCATCTGGAAGAAGTCCATACATTACTTAGTATAGAAGAGGAAAAATTTTATTTTTATTTTCAGATATCTCCTTGATTAATGTTCCTAATATTACACTGATAAGATTATGCTGAAGGTTGTAGAAGCTACACATCACTTTACTTGACTTATCTAAAAGAATCTTAGCATTACTGGAACACTAAATAAAAGACAACTTATATTTTTCTGGTTTACACTCCTTTTGTGAAGAAGTTACCAATATTTGTGTACTTACAGTGCATAAACCCTATGTTTATGCCAAATCAAATATAAGAAATGTAGAACCTTTTAATTTAAACAATGAAAATATAAATAGATATACATACATACATAAATTCTGCATTTCATGTTAGGTTCTCAAAGGCAAATAGAAGACACACATACCCTAAACCACACGATAGAGGGACTTTTCAAATTTGCTTTTTTATTTGCTTTGCATTGTTTAAAGCAGTAAAGTATTTTCAGCAACCTTTTCAGAGATAGAGGTTTCAACATTCAGCTGTATCAAAATGAAGATAAAAAGGAATCCAGCTATATCATAGAAAATAAAATTCAGTGAATGTAAAAATTCAGTTCTCCAGCCAAATTTCTGAATTCTATAACACCTGTCTCACTTCTTCCTTATTCTTTGGATTTATTTAAGAAAGTTTTTTATTCTTCTTATTTTTTTGGACTCTGATCGTTAATATAGAAAACACAAAGAGCACTCCAAAATCTCCCAAACTTCCTGATTTAAATGCTTCAGTCAGAATTAATGGTTTAAGGAAAATATTCCTCTCTGCTGAAATCAGTTAACAAGTGCTCAATCCTCAGGGAAAGGTGTATTCACAGGTCAGTTGAAAAGTACCAGATGTCCAAAGCAGTTAACAATTTCAGAACTGAGAATCATAGAATTATGAAAAAAAGTCCGAATATATAAGAATTTGTCTAGTTCTTATACTTTGATGGTATTAAGTGAGCAATAAAAAGAAAGTTGACCACCTTGGGAAATTAAACAGGAAGACAGTCTTGTCTCTAAGGATGACAGAAAGTGTGGGAGCTTCTTGAGAGCTTGGAGGTCGTAGGGGGGCAACCTGCTATTCCTCTACTTCTCCCACCAGATTCTGAAAAAGTGCTTGAAGAGTAATCAGGAGACATCATACATAGCTATTTAATTCCAAATGTTTGAAACCTGGCAAAATTGCAAGCACTGAAAAACAGGGTCATAAAAATTGAGATTCCAGGAACATTAAAAATAGATGTCCCTACCCCCCTCACCTATGATCAACCAGAACAATAATTAGTTTTCCAGAAAATTGTGTGCTGGCAGGAAGATTTACTCCAGTCATCTGTTGAAACTGTGCCAAAAATAATCCTATAAAACTGATGGAGTAAAAAAGTTCCCTTGAAGTCCTCAAATCTCATTTCCATATCCTTTAGAATATTCAGGGATTCTGCTTTTGTGAAGTGCAGATGTTGCTCCTGATTTTTAATCAAATTTGTAATTATTAGTATTTTAGTTATAAATGCTCAACTATTTCTGAAGTTAAGATAAAGAATGGAGAAAAAAAGGCAATTAGGAAAGTTCCCAAGTTAATTTCATTCCAAAATATGCAAATCCCAGAACACTGCTCTCTCTGTGTTTTTTTTTTTTTTTGTTTTGTTTTTGTTTTTCTTTTTTTTTTTTTTTTGCTAAAACAAACTGGTTTTAACTTGTTTGCTAAACAACTATCCTCTGATGAATGACCTACCTTTCCTCTGCAGTGGGGATATCTGTTCAGCTGATGAGTCAGACCACAATGTCCAGCAAGATAAGTAAGCTTACAGGCATTTTGGCTGGTTGTAGGACACTTTTCTTGCAGTGGGTGCAAAGGGGGTCCAGGAATTCTCCTCCAGACAGTGGGACTGCATGGCAATGGTGGTGTCTTCACCACAGTCAGTGTCCAGCCTCAGCTGGAGTAAGAACCCTGGCACATTGGAGGTCCTGGGTCCCACACATCTTCAAAAGGAGGATGCCACCTCCCAAGGCTCATCTGTTGCTTTATCTGGAGCAGAGTGGAGTGACAGCAAGGGTGGCCCCACTTGTGAGGGAAGGCAATCAGACTGAAACATCAGGGGGGCTGAGTGGAGGTTTGTATGATCATCATAGAGACTGCAGAGACAGGAGGCTGAGCTAAAGAATGAAAAGAAAAAGGGACAAAAGATTATGCATGAATAACTGTGGATGCTACTCCCAAGACAGAGATGGATGGAGACCTGTGCTCTCTGTCAGCAGGAGAAAGGTTCCTTGGCTTCCAGATCTGAATTTACAGAATTCATTCATTGCACAAAATAGCCAAGGAAAGAGAAGGAACTTCATGGAAATAGATTTCAGAGTCAGCTGGGCCCAAATCAAGAATTTGTGCTGAGAGGAAGCAGCTGGCAATGGTGTTTTGAGACTCTGTTTTGCAAGAGATAAAAGCACCCACCTGCCAACCAGGACTGCTGGCCCAGGAGATTAATTCTTTGATGGGACTTGTATACAGAATGTTGCATAGAGGATGATGAGTCTCATGCGGCCTTTGGATTTTTGCTTATCCATGTGTGCACCATTAATACTGCTAAGGGAAACCTGGAGGAATCAGGAGTACAGAGAGATGAGGACAAAGATGGTTTTCCCCTTGTTCCCACGGATGATGGGAAAGCCTCAGGCAGAGGTTCCTGAGGTATCCTGAAATAACAAGCAGGCTAGTGGCATTGCCACAAGCAGTGCCTTGATTTTTTTTATGGCAGAGATTTCTAAGGAATAAGGACTGCTAGCAAGACATGATGAGATCTGCTTCACAAAGTGTGGATGAATCTTCTTGAAAACAGGACTTGCCAGAGTGCTGATGAAGACCATATATCATACATATCATCAGATGGTGATAAGAGCTTTCAGTTAAGTGAAGAAAGGTAAGACAAGGGTAAACATAGGGCAGGGTGATGGGTGTAAGGGAGGTCTTGTGAAAGATAAAGAACATTAGAAGCTGACCTGGAGTTCATGTGCACAAATTCACACAATTGATGCTGCCTGAGTGAAGAGCATTTACGATGCTGGCCCTGATGGTCTTCAAGACTCAGCTGAATAAAGACTTAAAAAAACTTGGTACAAAATCACTGTTGACCTTCCTTTGAAGCAAAATTGTATTAGAGACTTCTTGACATCCCTCCCAACTTGGATAATTTTGTAGTTCTCTTATTCTGGTAATCTATTGTAGGCTAACTACTGAATACAATACCTTCAGTTTCTTAAGTTCAGTGTAGTGAGAAAGTAGCATAATACTGTGCAGGACTCTGCAAACTATCAACAGAAAGACAAATAGACTTGCTAGTACACACTTTATTTCAACAAAGATCCTGATTCTTGTACATAACTTCTTCAGTTTGAGATTAAATTTTGAGATTTAAAAATTTAATAAATTCAGTTTGAGATTTATGGTTCGAGCAGAAAAGGTCTTAAATGAAGCCAAGACAATAGGATTGCAACACTTCTGCATAAGAACTCCATATTAGACAAGCTATTTTGAACTATTATACACTCTTTACACTGGTAGCCATCTTATCTCAAACAAAACAACAGATATTTGTACAATTTCAGTAGAACCTTTTTTTTTTTCTATGAACTTTGAAACAGTTCAAGTGGTTGGCCCTCCAGAAATAATATCACATGCAAATTCTGTGTAAAGTAGTATAAAATACTATAAAATAATACTTTACAGTTTATCTACCTTCACCTTTTAAAATCAATTGAATCTCAACATTCAATGTTCTTTCTTTGTGAAGCAGTGTTTGTACCACATTAACCCCCTTTCAATTCTATGTAAAATTTCACATTTAGGATGGGTAGCCCTGGTTCCTGCAGATATATGTGAACTACACTAGTAGATATCAGTAGTGATCCTCCACTATTTCAAGCCAGAAGAAGTCCTAAAAATTACTTTAGTGAGCTGAAATAATCTGAGTTCTGTAGAAGTGGTGAAAAAAAAAGTGAAAACTTTGAACAGGAATTTTACCACAATCAAAAATGAAACATATCTTCTAAGCTAAGTTGAAATTGACCTTTATAAAGTTGATAATCTTTATGATAATCAACTTGAATAGCCAGAGTTTTTGTTTAGATGATATATCTAAAAATGACTAATACTATACACGTGAATTGTCCCAGATGGTACAATAACATTCTCATCATGATAGCAGAGCTGATATTTAAGTGCTTTTAGAGTATGAGAGAAGCCTGGTATAAACCTCGTGTATCTTCTTCTGAAATCAAATTTTTTAATTTCCTCACACGATTAGGGAAAAATTAATATTGCGAGGCCCGTGGCAATAGTAACACTGTTGCATTGCTTAGAAAACCAACTAAACAAGCCATACCCAAAGTCAATCTTCCCCCACAGCTTGCAAACTGTATAACATTATCAGTTTAGAAACAGGAAACTGCATTTATTAGAAGTACAGAAATTTGGCTGTATTTTCTACTTAATGTGTTACACAAAATAACTTAATCACTAGAAAAAGGAAACAACATATAGCCTTTAACTTCTTATTGAGCTGGAAATAGGAAGTTATATTTCAATTTTCTAAGGATAGAAGCCATGCAATTTGTGATCACCCTAAGCTCTCTTGCCTCATTTATTTGAGCTAATATAGTCAGTGGAGTGTGGAGACCTGTTCTGCTGACCAGATCTGTATGCCAAATTCAAGCAAGGCAAAAATGCTCTTCAGCTTCTACTGTCTGTCTGAAGGACATGACTCTCTCCCTCTTCTCTACTCTTGTCCAGCTGTTTGAGGGGTCAGCACATGAAAGACATGGACCTGTTGGAACAAGTCCAGAGGAGACCATAGAGATGATCAGAGAGCTGGAGCACCTCTCCTTTGAAGAGAGGCTGAGAGTTAGGGTTATTCATCATGGAGCAGAGAAGGCTCCAAAGAGACCTCCAACAGCCTTCTAAGGGGAAAGAAAGATAGAGGGGGATGTTTTACACAGGTATGTAGTGCCAGGATAAGAGAGAATAGTTTTAAACTGAAAGAGAGCAGGTTTAGATTTACAATTAGGAGTAACTTCTTCACTGAGAGGGTGGGGAGACACCGGAGTAGGTTGAAGGCCATGTTGGATGGGACTTAGAGCAACCTTTTCTAGTGGAAGGTGTCCCTGGCTATGACAGAGGTGTTCAAGCTAGATAATCTTTAAGGTCCCTTCTGTTTTTATAAAAAAAATATTATCTAACTCTCCAGACAATGAAAATAAATAGCTACCTATAAGCAAATGCATGAACTTGAAGATTTTTTCTTTAAAAAAAAAAAAATCCATACATATTCTTTGAGGAATAAACCCACAATGCATTAGTCACATATAATTGTCATACTTTAGTTCCATTTAGAACCAAAATTTAAAAAAAACAGATGCAGAGAAGTGCATAGATTTTTCTCAGATGCAGAGAAGTGCATAGATTTACTTGGATACCTCAATTGAAACCCTATTTTTGTTTATTTCCATAGATTTTTACACTCAAAGCTAAATGGATACTATAGCAAATAGATCAAAAAGGAAATTTTCATATCATAAAGTACAGAAGAAGTTTTTATGGGCATAATTCTTAATACAATTCTATATGTTTCAAAGCACTTCCATTAAAACTCTACATTCAACAATTCCCTAATGATTTTATGCCTATTATGTTCCATTAAAAAATTTCAGTGAAGGAAAATGCATTACATTAACTCATATATATTTAATATTTCTACCTCTTTGAACCTTGTACTCCTGAGATCACTTGTCCCAACTTAACCATGGCTTAGTAAGTCATATGTGAATTTACCATTCAGCATTAGACTAGCATAATTCCAGGAAAGAACTTCAATTCTATAAGCAAAATCTAGTTCATATCAGAAAAGTGAAATTTTAAACATAATTTTTCCTCGTTCTGTTTGGAGGAGCTAGTTTAGGAAGCTATGTTTGTTCAAGCATATGGGTGTATCACAAAGTGATACAATACCTGCCTGATCAGTGATTTTCCCATTCTCTAAAAAGCCTAACACTAAGGGTTAGATCCAGAGACCCGAGATGCAAAATAAGCCTTCACTTAAATGTGAGGGTAATCATTTGTATATGCAGGATAGAAATCTTTCTTCTAAATAGATACTTTCAATGGAGAAAAGTATATGTCTAGTCCATGTTCAGCAGTACTTAAAAAGAAATGAAAACTCATTTTGGCAATGAAAAGACATAAACCAAGATTAACTTAAAAGATAGGTGTATTTTTTTTAAGGAAAAAGGAGAAATTATACCATAAGTTTTCTTTACCTTCCCTTATTCTTTACTAAGCGCCTAAGCTTTCTTTTCTTGTGGTTACAAGTAAGCTTCCATTATTGTCAAGAATTTTTTTCTTCATTTCTTAGCAACCCTTGTTTTATGGCTAATGTGTCACTGAGGTTTTCTTGCTAAATAACAAGGAGCATAGTGACAGTTATGCACCCATTCAGATTGTTGGACCGGTACTTTTTATCTAGTAAAACTCTAGCCCTTTTTCTATAAATTTTATCCTGAAGATGAATGCATAAATTATTGGATTTTGTATTATGAATCTGACTCTTACATGCATGTCACTTGTATTATAGGACTTTTACTGAAATTTAGGAAGAGATTCTGCCATCTTTGTTGATCTTTCAGTATTCAGTCAAACTATTCAGAAAAGAATCCAATTATGGTGAATGTCAGTGGAGAGAATAGGCATTTTATATTTGACTTCATAAGACTATAAGAATATATTTCCTTATCAAAGTGTTCTCCTTTCACAGCTCATGTGAATCAAACTGAATTTATTCAGGGAACGTTTCAGAAAGATCCCAGCTCTCCATTTTATTTTCTTGTGCTGAATTTGTCCTTGGGGGATACTCAGTTTCAGTTACACTGACTAAAACATGTTTCTTCTATGGCTTTTTCATGTTACTCTCTAAAGGCTAAATATCCCTAAAGGATAAACATTGCATTACCTTGGAGTTTTTCAGATGATCTTACTTTCCAGAATACTTTCAGTCACTGTAATGGTCTTATGCAGGAAGCTTCTGGAAGCAAAGGGACAAGTGATCCACAGTACCATTAACCTGTGTAGGTGCAAGCCTCTGCTGCTCTGTGCTGCATGTCCAAGGTGGTCTTCAGGCTCTGTTGGGCTGCACAAAACTCTTGGCTACAGATGAACTTGGAACAAGGAGCCTCCAGACAGCTCCCGCTTGGTCCTGGCAATTGCATCACTTATGCCTTGCCTTCATCGAAAATTGTAGCAAGAAGTTCTGCATGAAAACATCAGTTTTCTTGTAAGAAAGTAATGCAATATCCCACTGAGCGATCTGAATTAGGAATATCCATCCCGTGACCATTTGATTCTGCCTGGGTGTTCACCGAATGGGCTCTTCCTACAGCTTTCCAAGGTATGTAATATTTACTTATCTATATTCCTGTTCTAATTCTGTCTTAATAGACAGATTTTATCTTGTTGTTGGATCCTTCTTATTAAAAGACAGAAATAAATCTGCAACATCTCTGCCTCTTTCTCAATACCCATCCTGCTCCTCCCTTTCATTGCTACAGAACAGTCAATAAATAATTCTATGCATTCTCAATGAACTAAGAATTTTAAAATTTATTTTTAAAATTTTTCTGCTTAAAAGAATATTTTTGCCTTCCTTTCTTAGGTAATCTCTTATAAAAACTAGCAGAACCCTAGGAAAAAAAAATCAGCCAGATGCTAAATTATAAAACATACAATCCAAAATTATTCTTCCACTTTATAAAAGGCTAGATAGAGTGATACTTTTCAAGCCTCACTCTGATCTCTTCCATCACTTATGTGGTGCTAGATCATGAATTTCTTTGTTGGATTTGTAGATACACAATTTGCATCATTTACGAGGATATTATTTTGAAATATCCAAAAATACTCATTTGACTTCCTTGTCAGGAGGGAGAAATCAAACCATTTCAGTCTGAAGCAGTAAAATTAAAGAAAAAAAATATTCTTAAGCATACTTTTAACTTCAAACATTCAACTAGATAAGTGAAAATCCAATCTGCATCATTTTCTATGATTTAGCCTACACAGCATGAAATTAACAGAATCCTTAAAATAGGATTTGAAATAGTGAGTAGCATTCTTACTGGGTGCAATCTCATAACTTCTTCTAAATTTCTGTGAGTGTAATTGTAGTCAGAACTCGGCAAAATACACTGTAGGGAAAATCCAAGACTTAATTTTCATTTACATCTTTTCACAGTGTGAAGTAGCACTGAAAAAATTGCATTTCATTTTAAATGAATCTGACATGAGTACGATGGCATTCTGTGTCAGATGAGTGTGAGTGAAATAGGTCACTGGATTGTTAACTCACTGTGTCTTCCTACTCCAGAAATACCAGTTAAGAACGTTGCTTGCATTTTTAGTGCATAAACCTTGTTTAAATTGGTGTTTTACATATAATTACCACTATTTTTGTGTGCTAGAGCAGTTATCAAAACACTTAATTGTTTTTTCATTGTGAAATATTAGGGGTTAATTTCTTGCCTAAAGGAAAGTCTATGCTGCAATCAGAGTTCTCTTAAAGTACCTGAAATGCTCACAGAGTGTGGCAAGGTTACACAACAACCATCGCCTTCTGGAGGAGCATCAAGAGGCCCAGCAGTTTACCTAAACATCTTCATAATGTACAAAATTTGGTATGACAACAGAATCAAGCCCTGACTAAAACTATCAGGAAACAAAATGGACTGTAATGTGCATTAAGGGAATTAAAGGGGAAAAAAAAACCTAGATGGAAAATGTGTATAATGAAGGATGTAAACTTTTTCCACACTTCTACTGACTGCTTATTTTAATCACAACAGTTCAATTGCATTTGTCAAAGAATGACACATACTGACATTTATCTATGTAGATATGTATTCACCCTGCTTGTGTTTCATAAAGTAATAGAATCAGAGAACATTTCAAGCTGGAAAGGACCCATCAGGATCACTGTATTCAGTGAAACTTGCCCATCGTTAGAAAAGCAATACAGCTTGAAATGTCTCAGATTCTCTGTATCTCAGATGGTGTAAAAGTGAATCTACATCAAGCCTTGGGTCAGTAGGATCAATGTTACCCTGGAAGCTGCTCATGTCACCCTAAACCAGGCACGTTCATTTGGGCAGCTTAATAGCTCTAAAGCTCCATTATCTATACTGATTAAGGACTTTATTAACTTGTCTACATATATGTGGATAGTGACAGCTGAGATCTGCACAATTCTGTCAGATGTGGCACAAGGCTCCAGGAAACCTGTCCTCTCTGGGAAGACAGATGGTGTGTATATGTGGGACAGTGTCACAAAAAAGATGTCACTGGACACCTTTGTTTAGGCAGCAGATCTGAATGCACAAGTACAGATACATATTTTTACTACATTTGCAGTTAAATGGCCTGATCTTGTATCCCATCTACCATATGCTTCTGAGTTATTTACAGACACATAAACAAATGTTTCATTGACTTATGCTTACATCATTCTCTTCCTCAGAATGCAGGTCGCCAGGAACCTTATATAAAATTAATTTTAAATTAGGACGGAAAGTTTTTATTTGTATCTTCACTAGAAAGTTTGACTTCCACAGGTCACATTTATCACTATTTATTTATTTATTTACTTATTGTCTGTAAAACTGTGGATATTTTCAGCCCCTTTTCAATTAACTTCCCAAGGAAAATTTATGTAACTATTCTCAGTTGATTTACTTTTTTACCTCTGGTTTTTTGCATATTATTGTATTACTGGGCACAGAGCAACTTACAGGTTCTCAGGTCCAGATGTGTCTGTCATGTTCTCAAACCATATCACTCTTCCTACTCTGAATTTAGGTTTCTATATAAATCAAACAAGTCAAAGCAAACTAAATAAGAGGTGTGACATGTACACATAGATTCTTGATCTTGGTGATTAGAGACAGCCCTGAGATTTTATCACAGCAGTTGACAGTCTGTGAATTTATTTCTGGCTTCATTTTGCAATGAATGGGTTGAAATAGCAACCATATCTGTTTCCAGCATTGTTACACTACAAATACTTTTAATTTCTATAGCATCATTTTTGTGAAATGTTTAAATCTGCTCCAGTCATACTTTGGAAAAAAAAAAAAAAGAATTAACAGAATAGCTATATCTTTTCTATGTGCACAAAAATTGGAAAGTGTGTAGCAATAAAAAATAATAAAAAGTATTATTAGTATAAAAATAATAAAAGTAATATTATGATAATAAAAGTATTATTTATTATGATAATAAAAGTATTATTATGATAATAATACTGTAATGTTAATTAGCAAAGAAGTCTACTACCAGGGAAAAGAACAAGCAGAATCTGCTTTCAGATGTGAAGACAGGACCTCTAGATAAATAATATGGAATCATATATGAGGAGTTCAAGAAAATGTCAAGAGTTTTTGTTTGCTTTCAGAGAAACATGCAAAAGCTGAAGAACATAGTTTTTCAATTTTTCAGCAAAGTCTGATTGCATCGATTTGGAGGGAGGGAGAAAGAGATTTTTAAAAAGGACATTTCAGCCCGAGATACGGAGAGAGAAAGCAAACTGTAATATTCAGAGAGATTTTCTAACCTTAACCTCGAGCTAAAGCCATCAGGACTTGCTCAATAATGGTGACAGCACATGATTCATTTCACTTATTTCATCTTGCCAAGGACAACTGTACAAAGAAGGGGGGGGTAGGGTCATAAAGCAGTCTATGCTTTTTCTTATCTGTCACATTTCATAGGTGCCTTGAAAGTTAATATTTTTTTCACCAAATTCTGCAGATGAAAATGCTCAGGAAACAAACCAAAACTCAGATTTTTTTTTATTTAATATGCAATAGAAATAGTAAGAATTGGAAAAGTGTGAGAAATCCCATTAAAAGCAATTGGTTTTATTTAATAACATTAGTCACAGTGTACAGTAATTCAAGTGGATGTTAAGTAGTTGAATGCTATTACATAAGCTTTGGAATTGTAGCACAAATAAAGGAATCTGTGTGAAGGTATTTTTTAAAGCATCATTGTGAACACATTTTTTTATACTTCCTGCATAACTTTAAATCCTTTACCTTACCTCCATTAAAATTATTCATAGCTCAGACTCACTCGTGCCAATGTTATGTTCCTCTCACTAATGCAGCATGGGAACACCTTTCTTACATATTTCTTCTCTTAATGCTGTTATTACTGAAGAAGTAAAATATTATCCCAAATACACAACTAAGAAATTGCATTAGAAAAATATCAAAGCCCGAAGCCTACAATGATTTAGACATTGAGGAATGAAATTGGAAAGTCTCTTAATGCCTAAAAGCTTACTTGGCCAAAGATTCAGTTTTTCTTAATGTGGTACTTACAGAGAATGAATGAAATTGGATTACTCACCTTTTTGAAAATTAGACCTTTTGAATATTCAGCTTTTCAGTTGAAAAGGTGGGGAAGGAGAAAAGGAAAAGAAGAAAAAGAAAAAACTTAAAAAGCAACAAAAATTAAACCAAGCTTTTCTTAATGATATTTTGCAGCTGTGTTAACTTCTAAAAATAATTTCATCATTAGCAAGCATTCTTCAGACTCACAATGTTCATGTTATCATAGAATGTGAGACAAAGAATATAAGTCATAAGACTCTTTAAAGTCTTTAAAGTCTCTGTGTACCTAGAGTTACTGATGATATCTTCAGCTTAATCTTCCTGTTTCCTAGCAGAGTTCACATAGACAGATGAAAACAATATAGAAATATGCTGCACTGGAAAAGCAAACTCAGACACTTAAAATAGCTTTGTTTGCTTGATGCACACCTGTGTTTTCTGAAATAGTTCTTCCAAGATATATGACATTGGCAACACATAATTGGACAGTGTGACCTTGAATCAAAGCATGATTTGCTTTCAAACATTGAGTTGATTTCTGTAGCAATTTCTGCTTCTTCTAAACTTGCCACTAATTATTTTTCTGTGGTGGCTATTGAAGAAGTCGATCTTTGTCATGTGAGCAGTATCATGGGAGAGTCAGAGGTTTAGCAAACCCCTGATGTGTGTTCCAAATGGATATGAGATTACAGAGGTTCAAGAGCAGCCCTTTTTTGCATACATTTTGAAATGCTCCTTGAAAATTGATAATTCCAGAGCAAGCACAACTATGTGAAGATAAGAAACAAGCTTTCCCACATTATGCAAATTCCCACCCAAGTCAGAGAATGTCACTTCATTTCTGGAACAGCGAGGGTTTGCACATTTGAACTTCACAGAGTTCATCTCAGCTCTCTGTCCTTTTCTTTCCTCCTCAGTAATTATTCTTAGCTGTTGTATTGTAACTCTAAGATATGTGTGTGCAAGTGCATACAAAATCAATCTGCACTTAGGGTTTCTTTGGATATTTTTTAATCTTTCTGTTCTTCCCACTAATGAGTAGGTTATGACATTTAAATGTGCTTATGTGTAGGGTTCAAATCAGTCATTTTTAGAGGTTAAAGAGTCATAGGCTGCAGCAAATGAATCCTGTGACTGAACCAAGCTTTTTCAAGTGCAGCTTCCATTTTGTGTCATTCCAATTGTTGAAAAAAAAATAAACACATCTATAAATTAAGGAAACTTTTTCTTTTACTGGCAGTTGGACTATTTACAATTCCTGATGCATAGGCATGGTAAAACATATATGAGAACTGATTACTTTTAAATTCATACCTACATGACACTCTTTTATTTTAAAATATTTTAAAATCCAAAGAAATGAGAGCTGAGAAAAAATTGCAAATACACTTCAGTAAGACATCATGTTTCATATACTGTACCTGCAAGCCTGATAGTGACAGAACACCCTGCTTTCATCCATCTTGGAACAAAACATTAGATTGAAGTCCAGCAAAAGTCTGCAATTGAAACAGGTATCCTGTGTTCTTTGGCCAGATGGGTTTGTTTTGATTAGTCTCCAGAAAGCTCTGTTGCACTGAATGTTTGTCTGGGCCAAATATAAGGGCGATGGGGAGGTTCCTCTGGAAAGCGGAAGTCAGAGGTCAGGATTTTTTTCTACATGAAAGAAATAAGGTAGAAGTAGAAAGGGTGAGACAGCTGCGGTGGTCCTGTTGTGGATAAAGGATAGGATCACCTAATCTTACTACTGAAAAGATTTTACACACATTTCTTGCTCTAGAGGGGACAGTGAGATTTTCTGGGATACTAATGGTAGGAGGGGAAGTGTTTAGGGCTATAGTCTGCTATAAGTCTGGCAAGTGCGAGCCTAAATCCTCTCATGAAATTACTTGTGTAAAATCAGCGGGAGCTTTGTCACTGACTTGCAGGCAGAGAGAATTTCACACATGCTCTGAACAGCTTGGTCTCGAGATGTGAAGCAAACACTAACCAAGCCAAATAGGTATTGTCTCTCTTAGATGATCACTCCTTCGGGTGGAACTGTCTCTGCATCGAATGGGATGGAATAATATAAAATGGAGAAAACTGAATTACTTTGCTTTTTTACCTGCACTAGATAGCCAGGATGAACATGTAGATTGGGAAAAAACTGCACTATCATAAAATCTACATAGCAATTCACTGAGCTGCTTTATTGAATCTTTGTCCTCTATCAGGACAAAGTTTTGGGGAATGTCATAATGAGAATTCAAAAGGGTCTGGCTGAAATAATAGTGGATTTGGAAGCTACATGAAAACATTTAATAATCTTCCCAGTCTTAAAAACTGTTACTAAAAATTGAGAAAGTGAGTGTAGACATGGCAAATCTGAAGCATTACCTACATTTTTTATAATTTAGTAAAATGCCTAATTAAATCGAGGTGAATCTGTTTACATTTTTTGGATTTCTGAGTGAGAAAAATTTCCTTTTTTCAGACTTTTAACAACTAAAATTTCTCCTATAGTTTCCTAATTTAATGAGCATACACTGCAGTGAAGATTTAGACACAGCAATCAGAAATCTGCGACAATTCCAGTTACTCAGGGACACAAAGTAAAGGGTATTGTTACCCTCTAATTTATTTAAAACAACTATAAGTCCTCAGTTTTTCCTGCAGATGGACTGTTTGAACTCACATGTAAGATTTTAAAGGAAAAGAATTTGCAATAAGCAATCAAAAGAAACTTCTATTATTTTTAATCTTCACTGCTATTACCATCGTATTACTCTGTGAAATTGCAAGTAAAGCACATTAGCTTCTATGAAATGTCTGTGAAAGTTTGGTGGTTTTTTTTAGTATTAACCTTGAACGTTAGAATATAATTACAATATTTTACTATAATAACTCAAAATACTTCATTATGCCAATCAAGAGATTAGCTTTGTGGAAATAAAACCAGAGATTACTTTGGATTTCAGTATCATGACTTTGCAGATCATTTACCTTGTGTAACGTAAAGCTGTCTTGAAGTAATTTGAACAGTTCCTTTGGTTACAATAACCAACAGTCATCTGAAATAAAAGCTCTGGTCTTTACCTGAACAAATAAAGAAAAATGTCCTGATGGATGGCTGGATGGCTTTTATGTGTTATTATTTTATAACAGGCAAGAAGAAACCTCAGACCTGCTCCTGTCAATTAAATACTTTCTATGTGCCATTTTCACTTCTTTGGCAAAAAGTGTAGGTATGAATTTAAAAGTAAGCAGTGTTCACATACCTTCAAAACATCAGAGACCTTAAAATTTCAGATGTAGCCACAGTCTGAATAGAAATGCATAAAAACTAAGCCCATGAAGTCACAGGAAAACTCAGGATCTGTGGCAGTCTTTTAGACTGACACTCTTTTAAAGTGACAGAACAGGAGAAAATAGCAAAGGGGTAAAAAATACAGGGAAGGGGAGGACAGAGTTTGTAGTGTTTGAAGCGTTCACACGATATTCCTGTAATTTGTGGAACTGCCCCATTCTGTTTGCACTGGATTAATGAAAGCCAGTTAATTGAAAATCATTGTCATCCTAATCATGACACTCAAGGCTGTTTACGTTAAGAAAAATAATTTGCTCAAGTGCTGCATCTTCCATATTCAATGTATAAGATGTGAGTCCACTTCAGGAAACTTAGAATAGTGTTCATAAATTGCTACTAAATCACCATGATATCATTTCCCAAAGTATGCACAATAACAAGAGAGTTTTTCTGGACTGTAAAAATACACTAAGTGAATACTACAGACACAGATGTCAAGCAGGTGAGAGGTTCCAAACAATGCACAGGAACTGCTGAAATAAAACTGCAAAGATTTTTAGGATTTTCTTATTTAAATACCCACCACTTCCTCCTGCCTACAAAAAGAAGGAAAATGGGGAAAATTCAATTTTTAAAATGAAAAGAATTGGCTGTAGTTTGTAGTTGCTCTCATATTGATTCTCAAAGTATATCTTATCGTGAACATATCTAACACAATTATACATTTTTTGTGAAGCAGAAAGTAGAAAATTCCTACTTGTCAAATCCTGAAAATAAAAAGGGAAATGATAAATGACCTACAAATTAGAGAGAAGTTCAGCCACCTTTTTCACTAAGAATATAAACTCATTTCATTTGTCCAGATGATTTATTTTCAGATTATTTGCTGAGGTGTGAAACTGTGCTGTTACTGCTTATTTTTCCAGCCAAAACAATGAGGTGCCAAAAATGAACACCTAAAAACTTTAAATAAAAGCAAAGAATACCTAAAAATCTTTAATAAACTATATATCAGTTTTAAAGGAAATGGAAAAACCAGAATACATAATTTAAATGAAGGCATACATACTGCCTATAAAACAGAAGTGAAATCTGAATATTTAAGAGCTGAGATACTGAATAAGTAAGGCATTTTTTTGCCTAACACCAGTATTATTTTTTGAGAGGAAATCAGAAGAAGCTAAGAGAAATGTTAATCCGGTATTGATGGCTGCCCCTGTCTAAGGTAGTTTTCACACCTCAGTGATTGATTCTGTGATGTTATGAATTAATCTGCAGTGTCAGTTGTCTATTCCTATTTTTCTTTGTCATGATGACATTCCTTTTATCACAGCAACCACTTGCTTCCTGATGAATTTCTGCTCATTCTCTTTCTGACAGGGACTCAGCATTTGTACCAGAGCTAAGAAACATTTTTGAGACTGGGTGCTCAGGATTATCAATAAAAGATAAACAGTGTATCACCACCACAAATACAGAGGTTAGAAATCCCCATATTACTCTGAAATCTGGTCTGTGTAATGAAAATTAAAAAGTAGTGAAAATTTTTTAAATGGTGTACTAGAGAATCAGCTACAATATATTATAAAAATGAATAGCTATGTGGAAGTTATACATAGGTGACAGGGTCCTGAGGACTGGCTGTCCCAATCCAGCCTCATCAGCCTGCCCACAGCCCAGGATCCCATGGCACCTCCCAATGCCATCATCACCTGCTCCATGGATGCTGCAGCAGAGCTGGTCTCCAGCTCCCACTGCCCTGTCCTATCCAGCCATCCCCCTGGTGAGGCAGGCCCACCCTTATATCCTGGTGCTGCCTCAGCCTGTCACAATCCTCAGGGATATATCTGATGCCTGGAGCTGTCCCACTGCCCCTGGCTGTCTGACAGCTGAGAGTGTAACTTGGAGATGCCCTTCTGACAGGGTGTGCCCTTCCTGTTCCACTAGCACTTCCCATGCTCCAAGTGCTTCCTCCAGCCCAGGGCTGACTCCTTGTCCAACCCCAATGAGCTCATCTGGTCTTCTGAACTCCAGAAGACAACCTGAATGAACAATCTGTCACAATCATTTTAAGTTCCAACACCAAGTGCCTCTATCTCATCACATTCCCAGTTTGTTCTTCCTGCCCTTGCACCATGTCCCCTGGCAGAGTTATGTGACAACCCACAGTAATTAAATGTCCCTTCTGACCCAAATCTCTGTGCCCTGACAACATACTCAGACTTTTGCCAGTCTCAATTTCAAACAGTGCAGGATAAATAACCTGACCTCTCTAAGACTCCTTATATATATATACAAGTTCATTTATAAATTTAACACTAGTTAAATTCATTACAGGTGACTGGCCTCATGCGTATTATCACATTCATAAGACTCCAGACTAAGTCTTACACTATGGCATGTGTAACCTACATGCCATGTTGTTTGGGGTAGCTGTCTCCTGTTGGCTCCCACACTCCGTGTCAGGGACCAGGGAGTTTGGGCAGAGTACAGAGCCAGAAGCCGAGGCTGTGGGAGGGTGACTGGGCAACAATTCGATGAATCTCTTAAATCTAGAAGACTGAGAGGGGGTCTCATCAAAGCATATAAATATCTCAAATAACAGTGGCAAGAGGATGGTGCCACATCCTTTTTGGCAGTGCCCAGTGACAGGATGAAGAGCAATGGCCATAAACTAAAACAGCAGTTCCACCTCAGCATGAGGAAGAACTTTATATTGAACATGTCAGAGCACTGAAAAAGGCTGCCCACAGGGTTCATGGAGTCTCCCTTTCTGGAGACATTCAAAACCCACATGTGCAACCTGCTCTAGGGTGATCCTGCCTTGGCAGGAGTGTCAGACTAGAGAATCTGCAGAGGCAAAACAAATCAAATCCTCACAATTATGGGTAATTCTGTGGATCCTGTGGGCACAGTCCCCACAGTACCCAACCAGGAAACAAGTCCACCGTATGGATGGTGACAGATGCCAGTCAGGAGCTTAGAAATGCACAGACAAGTCCAAAGTGTCCAGCTAGGATCAAATTCAAGCTGGGTAATCAAGGTTGGTCTCCTCAAGGTGAGTATCCATGCTTAGCATGCTGACAAGCAGCTTGGGCAAGCTAGGAAGGAGTGCTTGATTTCCCAAGCAGAGAAGAAAGACCCTTCTCAGCCTGCTCTTTGTCATTAGCCTCGTCCCAGAAGACCCAGCTGCACTCCACTAGTAAACCCTGGTGGTGAGGAGGGAGCAGGCTCAGGGCCATGACCCACTGATTGGAAACTGCAGAATAACAACTGAAGAGCAGAGAGAACAATGCTGCAAAGCATGATGTTTTGGCATCATTCAATACGTTACTACAGACAGATGTCTTAATTCTATGGATCCTCTTATCTCAAGTGGTGTCACAGGAGAAAAAATATTTAAAGCTCACACTTGTGAAGACAACTAAAATTCTCATATTTTCTTCCTTTTTACAGTAAAATCCATGTAGTTGCAATAGGTTGCCTAGAATCTGAGTACGGATGAAACTCCCTGGAAGTATCATAGATATTGCTTATTCAGACAATAAGGATGGGTAATCATCTTTCCCTATAATTGTAATTCTATATTTGCAACTTTTTCTATATTTGCAACTGTTTGGTTGCATGATAATTCTACTCTTTCTCAGCAGATAAATTCCTTCTTTTATGTGAAACATGATTTATAAAATAGGACCATAACTGTCCCTGGGTTATCTGTTCATGGGTGAGTATCTCAATTAATGGAGGTCTATTGAAATACCAGGTCAGCATAAATTCTTCATCTCTTTTGCCAAATTTTCCCCATAAAGAATTTCTCCTAGTTTTCTCTTTCATGTTCTCAATGTTCTTGTCCATTCAAGTGTTTATCTGTGATTCTTTGAAGAAGAAAGATCTTTAAGGCTTCTATTGTGGAGATTATGTTTTGGTACCATCCATAACACATTTTGTTCAGAAATCTTGTCTTGCTGTTAAGTCTAAAAGTGAAAGTACAGTTTTGTTTTGACTGATCTGTCATAGTTGGGATTCACAAAACCACTTTCACTACTACTTTAATGAAAAAGCAAAGATATATGTTTCGGAGCTGCTAAAACCACAGAAAGGAATGAAGAGGCAGATTTTATGGTAGCACATACGTGAACAAGATGAAAAATTGATCCATGCTTATATTGAAATCTCCTTAGATTTTAATACCTAACTCCAGAAAGAAGTAATTTTTTTGAATGTGGTAATATCAGCTTTATGGACAAAAATTCTTATGGTGTTTTTTTTATAAATTCTCATCTGAGCAACGTGGGTCAGTCTCTAGATGACATAACATTTTGACTTAATGAAGAAGAAAAGATTAATATTATGGAGTAACTTTTGCTAGACAACATTTGTACACTGAAGAGGAAATTATCCTTATCCCTTTTATGCACTGAGTGTGAAGGTGAGATGTGCCAATGGGTCAGCATTCAGTGAAAGACTGTGACTGCTCTCTCTGAAACAGCTTTCACTGCATCTAAAGGCTAGGGAGTTCAGCATCACACTGTGAGGCCCATGCTTTATTATACTTGTCCATATTTCAAAGAAGAGCTTGGAATATGTGGGTTTGTCTGGAAAAAAAAAAAGAAAACTGACACATAGGATGAAAAAATGTTACAAGAAAAAAGATGGCCACAAAGAGGTAAGCTTTCCTTTCACTCAGAACAGAAAAGAAAAGAACTGAGCTGAGACAAAGATCTGTTAGTACAGATAGTAGCTGAGAAAATGTTTTAATGAGTCACGTGATTAAAACATTTAATGAGTTTTTTAATAATTTTGGATGTTGTAAAGCTAGCAAAGAAGTTTTTTAAGCAATTCTTAAAAAAATGCCTGCCTTAAACTTACTTGATTCTGCTTTCATTAAAAGACAGACTAGCTGATACCTTAAGGTCCCTTCCCACTCTATTTAACAACATTTCTATCACAAATGAAGGGATGTTTACAGGGTTTTTTGGTTTTGGTTTTTTTTTTTTTTTTTTAAGATCATGTTCAGAAAATACACTTAAGTTAAATTTTTGGTCTGTGGGTTTCTTGTTTTGCTTTGCTTTTGGTTTTGTTGTTATTTTGGTGTTAAGAGGTTTTTAGTTCTTTTTCTAGCTTATTTAAAATATTCTCTCCCCAGTCAAATATGAGAATTTTGAGTCAGTTGATGTAAAGATAATATCTTCCAAATATTTCCATAGAAATGCTTGAATAGCAGTTTGAGTCATAAAATATTAGGTGGGCCACTGCATTTGGTTTCTTGGAAGAGCTGTGTGGGATCAGCATGTTCAAGATCTTAAGTCAGTGTTCATAGTTTTCATTGCACATTTCATTTGATCCCAACAAAATGCCTCTGAGCTAACATCTGCATCAATCTCCTTGCAGTCCTTGAATATTTAAATAGAAAAATAAATGGGAAAATAAATTCTACTGTGTATAACTTAACAAAGACTCAACTAAGGCTCTACTCGTTGCATTGTTTATGCTTTTTGCATTTGACAATGCCTGGGAACAAAATCAAAACCAGTTGTCTGGTTGTGCACAGAAACATTTTACTTTTATTTTTTTTAAAGGATAAATAAATCCATTTTTCTCTGCATATCTTCCTTCCAAGGAAAGACCGTGCCCACACTTTCTGTGCTGCACCATCAAACAGTGTCATATTGATCAAAAGCTGCAATTTGTTGCATGCTCGGCGTTCATTCCTGAGAGAGATTGAACCCACCATTGTTGTTTTAAAGCTCAAATGTGCTATTTTTTGCCCCTCTAAGAAAGTTCTGGAGTTATATTAGTTTAAGTGCAGACTTCCATCCAAGGTTTTTAAACTTACAAATGAGCTAATGTCAGAAATACACACTTTCTTTAATAGAGACTAGGCCACTACCAGAGGCATTGTATCAGCTGAGAGTAGCTATAGTTCTATCACAGCAGGCCAACTCTTCTGTTGTGTTGTCTGTGTAAAGAATTACCTCAAGGGAAAATAAAAATCCATTTTTCATGCAGAAGGCACAATTATAAAATTAAATTAGTAGGAGAAGACAGTGCTAAAGGTAGAATGCTAGTTTTTCCGTCCTTTTTGATTCCCAAAGATGTATATCAAAATGTTAGAGTGTGATTTTGCTCAAGAAGTAGATGGTAAAACATTCTAATTTAAATGAGGGTCCCACCAGTGCAATCACAGAAAATACAATCGTAACGCTGGCAAAACTTATCATTTACTTTGAAAAACATAAAATGGAAATGTTATTGCATTAAGTTTAGCCTCAAATCTGTCTGTGCACTAATTTAAAATCCTAAAGGATAGCATGCTGTCTACAGAACAAAAAAAAAAAAATTGTGTATTGTAACTGGAATTTGCATTTAAAAATTGTTTGGGGTATTTTTTGGTAACACAATCAGAGCTGTTCCACTTCACTGAAATAATTCAATATGCATCCAACAATAGAAATAGTATTTCCTAATACAAGTAACCTTCCCGGTACAAATCTACATAATCTCATAAAATATTAAATTGGATTCTTCAAAGCTGTGCAAGATAAGTGATGTTGTTCAAATGTGAATCTTGTTCTACACCATATTTATTTATTAATGCAATGTTTTTCAACTTTCTGAGTATAAAGGAGTTTTCTTGCATGGTAGGCTTCTTGGTTTTGTTTTGGCTTTTTGTTTGTTTTTTTGGTTTGGTTTTTTTTTTTTTTTTTTTTTCTGGAGGCAGTCCACTCCACAACTTGCCTATACCTCCTGAAAGGTCCAATAATAACAATACCAAAAGGAAGAGTCATATTAAATGTCTGAGGCTTTTTTCCCCTGTCATACTGCTGTTATTGGTCCAAATAAAACTGGCTGAAAGGGTAGCACTACTATCAGGCTGTTTTAAAAAGCCTCTAGGATGATGTGGTTAGGAGTATGTATAAGATCAGACAGACATATTGCTGTCCATTAAAAGTTTTGAAAGGAATCACTGGAGAGCACTTAGCAGAAGCTAGAAACATCCTCAGTATTGAACAGATAAGGTTACCCAAACCCCTTAATGCCATCTCCAGAGACAAGCCTGAGAAAGCTGATTGAGTTCAGAATATTTTAGCTTTTATGTTGACAAACTGATGCTACTAGAACTGTAAAAATGAAGCTTAGATGACAAAGTTGGCAACAGCAGCATTTTTCACAGCAAAGAAAGCATTTCCTGCTTACTATAACTAAAAGAATAAGGAGCAAATGGGATATAAAGTAAATCTCAGCTGCCAAAAATTTAAAAGAACATTTAAATCACACAGTCTGTTCATTCTAACTTGTTTTCAGCAAGAGTTTTTACATAAGTTGTGCCTGATTTTCTGAGTTTTTTGTTTTGTTTGCATTAACCTTGATTGAAAACATGACAATACCAATACTGGAACAGCATACAAGATATGGAAATTGGCTTAAGATTCTGAAGCATTAGGTTTTATTTTATATTACCATAAGCTAAGATGTCTAAGACCATTTTTCATTTTTCTTCTGCCTGAAACAAGAACAAACTGTTCTCTCAAAGAGCACCCAACAGTGACATAAAACCAAAACATTATTTTTGGTGTGGTGTACAACCCTCTCCCCTCCATAGCTGACTTTTCAGTATAATTTAAGCACCAGTTTTGGGGTTTTTTTTAATCATTGCATCAATGAGCTGAAGGGAAAATTATTTAACACATAAATTCACTCTTAGTAAGATACATTTTATCATTTATGTAGTTTTTCTTGGGTAGAAAACCAATTTATTTTGCTAGTAGACTCCTTTATCATGACAAATAAATTTAAGGAATGTTTTATAAAAGTGGAGAATGTATGTCTCAGATTTTTTCTCTATGACTATCTATCTATATATGTGTGCATAATATGTGGCAGAAACTGAATCTATGACTAGGCTGTGGAGACATTTGGGAATCCAGTAACATGCAAAAGAACATCTGCCTTGATATTTGTCATTTTACCTTAAGATAAAAATTTCAAAAAATTATGCATTTGTGAAGAATTTCAAGAACAATTATCATGAAATGACAGAGAACTTCTAGTTTCTTCCCAAGAGAGAAAAATTACAAATAACACCTTGTAGCTGTGTAGCTATTTATAGACACTATATGTCAAGCACCATTATTTGAAATACATCTCTGCCATCTGCTCCAGTCCCAGAATTCAAAATGAGAAGATTGTGCAGTTATGATATACAAGTCTGAGACAAAATGTGAAAATGTGCCTATAATCAAAGCATTCCTGTCCAGTCTAAAAAAAAATTATGCTCTTATTAGTTATAGGCTTTACGTTTGCAGCACAGATAAGAAGAGTTCTTGTACCATTCAAATATCAAGAGTAACTTTATTAAAATGAAAATTTAATGCACAACTCTATTAGAGTGGGCAAATGAATGTTATGGAAGTTTACTGCAAGGTTCCTAGAAGAGTGATCTCCAGTGTTATGTAGTATGAAAAATACACAGGCAAATTATTTCCTGCAATGGGTTATTATGATATTTGAAAAATCTTTCATCATTTATGCCTTATACTTTTTAAAAAATCCATGTTATTCAAGACATTTATTAACTTGATATTCTGTCTTAGAACAAATCACTTCATACTGCTAATTATATGAGTCTTCTGTATCTCTATAGATACAATAACCACTCCTACAATGACATCATGAGCCACAGGAAATTTGCTGCTTTCCTTGAAACTGCTTACATACATGCTGAATCAGAAATTGACAGGTCTGGATCCATAAGTTCCCTCACAAAAGAGGAAGAGCATGTGAAATCTGCTATAATTTTTTTCTTTAAGTACCTTATTGTTGAACTTTAAACAGATTAATGTTTATGCCATAGAAATACTAGACTAAGAGTTTCAATAAAATAGGGTCAAAACAAGACAACTGCCAAAAGCCACAAAAGAAAGGAAATCTTAAAAAAATAGTGTAGGTAGATCTTTTTGAAAAAATCTAAGGTGAAGTTATATGATTTGACATATAGTGATGACTTTAAGAAGAAAAATACTGGAACAAAAATAGAAATAAATTGTGATATAGAATTTACATATCTATAGTTTCAACTTCTGCTTAACCTATGATACTAGGTATTTTCATGAGAGTGATGCTTTTTACTAATGCTGTAATTTTCATAGCTTTTACAGAAGAGAGGGGAGAGCAGTCTTGTTTATGTTTAGGGTTTGTTTTTTTAAAAGTATTCCCATAAAGCTTTAACTTAGGGAAGCCTTAACTCCACAGGTCTGAACAGAAAACTAACCATGGAATAGTTCCCACAGATAAGTATACCTCTACCTGTATATATGTGCATAGTTAAAACAAGTTCACTGTAATTCCCTAGGAATAAAGTTCAGTATCTGAAAAATTTTTCTTCTAAGTCACTTTTCTTCAAACTCCTAAACATCGCTGCACTTTCCTCATACATCTGTATTGTTGACAGCATCAACAGATCTTAAAATTTCACCACCCTTTTATACACAATTTCCTTATTCTTAGTGTTGAAGAGCAACTCAACATCATAAATGATACCTCAGTCAGTGTAGAGAACCTGAAAGCTGTAATTCTTACACTATGCCTCACAGTATAGTGGCATGGCAGGGGTTCTTGGCAGTGGGCTGAGTCCTTTCACACAGTAATAGCTAATGAGCAGTGCCTTACTTCTCTCTGTCAAAATGAAAAAGGGTTTGTGCAAGAACGATATTTATTACTACATGTACTATAGCTGCTGTGTTCCCTTCCCCCTTCTTTACCCATTGTGTGAGGTCTCAAATCCCCATTTCAATGTTCCTCTCAGTGTGAAGAACTCACCTTCATTATCCCCATGAAGGGCTCCAGCCGTGTTTTCAAAGAAAATGGCTGCAACTGCATTTCACTGGGAATTCAATCTTCCTGTGGTATAAATATTTCAGCAGTAAGAATACCTAAGGGTTCTCTAGTTATATTAAAAAAAAGAAAAAACAACTAAAAGCAAACACACCAGTCACTGATTACTGAGAAGGCAATCCCTAAACCACCCAGTTCTTAATATAAAAGTACTCAGAAACTTTAAAGCTGAACATGAAAGCAGCTGCCAAGCTATTGACAGATATAGCATTGGTACAGCAGGTTTTTCCTCTCCTTGTGTTTTTTGGAATCTGCACACTAAAATACCCAGGAGGTTAATATTAAGTACTTGAATCCCTTGGTAAATCTAAAAATCATAGAATACAGCAAATCTAAGGTTGCAGCTGCGCCTTAATGTTGTTATTACTGTGATCCTTCACTTTACTAACATATTCAGTCAGGAAAGAGTCTGGTGTTTTCCATATTACATTCTCTTTCTATGTAAGGATACTGCAGCAAATAAAAAAAAATCTCATTTGTTCATCAGCTGGGTTATTTTAGAAAGCTTTGCAGTGGCATGTAATAAACTGCATATGAACATGGCTCCCTCTACTGACTGCCTTTTAGAGGCTCCAAGAGTTTGTTTCCTATTTTATGTCTATAAGTTTATAACAATAGCTATAATAATCACAAAAAAATAGAATTTCTGAAGTTTCTTCTATTATGAAAAACAAAAAATTTCTTTTCTTTGATTTTTTTTCTCTTCTTATTACATGGTCTTTGGCCAAAACATCTATTCCTCTAAGTCCAAAAGTCCAATTCGCTGTTAGGGCACTCCTGCCACTTCAAAAGAAACTTTAAGGAGCCTCAAAAGGGTATGTAACAAGTTAATTAGCAGAATTATATTTGCTACACAGTGTCTGCAATCTTATTTATTAAAAAATGTTGAAATAGATAGAATTCAAAAGTTGAAATCTAACAGAAAAGAGATGGGTAAGGAAAACCAGTCATTGATAGAGTTGTCCTGGAATAGATCATTAGTCAATACAAAACAGCCACCACCAAGACCAAAAAAACTCCCAAACAAAAAAATCCCACACAACCAGCTAACCAAACAATCAAAAACAACGAAAACCCCCAAAAAAATCACAAAAGAAACAAACAAACAACAAAAAAAAACCCACACCAAAAAACCCACAAAACAATGAAAACCTATTCAACAAATTAGAGAGATCATCTTTCATTTAATGTTTGAAACATCATACATAGTTACTTTAGAAGAAGTTTGTAGCATTCACAGTTATCATACTCCAGACACACACATTCCAGAAATGGTCCAGGCTTCCCTTATAGTCACTCCAGGGTCAATGTAGCAAGAATGGGCCTCTGGCACTCTGACATGTTTTAGATGTTTTCTTTACAGTAGAAGGAATCACCCAAGTTGTGTGGTAGTGTTGATCTGCTCCAAGGTAGGAAGGCTCTACAGAGGTATCTGGAAGGAGTTGATCAATGGGCCAATGACACTTAATGAGATTCAACAAGGCCAAGCACCAGGTCCTGCCCCTGGGTCACAGCAATCCCTTGCAGCTCTGGGGGCTGGGGACAGAGTGGTTTGAGAGCTGTTCAGAAGAAAAAGGGCCTTGAGGCACTGGAGAATGCCCAAAGAAGGGCAACAAGGCTTGTGACAGGTCTAGAGAGGAGTTGTGTTTTAAGAGGAATGGCTGAAGGAGCTGGGTTTATTTAGGCTCAGGAAGAGGAGGCTCAGGGGTGACCTCATCGCTCTCTATAACTACTGGACAGAAGGGTGTAGTGAGGTCTCTCCTGCTGTGTCTGCAGTGAGAGGACTAGAAGAAATGGCCTTAAACTGAGACAGGGCAGATTCAGATTAGATACTAGAAAAAAAATTTCACTGTGAGCGTTGTGAGGCATTTGAATCGGTTGCCCAAGGAGAGGACAGGGTTTAGTAGTTTAAGGGTTAACATGGTAGTGCTGGATTGATGGTTTGGCTTGGTGATCTTAAAGGTCTCTTCCAACCCTGGTGATTCCATGGTTCTTTAATTTATGAATTTTCCCAAAAGTTTCAAATCTTTCCAAAATCTTTGGTGTAGATGTAGGAACTCAGCAACATCTCACCCTAAATTACAGAGTGAAGCTACATGCTGTCCTCAGGCAGAATAGAGAATTTGCTGTAGCTACTGTATGCAATAGCATTACTCATATACTGTTCATTATATTTTGCTCTTTTATTCTTCAATGACTCTAAATCTACTGCCATTACATTGTTTTTGGGGTTTCTGTTACCATAGTGATACACAATGTGTTCCTAGCTGTCTCTTCTATCAGTTAAGCCTTGGTTAGTAATACAGATATTGAAAAACTCCTCTTAAAATGCTTCCAAATTTTCTCTGCATTACAAGAAAGCCTTGGTTCAGGTGATAGCTTAGAATTACTGATCTTTGACTTTCCCATTCCTTGGGTAATTTGTCTGTTTTTGCTAGGCAATTGTGCTACTTGAAGCACTAGTCTGTAATACTATCAAGGCTTCTAAGCCCTTCTTGCAGCATCGTCAATTCCAGTCATTCTTTATGGCTGCAGCTCTTTGTGCAAAAGAGAAATTTTAAGACCCATCAGATTCTTTTGCATTCCTCATAGATGCAAAATGTGGAAAAAGGCTATTTACAAGAACATGTACTGGTCAGACAAGGGGCAATGGGTTCAAACTAAAAGAGAGTGGATTTCGATTAGATATTGGGAAGGAATTCTTCATTGTGAGGACAGTAAGGCAGTGGAAGAGCTTGCTCAAAAAAGTTACTGATGCCCCATCCCTGGAAGTGTTTCAGACTAGATTGGATGGAACTCTGAGCAACACGATCGAGTGAAAGGTGTCCTTGCCCGCAGGAGGGGGTTTGGAGCTAAATAATCTTTAAGGTCTCTTCCAACCCAAATCATTCTATGATTCTATTCTAAAATGGAGGGAAACTCAGCTTTGTAGTGCTAACACATAGGGGTCAAAAAATCCAAAAACTCTATCCAAGACTATTTTTCTCATTAAGGCTTTATACTTGTTTATAGTTATTTCATAAAGATGCCATTATCCTTCCAAGAAAAAGAGATCTTCTGCAAGTTTAAGTTCAAAAGGACTTAGTTAAGTTTAGACTAATAGAAAGCACTTTGAAAAGTAAAATAACCAGCATTATGGGTAAGAAGAATCTAGAAGAAAAGTATCTAATACACAAAAATTTTTAAACTAAAAACTTACAAAATAATAAAAATTACAAACTTATTAATCTACTCTGAATCCTAATATTATTCTATATCTCTATTACTTTATAATATGTATTCTCTTTTTGTGACATACAAGTATTTTATAGATTCAGGGATTATTAGACTAAATCAGAATTAGTAGCTTGGAATATAGGACAGAAACTGCAGTCCTACGTATCTGAGATTCATGACTGAATCCAAGGAAAATAAAGAATGCAATATGAACTCAGTCAACAACAGATACAAAATAATCACATTCTCTTAGTAAAAATGTAGTTCTCAACAAACTAAAATATTCTTGCAAATATGGAAGCCTCGGTCTGATAAAGGTGTTAGTATCTGAAATTGTATGACATATGCAGAGGAGGCATAGCATTTAATTTGGCAAGCTGGATCTAGATCTTTAGCAGATGTTAGTAAATTCTTCTCTACTTTTAATCTTAGAGAAAAGGAGGAAAAGTTAAATTTAATCCCATAACTGAATCCCATGTAACTATACATGCACCCTTACTCAAAATAGGATAAATGTAGATGTCATGATGAGAGACAAGAGAAAAAAAAATAGAGAAACGTGTTTAACCGTGAGGAAACTTGGAGAATAAATTGATAAAAAGGCAATTATAAAAACAATATAAAAATTATATGTAAATGAAATTCTCAGTCTCAGGAATAGCTATTGAACTAAGGACACTTGCTTCTTGTCATGTGGTGAAGTATGCACTAAAACACCAAGTATACTCAAGAATAGCATATAAGGACACTTATGCTAGTCTTAAATTATATTTTAAAGAAAGTGAACATTTTTACAGAGCTAAATTAGGTAACTGCATAACTGAAAATGAAAATAAATTCATCCTGGTAATAAAAGAGAGTGACGGAAAAGAGATTTTCATAGGAGTTCTTTAAATTGATGGAAGAGTCAAGATGCAGAAATAATGTAACATTCTTTTAAAAATGACATGCAGTCTGGACATCAAACCCATTTACTTGGCACAAATTCACAAGGTAAATTTTAACTTATGCATCTGAGCTGGAACTAAATGTGAGCATTGATAAAATCCAAAGGCTTATTTCAAAAGCCTCATTTTACCCTGTATCCGCATAAACTCATGGAGCTAACTGTTTTGAACCAGGTCTCAAACATCTTTTACAATACTTTGTAGGTGATGGCTAAAGATGTAGATTCTACTTCAGGGATAAGAAGGAGAACAACTAGGTCTAAATATATCTAATCTTATCTCATTATAAAGATCTACATTTGGGCTGTTCCTTTAAGGTGGCCTTTGTGGTAATTGGAACACAATACTTCAGAAACCACATATATTGGATCCTTTTTTTTTGATCCATGGACAAAGGAAGACTTGAATGATTACTTAAGATGACATCTGCATTATAAGATGGCTGCAAAGAGGTAAGAATACTGTTTAAAAATTAATGGTTTTGACGCTTGTAATGAGAAAATGTGTACATATGTGAAGCTACCCTCTTTTATTCCACATAAAGGTAAATTGTAAATGTTCTTCATTTCAAAATGTTTAAATGAATGTTCAGTATAAAGACCCATTGAGAGAAAGCCACATTACTATTTCCGGTGGTGATTTTTCATGCCATGTGTACTACACTTAAAAATGTATAAAAACAGAAATAAATTCTCAGTAGTTCAGAAGCTAACATTGTCACAGTTTACATTCAACATTACAAAGACCAGTAGACCCAGGATATTTGTATTTATCTTGTCACTAAGTCATAAGAGTATTTCACTGGATTCTTATCCAGCAGTTTTTTCTGCATCGTCCTACAAAACTCATTAAAAAAAAAGAAGGAAAAAAAAGTCACCTTGCTTCATGAAGTTTCATCTCTGATGCTATCAGTCACTGTATTGTGCTAAGCAAGATGATTTTATGAGCTGGAGAAAACCCATGGCTCATAAACTCAGCAGAGGTGAGTGAGTTATGATAGTCGTTCAAATACGCTAATGAAATTCCTAAAACATCAGTACGGTACATTAGTCTTCCTAACATTTAGCTTTATTAAGCACACAGATCAATGGGAAGCTGTCTTGTATGCCAATTGTTTAGCTTCTTTTAAAACCCTTAAATTTTTAAACTGCTTTTTTGCCCATAGCAGAGGACAAACTTAGATGGTCCAATTTCAAATTTTGGATGAATCTAAGGATTTTGTAGGTGTACAAGCGAGCTAAACCAAATCTATCAATTCTAAGAAGTTGTCATTGTGAACACATTTGTTCACTAGTGGTAGTCCCAACATTATCCCTACATAATGTTTATCTACAGCTCTTGACTTCCATTAAATTTGCAAGTGCTCATGTGTTCCAGAATCAGTTTTTGGAACTGCCTACACACATTTCTCATTTTTACCCTTGTAAAAGTGGAATATGATGTCATGGCACATATTGCCAAGGTAATGACAATTTTGTGATCAAAAAGTAGCAAAAAGTTTTCAGAGATAGAAATCCGATTTTGTGAGAGAGATTTGAAATTAATCTTCTGAAAAAGAAGCTCAATAAATTAATCATATTATAAATTAAAAAAACTGCATTTCTATTCTGAAAGTATCAAATGACAATTAATAACATGAATAATCTTTTTCATGGAAATATGTTTACGTGGAATACTTAATGATTGCATCAATAAACAACAATTAAGAAATTGTATAATGGTTTGTATTTGAATGCAAAGAAATTGGAAAAAGCGAGTTAGGTCACGTTGTCCATCAAGGGACAAATGCCCATAGAGTAATTAATGAAGAAAATGCTCACTCTGTATACTAGCTGTAAATATAAGACCATGCTATTCTGCATTTTGCAGCAAAAAATATACTTAGTTTGATTCTTATGTGCCTTTCTTTTTTTCCTTGTTTTGTTCTTTTTGCCTATTTTTTCTGAGCAGAATAAAACTAACAGCAGCACTTACAAGAACAACCCATAGAGGAGATAAAACTATTTCCTTAGATATATATGAAGAGCATGTCAAAATTCTCCACTGCAGATGCCTACATTCTCTAATTTAAATTTCTGATAAATGTTCATAAATTAAGAATATTAAAAGTTTAGTAGAATTCTGGAATAATACAAGATCAGTAGATTAAAAAATTACCAAGTGACAAACCTGGAACACTTGCCAGTGTTGGGAAATCACTGTTTTATTTGGAAATAATCAGCTTTGGATATTGTATAGTAATTGAGAGAGTCAAGCAAATCTAACAATGGATAAAACAAAGACTTATGGATCATAAATGGTGTTAATTATAGTAAAAATTAAAAAATAGATGTTAACAGAAGAGTCAGAAAAATTAGTCTGGATCACTGTGCATTTCAAAGCAAAGGATCACACTCCAATAAAAGTGCTGAAATTAAAAAAAAATCTGTTCAATGGGAATAAAAAGACAAAATTGGAAAGCAATGATTCTGAAAAAGATATAAAGATTATTGCAATTTGCTGAGAGTACCTATTGCAATGTTGGTGGAAAAGAATACTTAATGACATAAAAAGAAGGATCATAAGAGTAAAAGGTCTGATATTATCTCTGCTCAGCTCAGTGAGACCAATATACAAAGTTAGCATCCATATTTTTAAAAGATGTAAAATTGTACAATGTATAGAGAAGAGACATTTCCAACAGCTGTAAAAAATGGCTCATGGTGGAAGATTTAGAGCACAGTCTGTTTGGCTGATCAAAAAGATTAAGTGATTTGATTGCGCTCATAAGTACTTATATGGGGGCAAAATGCCCATTGCTAACGGGCTTCAATCTGCCAGAAAAAGGGCTATCAAGGACCTATGCCTGGAAGCTGAAGCCAGATAAATTCCAATTAGAATTTAGGCACATCTTTTTAACTGCAAGGGCAATTAATCACTAAAACAAGCTACCGAAGGATGAAGTAGATTTCTCTGTCTGTGGAAACCTTTAAATAAAGAATGGTTGCCTTTCTAGGAGATATACTTCAGCCAAACACAAGTTATTGTCTACTCAAATAAAAGTTATTGAGCTCAGAAGAGCTCAATAAAACTGGGTAAAGTTTAGAATTTTGTAATTGAAAAGGGCTAAGATTGATGATTTAATGGTGCTGTTTGACCTTACTCTGGAAGATTTTGTGGTGGATATCCTTAGTCATTTCTGTTCCCCTTACAATTTGTTTACATATAAAAATCTTGGGCCAGAAAACTCAATCAACTCTGTGAAAATTTTGTCTTCTTTTACATTTGCAGAATAGGTATAGTGTTTACTAATATGGAACTTTGTTTTTTTCATTGAAGTGAATAAAAAACAATAAAGATAATATTTCTGCACGTGTTCTAAATACATATGTATTTCAAATATATATACAGCCTAAATCAATATTAATTTTAGCAGATCCACAAGTTCAAGTATTGAAAAAAACCCTAAAACCAGAAGATTGTAGAGCTCAAAGCATCATAGGGATACACATGATTAACTTTACCAAAAATGAAAAGCACAGTTTGAAGTTAAATAGTGAAGTCAGTGGAACTGATCACAGTCAAGTATGTGTGCAAATCTTTAAAGAATCAGTGTTTTAGTTCTATCCTTGTAATGATTCAACATAATTTTGAATGCATGTGAGAAATAGGCATACAGAATAAAATACTGTAATGTTTTAACTATCACTAACAAGTGAGAGACATCTTTAATGGCATGGAAGTTAAGTAAAATATAGGTCCAGGCATCAGGCAGCTGGGGATAGGGACAGCTGGGATGTGAGTGACAGTGTTGTGGATGATCTGAAGACTGATCCCACTGCAGTGTTGCTGGAGCAGAGGCTGGTGGCCCAAGCAGTGGCTGAAATGGGTTTCTGGTGATCAGTCAGTGGAGGGGGGAGGCTTAGGGAGGATGGACAAGAACAATGAGGGCTGGTGGTGCCTGCAGTTTCCAAACACTAAACAATTTCATACACATCCCCTCTGGCCCCTGAAAAGAGGCCACACAAACTTTAAGTACACCATTCATCTCAAAATCCTTTGCTACTGGGTGCCCTACCTTACTGGGAAACACTTTAAGGGTTTTCTTGAACCTTTTTTCTTTGGCAATGTACTTAGAGAAATAGTGGGCTTTGCTCTTTTTACTTGTTAATTTCATCTGCAACTGAGTTTTGGCTTTCCTATCCACACTGCACACTTGGGCAATGTCTTTTTATTTCCACCATCCCTTCTTCCAACTTTTGTATGCTTCATTTTGCTTTTGAGCTCAGTCAGGCAATCACTGTCCAGACCTTGCTGGCTTTCTGCCATATTTACCTGACCTTCTGCAAGGAACAGGTTGCTTTTGCACTCTGAGAATCTTGTTTCCTGAAGATCAATTATCTGTCCTGGGCTCCTTTGCCCCTCAGAGTAATTTTGCATTGAATCTTTCCAAGCAGATCCCTTGACAAGCCCAAAACTGCTCTCTTGAAGAATGTCTCTCTAATTCTGCTACCCTTCTACTTCTCACTCACACAGGGTACACTCTCTCCAATTCTCCAGCATTCACAACAGCCAAGTCTGCCATTAACCTTCACAGCTCTGGCCAGGTTTGGGATCAGTAAATCTAGTGGCACACATCATCCTATTGGTTTGTGGAGCATGTAAGTCAATAAATTGTCTTTTACATTCTTCAGAAATCACATAGGTTAATTGTATTCAGACACATTGCCTTTGCAGGATGTGCTGAAGTGGTTCTTTCTCCCCATGAAAACAAATGCCTGCAGGTGAGAGATTTACTTTGTTTATACAAGGCTTGCTAAACAGACACTATCCCACTGTTAAATATGAAATCTGGACATTTATTTAATGTCAGCAAAAATGCACAATTAAATGTTTGGTAATTACTAGTTTTTTCTGAGATAATATTTCAGACCAAATAGTAAAAGTTGCTAAAAAGTGTAGACTAATGAAATGAAATAAGCATCATAGAATCAGTTTTTAAAAATTTGATACAGTCTAATTGAAAATTATTATTTATCTAAAAGAATCTGAAGTTTTGTTCTAAGTGCAAATGAAACCACACACATTTCAAAGAAGTAATTTTAAAAATATTTTTAAAGAACATATAAATTAGGAAGATAATACTGAGGGGAAAATAATGAGAAATCATGCAAAATCTTGATATAATATGGCACTATATTCTACACTCCTACTTTGATAAATATATTTCTCTATCTCTCTCTCTCTCTCTCTCTCTCTCTCTCTATATATATATATATATATATATATAAAAAGAGAGACAGAGAGAGAGAAAAGCAAACAAACAGTAAGGTCCTTAACACTGTCCAATGATAAAAAAATCTGTAGAACAACTCTACTTATTTCCATTGCCTGAAAATTATGACTCAGATATTTATTCCTATTTGAATGCTGTACAGAGATGACAGTGTTTGCAACAATTATGTCATTTATTTTCCTTTGGTCTGGACTTGCTTTGTGACATCAATTAATTTTATTCATTGACTAACCTAATATTTATGGCAATATGAGAGCTAAATTTAAAAAAATATAAATGGGATTTGAAAGCCTTTACTATATAAGAATCAATATTGCACTATGAATACATGGATACTATAAATAATTTTGATTCACATGGCAGGAATTATCTTCCCAGCCCTATACAAGGGTACAAAGGAAGACAGAGGCAATATGACAGACAAAACTGCCCTTGAAGGGGAGGAAAAGAATACTGGTAACATCTTCCTTCACAATAGTCTCTGGCTGGTTTAAAGATATAGAACTTATCCTTTACCCTTCTAGAGTCTTTTGGCAGATGCCACTGAAGTGGTTTAAGAAATAAATGCGTCATATTTGGCAAAGAAATATGACAAAATTATTTTATATTCAGATTGTTATGAAACATTTCTAAAAAGAGAAGTATGATCACAAAGTACAACAACAGCATTCTTATTTATTAAATACATTTTTTAATACTGAAAAATACATTGTGAAGTTTTTTGGTGTTTTCTAAACCTGTCCATCCAGTTAGTAATTTAAATCCATAAACACTTAATACACATCAATAATACTCTAAGTAAAAATGTAGCTTAAATGCTGAGCACAAATATAATTCTTTACATTAGAAAAGTATTCCAAATAGCTTATCTCCTTAAACAGATGCTTTGTAGAAATATCTTTCTCAAAATATCTTTGCAAAACTGATAAGACTATTTTGAATAATGCATTTCACCTCTAGTTCTGAAAGGAAATTTCCATCAGAAGACACATATATTGACAGTCCTCACATCCAGCTTAAAGCTATTCTTATACTCATTTTGCAGAAAATTAGTTTTTTATGTAACAAAAGATGATACACATGCATGCATGTGCAAACACACAAAGGTCTTTTCTCAGATAGAATGAAGGCGTTATTGGATCTATTTTTTATATCACAAAACACTATTCATATCTTTATTTCTAAATGAGTTCTGCGCATAAATTTTAATATTAGGATGAATTGTATTTTTTTTTTGTTCAACAATCTCTTGCATAGCAAATATTGACAGTTATGCCAATGTTGAAAAGTGGTTCCACAGCTATGAATATGTTCAGTTGAATATTGAAGATGTTAGAGGTAAGATGTTCAAACACAAAAATAAATTTAAAAACCTACAGAGGCTGGATGGAAAGGTAATTGGAACCAGTGGTACTAGAAGGATTGCTGCAGTTTTAACATCACTTCACCATTACAGTAGTTTAAGTATGATACAACATTATCTCTGAATCAAACTTCTGAAGGTGTGTGAGAGCAAAATGTTCCTGCAACTGTTAGAAGAAGGCATGGAAAGAACATAAGATTTAAATTAAGCATATTCACAGGATATTTGAAGAATATAGATTTTATGTGTCTCTATCTCACTTATGACCAGTTTTGCTGGTTTGACTAATATATGAATGATCAACTGATCATTCTTACACTTTCCTTGTTAACTCACGAGGTAAGTACTATGGTACGACTAGAAACAGTAAAAAACTCAAAATAAAATATTTTACAGAGATTAAAAATGTTACTCTAGCTTTTTGAAATAATTTTTTAAAAAGTAGCTAGAAGTATCTTACTGCATCTTAGTGGAACAATGCTTTTTCTGAACCAAATTTTCAAAACCTTCTCTTTCAAACATTTTCTTTTCTTTCTTTTCCTCCCAATATGTAGAGCATGGTCTTCCTGTACTTAGCAGTTCTAAGCGATTACTTTTTCCTGAATAATTAATTTTAAGACAATATAGATTATTACCAATGAAATCCCTTTGCAAATGTAAGTAATTAAATCCCTAGAGATATTTCTAAAGGAGAAAAAAATCAGAAGATGGTTGATTAGCTGTGAATTCTTAAGGACAGGAATCTCAAATATACTTGTAATGGATTATATGTTTGCCCATATACACTGAACATTAGCTATGAATTCTTGAATATTTTTTTTCAGTTTTACAGTAATACTATTCAGAAAAAAACTGAGAAAAATAAATAGATTTCTGAATCAATAAAGCTCTTAGCCGGTGTGGCACCATGACTTAAATAAAAGTAGCTGCTAATTGCTGACTCTTCACAATTACTCTCAGAAATATTAGTTACAAATGATTCAAGAATATTTGAGAAATACTCATATATGTACTGCCAGGGGTGTCCTGGGATATCACAAAAAGTTCAGTTCTTCTAAAAGGGGCTGAAAAACAACTTTTAATATGGAAAGTTGGTTTAAACCAAACTAAACTAAACCAAACCAAAGAAAACAAACAGAAACAATAAAGGGAATGTCCATGGTCACTGAAATATTTGCTAGTTTCATGTGTGAAAGACTGGTTTGTAAAGCTGTGGCCAGGTGTATATAAAAGTATTTCTATCTAGGCCCAGACTGAAAGTTATATAGCCTGTACTTAGCTATGTGTAAATTTTGGGTTCAGAAAAAGGGGAATCATAATAAAGGCATAACCTATTTAATGATTCAGTGATAAACAAATTTTGCTAAAATAAATACTTTATATGGTATCAAAATGACTCAAACCCAAAATTAATCTAATATTTCCATTAAAATTTCATTAAAACTGCATGTATATTCAATATGTGCAACTCCCTTTTACAGTAATTTGTCCTCTTACAAAGCAGAACAGAAAAAAAACCTAAACAGTTTTATATTCAGTGTTTGTCCAATGAATCTTATACTACTTTAGACAGTCTGAAATGTGTTCTTTGGCAGTTGATAAACAAATACTGACAATATTTTTTTTCATTTTGTCTAACTGATGATTAACTGAAAAGAAATTATTTATTTTGACATGCTTTATGTTCATAGTTATAGAGATTTTAAGTGACAAATGTTGCCCGGTTACTTAAGCATGTCTGCAATAGTAGTATTTGAATAACTATTATTTTTATGCAATATCTCTTAACTATTTTAGGATATTGCAATAACTTTTACAGTTGCTGACAAGTTTCTGTGAAGGATTAGGTCATGTAATTGGGTTATGCTGCCACAAAGGCTGTTAACTCTTTTAGCTGCAGAAGGAAGTAAGGGCAACAAAGGTCAACAAGGCCAAATTTTCTGGTTGCCCTGGAATCCAATTTCATGCTCAGATAGTACACAGCACAGCAGGATTGCCTAAGGGAGCCTTTCTGTAGCCCAAGAAATATGATGTTTTGTCATTACTTGTAAAAAGCCTCAGGCTTTGAACTGACCTGGCAGTGCCGTCTCTCAGGACTCACTTGCACTTGCCTTGTCCTGAACTGATGTTACCTTGCTTTCCCTGTGTTGGTAATTGTCTCACAATCTGGTAACTATTGCCTAAATCTGCTTCAGATTATATAGCAGTAACAAAATAGCCATTCTGTGCCAGGGGAATTGCTGGTGACAACAGCATTAAATGTGGTGTCGAAGAGTGCGTATATCGGGTGACATCAGAAGTTCCAGCTCATGAGAACAGAACACAGTGGTCAAAAGCTGATCAATGCAGTTGTGCACCTGTGTGAGCCAGCTAAAACTAACTTCAGAGAAAGAGCAGAGAACAGAAAAATTGAAGCCCAAGGCAGAAGAACTCCCCACCATTAACAATACATGTATTTTGGCAAAAAGCTCAGGACACTGATGGGGTTTTGTAGCGCCCCCCCACCCACTTCCAACTAAGACTGATTCTCTTGACCTTAGTACCCAGTGAGAGGAAAGGGTAATACACATAACATAAACATAATAGCAGAAGACAGGAATATAAAATAGGAAGCTGATATTTATTAACTGTTTGTATTGAGTCAGTGCTCTCTCTCTTATTTTAGTTTTTACTGAGTGAGCTTTGCTGTTATTGAAATTTAAACTGTAACAATTTCTTGCATTATTTCTAGATTTCTGAAACATTACCAGGAAATAAATTCTTAACCCCATACATAGCATGTATGACCTTTTGTCCTGAAGAAGACTCTCAAGAGTGTTTCTTACCTCTGTTCCATGAAACTGTTTTCTGTCTTCTTTCTAGGACTGTGGTGATTCTCCCAGCTCCCAGACATCAATTTTCGTATACTGCTGAAGCTTGGTAATCTTTTTGACTTAAATTATTATATAACTTCTGAAATAAAAAAAAAAAAACCTGTACAAGTCAGGCAGTACCCAAGTAGGCATAAGAAAGTTATTACTACTTTGTGCAGAAGACAGCTTTAATTCAGTAAAAAAAAGTTCATTTACAAATGAAGTGGACCCAAATTAAAAACTAATTAAAGGCTTTTAGTTGAGGGATTCAATAAGAGTAATGCAGTTTTCTTTTTTCTCTAGGAAATGCACTCTAGTGATAAACAAGATACACTTCACCATAAAATTGGTTTAGTAAAGCATATCTTGCTTTTTATTTGTTATAAGTACAGTCCAGTCATGGGTCTTTCTACACAGGAAGGAAGAGACACGTCCTTCTTTACTGACTGACTAAAAAAAAGAAACAAACCTTAATATGTCAGAGTGAGAAAATTTCTACTGGGTCACATTCTTGACTGCTGTAAATTGAGTTAGTTTCAGAATCAATGAGCTATACCAGCAGTCTCTAATCTATATCTCAGGTAGTTTTGTGAAGCTATTATGTGTAAAAATCCAGAAATTTTTACAAAATGTGTTTACTGAGTTATTTGGTCTAAACATAAGTTAAACAGACAGTGGAATTCATCAAACAGTTGTTAATCACTCTTTTTTGCAACTGTGTAAACCAAAACAAATTTTTAATAAAGCTTATATTTATTTAGTATTTTTCAAATAAATGCTTTAAAGGGTGTTTGCTTTAGTTAAAATCTTGCAATGTTTATATAAGAAGAAATTAATTTCCATAGTCTCAATAATTTTAGTTTTGTATTTTTAAGAGTAATTGTAGCTCACTTTTACTATCAAGTAATGCACCAGTCTGTTTGCCATAAAAGTGCATACCCTTACTGGGTACTCATAATAAGGCAGCTACTCTGCTCCTAAGTTCTCTTCCTGTTCTGTGGATTTCATATTGTTCCAGTCTCCCCCTGGAAAAAGTAGATTTTTTTCATTCAAAGGATAATAAAACCTCAATATAAATAACTCCTTGTCCCAGCTAACTTCAACACAAAATTATCCAAAGGTGATGGCACATGAAAACCCTCCACCAGCCACTTTAAATTATTCAATTCCACTGTTGTAATCTGAATATCCTTCAATTCTTTAAGTCTTAATGCAGCCAGGATAGAGAAAGACTCTTTACATTTCTGAATAAATGAAACACAAAAATCTCTGTGCAGTAACCAGCCTACAGAATTGTGTTGGTATTCATCTCCTCTAATTTCAACTAATTAAAAGTTCAATGCATCATCTAAATTATTTTAATGACCCTTATAAATTAATGAGAATTAAGAAGATTCCAAAGGTTACTTGCTGTACATAAGCCATCTGAGGATACTGTGGGGGTGACTATCCCTTTTTACTGTCCCTAGAGGTAAGGCAAGGACAGAACTTGCTTTTTGATTAGGACTAGATGAGATGCCTTTTATTTTAACACGCGCCATCAAGTAATGAGGTTAGGACACACTGTTGGCTGAATAAAAAACACATTCTTCTCTAAAAGTGTAATTTTCTTCAAGGCAAAAGAAAACAAAGATCACCCAGAATTTCTTCCATTAGATGGGGGTAAAAGTTGCATTCGAGGGAGATGTTGCAAAGATCCTCACTGGAAGATGGTTTTACATCAAAGGGTTCATGAGCCATATGACAGGCCCAGGCTTGTGCTGTCCTTTGCTGTGCTGAGCTGGATGTACAGCCTGGCCTTCAGGACCTTGCTGTGCTGAGCAAATCCCTTGTCTGCAGAAAAAATTGGCCAGTAACAGAGGAGCTGCAGGCAGCACAATAATGTTACCTCTGTGGCCTTGTCTTTACCTGGTAGGGCAGCAAGAAGTTCTCATGCAAACATCCTTTCTGTTTGATAGTAGAAATGATGAAGAGTGTTGGAAGAAAAACAATTGAAGAAAAAATAGAAGAAAATTAGAAGAATAATTGGAAGAAAAATTGGATGAAAATTCTGCGACAGCTTGAAGAACCAAAAGGAAGTAACCCTATCCACAAATGGGTCTTCATGGTGGTTTGGAGATGTTCAATGATGCATTTCTCAAGGTTCTCTCCACTGAAAGAGATAAGTGTTTATATTATTCTTTCTTCCTTTATAAAGCTAGCTCTAATAAATATCGTTTGGAGTGAGACTTTACAAAGTCCAAGTGTCTTTCTTTGTGTTGACATAAAGCCCCAGCACCTCCTGGTGTAAAATAGATGATCAAAAGTTTATTGTATAAACACAAATAAAAAAGACATTGTTTAAAAATTTAGAAATGTTCAAGAAAGTATTCAAAACATTTTAATTTCTGAGAAACAGGAAGTTCTTATAATATAGCTTACCATTGCATTGTCTGAATATTTTTCAAGTTGTGCGTTAAGAAGGATATTAATTAAAAAAAAACCAAATTGTTCTTTGTTCTGTGTAAGAAAGGAAAATAGGTCTGCAGATTAAGTTTTTTCAATATGTACTGTTTTCCATCTGCATAAAAAGGTTATCTTTATGAAAAGATGCCAAAACAGCATTCTTCATATTTGCTGAGGTTTCTGGCAGCTTTTGGACTCCCTGCAGAGGCTCTTACCTTCATCATCTGCACAGAGAATTACACTTCTGGATAAAAAAATTCTGTTGACTCAAGGAGCAATGCTGACTGTTCTGATTATCTCTTGAGAGACTTAGGTTGCTATTTTGAGTAGTGTTTGATCTGTTAATTGAACATAGAGCATTATATTTGATGTATTTGTAATACCATCCAGTACTGAGAAGTGCATTGCAAGGGTTTTCAAAGACCTGGTGACTTCATTGTCAAATGCAGTCAGTGGGTTTTATTTATACTGCAGTGAAAAAAATACAAATACAACCAAACACACATAAAACCAAAACAAGGTCATTTGCCTCTCAAATCTTCTCAGTGAACTCGTAACAGTGGAGGAAAAACAAGAGAGTCCTCTGTGACTGACAAAATGACATTTTCTTGTGTAAATACCTGGCCTGTTCTGTGTCTCAGCTATGGCCCTTTTTAGGGCAAAAGAGTAGAGAAAATTATAGGAGGTTGGTTCAGTAACAAGTGAAATGAAGTATAAAATTGCTCAGTATGTTGGCTATAAAGGCTTTAATGCTAATCCTATTATTTCTCTGCTCCAGTTGTTAAAAATTTGAGATGTATTTAGCTCATTATCTGAGTTTAGAGTAGCTTTCACTAAAATTGAAGACATTAGGGTTTTACTAGCACAAATACTGAATTTTCTTAGGCCTTTCTCTATATTCAGTGGCAAGATAATTTCAGTTATAATTAGAAAATCTCTGTTGAATTTTCAATCTTAATTGCTGAACTAGTCTTGTTTTAGCCTGCTTTATAAGTAGATATTTAGGCATGGATTATCTCAGTCTAAACACATAAATTTATGACCATTTTCTGCTTTATTTTCAGGAGTTGCTATGACTATTCTAGAGACAAGCAAAACATAAGTTAATTTAGGCCATCTCTTCTTTAACTGCCCAATATTCTCAACCTTCTGTGAAAGTACAGTTTATAAAGTCAGGTTTAGAATGAAATAGGAGCTGATAAAAGAGCATATATATATATATAGTTGCCATCTCTAAAAGTTTTTCCCAAGGGCATATGTCTTTGTATGGATCTAAATTGTTTGGATTAAAGCATAGAACTGAAGGAGAAGAGGCCCTAGCAAATGGATAAACCAGATCTTAGATACTTGCTGAGATAACATGGCAGAGATCTTTGATAAGAGATAAGAATGATAACAAGCTGAAGAGTAACACAGTGAAACTCACTTCATTGAAATAGTGGTAATTTCAAAGAAAAAGAAAATTATTGAAGCCAACCCAGAGTGCTCATCTTCAATACACCTCAGCTCACGCCACATGAAAATGACAAATATTTGAGACTTTAGTTACAGCATGCCTGAATATATTGCTACAGCAAAAATCTCACTCTGATTTGCTATAAATGAGCTAAACTTATCTCCTTAGAGCAGTAAGCACAGGTTAAAATATGACCTATCAAAAGCTAAAATTAACCCAAAATTTACTGTGTAATTACAGTAAAAAATAAGTTAAATTGCTCAATTGTAATTATAGCATTAAATTGGCGATGTAAATTAAATTTTTAACAGTTAAATTCCTCTAGATGGTGATTACGATGTTTTTATTAGTTCCTATTACTATTAGTTATTATAATTGTTGTTATTTTTATTTATGTTTCCCTGTCACATTCAATTTTTCTAAAGAGAAAGAAATGTCATAGCTTTTATTCAAACCCTCCATAACATACTGAGTTTTAAGCCTTTCAGAATTTGTGAGGTTGTACATTAAAGAAAGATTCCCCTCAAACATAGGTTCCTGTCAAAATACATATGCATACTATTATATATGATTGAGCTATATTGTTATACAAATCTGCACAGAAAAAAATGCACAATAGAGATCACTTCTATTATTACACACTATCATACTTTAGTTTGAAATGATGTAACAGAGCTTCTTTCAATGTATATTTATCATAATTATTTAAAGAAGAAGATGTTGACTTAAACCAGTAAAGTAAACAAATTCATTTTGAGGAGCTAGTTAGACTTTTTTTTCTAATAAAAAATTTGAGGACTTGATAGCAACCAGAAAAGAGGTAGCATATTATTTTCTTACAGTTATTATGTATAAATTGGTTAAATTGCTGCTGAATAGAGTGAAACATACAAGCTCTGAAAGGGAATATTTTGAAGTAGACTTTTACACAGTGTTGAAACTAGAACACTAAAATTAATAAGGCAACTCTTTCTATCCATAAATTTTATGCGAAGCTTTGTTATTTTGTTTATCTGCTGTTGATAAAAGTTGATAAACTCTTGAATAATTTTCTTTAGGACTATTACTAACAGTGGAGAACATTTTAGGGGGAGGGGGGGACAGAGAACAAAAAGAGAGAGAGAGAGAAAGAGATGAGGAGAGAGAGATATGCAAATTTCTTTCATGCAATATTTATACTTCATGATTTTTTTTATTATCTAGAAATGGGTTGACTCTAGCTAGCAATTAAGTACCCACCAGCTGCTCACTTAGTCACATTCCTCTTAATGGGATTCTGGACAGAATATGAACAATGAAAGCAAGAAAACTCTTGCAGGTCAAGATGAATTCAGTTTAATAAATGGAGGGAAAGAAAAAAAAGAAAAAAATAAAAAAATCCCAAACAGGTAAAACAAAATCAGTCCGTCACCACCTTCTGTGAGCAGACCATTGCTATGCCAGTCTTGGAGTAAAGCCTGTCTGGGAAATGCTCCTGGCCAGCCCCTTCACATTTTTATTGCTGACCATGGCACCATACAACCTAGAACATCCCTTTGGTCAGCTGGGTCAGCCGTTTTGGCTGTGCTCCTTCCCAGCCACTTGCTGACCCCCAGCCTCCTTGTTGGTGGGTAGAGTGAGGAACAACCAAGTCTTTGATGTTGTACAGTGTTCAGTAATAACTAAAAGACTGATTTTTATCAGCACTGGTGTAGTCACAAATCTAAACCACAGACTCATATGGCTGCTTATGAATAAAATTTGTTGTCTCAAAGCAAGACCCAGTACAAAGGCTCATGTGAATAACTCAATGGGAGCTGCTTGACAGCACATAAAAGTGAAATAAAATGGAGAAATGCTGGTGAGCTTGGCTGATAACAGGCAGTTAATAGAAGGTGTGTTACATAAACCTATAAAAAGGAACGTAAAATATTTATTCAGGGCATATAGCAATGACTATTGGTTTCATCAAAAAAAGCACAGAAGGAAAAACAGGAAAAAAAATAGCAACAGTGCTTATTTTGTGTGTTCCAAGAAGCAAGTGCTGTTGTTGATTTTCTGCACAGTTTCATTTAGACAGGACCAGATGAGAAATTTTTACTTAATTACATTTTTCAAACCATCTGTTTGCTTTCTTGAATAAATATGTATCTGGATATCACAAGGATTGTTGACAAAGCTACATTTAGAAGGACCTTCAAGACATTACTGTCATTGCACCACTGCTTTTTCACACAAGTAACTACAGAATCAGTGGATTGTATCAATTTAACATAACATTAAAATCAGATAATCAAAACCAAACCAAATTACCTTTTACAGAGAGAAGTAGACACTTCCTGAGGGCAACTCATCTAATCTTAGATGCATACTACAGCATGCATCAAATGAACCTCTCCCTGAAGGCACAAATAATAATTGTTCTTTGCTCTTCTCCAGGTAGAGTGACTAAAACTACAACTTGGAACTGTTCCATGTTTGGTGTTTACATAAGTTATAGCTCATCCTACTTCATATAGAAATTCATATGCAAATCCTGTAGTTAACTTGAACACCAAAATTGATCAAAGATAACAATATACTTGTCACTTGCAAATCAGCATAGCTCTGTTCCCTCAGAAGGGAGCTATGTTGACTTAGTTAAATACAGACATCTAAATCTTGGAGATACAAGTTATGTGAAATGATTAGTATCTCATGCTTTTAAAGTCAGAAAGATTAATCTGGCATTTCTCATTTTGGGGGCTTCACTGAACAGCTGTTACATCTGCTACAGGCCTTATTTTCAGGAATTTGTTACTCAAAAGAATAAGTGTAAAAAAAATAAAGAATTCAATTGTATTCTCACTTGTTGCAAATTCCATGGATTCTTTAATTTATGCATGTAGCAGATAACTTGCCATTGAAGACTGACAGACATGCCAAGTTGAGCAAAATTATAACTTACTTCCCCACTATGAAGCTCTTTGCAAGGCTAAACAAAAGCTTATTTTAAGGTTTGTGTGGGGAAGAGCAGTAGTAGATGAGATTTTCTTATTTCCTCAAGAACAGTTACAGGGAACAATTTAAAATTTTGCTGTCAAAAGAATAGCTTTTACTTCAGCTCTATACCTGTGTGCATTATTTGTACTGATACATTTACAAGTATTTGGGGCTTTTTCAAATACTTTTTGAAGTTCTGGACCAAGAAATTCATATGTGTGCCTCATGAATTTTTCAAGCAGATCAATGTATTTCAACAAAATGTCACAGAAAACCTACAATGATTATAAAGTGAAGATCATCCTGCATTGGGTTATTCTGATTCCACAAAACATGGGTGAACTTACTGAGAGTTGCTGGTTATGCAGGTGACTTACCATTTTAGTTGGAAATTGAAACAGAGTATGATTTATTTTTCTGTTTTTTCCAGGCTTAAAAAATTAAAGCTGTATAAGGAAGGGCTTCAGTAAAACTAGAAAAGATGCCATTAGCCAGAAAAAAAAAAATCAGTATGCAGCACCTTGGTTTTGTGTATTTCATTAGATTGTAGTATAATCTTATTATCTTCATATGCAGCATATTTCATTCTATCATGCAGTGAAATTTGTATGTAAACATCAATACATTTTGTGATTGATACAGAGGGTTATAAATATGTTGCTAGTATAAACTTTGTGAAAGATTTTAATGGAAACAGCTATTTCAGAAATAAAGAAGTGTATGTAAATTTTGCCAACAATTTTCATGAAGTGTAGAACTGCATCAAAACTGTTTATCTATAAATGCAAATATTTTTGAAGATTTGATCACACATATTAAAATGCAAATAGTAACATTTTAAAGTCATTTTTGAAGGTGAAGGTTTGAATTTTCATCTTTCTCCTTCTCTCTCCCCCTTTTTTTGTCTCATTCCTGGTAGAACAGAAGAGGAATGATTTCGTTTTTCATGGTGACTTCCTTGGAAAGCATTATTACTCACTGGTGTACAGCTTCAGTACATGACTATCTAAGTGAAGGCATTTCCATCACAGTGTTCTCTCCTTGAAGAGTGACTACCATAGAATATTATTGATTTGCTTAGTGTATGATGATTCAGAGGTTAGACAGCTCAGAGTACAGCTGTTTTAGAAACTTTATGTCAAATGAACTCAAATGTGATTCTCCCGATGAAAAACTCAGGCATTTTCTGCCCCCTAGTGAAAAACTCAGGCATTTTCTCCCCCCTTACAATCTTTAAGTTTTAATCACATTTGTATAGAAATTATTTCTTTTTGACCCCAAACCAAAGAAACACAAATCAAGAAAAAGGAACAAGTTTTGCAATTGTTACATATAATATAAAAACTTCTTTTCAAAACTATATTTGTCAAAAATAATGTATAGGCACAGCCTTGTTTTCCACACTTTAGGTAAATTAAAAAATATAACATTAAAAAAAACTTCAAATAGTTGTTTTTATTCAGGTATTCAGCTCAGTGTTTGGTAACAGAAGTCAAATATTTGCATTATTTCTTCATGAAATGACATTTCTCTCTTGTATTTTCATAGAAATTTCCCAGAGAGAACTAGTACTTTGACTGGAGAGTGGTTTATCCATTGATATCCACACTCAGGAAGGAACCCAAAAGTCAAGGAAAATCTTTCTGATTCAGAGGTAAGGTGCATTTCACACCAGCTGGGTAAATTTTTTGTTGGCTGTCATTCAGGCTTCACGGGAGTGATGCTGGACCAGGGCCAGCTGCAATCTGTCTGGTTATGGTTTGAGCTCTATCACATGGCAAGAACAAGGCCAATGCAAATGCAGGAGTTTGCACCTGCAGCTCAGTACAGGCACCACAGTCTCTGTGTCAGTGTCTCTCACTTTAGGAGCCCATCTATCCGATTTAGTTTCTCAGCAGGCTGGCCAGAAGCACCTGGGATAGAAGCACCTCGAGAAAGTAGAGAAGCTGCAGAACTGGGATTAAGGAAGCTGCATACATTCAGTCAATAAATGTTGCGTTTAGGTTAAAGAAGTCAAATGTCTCTTGGAACTCCTGCTAAGCCCTCATTTGCTCTAAGATGCCTCTTCCAAGTCATGCAAAAGAGAGAGAGAATTCCTTGCCTTCTGTATGTCAGCTAAGAGCTGAAACTTTTGTGTTATCAACAGTCCACGGTATCGATTTGCAAAGTGCCTTTTGCATGTAGCACAACTCCAAAATTTTTAATGCAATAATTTTCTTTTTGGAAGTGGAATTCTTGTTTTCAAGACAACCCATAGTACCACGGCAATGCAGATGTTAAAATGAAGTGAAAGCAAAATATTCAAAACTTGTTACTGTATTTCAAAACCTCCTTAACATTATGATTATTAAAACCTTTTTTCCTGCAATAGTATTTTCTTTGACTGGGTCACACAATTATCCAAAAAGAGAGTAATACATAAAGCTGATAGATCTCTGCAAGTCTTTACAGGGCAAACAGCTGAGTTCCATAAAACTTCAATTCAAAAAGGTCAACAAGGCAAACAGAGCAATTCAGAGCCACACAAATCACAAGTTCTTGCCATCATGCTCCTTGATCTAGGAGCAAGAGATTAATAAAAACCTAAACCTTTCTGTTACAGTGATAAACAATAGTAAACTCTTCACCTCCTTTCATTACTATTGTAGTGATGCCAATTTTGACCCCAGGGGAAGCTGTGAAAGTGTAGGGAGGACTGATGAGAGACCTGATGCTGATGGCTGAAACAAACAAGGGGCAAGCTGATGATGTGCTCTGCTCCCAGGTGCACAGCCACCACCTCAGGCTACAGCTTGTTGCTGAACAAGATAAGGGAAGAGGCTGAGGCAGATCCTGGGAAGTGGGGTAATGCTTTCTATCATGCCTAAGTCCTTGCACAAATGTCTCAGCAGTGAAAACTCCTCTCTGGGAAAACACTGTGACATTCACCATAGCCCATGCACCCCTTCTCATGGGCCATAATTGACTCAACTGCACTGGCATGAGAGGTAGCTGTAAAATTTTAAGCCATCAAAGATTCCTGAAGCATTCTGGGATCCACATCATTACATCACTCAGTGTGAAAGTCCCTGCCCCAGGGGAGGTACCTGAGCATTCCCACTTGAACCTGGCCTCTATCAAGTATTTCTGACATTGTCATCACAGATATTAAACACAAATAAAAAAACCCAAAAAGCCCAGTACCACCACACAAAATGTAAAAAACCTTCACAAATCTAATAAATAATCTCTTAGAAATTAAATTTCTAGTGTCATTCATTGTAGTGTCAGTAAAGGGCCATTGGATCATACCTGTCCTTTGTATGGGGAACGAAAAATCTGCCAGGTTACTGTAAAATACCTGGATTTCATGCCCTCCTCAGCAAAAAATATTAATGCAATAAAAAAAAACCTTTTTCTATAAGCATTTTTAAAACATTTCTGCAGTGTTAAACTGTTAATGATGTTTAGTAAAATTCCCACAAATCTCAGTGAAAAACAGACCTCAAAATGATAGTGTAATGTGTTTGCAGATCATAGAGCAGATTTCAGGCTATTAGGTAGCTGTAATAGCTAATGTACTTTTCCAAGCTTTACTCTTGAATATCTTTTCAAAGTGTACTAAGGTTTTTTTTTTTCTCAGCTTCTTCTTAAAGAAGATTTTTTTTTTAAGTGAAAAGCAAGAGAATCCCAACTGTAAAGTAGCAGATAATTCTCACCAATTCTGTTAAAATTGCAGCAGTCTATTGGTTTGGAATACATAATTTTCTCTTTTAGATGCATTTGACCCTAATATATACATGCTCAGAGGAGCAGGTTCTGACTGAGCCTTCTGAATAAAATGCATCTTTCCCTAAACAGTGTGTCAGCAATGAGTATTTATCTGTGCCACAGAAGTCTTGGTAACTTCCAAGTACTTAAGGCAACAAATGCTTTGAAATGGCATGGGGTTTTTTTCACTTCAGACTTTGTATTCACAAAAAAATTTCCAAACAGAATACAAAGCTTAAGGGGAAGGGGACAGGAGGAGATAAGGAAATGGAACAATGAGGAAGTCTCTTTTTTTTAATCTGTATCTTGGAGTACAATTTTCTGATTCTCCTTTGTATTTTCTCTTGCTGGAGATTATAGCAGTCACACTTTTCCTCATTGTGTACTACCAATGAAATATGGTTTCTGTTAGCTTTGGGCAACATAATGAATAATAAATTAATAAAAATAAAATGGCACTGAAATAATAGAGAACACAGTATGGACCTAAGATGCAAGACCTACTGATTATTCTAGGGATAGATTTCTGCTGGTTTTTAATGTATTATTTTACTTCACTGTTCTTGCTCTATTTCTGCAGTGTATATATCAGTCCTTTAATGAAATGTTTTAATTTATTTCTCAGCAAGACTAAATTCATCTAGTGTGAAACATCATCTTAAGCACAGACTGAATACTGTTAACCAGTGGGAATGTTTCAATTTTGTATTTGATCTGTAAATGAAAATTAATGAAATAGTGTCCATACCTTTCAAATAACAAACTAAAAGTGCTACATTCAGATTAAGAACCAGTGCAGATGGGACCATCTCTCGATCCCTTGTGGAAATGACTCTTCACTTCAATGCAGAGCCAAGTGCATAAATTTGAGGGGAGAACAGGAGGGAGTGAAATTGAGCTTTCGTGTCTCCCCTCCAGAGACTCTGCCTTCATCTACTTCCTTGTCCTTTGCTTTCTAGCCTAAAGACTGTATCTCTCTATTTCAGTCTGTTCCTTCAGATTTCAGAATAGGATCTGTTTCCTGACACATGATCACGGCAGAATAGTTCAAAGAAATTAAAATCCCCATTGCCACTTTGAGTACAGTTTACTTCCCTGCCACTGAAACCTGCAGGACAAAACCAAAGTGAATTGGCTTTGTATTAACCCTTGCTTGCTCACTCTGAAAGACATTAATAACCAAATCACAAGAAAGATATACTTTCCTGAGGGAATTAGGATTTTATTTTCTAAAAATTATATTTTTAAATTTTTATTTTATTGAAGAGACCTTTAATATACACAAATAAGCAAAAAAAAAGGTACAAAAATTTAAAGCTATAAAACATATGTATGGGGTTTTTTGAGTTTTTAGTACTGGCTTGCAAAGTAGTCCTAGATTATCCTATTGCATCATTGAATCCTGCAAGTCTACAACTGCAATCCATTTATCTTCTAACTTTTTGTAAGATACATAGGAATAATTGAAGACAGGAGCTTCTCATCCATACAGAAATATTTCTTTTCAGGTATCTTTCCCTTAAGTACCCATAAAAGTTTGTAAAGTGCTACATTGTATTCAGGTTAAAAATTAAAATTCACTTTTTCTATCTAGCTGCAGTGTGTGACACTCCTTGAAGGTTATTTTCTGGTGAGGTAAATTTCTGTTAGGGAAAAATGTAGAAATATCCATATGGAGACAAAACAGGGCAGCTGTGGCCATTCCATCTTTGCCTGACAAAACAGAGATCCAGTTGTAGCCCTGCATATGCACAGAGGAAGGCTCCTTGTGGCATTTTAGTTTCTCCCAAACAGAAGATAAACTCTTTGGCTAGACAGGCTGTTGGGATGTGCAGCTGTCATGCAGGGCAGTGGCCAAGGTGAGAAGAAAAGGTCACAAAATGTGCTTTACATCCCTTCAGCAGTTCCAGCTGAATTAATAGTTTATATGATAAATTCAAAATGGCAGACTTCATATAGCAAAGTTTTATGTCACTTGTGATACAGATTACTCAGATTTAAAGTGACAATACAAGATCCAGGAGATAATAAAACTGACAAAATGTGTTACTGAAACACACTGAAAACACCTATGTTAGTAACTTAAATTTCACCTCTATGAAATCAATAGGCAAACTCCCAGAGAAAAAGAGGAGAAAACCTTTAATGCTTTACGTTAAATGCTACTTAGGTTGGGGAAATGGAGTGATAAAGTGGCTTTCACATTTCTCCTTCCCTCACAAACAGAATCTATATCACTCCAATATGCCAGAAAAACTTTAGAGAAATAACTAATCTGATCACATCTGGAAAAAAAGCACAATGCTTTAAGTAAATCTCTATCTTTTTGTGAAGCAAGGAGAAAAAGAAGAAAATATTCAGTTATTATGCATGACTCATATGATTCTCAAAATTGGAGAAGTGATTCAAAGTATTTTTGGATCTTCACTGCTAAAAGACTTCCTGTCTTGGTTAAATGAAATTTTGCTTTATTTTTTTTTTTTTCTTATGGAGCAAGTCAAATAATTATATTCATAATTATCTTCATACTTCCTTAAAAGAATAGCCATTCTCAGCACTGATGGGCTATTTCAGAGACAATTTAAAAAATCCCTCCCCCTTCCTGCTCTACATTTAAACTTCCTATTTCACAATGAGGTATTATGCTGAGGTAACATGGGGAAACAAGCTTAGTGTCAGTGGTTGCAAGATTATATGATATCTTTCCTAACTCCAATTATATAGAAACATCAGCAATCAATCACAGATTTCTACTTTAATGAAAAAGAAATGAAAGCAAGCAAAAAAATAATATTAAAGACTATTACAATTTTTTTATTTGTAAGGCAAATTTAAAGAAGGTAAAATTACTGAATTTAGTAGTTTTGAAGATTAGCTTGAAAGCTTCTATTTTCAAGTCCAGAAACTAGCATTTTTTATTAAGTTCAGAGAAAGGACATGAACCTCTATGGAGTTAATCTAAGTCTTTACACATCACTGACATTTGAAGATACATTTCCTTTAACTGCAGTGACACTTTGTCACATTTTCACGTACCAAACTCCTTGTGGGTTATCATTCTACAGAGATTTATTTATTTTGCTGTTGAATAGCAAAAGAGATTAGTACTGTCAGAAAAATGAAAATGTGAAATGCTATTATATAAGGGACTCAGTAAGTAGGTAGTAATCTGATTGGATGTGTTTGTCAACTTCAAACTAACAAAATATTTAGGAACAGCAACTCACTCAGCCTTCCTGTGCCTTTAAACAAAGAAAAAATCCAAACAGAATGGCAGGAAATAGCAAAGGTTGCTGGCAGTTTCTCGGGCAGTAAATGCTATCTCACTGCAGCTCTGAGAAAGCAGGAATGGTAAACATTTGAATGTTGAGATGTTGTCTTGGTTCCAGGTAGGACTGGGTTAATTTTTGTAGTAGCCAGGATGGGTTATGCAAAGGTTATAATAGTTATAAAGGTTAACAAAGAATAACCTAACAAAGGTTATTCTGTACCAACCACAGCTTTGCTGGGAACAGGGTGAAGGGGCTCCTCCATTTCCCTGGCAGGGTAATGCTGGTTCAGAGCAATAACATGTGAATTGCTTGCCTATCATGTACACTTTTTTCTTAATATTGTTGATGTTTCTCGTTGCTTCCTCATCTCATCACTGTTTCCAGTGATTGCTCTCATCTCAACCCTGAGTTTTACCTTTTGTGCCTCAAATTCTTCTCTCCAGCCACCTGCTGGGGAAGAGGGGAGCCCATGATTTGGAGAGTCTCGGTGGGAGCACTAAACTGGGGAGTACCATTCCTAAACTATGACAGACGTGGAAGATAGGATGAAGGTGTGACAGGAAAAGTACAATTTCTAATTGGAAGAGTTAACATGCTGCATAAACTGCAGATGAAGTAGATGAATTAGTATCAGGTACATGCATTGGAATATTTTAAATTTTTAACTGAATCATGTAAACCCACATTTATCTGCTTGTTTAGATATTAAAAAAAAAGGTGGACCATTAAAATAATTTTCCCTGGTTTCTTCATTCATCAGTGCAGTCAACACAAGAGAATGCTTCCTTAAGTACCACATTTGTCAGAAATAGCTTGATGAATTATTCAGAGCCTTAATCCCCATTTGTAAATTTTTGTAAATTATGAGATTACACCATATTAAATCTTAAAAACCAGCAACTTGTGCCTGCAGGATGCCACAGACTTGATATTAAAAGGTATCTGACTGTTACTTCCTTTCCCATGCTTGTCTTTCTTATTTATTTTTAAGCTATTTTACTGGCTTCATGTACTGTAATATATTCCTGTTGGGATCCTTCTTCTCCCTGGGAAAAATCTTCTTTTTTACTTCTGAAGGTGACTCAGGATCCCTTCCCTGGTATTAAGTTATTTTTTTCCTCACAGAAGCCTGCAAGTCTCTTAACAAATTCCCCATTCCACCGTTTAATACAAATATTCTCTCACTTGTGCACATTGTTTTAATCATAGTGGAGTGCAATTTCTCCCAACCCCAACTCAGTAACAGGCCATCAAATCAAGACAACTAGGCAGGATTCTTCCTTAACCGTGTTTTTCCTTCTAACAAAATATTCAACATACAAATTTTATACACACAACTATGTGTACCCATAATGAGATATGGATATAGATATAGATGTAGATGATATAGATAGATAGAGATAGAGATAGAGATATATAGAGTAGATATAGATGATATAGACATAGACATAGACATAGACATAGACATAGACATAGACATAGACATAGACATAGGTATAGACATATATACTGTAAAATTATTAGTTGATCAGTTTTGCTGTTCATCCTTACAAATAATATTTTAACCACTGGGTGGGTTGGGTGGCATGGAAGAAAGGAAAAGAACCCAAAGGCTAAATAAAAGAAATACTTACAAATTTCATAACCAAAAAAAAGCAAATGCTTTGGCTGTGTTGTCCAGGAAGAAGTCTCAACATTTAGAAATTTAGAAATGAAATCTCTTCAAATGCTTTCTTATATTATAAGGGATAGTGATATACTGTTGTTTAAGGGGAAGTGGACTCAAAAATCTAGGATCCCTACAGAAAAAAAAAACAAACCAACATAAATTTAGTAATATTTCTGTAAAAAATCATTAGTCTTGACATATATTGATACTGCAAAATGCTGCAGAGACATTTGAGCTAAATTTCTGCAGAACAGACCTTACTCAGAGGTCCTTGTTGCTTTATTTAACATCACTGGTTTTGGTGACAAACCTAGCAAGATAGAAGGTTAGAGTGGATAACCATTTATTAATTCATTGGACATTTTTCATTTTCCTTTCCACAACAGACTAGATTCTCAAGGCAGAGCTGCTGATTTTGACAGCTAATAGTGTAAAAAAGTCAGTCTTAATATGTGCTGGGGATTAGGGGGTTTAAAAAGCCTTCTTTTGAGGCTTCAGTTTTATAGGGGTGATGGAGGGCATAAACATGGTGCTGTTATCTGGACTAATATTCCATTAAAGATTGCCTTCTCAGTCTGCATTTTTCAGGCCAGATGCCTGAAGGCAGAGGTAGGCAGATCCTCGCCTGCATCCCAAAGTGTAAATGCTTGTGATTTTTCCAGTCTGATGGTAACTAAACACTGGTTGCTCTCATCACAGGCAACATTAAACTCTGGAGTGTTTCTGGAAAGTCAGAAAAAGTGGAAAGGTTTCCTGTATTCATCTACCACCAAACTCTTCCAATTGCAGCCCATACAAGAGAAGCCTAGACCCCTGTCGAGTGACCATTTTCTGTGCATTGAAAGCTAGACCAAGAGGCATGGTCTCTCCAGTAAATTTATTCAGTGGCATCCAAAGGACCACATAGGAAAGAACTGTTTTTCTTCTTCAGGTCCTTGAAAGATCACTGATTGCTTTTGCTTTCCTGGGAAAAAAAAATTAAACTTAAAAGTGAAGATTTGTATGGCATATGGATAAAACCTTACAAAAGAAAGGCCTCATAAAATCATGATTCAGGCCTCGTTGCATCAGCTGGGTACAGCTAACAGCTAGCCTGATAAGTTCCCATGAGAAAGGAATTGTAACAGGGAGAATCAGCCTGCATATCAGTCTATTTTGTGGGCACCAATTTGCACCTGTGAGGAGAAAGATTCTACCCATGTGAAACATCCATGTCCCAGGAGACAAGAATGTAAACATGTCTAGAGAGGAAAGTTTTTGATGGACACGTTCACTAGCCATTACCAACCAATGAACTAAGTGCAATAAGTTACTAGCCAATTACAATTAAACACAATGCCTTCTGATAACCATAAAAATATGAGCTGTGGAGAATAAAGATGGGCAATGGTGGATAAAGAAACAGCAGTCTTTGTCTGTCTCTACTGAGACAGATTTGGAGTTCAAATAATGAGTAAAAGATGCAAGATTTGACCATGTGCTTTGTTTCCTGAAAAAAGGCAAAACACCTTCCCTTGCACAATAATCACTTTGCTCTTTGTGGACCTTGCAAAAGGAAAGGGCATTTAGTGCCTGGGCCATGAGGGATTATGGCTGTAGGACCTTCATGCCTTCATGAGTCGCTCCTGTAGTCTGAGGAGGACAGACCACGATCCTGCTCTATGCAGCAACACTTCAGTTCACTATAGGTGACCTCACTGAAAAAATAGAAAAAAAGCCAAAAATTCTATAGCTCTGCTTCAGTGTGCTCTAGAGTCAGAGTTAAAACATATAGAAAGAGCAGGAAAAGACTGAAATGTGAAAGGTCTGAACCTGATTCCACTTAATGACCTCACATTTAAGAACTTTCCCCATGCTGTCAGTGTAGATAGGACATGTCAGTGAGGAGTGACATATTTCAAAATATTTTAAAATGGTAGAGAGGGATTGCAAAACACCTATAGTGAACTTGGGTGAGCAGGAGGCAGGAAAAATAGGAATCTGCTGCCAAGGCTCATGTCCAGGGATATGGAGGGAGAGGTGGAAAACATTAGGTGTTTCTCTGCAGCATTTCAGAAAAAACAGCTTACTAGAGTACTTACATAAGTAAGTGCTCCATAAACAGGGACAATGGTTGTAGCCAGGTGGGGGTTGGCCTCTTCTTCCAAGCAACCTGCAGCAGGGTGAGAGGACACAGTCTCAAGCTGCGCCAGGGAAGGTACAGGTTGGACATTAGAAGGAATTTCTTCACAGAAAGGGTGATTAGATATTGCAATGGGCTGCCCAGGGAGGTGGTGGAGTCACCACCCCTGGAGATGTTTAAGGAAAGGCTGGATGTAACACGCCATGTCTATTTGACAAGGTGGTGTTGGGTTGAAGATTGGACTTGATGATCCCAGAAGTCTTTCCCCAGTTTATTCTGTGATTCTGTAAAGTCTGCTCAATTCAAGTAATCACAACTGTGTTGATAATTTTATCTGCTGTATCTGAGTTTTGATTTCCTATGAACAGTAACACAACTTGGACAAAAAAAATCTAAAGACATTTTTCCTTTTATTTTTAAAAACAAAGCCAAAATTCACTAATTATTGCCACACACAAGCACATAAATTCATGTTCCCCAAAGGTACATTTTGTCTCCCCAAAATGTGACAGGTACCATGGAAACAGTAGAAGTTATTGCAAGATGCATAAGCATTGCTCTTTAATGAACTAGAGTTTTGTTTTTACTTAAATACAGAGCTTTAATAGCATAACATTTTCTTCTTCTTACCCTTAACTTTTTCTTTCTAATTCTGTCACTGCTCTGTTTTGTTTCTTCTCCAGGGGACATTTTCTCTCATCAGACTATCATTAATTAGTTTGTTTGTGGCATCAGCTGTCACTTATTATGAGGTTCTAAGCTCCTGATAAAAGCATTTTCCCTTACTCTCTTTACAGCCTTTCTTTTAAATCCTTAATATGCCATCCGTTCTTTGTTTCTTCCTAAGGAAATGAGGCAGTTATAAAAATAGGACTATCCTTGTTTTTCTCTAGTATGTGGCTTTTTAAAGAATTTATTGTCAGTCCCTCCTTACAGAACCCTATTGTTGCCAAGATGATGTTTCTTATGGAAGCAGATGCAGATATTTTATTGTTCTATATTTTATAGAAGCTAGACAGACTATTAGGAACATTCATGACACCAGCTGATATAAACCAAAGGTAAAAAGAACAGCAAAATTTCCCCCCTAGATAGTAGTGGGTGAGACAGATCATGGATAAATTAAAAGTACTGTTCTTAAAAATTATAGATTTTTTTCCTTTTTTTAACTGATATCTATATTTTAATCAGGGGTTTTATTTTAGGTCACAACTTGTTTAAGAGTGGCAAGAGATATAATTGTGAATGATGTAAATCTTGTCAGCTGCAGTATGATTATTCATTTTTTGGCCTGAATTACAATGATTGTAGTCCTAGCACTCCTCATCCTCTAAAAATATTCAGTAGAATAGATGTCAAGTAAGAAATAATTGGTGGGAGCATAAGTTTATGTACTAAGAACTTCTAAGAACTTTAACACTTCTTTTTTTTCAATCAATTCAGTCTTCCTTGTATCATTTGCTAGCTATAATGAATCCAGGTTGTGAGTTATTGAAGACATAATTTTAAATATCTTTTGCAAAATATATAATGGATCCACTACATGTTGCCAGAAGACATGGGGGATTGAAACAGAAGGGCAGGGCACAACTTCCAGCCTGGAATATTTCCTGAGGAGCTGATACTAGCATGTACTTTAGCACCTGACCTTTTGGTCTCAGCGGCATGCTTTTTTTTAAGTTTGTTTTCAATCAGACATCACTCTTCTTTCAACAGAACTGTTTCTGCTATGACATGCAATAGCATTTCAAGACAATAATGTACAAAAGAGAATCAGCTACTGCAAAAAAATGTTAGGATTACTTTGAAGTAAAACACAGTTAATGGTGACATCTATCCTCATATCACATCAGAAATGCTGGGCTGATTCTTCCTAACCAAAGCAAATAGTTTATTCCTGTTTACCCTAAGTGTACCTAACGCTGTGTGTGTGTGTTGTTGTTGCTTGCTTGTTTTTTAATCTGGATTACCTGTTACTGTACCACATCTCTGGAGCCTTTAGTGCCAACAGTGTATTAAAATGTTTCATGGAAATTATGGAGGAGCAGGTTTCATTAAAGACATTAGAAGCAGCCAAAGCTCATTGTTTTTGGAAGTCAGCACTGAAAGCCTTCACCACTCTAAATGCTTTGCTGGCCTCAGAGCTCTTTCTGCTTCTGACAAGGGAAAATCCACAGCTCTGGACAAGTGGCACTCGCACTTTCTCTGTAAATATTTTCTGTTGTCTCTATGGTCTTTGAATGGGCTTGACTTTGTGAATGTCATACATGTCTGTTCCTCTTCCACAGAATATCATTGTCTAAGACATTAGAAAACCTGTATTATGAATGCTACTCTTGAAACTCAGTGCCTCTACTTTAAATACTACAACTCTGTGCACTAAAACTCTTTGGTTTTTTTTTTTAATCTAGTCACAGACTAAGTTCTACAGGCAAGACCATAAAGGGTATAATGAAAACTGTCAAAACCAGCACAGCATTTAAGCCTGCTGTGCTTGCATCATCATTGCTGCAGCTGAATCAAATCCTACAGACTTTGCAGTTGATTTAAGCCACATTCCTACCAACATATTCCTATCGGTCCTGCACATCTCCTCCCTAGGCATGCAGAGCTATTTCCCATGCTCAGTCCGAGGAGGCGCACTTCTCTCTGGGCGCTGCCAGCGGTGTCCTTCCCTGCCGCAGCAATGTCACGGCCCGGCTGTGCCCTGCGCGGGGCTGCAGCGCCGCCCAGGGGACGGGGGGCGGCCCGCACCGCCCGCGCTGCGCTTCGGGGCAATCCGAGCAAAGCCTGCCAGCGGGAAGCACATCGCTCTCACCAGAAATGGCAGGGTAATGACTGAGTGACAGCTCCTCTGAAGGATTTAGGAGTCGTCTAAAAATACAGCTGCGCCTGTTTGGAAAGACGGGTGAAATAAGCTTCAGATAGAAAGTATTACCTGGGTAAATAGCGTTGAAATGATGCTTGCCTGTCACAATGGTTTTCAAAACTGTGACAGGATTTTTTTTTTTTAAGAAAGATTATATTTCATGTGGGGTTTTTGTTGTTTTTTTGGTTTTTGGCTGGTTTGGTTTTGTTTTTTTTTTTAATAAGAATTGATACTTAAAAATCCATCCTCAATTGTTTCTTAGAAAAAGAAAAAATTGAAAACCACTCACCTTGCTACCTCTTCTCATTTTGTCTAAACATCTCTGGCATAACTACCTCTCTTTTCAGCCCTCAAAACCTCTGTCAAAGTAGGCTTTGAGGGCTGAAAATTTACTTGTATTTTGATAAAAATCTCTGTTAAGAATATCCAAGGAGAAAAAAAGCAAAAAAACCCTGAAAACCGAACTAGCAAAACCAAGACTGAAACACGGACCAAAACCAAAAAATATTTTCAATCATTTAAACCTTCCTCCTCACTTTTTTTTTTCTTCAGACTCACTTCTACAAATTTTTAAGTACTGCTGGTCCATTATCATGTTTGGTACTCTTCCACAAGACTGTCTGCAGGAATGTGTGATGTCATCTTATTTCTATCCTATAAACTAGAGTTTGGAAAATCAGATAGATAGATCGTGGACTATTCATGTCTTAGTGATGTCTAGGATGTTGCTGGGGTACACCCTGTCAATGAGAAGTTCAAGAGTTTCAACAAATGCATCTGGACACGCCCCCAGTGAGTCCCTCTTAAGAAGCAATGTGTCATATGGAAACATCTGGAAGCCTGACCAACCTGATCACCTTCTACAACAAAGCATGCTTTTCTGTGGATAAGCATGAAGTGCATATCCACAGAAATGCAAGGAGTGCACTCTGTTTAGCTGGATTTAAGCAAAGACCTGGACATGGGTGCCCATTTCCTCCTCCTAAATAAACTGGCAAGAGTGGATAGCTGGCCTGTGAGATAGACAGGGAATTGGTTAATAAACCACAGACAGAGGGTGTCAACCTATGGCTTTTACAGGTAAGATCCCCAAAGGTCTGATGCTGTTCACCTTCTCCATTTATCTTCTGGAGGATAGGACTGAAAGTACTCTCATCAGGTCTGATGATGCAAACAAACTGAGTAGTGAGATGGACATGTCAGAAATAAAAATCACACTGGGAGGAAAATCTGTTACTGAAAGAATCTCTCCAAGGACATGATGGGGTGTTTATTCCCGGAGGTTTTCAAGATAAACCTGACATGGTGCTAGATAATCTCATCTAATTTCCCTTTTCAATAAAATGCTTGGAACAGATGATTTTTCATGTTTTATGATGTTTTATGATTCATTGATTCTATGATCTGGAGGGTATGCCTCATCCTGCAACACAAGGGAGGATGCTCCAGAGAAGATAATGATAAGACTCCAGGGCATAAAAAAGAGAAAACTTACAGAGTTACTGTAAGAGAACAGTCTCTTTCTCAGGACAAGGTTGTGAGAGCACTGGGGGACAGAGGGGAGACAGCATATTGCCTGGCCATGACGACTGTAAGGAAGAACATCCCCAATACTAAAGGCAACAAAGCTCAGATTTCTGCAACAACAACAGAAACAAAACCAAAACCACACAATACCTGAGACCATTCTAGCAGAAACTGAGAAATAAAGCCATAGAGGAGAGGGGTAGAGTTAATCATTGGTTCCTTAACTTAATGCAAAGCAACCTCTTTAGACTCTCTCTAAATACAAAAAGAAAGGAAAAAAAGCCCCTAACCCAACAGAGCAACAATCTCATTGTTAGATTTTAGTGAAAGGTGAGGCCTCTTTATATGGCACTTCACAACTCTCTGTGTCTGGTGGTTCTTTCTGAGGCACGTACATCCACACACTCCCAGACTGAGCTGTACCATAATGCTGGGCTTACCAAATTCTGGTTATGTCTGTTCTGCTTCAGATCTGACCTCAGGCAATGGCACAGCAAGAAAGATTGTGAAGCATAGAACAAGGTCCTGTGGGTGGATTTGGTTTATAACCTTCCATTTGGCCCTGTTCAGAGAGAAAAAATGAACCATTTTGCAGTATGACAGTTGCTACACTCTTTTTCAATAAAATGCCAAATGGATTAGAACATGTGCCTAACATGTGGAACATGTACTAATCCAGTCCTCTGAAGGAAAAAAAAATAAAGTTAAGACATCTAAAATTGTATAGGGAAGTAGAAGAAGCCCAAGACATGACATGAAAAGCATGATCTCCTTGTGACAAAAAAAATTGGTACAAAATCTCTTATGAAACAGCTAAGATGTGTGTCCATAGGGATTTTTGCCTCTGAAATATGAGAGGTTTCATTGGTTTGGTCTAGAAATGAAAGTTATAAGCCAAGTAATACATTGCTTAGAGAAAGAAAAACAGTAAATAAATATTTATGAAATATCATCTATTCCATATAATCTTCTATAGTTAATCGTGTTTTTGATTTCTGTGTTCCAATACCTGTGCAGTTGAACAATATCCCTTTTGTCCAGTAAGTACTGAATTAATTTCCTTTGTAATATAGTAAGTATTGCTTTAAACTTTTATGCTTTAAATTTTTAACTGGTATTAATCAGAAACTAAGAGATGATGATGAACAACTTAAATGAAAATATTAATGAAAAAGTGCAATGGCTATTTTTGCCACATCTGTATTCTTGATTTCCTATTTAAACCACAGCTTGCAGAAATAGTTATGGAAATGCCTGTGGTGAGAAACTTTTTAATTCTTAAGTAATGTAAAAATAATCGCAATATTCTTCATTGCAAACAGAAACATTCTGGATTAACATTTTGATGTGCAGAAAATTAATTTTTTTTCCTCCTTCTTTCCCACATTTTAGCTAGATTGTAATCTCTAATATTAGCCGTTCACGATATGATTTAACTTTAAGGGATCTTTTTCCTGAGTTTTTTGACATTCATTTCTCTTTTATCTACTCCTTTATTCTGAACTGAATATAAAAGATAGGTTAAAGAAATTTTAATATATTAGCAAACGACAATCTCCTTTTGAAATGCTAGTGGTGCATATATAAAGATAACCCTACTGGCTTAGTAGTTTTTAATTTCAATGATTTTTCTAAGTCACGCGTAAACCCTGGTGATATTTTACTCCTCAACTGATACTTAAGACGTATCCTTTTATTGCAACCTTTTATTGTTTTACCTTTTAATTCCCTAGTGTAATAACTATGTGGGGAGAAGAGAGCAAATCTTTGCTGACATCTCAGTTTAAGAGTGTTCAGAATTATATGATCCTCAGGCAAGAATTATGGAAGTGGTATTTTAGATGAAAGCCATTTTGAGACATTTAGGCTCCCCTGTAATTCTGTGCCATAAAGTTCCATAAAGGATTTCTAGTAAAACCCAGTGCCTTTCAATTTTTATTGACTTTTTTGGATTTATCATGCAAGCTGAGTTTGTCAGGAGGTTCATACATTTATAAAAAAGGAAATTTGTCACTCATAAACACTGTGTTATCAGGTCAGAAGTAGCAGGTCTGTGTATAAGTTGGTGGAGCTGCATGAAAAGTATCTCAGTTGAAAGTAAAAACTCATAACTACAACCATTTCAGTAAATTATTAGTGCCACAATACCTTCATGGGCACAAGCAACTATTTCTATTGTTTATTTCACAGTCACTGACATGGTTTCATTGTAAGGCAACTCAGCCTTTTTCAAAGGCTATCTGAGAACAGTTCAGGAGTAAGTATGTGCAAAACATTGTTCCCTAAAGTCTTTTTGGAGGTGACTCTCACTCAGCCTCAGGGACAGAGAACAATCAGGCTCCCTGATCTGGATAGAGATTCAGGCTCCCATTCACAGATAAAAAAGTGTCTCGCCAAGACTGTTCACCTTCTTGTTAAGTAGATGCATTGGACTGGTTTATTCAATCTACTTCACAACACATCCTGCTTTCCCCCATTGACAGTAAGGATAGATCAGACATACAGGATTTTTAGGTGACTAAAGTTAGGTGTAAGAAATCTTACCTGATTACAAAGCCTTATACAAGTATTGGTGTTTATGCATGCATTGAATAAATCATATATGTTTTCTTCTTCAAAATAGAAGTGCATCTAATCACAGCAGTGCATCTAATCTTTTAACAGACTAAGAAATAGTAAATTTAGGGGCTGTAGGAATTTCAGTAAATGATTGAAAAATGCCACAGTTATTCTAAAGTTCAGCCAATAAACAGATTTCCTTCATGGTTTGTTTGTTTTCTTTCTGAGTTATCCATTTTAAAACTCTCTAAAAACTCATACTCAAATTCTTCACACCTATTGGCCAGGAATTTAAAAAAAAACTTTTACAGAATAAGCATACTTAAGAAAATTTATAGGAAAATATTTTTACCTGACTTTTCCAAACTCTAGTTTTCTAAGAACTGCTCTGAAAAGCTCATTAAAAACCCAGTAAATGTCCAAAAGAGAGTTACTATAACAGTCAAATTTTTCATGGCCATGAGACAAATTGTGATGAAAAATTATAAAACAGCAGTAGAAACAACAAGGATTCATAAGGATTTTCACAATTTAGGATACCTTTTATCCTCATAACTTCAAGTTTTTAAAGATTCTCCTTTAAGCAAAATCACAGAAACACATAATGACAGAATTACTGGTTTTGGGAGAACATCTGGCCTGGCCCAACAACCAGGGGCCAGGCCAGATGTTCTCCAACCTCTGGAGAACATCTGGCCTGGCCCAACAACCCTGCACAAGCAGGGCTGTTTAAATCTTGCTTGCTCAGGATCATGTCCAGAAGGTTTTTTGAAAATCTCCAAAGAGAGAGACTCCAAACCCTCTCTGGGCAGTGTGTGCCAGTGCTCAGTCACGCACAGAATAAAAAAATCTTTTCCTCCTGTGCTTCAGTTTGTGCCCATTGACTGTTTATAAATACTAAATAAAGTACTATGGACATGATTTGTCTATGCATCTTCTTCATTTAGATGATAACCAGACATGAAAGTTACTGGAGAGTGTCAGGAGGCGTGCTATTAAGGGTGTGAATCTGTTGTTCTAAGTTGCTATCACGAAAGTTTATGATGAGGTGGAAGGAGTTAATTGATACCAAAACCACTGAATTAAATGAGACAGAATATTTTCCCATTGATAATGTTCCAGTAAGCAAAATTTTGTTTGTAAAACAGAGAAGTAAGTATTACGATATTTGTTTATATGTATAAAAATCAGAATCTGAAAATTTTATCTGATGCAGATTCCGTTAGATGGGGAAATATTGATATACTCTTTAGCTATATGACACTGAAAACATGGGCTTTTAACAAATTAACTGCACATGAGATGTAAGAACCCAATCATTATCTTTTTTTCTTTTCTTCCCTTCCCAATGTGCTCTTGAATTCCCAGAAAGAAGTCAAAATCACTCCTCTTTATCACTGTGGCAAATGTTTTTCAGCTCCTGCTCTATATCTGCCAAGCTCAAATAAGATTGTTTTGCAGTTTGATAGATCAGTGAGAATTAGTTTGATAAATCAGTGAGAATTAGTTTAGTTTTGTCAGCATTTGCTTTAAGGAACAGTGTATTTCCATCTTAAAAAGAGTAAAGTAAAAGTACTGTTGTTAGCTTATAATAAAATCAAGGTACACATTACTTATGGTTGGGGTTTGGGTTTTTTAAATTATTGCTTTATATAATAAAAATAACATTAATTATACCTGCAATTCTTTTCTAAGTGAGGTTAATGACAAAATTATATTTTGTCCTACTGACCACCAAGTGGAGCTCTAACCTAGGAAAAGAATGTATCATTTTATAACATGTGCAGGTACCAGCAGCATTTTTAAATAAAGCAAGCTAATGTTAAAAAAAAAATAAAATTAAAACCAGTCAGCTACATGCTGTGCCAATTACACCTGTGCCAATTCATTTCTTCAAGACCTCTTTTGTCTGTACCTCACTGTTACAGTCAGTGCTGTAAAAATACAGCTCATTGCAGGAAAGCAGAACAGTGATTTAAATTAACATGGAATTATATTGCAAAAGACTGAAGATTTTACTTCAAAGAAAGTACAGTTAATGGAAATGATGCTCCATCCCTCAAGTGCTCTGTGTTCAAGGATCCAAGTTACAGATAAAAGAAACTGACTTCTAAATTGTATAATGATTAAAAGAACCGAACAAACCCTTAATAATACACATTTAATTGCCCTGATTAGATAGACTTCTACTTATATTTGAAAGCTGAGTGACCTATTTTAGAGGCCCATCTAAGGTTTAAATAAGCTAGGCCAAATACTAAGCATTGACATTTATAAAAAAATTGTTATGTGTCAATTTGTTAGTTGGTTGTCTTTATAATATAGTATTGTGATTATTTAAAATCCTATTTGGAACAGAATTACTGACTTATGATATGTAACACATACCTTGTGTTGCTCTTGGTTTTTTTGATTCTTTTTATATTCTTTCTTCTCTCTTTTTTCCAGGAAAACTTCTGTGTACTTGGGAGATATAAACACTTAGATTATTTTGTGCAATTTCTTGTGTATTCTGAATAGACTATACTTAGAGTAAATAGGAAAAAAAGTTGTTCTGAATGTAACTTTTCTGATTTTAGTGACTTCATATATTGATGAGTTATTGCAGTTTAAATACATGTTGTAACATATTGCTTCTAAGTAAATTCAAGTGCTCAATATTCATCATGACAGATGAAGAAAAACAAAAATTTGACATTAGGAATTATCTTAGAAGAAATATAACTGTGACACCTTCTTTTCTATAATCTGAATATTGGCCTTAACAAAATCTGAGTATTTTAATAGCATTTAAACACAGATCCTACATTTTTACATTCATTTGAAAAATACTACTTGTATCTTAATTGAGTTTATAGATCTAACAACTAAATAGCTAAGCTTCTACTTCCATTCACTCTGATGTGGAGACAAACCCTGAACATCCAAACATGATTGCCTGCTTTAGTTCACAGCTTTGGAAACTGATACTGAATAGCTGGTGTGCTATACAGAGACAGAATGAAAGCAGGCAGTCTTATTAATCAAAGTTTTACCTCAGACTACACCTTATTCTAGAAAGACTATATCTTGTAAAATGTTTTGATGATTATGTCAATATTGTTTACTTAATTATATGCTCTCTTGGACAAGTGCTACACTGCTTCCCTGGAGTATTATGCTCCCAGACTGACTCTGTATCAGGTAATCTAAAATTACAGTAAGAAGCTTGTTTCTGGGGTCTCAGTATGAAGAAGCTGCAGAAGAATCCTGAGACCCACAAGCTGTTCAGCTTGGTTTAGGCAGTCCAGAACCTGTGGCATTGCTTGGTGCCTCAGGTCTGTGTATTGAAGAAAAAATATGATGCGCAGCAGCACCCTGAACCAAGTCAGAGATTTTCTAAACTCTGCTTTCAATCTCCTAATGACTTCTGGGAAAATACTCCAAGCAAGATGCTGTAGTCTTTGTGAAGGAATGTTTTTTATTAAAATTCTCTTTCATCATATTTCCACAAATAGCTGTAGTTGGCAGACCTCCACTTTCTCTCTGTCCTCCATTTGGATATTATTTCTAATCAGTTTTTGATGTGTAGATCACAATCAGATTTTTCTTTAAAAATCTCTTGGTTAGCTCTTTAGTTATGCATGGACTCATATGCACTCATATATAAAATAGCTAAAGATGGTTTAAATTAACTGATGTCATCACCACCAGAGAAAATTAAAATGGTACAAGGGCATCTACTTTCCTATTGTCTTTACCCTAAATAAGGCAGTGCCAGAGGCTGGTGGTTATGAATCTCTGTTGCAGATCCCAGGTAGATGTAAAGAAAGGAGATGGCTCTTCAAACAGATTTCAAGGAAGTCAGGAGCCCTTTGAAGGACCTACTGAACCAATTTATAGCCAGAACATGCTGCAAACATCCAATTGTATTATAATACTGCATCTCAGACAGTGTCATGCATGATTGCTTAAAGTAATACTCCCTGATATCTTTGCCTGTAATTTGTTGTGAAATCATGCATTCTCCCAGTGAACTCAGAAGAAAATGATCAGCATAAATAGTTAATATAAATATGAAGTGATTCCATTGTACAGCTGAGTGAAAATGATGCTGCTGTGTGCTTCCATCCACACTCATGAAATAGTTCTGCAAGGACTATAAAAGAATAGGCAGGACTTCTGTATGATGCAGACTCACACACTTGCACCCTTCCAATGATACTGAATTTTAAAGTGAATCCCAAATCATTATCTTCCAGAGGTGCAACACCTTAATAGTTCCATGGTTGTTACTTCTACACAGTATTACTCCCATGTAATATATCCCCAAATAAAATGAATAGACTGTATTTGTTGCTACTAATTGCTGAGTATATATTGCAAATTAACCTAATCAATAAGGATAAAAAAGACTGATAAAAAAAGCACAAGTTTCTACCATTAAAAATTAGGTACTTAAAAAAAAAAAAAAAAAAGAGGCATTTATTTTTAAGCAAAATAAAAAATGTTTAAATAATTGATGGCATTGGGACATAGAGAAAACAACCTCAGAATTAACTTTATTTCTTTGCAGTCTATGTCCCTTTAAGGATCTTTTTTTCATTGCCCAAACTCAAATTTTTTTTTTGGTTTTTTTTATAATTTGTTTTTCTTACAGGTTTTAACTTTGGTGGTGTTTAGTACGTTTCTGCTCATCTATGATCCAGCACCAATGATTCCCCTACTCAAACTGATTCCATTTGAAACCACAAGATTTGTTCAAGGCTTTACAGAATATGTTAAGGGCTAGAACAGATCCAAAAAGTACATCAGTGAATGGGAAGTGGAAAATCTTCTTTTAAAGTTTAACAAACATTTAGATATAGTATGTTATTCAGATTTCCAAAGCCATGTAAAATTCACACCTCACTGTTCTTTTTTGAGTTCCCAATCAAAGCTTCAAGCCTTTTTTCCCTCGGAAAATTTTCAACCAGAATTTCAATTTATTTTAGTGTTGTGAAGATGTAGTCAGAAACTATGATAAAATGCTCCAGTGTAAGATAGTCTGAGATGCAACATGTTAATCCTTTAATTAGAAACCAGCCTGTTTAATCACTTGAACTATACTGTTAGGTAGTATAAACTATTACTAGTAGATTCTAGTAGATCTACTATAGATCCACTATTCTAGTAGGTATGACACTGAGCAAGGACATGCTTTGTAAACTCACTCAGCTGTAGAAATACTGTGAGAGACGTTTTATCTGACTGTGCTGTGTTCGACTGCCCTTGACAGAAGATTTGTTTTGTCCAGTCAGCAGCCTGCAGATACAGATGAAGGTCATTCCTAAAACATGTGGGGTTCTATATGCCTTGGAGTTGTGACCATGTCCACAAACCACATTCACCTTAACATGCCTGCAGGCATGTGCTGGCAGAGTGTCCACGAGGCTGCTTGCAAAGCCGTGGGTCATTATGAATGGTATTGACATTACAATTTTGTCTTCTTCCTACTTTTACTTTGCAAGTTTATGTGTTTCTCTGCTGCCTCTGCTCTCTTTCTCCTCAGTATTCTCTGCTACTTTACTTCATCTGGCAATTATGGAAGGGTGTGAGAAGGCAGACAGATGGGATCTCTTCATTTCTAGAGCTGAACAATTTTAGATAAACATTCCCTATGGGGTTGCATACCCCATATTTACACCTGCAATTTAAATTCATATTGTTTCTTACTGCTTGCCCAAGTTTTCTCAGTGATGATGGAAGCACTTCAAGCTACTAGATTCCTTCCTTTCTTAAAAAAAATCCAAAACAACAAAAAAAAAAGGAGAAAAACATAAAAAAAAGAGCTATGGGAAAACCAGAATGTTAACACTATCTATGTCTTCCTATTTCACCGTTTTTCCATAAGCATGAAGTTCCTGCAGACCAAGATCTGTGCTTACTGGGGCACAAAATCAGTTCGTCTTGTTCCTGTTTCTTCAGTGCGTACTTTTTGTAAACATTGAGATTCAATGAAAAAATTGGTGTTATTTAAATAATCTATTTTGCATTTTGGGGCTGTTTTAAACCTAGTGTATTTGAAATAAAATCAGAACTGTTGCAGTGGTGATTTTGCAGCACAAAACTGAAGGAATGTAAGGATATTTAAGGTTGTGGCCTGTGAGTACATTCAGCCACAAGGATGCCTGAGTTAACAAACTTGTGGGGCAGTATGAGCCCTAATGGCAGTGTTCGTATTCTGTACCTGGATTGGGGCAATCCCAAGAAGTACAGGCTGTGTAGAGAATGGATGCCAACCTTAGGAAGAAAGACTTGGGTGTATTTGTGGACAAAATGTTCAAGATGGCTCATCAATGTACACTTGCAGCCCAAAAGGCCAACAGCAGTCTGGGCTGCATCAAAGGAGGTGTGAAGCTATCTGGAGTGCTGCATCCAGCTCCAGGGTCCTGGACACAAGGAAGATGTGGATCAAGTCCAGAGGAGAGTTACTAAGTTGACCAGAGGGCTGGAACACCTCTCCTATGAAAATAGGCTGAGGCTGCTCAGCCTAGAGAAGACAAGCCTTTAGGGAAACCTTACAGCAGGTTTCCAATATCTAAAGGGCACCTTCAAGAAGGCTGGAGAGGGACTTTTCATAAGGACATGTAGTGATAGCACCAGGAGTTATGGCCTTAAGATGAACGAGGGTAGGTTTAGGTTAGATGTTAGGAAGAAATGGTTTACTATGAGGTTGGTGAGGTACTGGAATGTGTGGCTCAAAGAAGTTGCCATTGCCCCATTCCTGGAGGTGCTCAAAACAAGTTTGAATGGGGTTCTGAGCAACACAGTCTACTAGAATATTCTCTGCCCAAGGCAGGGGGATTGGAGCTAGATGATCTTTAAGGTCCCCTTCAAACCATAACCATTTTTTCATTTTATGTTAGCATTTTATAAACTCTGTAAGTTACAGGAGATGTGTTTTATTTATAAATAGTTATTCTACTCACCAAATCTCATAGCGCTTTGTTTTAACCTGTAGTGTGAGGTATGAATAAGAATGTATAAGTAATCCATTGCATTAACAATAATATCTTAAATTCCTCAAAAGTGTCAGAAATTTATTTGAAATACACAGCAGCTTTTTTAAGAAAGTAAAATGAGCTATATAGAATGTATATGTCTTTAAAATTATATCATACACACACACACACACACACACACACATGCACAGAGATTTCAAAACTAGCCATGAAACTGAAGAGAAGAGAAAACTAATAATGAAATTAATGTAATGAGTTGCTATTGTTGGTCTGCCAGCTTTCCCTTAAATAATAGAAACACCATTATATAATTACTATTTCTTTTTTCCAGGGTAATTGGTGACTATCACTTTCATGTTTAAATTAAAACTCTTAAAGCAAGAGCCACAAAAACCCAAAACCACTAGCAACTGAAAGCCCTGTTTTCATTTTCATTTTCTAAAATGGTAAGACTCACTGACACTTCATATTTTAAAATATTAAAAGAGGTGAGTTGTACAGACTGAGTTCATGCTTTCATCTGGGAGAAAAAAAAATGGGTGTATTCATCAGCATTCTTCAGGACATTTCTCTCCTATTTACCTTTCTGTACATGATTAATATTTCCTCTAAATGAAATATATTCTTGCTGAAAGATGCTAAAATAATGGTAATAAGATCAAAATTTATCAAAACACACCCAAATTATATAATTCCTTTTCATTCTTTCTTTCTTTTTTTCTGGTTTGCTTGCAAATTATTTTTGTGAGAACAGTAATTTTTATCATATACAAGATATACAAAAAATTACTAATTATTGTTTTATTTTCTGAGAAAAGTTTTAACAACCATTTTTTTTAATACCTAGTTCCCTTCAGAAGAACAGATAAATTTTTTCTGTGTGCATAACTACAAGAACTGAGGTGTGGTGTTTATTTAACAGTGATGTTGCCTAGGTGCAAAACAGGAGTCAAATTTCCGAAGTTAATCAGAACACGTGGAATTGCTTCTTTGTAAGGGATTATAATACTTCTTGAAAAAATATGATGTCTGACTAGATAGGTTCATACACACAGCATTTTAAGGGATAACATTCTGAAAATCATCAACTTTCCCAAGAAGTCCAAGCAGTAAGTCCTTAGTATCTACTTTCACTTACTGAAGCAGCAGTGATGTGAAAAATACAGACTATAAAACTTTCAGCTTCAATAGCCTTTACCTGTTCTTGAGGATTAGTGTGACTGTGGGATTAGAGGTTTGTAAATATATCAGGAAACAGGAAGAAAGCATATTCTGTCAGTGATCTCTGGGTTTTTTCAAACATATTTTTCATCTTGGTAGAAAGGGGAGGGTGGAAATCAAGAGTCTACTTTCTGTCTGTGGTATCTAGGCTATAACACTGGTTTCAGCCTTTCAAACAGCCTATTACCAGCATATAAATGTTAATGGTGAAAATCTGTCTCAGGATGCTCTCCTTGTGCTGTGTTGAAGGAAAGTAATTGTAGCTTTTTTGGTGGGAAGCAGCTGCATAGGCTTCACCACCTTTGTGCCACTTAAAAATTCTTAAAAGAGCTTCAAATTCACTGTTGACTGCCAAACAGGACTTGAGCACTTGATTCCCTGTGAAGGAAAGAAATTAGCTATAACAGCTGTGTACAATTTTCCACTCACCAGTTCATTTGTATTTGACCTTGTCTGAAAAATATCCCTCCTGTAAACTATGTGACTGAATGAATTTTTAATATTTGTGTTGAGTTTATCATGTTACTTTGTTAAGCTAGAAAGGTCAGATATATGATAATCAAATAGGAGAAATATACTGTCGTTTCCCCTCTCCCAAAAAAAAGAAAATTAAATTGATTTTTTTTCCCTTACAAGACTCTTCATGTTCCCATCAGTGAAAAGAAATCATGGTAACAGTTTCTTTTCAGTACATTCTGTGGATGAAAAATACTCAGATTTTGAAAACCGATTCTTATTTTTTTGTAACATTTCACAGATTAGGAAAATAATTAATAATTATTTAATTTTTACTCTGTGAGATGAAAAAGTGGGGTTTTATTAGCAAACAGAAAATTAGTAACATGCTGGTTTCATATCCTCTTTGTCAACATTTTATTCTGTATGTGACAATATTTTGTTGTTTGTAATGTCCCTCCTAAAAGTTCAATCAAATCACTAGACAAATATCTTATATAAGTAAGAATATCTCTTGCTGGGAATACGGAAAACTCTAAGCAATGCCTAGAAAGCATTTATGAATAGCAGATTTCAGGCTTTCGACCATGCTGAGGATACAGATATGGCAGAAAAAACTTCACAAATATCTAATAAAACACCCCAATAAAATACTATAGAACATAAAAGGAAAAAAAAAAAGAACTCGAAAACAGATTGTTAGCTCTTAAGAATCAATAATTTTGTTCAAACACAGTTGGTACATATGCTGCAGCTATTACAGACTGATTAATGTTTTAGGAGATTAACTATGTGGGGATATAAAAGCAAATAAACCCTCCAAACCCCGCCAAAAAATCCACCACTGAGCTAAACCCCACCATAAAAATGTCTTTATCGTGAAAAAGACTTGAATGAAAGAATCCTTTCTTCCCCATGTGACAATCCCACCTGTAAATTTCAGCAATAATTTTCTTCTCTGATCCTTGTAGGTTACTGATATTATATATAGTGATAGCACATATTGTTTTCTTAGGCTGTTTCAGAATCAACTAGTAAATGCTGAAAAGTTTTAAAAGTTTACCCCTGGAAAATAGACACTTTGAAACCTTTTTTTACTTATGGTTTTTCTGTTAGTAAAGATTATATGGAATAAAGACTTTTTGGTCTGGATGGACCCATCTCATTAGAACATCTATGCTGTGGTATTTTGCTTTATTCAATGCAGGTCAATTATAAGGAATTTAAGAATTAGTTTTCAAACAATTAGCAACTAACACAAAACTAATTAAAATATTGGCCTAATAGATATTCAGGAGAATGCTTTCAAAATTTCAGGATTTTTGTTCCTGAAGTGCTCTCTCAGAACTACTTTTATCAGTTCTTTTCCATTTCAAAAAATTTAATTATCTTTAATTCAAATGGTTGTTGAATCCTACAGCTCAATGTTGAGTAAATGCCCTCATTAGGAAGAAAAAAATCTGCATCAAGTATCAGTGAAAATTCATGTCTGATAGAACACAATGTTAATCCCCAAGTTAGATTAGGGATTTAGAGATGTGTGCTCCCAAATCAGGTAAATTTATCAACTGGAATGCTTCACATTGAAAGGAGTCCTCTCTAATATTCAACTAATGGTGTTTTAATTTGTATAAACTATCAAGTATTTGCTAGGTAGAAAAGGAAACATCAACCAGAGATTAACATATCCTCCCAGAAACTGAGAGATTTCAGATTGCTTGATATTCAGATTCTGGGTAAAGACTTGAAGAACCATGGGAAAAAAAAAAATAAAACAAACCAAAAACAACTGAATAAATATATTTTAAAAGGGCCTTTTAGAAAAGGAAAAGAAAAAAGTTTCCCCGAGGGGAGTCCGTTTTGATAAGACACCAATGTTTTAGAACTTGCAGAGCAGCAATTATGCAGCATCGAGGCCTTTTCAGTTTTACATGCTGCTGTCCCTCCTACCAAAGAGCAGCAGACTGGGAGTGCAGGAGAGAGTGGGAGAGGTCACAGTCAGGACAGCTGTCCCCAGCTGACCAAAGGGATACACCACACCATGTGCTCAGAAGTAGAAGTGGGGGTAGAGCCATCAATGGTTACCATTGCTCAGGAAGTGACTAGGTATGAGTTTGCTAGTGGTGAACTTCTGTATTTGCATTATCTTTTATTTTCCTTTTTTTTTAATTTTTTCTCCTTCATCTTTTTCTTTTACTTATTAAATTGTCTTTATCTTCCCCTTTCTCCCATGTGGCAGCAAGTTAAGTGGCTGTGTGAGGATTAGCTCATCTCTCAATTAATCCACAGCTGAGTGTCCCTTCACTTTATTTCCATTGATTTAATCTCTTATTTTACTGAACTTCATCATCACTAAGACTAGACAATCCATTTAAACTTGATCCAAGAAATCCAGACTGTGTATTGAGAGTTTAACTAATAATTAAAATTTATTATTGTGTACTATTAATTAGCTTCTTAGAGGCATTCTAACTGCTCTCAAAGACATGATTTTTATCTGAGATTTTCTTCCAGTAAAAAAAAAAAAAAAAAAAAAAAAATCATTCTTCAGGTCAAACTTACTTTCGTGTCATTATTGCTAAATGAGAGCCTGCTACACAGACAAAAGTACTCATTATGCACAATGAAAGCCTGTGGTAACATTGAAACACGGTGTTGAATCATTTTATCATTTCTGTATCCAAACACAAAACAATTTCTGGTTATGGAGTAATGTGTTAACAGGAATTTTTATTACTTTGCTTTTTTGTTTGTATTAAAACAGCTCTGCCCCCAGAGTTCTGCTTAAATGATATAGATTCTTTAATTCTATTTTCGAGTCCAATTAAAACAATCATAAATGTAAATTTTTTCCTTGATAAAGGCAAAATGTATAAAGCACCACCAATTACAAAAAAGCAATTTTAAAAATGCTCACAAAAGATGGATTCTGCCTCTGAAGTCATCTGGAAACAATAAAAATATTTACAAAGAATCAATACCTGTAGGAAGAAATGTTAGAAATTATGTGTTCTCTTTATTCAGACCAGAAGCGAACTTGGAAGTAGTAGAATTCAGCTACTTTCACAGAATGATACTGATATATCTAAAGAAGCTAGTGTTTAAAATTTCAATATTGAACAAATTGGTTTAAAACATTAGGGAATATTTTGAAATAAAATATAGTTGTGACTTCACAATTTAACTAAATATTTGAAAGCCATCCCACTGTAACTGCCAGATATCCCTAAAGCTGAATGTAAAGAGCAATCAGAAAAACCAGTGTGGAAACTAGATTAGACATGAAGGGACAGATCCTAAGTCTATGTACATTTACCTACTTCAGTTGGTTTTAATGAATCTGTACTGCATTACACGTGCTGAGCATTCAACCCTAAGAATTTATCAGCTCAGGAATTCAAAGGAAATCTTTGGCTCCCACAAGTTATTGTAACTTAGTTATAATAACTCTAGAATTATGTAGAGTTATTATAACTAGAGTTTTAGCATAATTGAAATGATTTTTGAAATCAGATTATGTATTCGTCATGTGTTTGCAGACAAAAACTTAAACTCAAAATGTGAACAGGATCTGTTACAGGAATAAGTTCATGACATTCTGAAGCTTGTACCATGAGACACAAGAAACAATATCTGAACACAGTTAAAAGATTAACAAGGACTTTAACTGATATGGAAAAAGTCAAGGGTGAGCATGTTTTATTCTGATTAGTTAAACAGAGCAAACTGTGCCTCCACATAGGTTGAGGTTTAAGGTTTTTTTAATCCAGAATGCCCATAAACTCACTGCTTTCTAAATTTAAATTTGCACAATGATTAATTAGTTTATTATTATTACTATTATTATTATTATTATTGTTATTATTATTATTATTATTATTATACATGCCTCGCTGAAACACTATTTTGTTAGAAATTTACTCAATTTTCAATTCAGTTTAATTTTGAGAGTATTGATGAGAAAGCAATGTTGTGTAGCATGAAAAAAAGAGGAAGGATGATCACAGAAGGATCCTATGAAAATATGAATATTAACACAACCATATTTTTATTCCCAAGTAATGCCTTGAAGAGTACAACATCATTGGTTGTAACTGGATGAAATATACTAACAGGAATATGATTCTTTTTAGATCCCATTTAGAATACACATTATTGTAAAACTATTTTGTTCTCCAACAGGGTTCAGAGAAAATGCAATTTTTTTTTTTTTCTGTAGCCCTTGCTACATAATTTAGGAAACATAAACTAATCATTTAGTGATTTCATTATCCAGTCAATACAAATGAAATATTAAAAGTCATTAGAAGAGATAATGGGGAATTCCATTTCATAACAGTCAATTGAAAAAGGCATAAAATTTAATCAAACTTCTTTTTATGAAGCAGTCTTTGACATTAACTTGTCAAACTATCCCTGGGATGTAAGTGACTTTGAAATACCTCTGAGGCAAAGGAGAGCAGGTTAGAGCACTGGCCCTAAAGTCAAGTCACTCGTATCCATTTTTCATCTGTCACCTCACTGCCTGCAAATTGCTTGGGTTCTGTGCTCTTCTCACTACCTGTATAAATTCCTTTGATAAATTTAATTTTCCTGAACAGGAATTGTCCCTTACTGTACATGAATTTTGACCTGATAGTATTGTCCAAAGACTTACCACAATAATTTAAAATGTCTTCCTTACATATACAACTAATTGCTAAGTACCCGAGTAACACTAACAAAACATGGTTTTTTAAAATAAGATAGTCTTCTGGTTCTGTTAATTTATTTTCTAACAGTAAATTTCAAATTCAAATTTTAACAGTCACAGATTTACTGAATTTTTTGTCATGATTACGAAATTCTGAATATGTAGGAACTGAATTCTGGTTTTAATACTTATAGAATATATCCTGTCCCTCCCAACTGAAATAAGTAGGCCTGGTGTTCAAGGGGATTTTAATTAGATTAGTTAAATTAGATTTAACTTAATTAACCTGCCTACAGAAGGTTTGTGTGGATTTGGCAGTTTGCATCCATTAAATTAACAAGGTCATAATAAATAAACAGAAAAAAAGAAAAAAAAACTCAAACCAAAACAAATAACAACAAACAAAACCTTCCAAATCATCATCATTATCCTCATCATCCTCCTCACATTCTCAAGCCAAAACAACCCCCCAAATACTGAAACAGTATATAGAGTCTGTATGGTGTGAGTGTGAGAACACAAAATCCCCTGGTGCCCATGACATTATTACCTTCCTTAGAAGGACACAGAGTGAGGCATTACTTACTCATCCTCCTAAGTGCTCATTGAGATCACCTGGCTTTTAACATTGCCTTTAATATCTAGTTTGATTTGCACAAGATGTCTTGTCTGAGACTGTACATTAACCTGTAGATTTTCCCAAAGCTATGTTGTTCTATTCCAGCTAAATAGGAATAAAAGTTGCAAGCAATTTGTATTTTTTCTGTCAGATAGATTTATAGAAAGTGAAAAAATATACTAAAACTTGAAAATGTGATGAAGTCGCAAACAATTTTTCATTTTTAACTGCAAATTTTCTCAAAAACCAGTTTGCTCAAAGTATAAAACCCCAATGAACGAGTACACTTTTGTGTCACCCGAAATAAGAGTTAATGCAATAATGAGTATATAGATATTGTGCTATGTATTACTTCAGTTGTGTCAACTTTCATATCTGTTCTTTAGAGAAGGTTTGGTCCTCAATTTTATCTTTTCTTCCAAATGTGAAAAATTAGTTACTAATGTATTCTATTAAAATACATTTCTAAAGTTTTGATTAAAGAGTACCAGAAAGAAAAGTTATCTGAAGTATCGAGTTTTATGCTTTGGGGTCTTTTCAAGAAAAAAAAAAAAAAAAAGTTGTTTCTACTTCTCTGTTTCTGCCTCTAAGTCTTCTCTAAATGAATTCTGCATGGTAGAGTCACAGATTAGTTTGATCTGGAAGGGACCTTAAAAATCATCTAGTACATGAACAGGGACATTTTCCACTCAACCAAGTTTTTCAGGGCCCCATCCAACTTGGTTTTGCACACTTCCAAGAATGGAGAACCTTCCACCTCTCTGGACAACCTGTTCTAGTGTCTCACCACCCTAAAAGATATCTTCTTTATGTGCAGTCTCAATCTATCCTCTTTCAGTTTCAAAGCACTCTGCCATCCTGTCACTAGAGGCCTTGGTGAAAAGTCTCTCTGCCCCTTGTTCATAAGCCTGCTTTATTCACTGGAAGGTTTCCCCAGAGCCTTCTTCTCCAGACTGAACAAACCCAGCTCTCTCAGCCTGCCTTCATAGGCACCTTTCTAATAGACTTCAGGATGTGGTTAAAGAACAGCAGTTACTGCAATATTTTTTAAGTGAAAACTTGATTAAAAGTCAGAGGATGTTCACTTGGAAGCTGGAAGAGACCACAGTGTTCATACATATTAAATCTCTTAGTACAAAGCAGAATGTGATTCAGTCTTTAATTCCCTGAGCTAATATATGAGATGATAAATGCCCACCAGGATATCAAATCCATTGACCTGAAGGTGGGTAGGTATTTCCTACCAACTTTGGCAATGCTTCTGATGTGTAATAAAACAAAAAAAAAAGAAAAAAAAAGAAAAAAAAAAAGAAAAAAAAAAGTGTGGGATGAGCCTTTACGAAGCCTGTGTTCAAGATTTATGGATACTGTAAAACACTTCTTTACAGCTTAGTGAATAGACAGTCCATCTTTTGGGATCACAAAATATCCTGGGAAGATTAACTTTCAGTATCTCCTAACCTTTCTGTTGCTCTCTTAGCTGGTATGGCATTGACTCCTAAATTTACCTTTTAAAATGGAAATGCTTTCTCCATCATATATTCCTTCTCTTTTTCTTCCCTGTTTTCCTTCCCCCTGTGTAAAGCTTAGCAGGGCTTGAACTCAGCAAGTTGGTAATTAATTAAATAAATTAAAGGCATAAACCCTGAGGTTTGACCCTAGAGAGGAAATTGCTCTGACCGCTCAGTGACACAGAATGTGATTACTGAAAGATTAACAATGGGAAAGACAGCTGAAGAAACCACCTAAATAGAGAGTCACAAGATCCATTCCCACTCTATTAGACCAAGAGCCATCCAGCTGGATCTTAACAGATGGTCTCAGTCTCTTGTAAAATATTGAAGTATGCCTTAATTCTGTCTTAGGATTTCTACTGAAGAAAGAACCTCGATTTATTGTATTTTTGCTGCTGACAGCAGTAGTGCATTGAAATGGCAGTGAAAGCACAGGGAGACACTGGGGTTTCTCTGTCTTTCTGGCTGACTGCCCACAGAGGCAAGGAAGTCACTACTATTGTAATGCAGATGACAGAAAGTAAGGCACACACTGCAGCTGAACTAATTGAAAGGAACTCACTGCAAACCCAAACATAATTTAAACTTTAAAAATATATTTTAGCTTAATAAGTAGCATCACATGGTTCTGAGAGATGAACATCCACCTGAATTATTAAGCTGTTCAGCTCAGTAGTCCAGCAATTCAAAACAATCACAAAGATTTACATACCCAGGCTGGGAAATCTCTCCTTGGTTATTTTTTGTGGGTTTTTTAGGTTTTTGTTTGTTTGTTTTGTTGTGGGGTTTGGGTTTTGTTTTTTTTTTTTGTTTTTTGTTTTTGAGGGGTGTTGTTTAGGAAGAGAAAGGGGGTGGTTAGAAGGACTAAATACAAAAATATTAGTCACTTTTGCATTTTCTCAACTCTAATTCCAAAGAGGACTCTGTGATCAGAGGATTTTTCTAAGTAAATAAACTGCAATGATTAAGATATGAAATCCTTTTAAAGATAGCCTGAGACTTAACTGTATGCCAACTTTATGAAAAATATTCTTACTGACTTCAGTAGAGTTATTTCTTACTTGCATCAACTTAACAGTAAACAGAATTGCCTCAAAAATATGGTAAAATAAAAAAAAAATAAAAACCCACATATTCTTGCTTTCATCTCCACCTTTGCTTTGCAGACATTACTGCACCTATTCAATAATTAAAAGAGACTATAAGGGGAACATAAGCAAGGTTTTTATTTTTTTACAGTAAGGGTGGTAAGGCAGTGGAACATTTTTCCTAGAGAAGCTGTGGATGGCCACTCCATCCCTGGAGGTGCTGAAGACCAGATTGATGGGGCTTTGATCCCAGCCAACTGGTTTAGTGAAAGGTGTCCCTGCTTACAGCAGGGGACTTGGAACTAGATGACCTCTAAAGGGGCTTTCCAAAACAAACAATTCCATGACCCTGACCCTCTCATGGAAAAATAGAAGAAGAAGAAGAAAAAAGAATAAAATAACATGTATTATAAATGTGACCTACATGATTTATTGTATTATTATAAACCATTTATTTTATTATTGTGAAAGGCTCAATATAACATGAATTTCAATCAATGCAACCTAAAAACTCATCTTCACAAAAAATGGCTATTTCTGAAAGTGAAATAGGGTGTAAAATAATTATCTGAAAATTGTATTGAAAAGATTAAATACTATATTAAATTCTGTAACAATGACAGTAAATAACTAAAAAGTTCTTTGATGTATGATTTCAATAAATATTTGCCTCATGAGGTTTTTTTGCTTTTTTTTGGGCAAAATTGAATGCCTCACTAGTAATTTACAAGAAAAATGTGACCAAAATATAAAACAATTTGCTCTTTACTCCTATCCAGGCTGGAAAGATCTACAGAGACATCTTCAACAAAGTTCTGAGTTCCTTAGAACAACCCAGGGGGGAAAAGAAAAATTATAATTACTTAAATGTGTTTTAATTGAACCAGATTTGTGCTACAGCCAATCATTTACCTATCTTTATGTCCCTCTGTAATTTTTGTTTGCAGATCCTGTGCTCAATTTTTCATTCCCAATCATCCTCTTTGAAGTGTTTAGTGATTTTTTTGGGTTTTATGAACTTCTATTGCTAACTTCAAGTATTATGAATAAAAATTGCAAAAAATTTCATTTCATTTCCTACAGGGAAAAATTCTTGTAGATACCCTATAAATAATTTGTTTTTTAAGGAGAGTTTGAGATAAAGGATTCAATAGCTAAGAATTTCTTGATGAATTAGAAATAGGATATCAATAGATTATCTGAAACCAGCTCTTCAGAGTGTACAGCCATAGGAGAGAAAAAAAAAAGTCAATAGTCCTTGCCCATGAAAACTCTAAAAATCAGCGAAGCAGGTCTTTTGGGAAACTGTGAGAAACCTGTGTCACTAAAATTTGCAGGCCCAGCCAAATTCAAATTTACACTTCAAAGTGCACTAATTTCTGTTACAGAAACCTTTTCAGACAAAATTTTGTTATGTTAAAAAAAAAAAAAGAAGCTTCACAATCAAATTAAAAGCTATAAGAATCTATGCAATATTTCCTTTAAAAAATTCTTACAGGAAGAAAAAACACCCAAACTTCCCTAAAATGAATATTAAATGCTCAGCAGATTTCCCAGGAATTTATTCTTCTTGACAGTTGTAGCCACTTGCACCTTTCAGTTAAAAAGTATATATTCATAACAAACACATTCTCAGGGTGGGGAGGACACTGAATATTAAACATCAGAATTTTATTTCTAGAAAAGTGTTTTTCACATTTTGGCTGCAGATGGCAGCAAATATCTAGTGAACAGCAGTTTTTCCAAGATTCATTGCATTATACGTTACTACATGACAGCTATGGGCAGATCAAGTTAACTATCATATATTTTATTAAGAAAATGGTAAAAGTACTTAGATAATATTAAAAATATGCATCCTAAAGTATTAATTTAGCTAATTTAATGTGTTTTCTTAAGCAAAATGATATGACATCATATATAGGATGGAGCTCCACAGCTGGAGAGCTCCAAGCATTCAAAAAAGCAGGATCTTGCTTGTTTTACTTGAAGAGATAATTTGAAAATGCAGCACTGAATTTAACAGCTGGTTAAATGTCTTCTGTCACATATGCCAGTATTTCTTATATCTGTCATTTATAATATTTCCATATTTATAAATTTGCCTTGGTCAAGAAGCCATTCCAAATGCACATGTAACAAAAAGATCCTACAGCTCTTTCAGGACAGAAATGTATTTGTGAATCAGTTGAGACATTTCTGCTCTTACAAAGGTTTTTTCTTCAGTGGAGGTTGGATATTAGTATAATTTCTAAAGAACAGGCCGATAACTATGTATGTTTTTTTTACTTTTTAACCCTTTAGATATAAACCATTGACCACATCTGAGACTAAGTAAACCAAGCAACACCTAGACCACTCTGAGAAATTTAGAAAGCAAGAGGTTCTCACTGAACCTTGTGATTCAACAGCAGGAACCAAGACCTGATGATGCTATAATCCATTGTAATAGATGACAGAGCTGCCATTTAGATATTGCATTGGCAATATTTAGATACGGATTGGCAGATTATGATTAATCAACTGCATAGTCAAAGTGCCCTATTTCTTGTACCCAGCTGAGAATATTCTCTTTACTACTCTGCTGCACTGATCGGGGAAAAAAAAAAAAAGTTAAAAAGTTGGACTTTCATATACATAGGGACAATTTTTTTCTCTTCATAAAGAAAGCATTGTAGGATGTACCATTATCCCCTCTGCCTGCTAAGCATGTTAATGCTTAATGTTTGTAGTTGCTGAGATAAATGTTGCTATGAAATAGAATTAAACTGGACATGGTGAAGTTAAATAGTCCCATTAGGTTTTTTTGATCTCATCTCTACTGTGGAAGTGTGGACCAGTCGTTCTTTCAAGGTCCCTTCCAATATGGGCTGGTTTATGATTCTGTGAACATCAATAATCAGACATGGAAGCTTTATTTTATTTTATTTTATTTTATTTTATTTTATTTTATTTTATTT
>JANIJU010000001.1:69843999-69970118 GCA_025504685.1 Leucosticte australis
TTTTATTTTATTTTATTTTATTTTATTTTATTTTATTTTATTTTATTCTTTGCATTCTGTGCATTAAGTCTTTTCTTGTGTTTTCACACATCTGCTATATCACAATAACAGAAATCTTTGATCCCATTCTGTTACAAAAATGTTAAAGAAACGCACATGAAATCTGTAGGGGGTAAAATCTTCCACAGCGCAAAAATTCTCGACTTGTACTTGATTCTTACAGAGCTTCCCATCAGTCAGTTGAGCTATATTAAAAAATATTAGGTTAAAAATTTCTGTGGATGAAAAGCAGGTAAAACAATGAGTTCTGTTATACTGAAATCCAAAATAATGAATTGTGCTAGTCCCTGGCCTATAATTTTCAGTGAAATATTGCCTTTATGTACATGTTAAAGTCTTTAATTTATCAGAGTTTTTTTTTTCCCTTTCCATTCAGAATCATCATTTTCTTGTATCGGCATCCTTATATAGATCCTCCTATAAGCTATGGTAAGGAACATGGAAAATAAAAATGTAATTTGAGGCAGTCAGCACTGATTCACCGAGGGAAAATCCCGTCTGTCCAACCTAGTGGCTTTCTATGATAAGTAACTACATTTAGTAGCTAAAGTTACAAATGCTTTTTATCCAGGCTTCTGTAAACCTTTGACACAGTCCTCCACACAACATCCTTCTCTCCAAACTGGAGAGTGGTGGATTTGATGGGTGGACTCTTAGGTGGATTAGGAATTGGTTGGATAGTCACATCCTGAGGGAAGTGGTCAATGGCTCAGTCCTGATGGACAGCAGTGACAAGTGGGCTATCTACAAGAACATGCAGTGACCAGGACAAGGGGGAATGGGTTCAAACCAAAATAGAGTGAGTTTAGGTTGGATACTAGGAAAGAATTCTTTACTTGGTGGTCAGGCACTGGAACAAGTTGCTCAGGTAACCTGTGAGTGCTCCATCCCTGGGAATGTTCAAAGCCAGGCTGGATGGGTCTCTGAGCATCCTGGTCTAATTGAAGGTGTCCCTGCCCACAGGGAACTAAGTGATCATCAAGGTCTCTTTCCAACACAAACCATTTTATGATTCTATGATTCTACAAAAGTTTTAATTTTGCAATCTGACAAAACTGAAGACTTTAAGGAGTATTCAATCAGATTGTTTATCTTTTGATTTCATGCATTCCTTTCAAAACTATTTATTCCTTCTTATTTGTTGGTACAAAAGGTTATTTCGAGTCAATTTACCTAATAGCTATATCTGACTTTTTTATTAATGCACTTGTTTCAGAGTTTTTGATTTCCTATTAAATATTTAAAATATTCAGCCTAAAACACAGAAAAAAATAATACAGATCATAGGATATTAATCTACATAATATTCTCTGCTTTCCTTGTCCTTGGATTACTGTGTCTATTGAGCCTTAGTTGATATTGCTAGTTCCATTGCAGTAGCAAGCAATCAAAAGTTCATACAATTCTCATGTGGCACTGATTCTGATTTCAGTTCTAGCATTCTTTTTAAAAACTCTTTATTTCTGGTGTGATACTGTACATCTAATTAATTACTAGTGATGTTTCCCAATATTTTTTTTCCTAATGTTTATTTATAATAAATTCAGAGGGGTAAAAAATGACTGGCATATATTACTGTCTTATAATGAGCAGAATGAAACTGAATACAGACAATTTGAACATCATTGCCTGAACAGCTGTGCATTCTAATACTGCAATTCTAAGCAAACAGAAAATTCCCTTGGGTAGCTGCCAGCAAATCCTGGAAATGCTCAGACTTCTTATATCTTTCCCCATTGAATTAGAGCTTCTCTAGTTCTTGAGACAATTCCAGTTCTGACCATGCATGAGTTTGGCCAAGTCTGAGCATCTTAACACCTCTCTCATCTAATTCCAATTTGAATCCATCAGTGAGTATTCCTTGCTTAGTTGCCCTAATCTGATTTACATTGCAGTAAGGGAGGCTGGTAAGATTGCTGTCTGGAATATTTGCAGTTGTCAATAAAACTTCCTTATGTAACAAACTTTTCCAATGGTTTTTATGAGGCCCTTGGAGAGGAGTGTGTGTGTGTGTGTGTGTGTGTGTGTGTGAGGTGAAAACAAGCTTCCAAGGGATTCATTAGAAACTAACCTCAGCCTAACCATGCTGTTGCTTATGAGGAGATTCCTGTCTACAAATCAGTTGATGAGGATGATAAATTACCTGATATGAATGATCCAAGGAAGGAATGTTTGCCACTCAGAGGAGGAAGTTAGCTTGCTCAGATTAAAGGTAGTTTCTGTCCCTACACTGAAAGACACTATATATTTCACTAATATGGCCATTAGGTAGTTAGAACTCTTAGAAAGGCCATAGATTAGAGTATTGCAGGTGTAAAATTTAAAAACAATGCAGCTACTTAAGTAATAAATATGCACATAATAAAATACAGTGGAAAAAGAAACCCACACAAAACTTTCAAATTTTTGGTTTTTCCATATGTATGAGCCTTCAGACAATTAAAAGTTGGCTCTTATACATATTCAGTGTTTTAATATATATCAAAAAAGAAGAATATTTTAAAGAAAATGTTACCATGCTTTCTAGCAACCTTAAAATCCACGGTTTCAGTTCTAACAGAAATGGGAAGCAAGAGAAGCTTTACATATGATGATCTTTTGTTATTTTCCTCAATAAAATTACAGAAATTGTTAAAGAAAATGCTTTTATTCATACGCCTAGGAGGCTCCTTGAGATTTTTTTTTTTCCACTTGGAGAATTTTCTTTTCAATTTGACTAGGTCTGCAGCTGTGCTGCTTTGCAATTGCTGCACATATATCCAAAGGCTCGACTATTAGAAAATGAAACAAAATTAATGTGCACTAGGAGCTCCCTGTTAACTCTAAATGTTCTGTGGAGCCTATATGTTGCTGTTGTTGTGAATGATGGATTCAAACATAATTTTATTCCCCATGATTCTGGAACATGGGGAATAAAAATTGATATTCAGTCTTCCCATATGAATACAATAACTTTTTTGTCATGTTTGTGCAGTTAAATTCTCTTTGTACAGACTAGCCTTTATAGGATTGACTCACACCACGAGTGCTTGTTTCATATTGACTTTCCCTGAGGATTTAATTAGATAACATTTAATGTTGCAGAAGGGTGTGGCATTGAGTAAACAAAATATCTTGAACTCCCTAAAATATAATGATAGATAATAAGTAGTAAAACTTACATAGATATAAAGAGTTTGCATATGGCATAATGAAAATTGTCTAAAATACTTAACCCTTATGCTACAGAAAAATAAGAAATTAGCCTGCTTTGTGGCAAGAGCAGCAATACCATGAAGTTCCATTGATTGTTTTTTCCTTATCTAATACAGAAGAGTCTTATCCAATAGCTGACAAAAAGTTAGAGTAGTCAGTGCTTGATGGCTCACTTTGTTCATGTTAAAAAAATAATCACACAAATAATCCCTGAACATTGAGTTTCATTTGTTGGTTTTCCAATGGAAAACAACTTACTTATACTATCTTATTGTAAAAACCCAAGGTAATTTCAATAATTTAAAAAAAAAAAAGAAAGCAACAAGGGCAAGTAATGGTGTACTTTTCTTACCTTTCTGTCACTGATTGTATTTAACAATCAAATTTCTAGTAATTCATCCACTCTGATAAAGACCATAAACTTCTTGGATTCTATTCAAATCTCTCCGTACTCCTTTGGGGTGTGTTGTGGATTTTTCTTTATTTAATTTCATATCTGCTTTCAATACTTCTATATATACACTTGCATCCATTTTTATTATGACATCAATTGATTTGGGGATTTAATAAACTGTTGCAGTTTATGATAATACACATTTCGTAAGACATATGCTATGTTATAGCAGATATGAAGTAAGATTTATATCTGTCCTGAACACCTGTACAAATTTTTTCAGTTATTGAGATCCTCATTTTAATATTTTATCCAGAAGAAAAACAAGGGTGCAAAAATTTTAAGGAAAAAACTTGGATAAAAAGAAATATATTCAATGGAAACATAAAGCTTAACAGTCAGATGGATCACAGGTATTTCTACAGTGTTTTGTATAATCAGATTAATATTTTTATTTCTCTTATCTGAGAAATTTAAATTTTTCCATTAATATATTAGAGTGATTTGAATATCCTAGAATTTGATTGCTTATAAAAAAATCAGAATTAATATTCCTAATGACTGGTCAAGTTATATTGATTACATCTTAAAAATTTTATTTTTAAAAAATGTGGATATCACATAATCAATTTATGCTGATTTGAAAACAAACATTGTAATGTCAGTAAAAATTTCCCATAGCAGGTCAGTCAAGTCAATATCACCTGTTATTTTTCCTTCCTTTTCTCCTGAAGTCCACACAGTGGACCTTCTGAGACTGAGGTGCAGTTTGTTAAGCTTTTTTCTATTCAAAACACCTAAAACAGTGGAAGGCAGTTTCTCAGTTAATCAGAGAAGTATGTTCATACCAGGAAACAGGATACATTTCATGGCCTAAAATGCAACATGAAGACATATGAAAAAATTACCGCCTAGTAATTTCCAGGGGAGTACTGAATGAGAATAAATGGCACTGTTCTGGGAAAGTTCAAGTACTTGTTTCCAGCTGTTGGTTTAGTTTGTTTATTTTTCTAGTGATCTGTTATCACTCATAAAAGCATTGATATATTCAGATGGTCAAAAACCTTTTTAGCAACTGTACAAGCATTTCTGACTTTATGCTATATGCTTCCTAAAATGTGTAAAGCAGCAAATTTACACAGGAAGTGGCTTTTTTTTTGAAAATACTATGGATGGAATTCCTCCTCTCTAATCCTTCAGAAAATGATTCATAATACTAGAAAGAGATCTGTACTCAGTCAGCTGTTCTCATGCCAGAAGCTTTAAAATACCAATAGTTGCCCACAGCAAAGTGCTGAGGGAGCAGCAGAAATTCTTCAACCAGATCCTGTCACACACTGTCCAAATTAATGCAATTCCATTTTTGAGGCTTCTTGCAATCTTGCCATCTAAACACAACTACTTACAACTAGACTATGTAATTATGAGTAGATGACAAATAAACTGTAATTTAGTTGTATAAGGAAGATGAAAATTTGTTGCTTTTCTTTTCCTCAGTAAGATGCTCTTTAAAATTCTATACAGAAGACTATTGCAACATGGTCTGAGTAGGGATGGCATGTCTGCTCTGAGTTTCTAATTTATTTGATGGAAAGAGTGTGTACATTTTATAAATCTCTGCTTTAATCCAGAATCATCATGAAGCACTGGTTCTAGCACTTCAATTTAGGCCTCTATATTTACACCAGAAGGAAAAAGCAAAGTTAATCTAATGTTTTGTCCTTAAAATGAAGGGAAAAAAAAGAAATATTATATATGTAACAGAGATTTCCCTAAAGGAAAGTTTGTCCCATAAATTTCAAAATTAATTTATCAAAATCTCCATTAAAATTATTTTTTTAAGATACTAGCCATTATGAATGATTAGTCAGAATCCAAGTTTTGCGATCAGAAGTGCACTCCTGTAATACTAAAGAAAATATATTTTCATATTCCTCTGGTCGATTACTTGTTAATCACTGTATCAGAACATTTCAAGGTTAATTTAATAGAGAGAAAGAGCCTGGAGCTGTAGGGGAAGGAGAAAGAATCTCTCTTATCAAATATTAGTCACATGGAACATTATAGCAGGTGTTGGCAACAGAAAGCTTTCATTTTCCTAGAACTACACAGTCTCAATTGCACAAACATGGGTGCCTGTGCCCATGCAGAATCCATGATGTGCACGCTGCTAAATAAAAAAAAACTGGGAGGAGGGGAGGGAGGGAACAAGGTCAAGCAGTGCTCTCTCATGTCCTACACTTAGTTAGAGGGACATATGCAGTAAACCAGTGTGTCCCATGCGCCTTGAACCTGTACTGACCACAAGACCATGCTTTGCAGAACACATTGATCTGCACAAAACTAATGAAAGTTATCTCAGCAGACCAAATTCCTAATGATATCCAAAAGTCCTTCAAAATATTTGGACCAAATACTATTTAAAGTAGTTCTAACACTCCTTTTTTTGACTAAAAAGTGCATGTACTGGTCTAGTGGTTATTTATTTCCTCCGAACCAGATAAGCTCATCTTTTCAGTTCCATCTTCTAACTGTTCCTTCTAACCTAATTTAACTTACATTAACTGGTGTTTACTCTTAAAAAATAGAAAGACATCTCAAAAACATTGGTGAGATGGTATAAATAATATATGCATGGTTTTGAAAATGCTGCAGTTGAAAAGCACGTCAGAGTTAATTGAATACAAACAGAAGAAATTAAGATGCTGTCAGAAAACAAACAAACAAACCCTTCATGTTGAAAAGGAGAGTAGAAGCACAAGGGGATTATGCAGAGACTGAATCTTAGAAATGGAAGAAAGAAGTCCATGAAGAATGCAAAGAGATATTATTCATAGTTGTTGAAAATAGAAGTGTCATTCCTTTATGACAAGCTTATCAGTTCGACTGGACAGAATAAATAAGTGGTAATAAATAAAACATAACTAATATTCGTATGTCCTATTCTGTACTAATAGTGAGAGAGTTTTTTTCCCAAAACTTCAACATTATAATTTTTTCTGAGAAATGTGTGCTGTCAATATAAGGTCCTTTTTATATGTTTTATGTCCTCTGAGATAGATATATATATATATATATATATATATATATAACATTTCAACATATAAGCTTACCTCATAAGTAAGTAGGTTAAATTATTGGAACAAAATCTTTATAAGGTCATACTTAGAGGTCTGTCCTGTGAAAGGTCCACACTTCTGAAAGACATTTAGAAAAGTATTAATGTACATTTTTGCATTTATTATAAGGTAAGATTTATTGATTTTTCAGAAGAGGGCTGGAATTTTTTTTGTTAGTGTGATTTAAGAATGGAAATACATGCTTTATTGACGTTACTTTACCCTTTGAGAAGTTCAACATCTTGAGTCTCTCCACTGAATGAATAAGTGTTTACTTTACTGTGATAATCATGGACACTCAGCTGAAACTAATTATAATTTTTAAAAAGAGTAAAGTGTTTAAGCCATGCATTTTTTATGAATGCTTTCTCGTTAATGAAGAAGTAATGTTCATGAGGCCAATTTTATTTTTTAAGACACAATTTTGCTCTAGACTGTAAGGAACATGGAATGTATACCAGGTACCAAAGTAAAAATTTCAAGTTATGCACATCAGAGATCTATCTCAGAATGTGGTGCACAGGAGCACAGGCATGAGGAGGTGATAAAAGAAGGAGCACAGGAGACATGACAAGCGTGAGCAATTCATTCATAAATCAGTGCTGACCAGGACCTAGTCAAAATTGGTTTCAGGAGTTCAAAAGTAAATAAAGTGTCTTACATAGGCAAAAGACACTAAAAATTGTTAATTAATATTAACAAGGAGTTGCAGACCAATGAAGATAAGCCAAGGTGAAGAAGGATATTAAAGAGAATAACCCCAAGTGAATCCTAAACTGAGAAAGAAGAAGCTTTTGACATAGCCAGCACATCTCCCTGTGTGAAGAACTGCAGGTGTTCAATGTTATCCTCTCCCCTTCCTCCCCCCATCCATGAGAATGAAGTCACCAGCTTTAAGGTCCAGAGGAGCAGAAGAGGGTGAGCAGAGCAGCAGGGGCAGGGCTAGAAGCCAAGTGTGGATAAACCAATTTTAACTGTCCAGGTTTTTTGAACAATTATCTCTACAATTTTCTTGGCATTTCTATTCATAACCTGAAAAAAATAAGTGTTTTGCAGTGAGCATATTTTAAATTTGATAAAAAAAAAAAAGTGGGGTTGGCTAATCTCCAGTATCTTTAATTACTTTGCTCTACAAAACACTTGGTTTAAAGAATTGCAGAAACCTGTAACAAACCCTAATCACCTACAATTCTTAAGTATTCTTGTTAACACAAAGAAAAAAAGAAAGGAGTGATTTGCCTGTCATTTCTTTTTGGGTTTTATGATAAAAAATTGCATTTTTCATAGAGTTAAGTAATATTATTGACAGTAATCAAACTAAAAATATATATGTAATATTTATTTTATTAAAGGTAGGTAATTTAATAAATTTATGCATCAGAAACCTCCAAAGACCTCAGTAATAAATAATCACTGGATGAGGTTGAAAATATACTTATTTTAAGAAGCACAAGTATTTATATTCTTTTACCTTACTTTTTGTTTAGCAACAGAAATACTTGGCAAAAGAACACATTTCTCTTATCTAATAAAATGGTTTTTGTTATCCAGATGGTATGTACTTACTATCAGGAGCAGAAATCTTGGGACTTTTTCATGCTCTGAAAGTCACATTTCTCTTTTTTTACTTGCTATCTTGTGTTAGTGGGTGAACTCCCTCTTTATTCTTTTCCTTTCCCTTTCTGTGGGGTTGTGTACTGCAGGCCTACAAAAAGTCTACATAAATGCCCTCTGAGGTTATTTCTGCCTAGATGATTTCTCAGTTCTTACTTAAGACCTTTCTGGAAAGCAGCAGCATTTGAGAGCTTCTGTATCAACTTGGTGGACTAAATATAAAGGACAGAGATGAGAAACACTGTGCTCATTAACCTGCTCAGTCCCAACACTCAGACTCTTTCCCTTTACTATTGCTATTATTATTCTTGTAACTGTTATTATCACTGGCATTGCCATTTATAGCCCTGCATTTTCACGCTAAGGTATCAGCAGTGTTGCAAACTTTGAAACAGATTCAGTGAATCTTAAATATTCTTACTGATTTGGACAAATCAGAGTGGGGTTTATCTTCCTTTCTGGTTGTATCTCTGGGATTTTTTGGTGTGATTGGTTGATTTTTTCTTTTTCAAGTGTAGGGAAACATTCAATTTGCCACTCAAAAGTTAAAAAAGGTTTTATAAAAAGAAACACAAACATTTTATTTGTTTGCACATAAAACTATGCCATTTTGAGATTCCATCATTGTCTGGTGTTTACAAAAAGAGGCAAAAGTTTAATTCCATTATTATAATATGAGTATGAAAGATACTTTTATATGAGGGTGGTGAGGGAGCATGACCATTTCTAAAATACAGTTTATGGCAATACAAATGAAACTTTTGTTAAGAAGGAAATCTTAGTTAAGTGTCTCCTAACTGAGAGTAGGACAATCCTGACAGAAAATCTACAACATATTCTAATTTGCTCTTAAGTCTAATTTTACCCCCATTCACTTTCCCACAAACTCAAACATTTTTCAGGCCTACTTGTCAGGTTTCTTATCTTCAAATGTTTTTGCTATTGGATAAATCATTATTAGAGATAATATTAATTAACTTAATCCTCAAATCTTGCTCTACTGTTTATAAACCATGGATACAGGAAATTTGGGAAGAAAGGGATTTACTTTCTCCAGGAAAAAAAATATTGGGTGACATTATAATCTCCATGAAAAAGATTTCTTGGACTAGACATCCTTTTTGGATGAAGGTGACTTTTTCAACTGCATGTGCTTCTGTCTCCAGAAACAATTTAGAGCCTTTATAACCTCCCTGTGGGGTTTTGAGGACTCTGCCACAAAATCTTGTGTGACTCTTTCAATTATGTGCAGAAGGTCACCCACTTCCTAAAGCCCAAGAACACCATATATGTTGCCTTATCACAGTTCACAAAAACCCCCAAAGAATGTAGCTTATCTCAGGCACAGGAGTATCTTAAAATTAATATGCAGACAAAATTCATGTCTTCAGCCATGAGGCCTGAGCAGCATATTTAAACAAGTCGTTATGCTGTGGTGTTCCTATATATACTAATTGTCTCAGGTAGTCTTTGCAACCTGCACAGAAATAACTGCTTTGGGAAACAGCACTGAGAGTGGTGATGGAAAGGTTTATTTTTATTTATTTTTCTTTTTTTTCTTTTTCTAGTCTTTAAACATCTTAGAATTGACTGATTTTTTTGTTTTATGAGAAACTACTGTAATGTGAATAAAAAAGTTATGTAAGGGAGGACAAGGCACAATAATAAAGTTTTTCCTTTGAACATCCTCCAATGTTGTAGCTCTCACCTAAATAATGCCTTTTAAAATAACTTCAGAAGTTCACTCTAAGAATTTTAGTTTCTGAGAATTCCAAGATTAGCTGAGTTGTTTAGAGCAAGGTACTCTAAACACCAAGGTGTTCTTCTTTCTCCTTAATTTTCATTTATATTCAGAATACTTAGTGGCAGCACCAACTGCATTTCACACTTTCAGAAAGCAAAGATAATATTATTCGAGTTGATTGCCATCTTAGAAAACCCTGTATAGATAGAATCAGATCCAGAAAGGTGAGACAAAAAAAAAACAAACAAACCAGTTTGAATTCCTTGTAGGTTCAACAAGAAAAGAAGTTCCAGTTTCAAAGCTCCTTGTGTGCAGCATTTTTGATTGCTATTGACAAGCCTAGCCCATTTTCCATCATCTTTACATCTCTTGCTCTTTTTCCCTCTAACCTTTTCCCTCAGCTGCCTTGGACACTAGGCTTAAGATTCATATTGCAGAAACAGCAATTACAAAAACTGCAGTATAATGCCAACATGTTACCATAGAATCATGGAATACTTTGAGTTAGAAGGGACCCCAATGATCATCAAGTTCCAATCACCCCATTCTGGGCAGGGACACCTTCTACTAGACCATGTTCCTCAAAGTCCCATCCAGCATGGCCTTGAACATTCCCAGGAATGGGGCATTCACAGGTTCCCTGGGCAACCTATTCCAGTGCCTCATCACCCTCACAGTAAAGCATTTATTCCTGATATAAAATCTACTCTCAGTTTAAAGCCATTACCCCTCATCCTATCACTACATGCCCTTGTAAAACGTCCCTCTCCATCTTTTTTGTAGAGCCCTTTTACATGTGGTGAGTTTTCCCTCAAGCATTCTCTTCTCCAGGCTGAGCACCTTCAGTTCTGTCAAACTTCTTCATAGGAGAGGTGCTCCAGCCCCCTGATCAACTTAATGGCTCTTCTCTGGATTCACTCCAACAGTTCCACTTCCTTCCTATGTTAGGGCCTCCAGAGCTGCCATCGATGTGGGCTCTCACTGCAGCTGAGCAGAGGGGCAGAATCCCCTCCCTCACCCAGCTGCCCACACTGCTCTGGATGCAGCTCAGAACACGTTTGGCTTTCTGGGCTCTGAGTCATGCCCAGCCTCTCACCCACCAGCAGCTTCAAGTCCTTTTCCTCATGTTTACTCTCAACCTCTTCATACTCTATCCTGTATTTGTGCTTGGGATTGCCCTGACTCATGTGCAGGACTTTGTTTGGTCTTGTTAAATTATAGAAACTACCTGTGCCTTTAGAGTGAAAATCTCTGTATTTTTCAGAATACAATTTGGGGACAGCATGCGAGGTTACAATTCTTGTGCACTGATAACAGCAGAACTTTCTCCTGTGGGAGCTGGGAACAATACACTTATGCAATGTACTGTGAAGAAGGGGATTAACTAGATGTCCTCTGAAGTGATTTCCAAATCTATTTTCCATTATTTATTACCTTTCCTTACTTCACTGCCCCCAGGAAAGAGCTTGCCTTTCCCCAGGGCACATTAATTAAATGCATCAGACTCCCACAGCACAAACAGGTCAGCTGCAACACATGCAACATAATCACATTCACTGAGCCACCACTTCAGAGAAACTGTCTGAGTTTCAAAGAGTATTCAAAAGCTTAAAAACCTGGCTGCAAGTGGCAGGGCATGTGAAGCATTCAAGGCTATCATTTAACAGAAGCTTTTTTTGGTTAGAGTTGTGAATTTTTCTTTTTATTGAATGTGCTCCTTCCCTAAAACTGCAAATTATTTTCTGCTGGGGATTATAATGTCCACTTGGTGGTAATTATGAACGCTAGCCTTAGGAAGGCACAAGGATTAAACTGTGTAAATATGCATAAAAATTCCCTCCATACACCCTGGTCAACAATATTCCATGCACTAACAAGTTTTACCTAAGGGAGATATGCTGTATGGATTTTTGCTTTTTTAATCCAATTTATTGCCTCCCTTCCTCCAATAAAATCTATTTTTGGTAAATATAGAAACTGGTAAACAAAATCCATGCATTACAGTAGTGAGTGAAAATTATATATATGATTTTATGTCACTGAAGTTCAGGTTTCCCAGTCTCAGAAAGCCCTTTAACTGTATTCACATTCTTAATAACCCAAATATATGTACTCCCACCCACATGAATTACTCTTCTACACAATGTGAAAGACACAGAAAAATAAAACAGAGCATTAACACACCCACTATCATCTTTTCTCCCACACTTGAGAATTCTCAGTAAGAGAAAATCCCAGACCTACATTCTTTTTTCAGCACTCAGTACCCTGAGTCCTCAAACTTTCTCAAATAAGAGCAAGCTACTTCAGCTATTAGCCCTTTCAAGCTGTACCAGTCTTGGTTGTAGCTATAATGATTCAGGACAATTGAAATGTACATGTTTCCATGTTCCTGGATCTTGTATTTTAAAGAAATTAAGGCAAAGAAACAAAAATGTAGGAAAATACACATAAAATAAAAATTGTAGTGTACTCTTAAAAGTGAAAAATCCTAGAAAGCTATAAAATAAGTTTTATATGAGCTTGAAAAATTTTAGCACATTTTCTCATGTGTATAGATACAAAAGTAAAGATCTTCCATGTATATTCAAATATTATTTTCAATAACCTACTTTCTCAGAGGGATGTTTTCTCATTCAGTATGCAAACTACCAGGATTCTGCTAATTCCCTGCATTATAGAAAGATATTTAAGAGTTTAAATATTTCTTCTTTTTGTATCTGATCTGTGGATCTGGAAAGGTAAGAGCTAATGGTAAGCACTATTATACCAGAATTTGTTTCCTTGACAGTGATCTGCAGCCTACCTGGAAAAAAAAAATCTGTATTTGGTGAAATGCTACTAAAATTATAGTGCTACTTTATATTGAAGTTTTTTCTTGTTACAAATTAGCATAAATCACTTTCTACCACTGTCACAGAACATTTTCCTCAGGTTGATGCAGTATTTGCCAATAAGATGCAGTATTTGCCCTTTGCTTTCCATACAGCACCAAAAGAGTAGAGGTGAAAAATACAAAAAGCATTTTTTTTCTTTTACCCATCTTAGTCTCTGTTGATTGCTTTCCCAACATATTGGGGCTGTTACTAAAGTTCACAACCAGTTCTGACACATTCCTGATCATAATATTATTCACTAAATAAAATATCAGTTTTAAATTCATGCCTTAGTCATCCTCAGAGCCCAGAAAACATGACATTATTATTCAGCCTGATGTCTAATATTAATTGGAGAACAGCCTTTTATATGGTTGGATGTGAAATCTATCTAAAATATCACTTACTAGTGTAAAAGATGAAGATAGAATAGAGAAGGAAAGATCCTATTTTTTACAAAGGTGTTAATTCAGGATTTCTGTATAAAAATGAAAGCAGTATATTCTTTAGCAGTCTCAAAATTATAGCATTCTAAATATGGCTATTCACCTTCTTAAATCATCAGGGAAAAGAAGTGAAGGAATTTTATATGATAATTAAAATAAATTCATTCTGAAATGCAAATAAACTGCCACTTTACATCAGCTTGAGCAGCTAAATGCACCTGCGGCCGACAGCAACCCGGTGAACTTTAAAAATCGAGATTTAGACAAGTAAATCAGTGCTTGTTTTTCATTGATGTTTCTCTAGGTGGAGCTCTAGGTCTAACATCTTTGCAGTTACCTTGACTACTTCATCGTGGTAACTTTGGAATTCGTTTTAATGTCCTCAGCCTGCTACATCTGTTGCTATAAAATGAGGTGCAGAAACTGCACTGACTTTATTTTTTTGTCACTTTATAGTCACTGTTTATGTAAAAAATGCAATTGTCATGAATGATGAGAGGGTTAAACACAAAATCAGAGAAGATATCAAACTAACAGGACTGCTGCTGAAGTTTAATGGCATGCGCAGACATATCAGATTTGTCATGGTTCACATTTTAGTGACCTGTGCCATAGTGCTTCTGAACTGATGTCTTCTAAATAATAATTCACAAAGTTCATAAAAAATCAATTCTGCAAGACATTCTCTAATTATTGATCTGCCTTAATTGTGCATAACTTATGATCTGATAGACTGTAAAAAAAAATACGGATGGCAAATGTCAAATTTTTAATAAGCATATATGTATAAACCATGGCATACAGTGGTTTTTTTCAGGACAGATTGTTAAGAGCAACATTTTTTAAATTAAATTTCAAAAATTGTAGTCAGAAATCAACAAATCAATTGTTTGTTTGTTAATTGGTTGCCTTTTAATCTCTCTGCCAGCCTCAAAAAAGAAAGTAGCTTTGTTTAATAGAAACTTTCTCTTAGAGTTTGGAGAGCTTCTTGGCTTTAGGGTGCTGCTGGGTTTTGGGGGTTCTATTTTTTTTTCATGGAGAACTCCTACACCCTAAAAATCACAAATAAATGAAAAAACCCCTTTTTTATAATTCTGTATCTTTTTTTATACCTTAGTTAACACAGCTACAAACTTGTTATTCTTTCAGAATAACATTGTATTTTTGGAACGTTTCAGTAACAACAACGCAAAAGAAAATAATATTATCAAAGATATCAGCTACTATTGAAAAAAAGAAAATAAAAAACCCACTCTGCTCCACAGGAGAGAAGGATGGGAGAGCAAGTGAAGTGCAGTATTGTTTTATACATGGTGCATAAAAATCAGCAAGTTCACACTACTATTAGCTCACATTTTCTCCTATGAATGTTGTTGTTTCATTGATTCTTGAAATCTGGCTTCTTAAAACAATCTACATCTCTAACTTTTGGGTCAGGCTGTTAGGTAATGACACTTGATGGATCTGTTGTTTATTCTTCCTTTTTTTTGTCTCTGAGAGATAAGGGCAATGAGAAAGAATGAAAATCACTTTGCTTTATGAAATAATTATTTTGCTACTATGTAAAATTGAGTCCTTGCTGAGTCCTTAGTCTAATTGTTACATATTGTGCCTCTGCCACATGAAGCCCTAGAAAAAATAAGTAAGTTATTACTATATTCCTTGAACATTTATCAACACAGAAGATGATATGTGATTGATGACTGAATAAACCACAAGTGCTGAAGCTTTTAAGTACTTCATAGATTTATAATTTTTTTTTTTTTTAATCATGTGAAGAAAACAGCCATAATAAAGCAGGGGAGACAGGGCTCTTTAGTTTGTTCAGTTGTGGTTTAAGTCAGTCAAGAATTCAGCTTTCACCCTCACAGCTGAGTACTCCAGAGCTCAGAATGCACCCTCAGGCCCTCACAGTGGTTGGACAAACTGACACAGTCAGGAGTTATGGAGAAACTCCCAGTCCAGCGTGGACAACAATAACAGATGACTCTAAGTCCCAAAAGAATTATACAGGATGGCAAAATGCCCCAAATTATAAACCTTACTTTAAAAAAAGTTTAAATACTTACGTCTCATATGTTCTGTTCTGGATGGGGGTTATCCCTCCATATCTCATGCTGACTACTACCCAAGACTAAATAAATAAGAGCAAATTGAAATCAATAAAAAACTAAACCTATCCACAGCAAATGCAGAAGGCATACTGGGGACAAAATGGAAAAGGGGGTACTTATTCTCAGGTCAATATCTTAGTCACTTCACTGTGAAGTCATACTTTTTCCCTACTTATCTTGTCTTCTTCCATGCAGTATCACAGCTTTACCAAGACCAGTGGAAAGTAACCCTCTCAAGCATGAGTGCTATGAGTTGACAGCCCAGTGCTAAGTTAAAAGATGAGAATTTGAACTTGTACTTTCAGGCAGGAAAGAACATTAATCTTTCTTTCACCCTTTTCTTTTTTTTTTTTTTTTTTTTTTTTTTTTTTTTTTTTTTTTTTTTTTTGTTCGAGATCTAGGTTGAAAAGAATATACAAAGAGAGAGTGTTTAAAAATGTATTGAAATCTTTGGTTTAAGCTTTCTTTTTTTAATTATGCACTACATGTGATGAGAGAACTGATAGCACACAGAAATTTTTCAATTCCTTCTATTAATCAAACCAAGAAAGAGTTAAACTGGTTTGGAGGTGAAATCAAGTGAAATCAAGTGCTGTTTTGGATTGTAAACCTAAAAAGGCCCTGAATAACTAAGTCATCACAGGAAGTAGGGATAGGTGAAGCACATGAAAGAATAGCTTGAAAAAATACATCTGCAATAGATATAAACTTCCAAAACAAGAGCAGCTGTGATTTTCTTTTTACTTAATCTCCTCTAAACTGATGAGTATTTAACACACAATTCTTTGTCCTGTAAGAGAATCTCTCTAACAAAAATCACAATGCTGTGCTTGGGATTTAATTTGTCTTTTCAGGTACAGAATCACATGAATTGAGCACATAATAAAGTTCAAACTGGGGCACTACTGACAAAATTTAGTAACAGTTCATCCTGTGAAAATAGAGACACTTCAAAGGAACAATGACTGCAACAACAAGAAGTATGCACACACCCTAAACCATCAGTTAGCAATAGGTCTGCACTATTCACAGATGAAGTTTTATTGTTCAGACTTTAATGGCAGGAAGAGTAAAGTTGACTACTCTTGACTAAAGCATGTTTGAAATCTAGCTTTGCATCTGAATCAGAAATAATTTCTACATTTCACTTTTTACCACCATTATAGAAGTTTGCATGGCGAGTGATTTGGGGGGTGCGCAATAGCACTGTAATTCTCAAGCAGAGGAAGGCAAGGATGAAATATCATTCATATGTGATTTAAGGTGAAATTCTCTCTTGTGTGCTCTCACTAACCACTGATGAGACAGACAGATTGAATGGGCCAGGATTAATGATGAAAATCTGTGCAGTATGCAGTCAGGCTTTTCCAACTCATGTTCTGAAGATTTGAACTTTCATGCAATATACATAATGTAAATATTTGGTATGCAGGAATAAACATATGATCAGAACTCCTTAAAGGGATGACTGGTCAATTGCCTAAGTAAAAAATTAGAAGTCTGGCTTGAGACAGCCCCAAGGCCTTTGCTACTAAACATAGATTAGCATTCTGGTAGCATTTGTCTGATTCAAAGGACAATGGCAGCAATTAATCGGATACAAGAGAGAATTGCTATCTGCTCATGACTGAGATAATGATTTTTGGATGGATTATGAAGTGGGCAACTTAGAAATTAATCAGTTTGAAACAAAAATTTTGTTCCAACATTAAGGACATGAAAGTTTTCCAGTTTTTAAATGGAATGGCAAATGTTGTACTAGCAGAATATGAGGTCTTCTGTTTCAACCTTATAATTCTGTAATACTTTCAGCTACATATGAAAGGTCACAGACTAAGTATATCAGAAGGCAATATATTTTCTTATATATAGGTATGTCTTAAAGTCTCCTGTTTATTCATATACCTTTCAAACCCTCATGTTAGGTTTCCAACAGATACTACCACAAAGAAATCATAGTTTTTAAAGATTGTTCTCAGGCTCCAAATTGAATAATTGAGTGCATAAGTATGTATTCACATTAAGATGAGACAGACTTGATATTTTAGTAGATATTTTTCCTCCTCTACCCGCTCCCCTCAAAAGTACCTATACTTAACTAACATGTCATTCCTTTGGATTGTCTGACATTATAGATTGGAACCAAATGAAATCAAACAATCAAGAAGAGAGTCCACAAAATGCCAAAACCAAAACACAAAGCAGTAATTCATTTAACTTTCTGTGATTCATAGCGGTTAAAGATATCTGTCCTTCCTAGAGGACAGTTGAAAATCAATATGAGATTTAGCAACTTGCATCTTTTGTTTCTGCTAAAATAGTGTACCATTTTCAATCACAGGGACCTTGGAGGCTGTCTGGTTCAACCCCCCTGTTCACAGCAAGGTCACTTAGAGCAGGTTTCTCCTGGGCCATGTCCAGTTGGGATTTGGATAATTCTAATAGTGAAAAGTCCATAACCTCTCTGTGAAATCTATACCAGTTTTCAATCATTCTCATAGTAAAGAAGGGCTTTTTATGTTAAGGTGGAATTTATTTTATGTTTGTGACTATTGCCTCTCAGAGGAGAGTAACTGCCTGTTACTGGATTCTATTAAGATGAATATGGCGTCATCTTTATTCCACCCATCAGGTGTTTATATGCTTTGATAAACCCTGCCCTGAGCCTTTTCTTCTCAGCCTCAACAGTCCCAGTTCTCAGCCTCTCCTTGTTTGACAGATTCTCCATTTCAAGGGAAAGAAGGGAACAGTAAGTGCCACATATTTGCTACAGTGGGCCTGGAAAACAGGAAAAAATAAAGGAAGAAAAAGAGGATGGATTTCAGATTCAAATTAGAACAGACTAAAACAGCTAAATGTAGTTGTTTTCCTTGGATGGTTTACATGTTAAAGCTCCCATCATCATGAGTGAAAATGGAGAATTTTATCCAATGTCCAGATATTTGTACCTCTCAATTTTCTGCTCTTTTTTGGCCTACCTGTACATCTCAAAGAGCCAAGAATGAGATACTCTGTACTACAGTGATACAGTAAGATATTCACAGGCAAGGAATGGCCTGAAGAAAGGTGAAAGAAGGTCATTTCAGTGTAATTAAGACAGCAAGGGAAACAATTTCTTTCTTACCAAGCCAAGTATAAGAAAGTTGTTTCTGTTGATTACACTCTGTGTCTGAAAACTGGTGTCTTGGCTATTAACAAGTTTATTGCTTAAATGAAAGATTATGTATTTATTACTATTATTTTTATTATCATTATAATATTTATATGTCTTACTATCCCAGTTCAATAGAGTTAAAAGACATCAGCTAACTAAAACTATTGTGGTCAAAATGTTATTAAAATAAAACAAAGCTTGCAGGGAAAATTTAGATGTTCATTCACTGAACACATAGGGTTGTTTCTTTTTTTTTTTTTTTTTAAAATTTCACTTGCAGTACATTCTATGCATTTGTTCTCCATCTATCAATCAAGATAGAAGTGCCTCATTGGTAAGTTTCCTTTAGGACAAAATCATGAAATGTATAATGGCATTACAATCCAGAAAAAGGTGTTCTATCTTCTTGGAAATATACAATATATTTTTTAAAGGTTTGCAAAGGTTTAGTACCTGTGACATGCTCATGTCACATACCTGTGGCAAGCAGTGATATGAAATGATGGGTTACTTAACTTTCAGTAAATTCAGCCAAGAGCAATCCTTTTAGTATTTCTTCTTCCAATAAAAACTAAAGAAATTAAGTTCAGAGATAATGTTGGCCATTTTAATTTTCACAGTAATAAAGAACTGGTTTCGAGTCACAAAAAATATTTTTGTGTGGTACATTTGACATATGAGAAAAAATAACTATATTTAGAAAATTTTGGAAAGGTTGTTGCTATTCTTTTTTTTGCTAAATTCTCTTGAGAATTTGTCTTACAGTTAGTAGATCCACATAACTTTATTCTTTGTGTTGGCTTAGGATATCATTACGGAAAACTCCTGTTAGTCTAATAAATTAGGACTGCTCATAAATCTTACCTGTTCGCACTGTTGAAAGCTACAACACAGTAAAATTTACAGGTTTGTAAACAACTACTTTATATTTGTCTGTTACTCAATAGACCTATTTATACTGTTAAAGTGCTTTCTGCCACTTCATCTGCTTTGTTAATTGTAAAAGGCACAATTTATCTTTTCCTTGGTTTTACTTTTTTGCTTCAGCACTTAAATTACATGTTAAAATGATTGTTTTTTTCACAAACTGAGTGCATGATTTGTGAGGTAAAACATTCTTGACAAATTAATGCAGTTTTATCTGGTTGTCTCTGAACATTTTATGTGTTTATATTTTTAAGTCTTTCACCTAATGTAGGCTTGGATTTACAACACAAGGTAGTTTAAATCAAGATAAAAGAAGTAAGCTAATGGACAGTACTGTCGGGTTATAAAAAAGGTAACAAAAGATTTTAGAAGTAAACTTGACACAAGTCACAGATATTTTGTTCTCAAGTGCGTGTTACACAGATGATTGGAATTTCAGAGGAATGTATTTAAAAACCCAACCAACAAAACTGAAAGTCAGCAACATCCTGTTTACATTTCTATGGTTTTTTGTAATTTGTGGACTCTGAAAATTCCTCTCTCATTTTCTACTAGGCCTTTTCTCTTCAAACATAATTTTGCACTGAACAAATAAGAATTTTGCTAGTCAGTAATAGTCTAACCAGTTATTAATTACGGAAGTTTGCTTATTGATTATTAGGTTTGCTTCCTGGCTTTCTTTCTACTGAGTTATTGTGAATTTCATTCTAACATGTAACCCCCAAACAATATTTAAATCACTTTAATTCCCACCTATCAGTGCAGACTTTCTGTGTACTTCATCCCATTGAACATACATAAAGAAACATACCAGTATTTGACTAGATATAAAAAGTCCTAGAGCAACTAAATTGTTTTCAGATATTTTGTACACACATTGTTATCACTAGGAAATGCTAGACTGAACTTCAGTGAAGCATTCAGTGTTTTCCTTATGTTTTTGAAGGAGCATAAATCATACAGGAAAAGACAATTTTTCTGATTTCTGTTTCAGTGTTTTGGCCATGAGCACACAACTGTGTGGTCTAAATACACAGAGAGCTCAGACTACAGAGTATTTCAGCTACAAATTATTTAGCTTTTCATGAGCTAGTCTTAGAAAAGAAACAGTTTGGGCAGTTTCTTGGGTTATCACAGCCTGACCGACTCTTGCATCTGAACAATAGACACTATCTCATATTATTTTCAAAAAACTTAGTAACTTGCTCCGTTACTGTATTATCCAGTAAAGACAACCCTGAGGAAAAGTTGAGAGAGCATCAATAGAAATTTAGTCTGCAAAGTAAATCCTAACTCTATGGAAAGTGTTGTATTTTATGGGTTCCTTTACTTCACGGGAAAAAAAAAAAAAAACAACCTACAATCTTTTCCCCAAGTCTTCCCCATGCCAGGCATTCTTCATAAAGTTCCCTTTCCTCCTGCAGCCTGAACTGCCTGTATCTCTTCTGGAGATATCTCCACAGAGATTTGCTACAGACAGGCACACAGATTTATGGACTAATCACTGGATTTATGGACTATAATCAAAGTCTTATATTCCAAGCATTTTTGGACACAAGCTACTTGTTCTCACTAATGTACAAACATGACACAATGGATGATAACTACAGCTATATAAATAATCATAATAATAAGCACTGGGAGTGAGTATGATGAGGGATGTATAAATTTCTGTTAGCCAGAAATTAAATTTTCTGCCTTTAATAGTAGATTTCACAACTTCTCCTCCAGTTCTGTTTTCAAATTGTGAGGTATGATACCCAAGAGGGTCACAGGAGGATTCAAAGAAGATTATAAAGTGTTTATACTAATTGGCTAGCATTAATTACCCAGCTGTTTCCAGCAATTAAAGGCAGTTAGCTGCTCCCAAGCTAATGGTACACTTGTAGACAATAATTGAAGCAGCTTCTTGTAGCACCTAAACAAAAGCCCTATGTTTTGAGAGGGAAAAGAGCAAGAGGCTTCATGTGACATTTTGTCTTCAAAAATGGAAGGAATTTGAAGGGAATTTCATTTGCAAAAAATACAGAAAAAGGTGATCTTCTGCTGAGAAAAGTAATAATAGTGGTGTTACCTTTTCTAAAAATACCTATGTAGATGTGGAACTCTAGTCTAGCTTTGGTCACACAACTAATTTAAACTTGTTTGTAAAAGTGTCCTTTGTACAAGCATATTCAAGTCAAAAATTCTTCCATTTTTACTTCTCTTTTTGGAAAAAACTTTAAGTTTAACCTAAAATCTATTACAACTTCTGTGGCATAAAATCTAAACATGAAGTCTCTGCGCAAAATCAAGCTTTTTGTGAAGGTGTATGAAGCATAATTAAATGAGAGAAACATTAAGATATCATTTAATTTTAATATCTTGTGCCATTTAAGTGGTATTTACTATTTACAGGACTTTCCATGATCTATAAATCAGATATTCAATCTCCTATTTCATGTGAGATCTTAAAGTGATATTCAGTTTTAACTATTAATATTTTTTCTTCTGGTGACAGTTCCTACAACAGTAAATAAATATCCCATACAGTGATTTGTGCTGAGATACAGCAGAGAGTTTAAGTGGAATTTGTGTTATTCTGTTGTCCTGGATCATCATATTCTTGAAACCTGTTTGATTTCAAGCATCTGAAAAATGAAGGGGGCTCTCTAGGGTTCTAGTTCTCAGCATGTGCAGGATGACAGTATTGAATTCAGCACATCACAAGTCTAAATAAATATTCTTTCACTCTTTTCTCACAGCAGTTTTAAAAATGCCTGATACATGCCAATAGCAGGTACAAGCAATTTCACTTCCAGTGGTGATAATGCTGTACAGGTTTTACACAGTGAGATACCCATATGTAGGGCTGAGGCTCAGTTTCCCTTTCATTCTCTGCTGCATCTGCCATGTCTTAACTACCTGCCTGGAGGCATTGTCTGTGCGCCTCCAGTTACTTTGATTGAACTGTTGAATTGAAGAGTCATTGAAGCCCAATGAGTGGCCCATTTGCTTTGAGAGCAGGAGTCTCAAATTCTGCTCCTTCTTCTCTGTTTCTCTCAGTTTCTGGATTCAGCTCCAACCATATAAAACAAATCATTGTGTAAAAGGTATTGAGTGCCACCATTTCTGGCAAAGCAGCCAACAAGAAAACAGAAACAAATACAAAACAACAACAACAACAACAAAGCCCCTTTTAAAATTAAAGAAAAAAACTATAATTTAAATCCAGAATGGGATTAGAGGCTGTAGTCTCAGTTTACAGCACTGATCTCTTCTATGTTTACAGTCATACATGAAATTTACATGAAATTCCTAAGAAATCGTAGCTACCATCTTCTACCTAATAACTAAGTGAAGTGACTATTTTCTCAGCAAGGTTACTATTAAAAAAGGTGGCAAAGTGACTTGATGGAAATATCAAATGTCTCAGAAGAGTGGTTGCTAAACTCCATACAAATTCAGAAAGACTCTGTACCCTAAAGTTGAAGACTTTCCGTGGAAGTCGCTAAGTTCCTACCCTGTGTCCATTTGGGAGGCCTTTTGCAAATTCTACAAATATCACAATCATATGTCCTTTGACAGATGTAGAGATAATCCTGAGAAAACCTTCTTGCACATTCACAGAGATCCTTTCAGCACTTTCTCCCATACCACATGCATCTTCTGAACCCTGTCATGACTAGGTGTGCTGGGAACTGTGTTAGAACAAAACCAGATCAGATCAAACCTCCTATATTTATGCCCATGCCTATGCCAAGGTTCTGCATGATAGGTACTAAGAGAAATATCAAGTCTGGGCTCATAAAACAAGGTGGTGAAGCCAAATCTGATGCACCAAATGCTTTGAATTGGAGCCCTCTGGTCTGGCTTTGAACTGGAGCCCCTTCAGCAACATGAAGAGGATGTCTTCGCCAGAGCTCTCAGTCTTACTTTTTCCAAATAATGGAAATGGAACGCTGTCCTGGTCTCCACTCCAAATTAAACCAAACACTCCTGGCAGATAATCCTCCCAGTAACTCCACAGTGTGGCTTGCCTTACCTAGGCCCAAGTGTTATTATTGTCTTAATTTGCAGCACAACAAAGTGGATGGCCTTTGAAATCAATCAACATTCTTTTTTTGCATGGACAGGGAATTTTAGCTCCTTAGAAAAAAAAGACAAAAAGAAGGCCCAGATGTCAAATTGTCTTGTCTGAAAGGATTGAATAAAGGCTGACAGACAGTTCACAGACAGTCTGCAGACAGATTCTGTGAATTCTGTGAATTATGCTGAACTACCAAAACCTTCAGTTTCTGGGACTGGAAATTCAATTTTCCCTAAAAATAAAAAAAATAATTAAATGTCAATTACTGAAAAATAAAACTTAGGTGGAATACTGATTCCAAAAGGATGGCAGAATCTACACAATCAGATTTTATTCGAGATTTTTACTCAAGAGGTGATTTTTCTGTCAGGACTGATGGAGTCACAAGGTGATTTTGCTCAAGGTAGTTTTGCTCAAGATGGGCAAGGAATGAACATAGAGAACAAAACATGTATAAATTAGAGCCAAATTAAAACAGTCTTCCAGATGATTTACGTGGAAATTTTATGAAGCAAATTAATAGCAGGTAAGAGACAAATTCTGAAGGAAAATGAGTTTTGAATTGAGAATACTGCTTGTCCTTTATTCATTTATTTTTACTGCAGTACACGGACCTACCCAAAAAAGGACATTCTAGTGTTTCAACATCCCTAATGTCAGCAAGTCTAATATTGCCTCAGTCCATTCCCAATGTCTTTTAATGCTCAAACCATATCTGTCAATTTTATTCAAGAAAAAGGATTTCAGCAACATGATACTAACTCCACACCTATTCCTCAGGGAGCAGGAGTGTCTATGGATTTCATATCATGTTAGCATTAGTCTGTTGGACAGGTTCCCTTCTCTTTCTCTCTTTATAAGCAGCAGCAAGATTCCAGTTTGTCCTGGGGCTACTAAATGAAATGAAAATAAACTTACATCAGATGTTTAAAATCAGGAAGTAGAAGTAGTGTTAAGTCAGAAAATATTAATACCAATTTACCATGTGAAGCATCATTCAGGGAAATAAAAGCAAACAAACATCAAAGCACTCTAGATTCAGATTTTCTATTATACTCTGAACACATTCCATTATGGTGGCTTTATGTCTTCTAGAGTACCTTGTCTTTGGAAAATAATAATAACAAATCCTCTCACAGACTGTCTGCTAATGCACCAAACTAATCTCTATTCCAGTTTCCCAGCTCTTGCAGCACTCTAGCTTAAGTAAATGGACTAGCATGCTGTGTTTTTGAGCAAAATCTATTACGATCAGATGCTTACCATATGTCAAGCATAGGTACCTCATTACTGATAAGATTAAAAATATATCTTGAGAATGCAAAAATCTGTTTGAACTTTCTGAATATTACATACAATCATTAAAGTTTTGAAAATAGGAATATGGAGAGAGATTTTAGGCCACCTTCTCACCATTACTGACACCATCCATGAGCAGAGGCACTCTTCAAACATTATTTTTGAGTTATTTTTTTAAAAAGCAGTAACTTGTTATATAATTTTGATTTGTTTATTTATCCAGTTCTGCCAATCCTGGAGAAGGAATTTCATGTCGACGCTGTTGTTCTTGGGCATACCTTCTATACCATGCTACACCTATGATCTTTGAGGTTTTACAACCAAAAAGAGCCTCCCACAGGCTTAAATATAGTCAAGGTCTTTAGATCAACATTACATGCTTTATTATGTTATTCATAGTCAAGTGATTAAATTAAATGTCTTTATTAAGACACAGAAGAAAATCTTAAAATAGATTCTTCAGTAAGAGAGTCCTCTAAGAGTGGAATTTTCAAATAAATACATAATTTAGGAACACCATTTCTGTTGACAAATAATAGCAAAACTGCACAGGAAAATCCAGCATTATTAAGCTACAACAGCTTCTGTTCATTGTATGAATTGGACGGTTCTGTCCTACTACAATGGAACACTTTGTGAATAAAAGCTGCAACAGAGACTAACTGGTAGCTTATATCCTTCATACTTTCATATTTCACTTCTGTGCATGGCATTTAGTGCTAATGCAGTGCAAATTCACAGCATGCAAGCTGTGCATGCTCCAAACTAGTATGAGGTAGTGTTTATACTCTAAGTCATGTATGTGCATACTGTATGAAGAAATTTACCTCTAACAATTACAAAACTCAAGACAGCTGCATTTAGTGCCACTGTCTTAGAAACATTTTGGAGAAGGTATATCCTTATAGAAATTAAATCTAACAAAGATTGCTATAATCTCACCAACAGTTGATCACTACCTATGACAGCTAAAATTTTGTAAAAAGCCAAAGTGAAAATGTTTAAAAATGATTTTTTCCCCCTTGTCTTGATAAGTAAAATTCTTCTAACATACATATGGGAATCAGAATCTTCTTTTATTTTTCTGCTAATCAGGGATAGAATCAAAATATTAACCTGAGTGGATCAATAACCTAATTTACCCAAAGAAAAACCCCCCAGTTTGTCTCATGTAAAGTAAAACACACACAAGTAGGGTTATGGCTTTTTTTTATACTTTGAGCTTTCTCATCTCTGAAAATTTCCACTTCATCATAAAGAGGTAATGATAAATAACAGCCCTCTGAAGTGTTTGAAGGTTCTCCTATTGCAATTATAGAAAAATAGGGAAAATTAAATTTTATCATTCATCTGAAAAGTAATATTCATTATGTAAAAATAACTGCTGGAATTAAAAACTTTAACAATTATTTTACTATTGGAAAACAAACAGAATTTTAAAAATGTTCAGAAAAACACAGCCCATTTCTTATATGTGAACATTCTAATTTGATTTTTTTGTACATCTATTTTCAGGGTAGATTGTAATTGCTTATAGCCGCAAGGCTACAGAGGCTTTATTGTTACACAGTTTGTAACTCTTTTTTCAACTGAGATATAAAACTACTTCAAAGGGGAAAAAATATGCAAAAGTTACTTTGAAATATTCCATGCTGCCAGGACTCTGTTTCCATTGGAGAAAAATGCAAAAAAAAAAATTTAAAAAGTTTAAGTGTCTCAGCAGTATCATAGGGTTGTGCAGAAAGCTTGTTTAACAAGGCACAAGTTTACATGAAGAGGGGAAGGTGAACTATGCTATGTACTAAGATTCTACGTGGGTAAAAAATAATTTAGCTCATTACTAATCAAATTGGAGTAGGATAATGAGAAATAAGAACAAATCTTAAAAACACCTTTCCCCTGTCTCTCCCTTCTTCCTGGGCTCAGCCTCACCCCGAATTTCTCTCCTTCTCCCCCACGTGTCACAGGGGAACAGGGAATGGAGACTGAGGTTGGTTCAATCCAGGTTGTCTGCACCGCTCCTTCCCCACACTCCTCCCCTGCTCCAGCATAGCGTCCCACCCATGGGAGACAATTCTTTATCAACTGCACCAGCATGGGTTCCTTCCACAGGCCTCAGTCCCTCTGGAACACCTCCTGGTTGCCCCTGGAGGTCACAAGTCCTGCCAGCAAACCTGCTCCAGTGTGGTCTTCCCTCTTCATGGGGCCACAGACTTCCCAGCCCTGCTTCAGCGTGGACTTCACTCATGAAGTCACAGAGTCCCGTGGGCCATCCACTGCGTCCAGCATGGGGTGCTCCAAGGACTGTAGATGGGTGTCTCCTCCAGCAGACTTCCTCGTAAGTCCTATAAGTTAGTATGATGCATTCCACCAGTTCAGCACAAAATTAATACACAAGAGCAGAGGAGTAAGTACTAAACATGATGAGAAGGTATTTCGTAAGCTATTTTACATAAAAAATTAAGGGTATTGTCTATTCTTTTCTGCTTAGTTTCTTGAAATTTAGCAGATGTAAGGTAATTTTTTCAATATTTTTTCACCTTGAGTTACCTTTGCACATTTTTTCATGATGTTACAAGCATTCATTGTGTCAAGCTATCTTCAAATGCTTTCATGTTAGTACTTTTTAAGATGATTATAACTTGGAAAAAGAACATCAAGTTTTTGTAAAAATGCAGCCCAAAGTAGACTCAGTTTCACTCTTTAAATCTGATAAAATTATTTGCGCATTGAAATTGTGTTATGCTGTAAGCTATAGAATTTTTGTGCTTCCTTTGGCTGCCACATGATTTATGATCCAGATCTTTCAGGATTATAAAAAGAACTTGTCTCACAAGTGATTTTAGTTTTAACAAAAACTGAATGGGAGCAAGGTTTGGGTCAATCACTGCACAGTCTATCTGAAGAATCTATAAAAACTGACACAGACAGCTCTGTACGTGATGGTCTGCAAGGAAGTTTTAACCTTAGTTTAAAGAGTTGACAGAAGATCAGAAAGATTTTCTTCTTTATTTCTTTTCCTTTGAGATAACTCAGTTTTTCTTTTCATACCATATACAGCTACAAATACCTGTTGTCCTGGAATGACTTTGTGATGTTGGGATCATAAAGGTGGTCTAAAATGGTGTAGAAAATTGTTCTTCAAAATGCCAACTCAAAAGTCTGAAATACATTTGATGCCAATACTACCACATTTTATCAACCTTCAAAGCATGAAGTTATGAAACTTCATGTCAAATGTATCCAAAACAGTCTTTGAAAGTGGAAAACTTGTTTTAGCATGTGAAAAATATCCATAAATATGAAGAATGTAATTCTATTTCTGTTGCATTTAGTCCCTTTTTAAAGCAAAAATTATATTTTATTGTTTCTGGTTTTGTTTTGATTTGTGGGTTTTTTCCTTTTTTTGTTTGTTTGTTTGGTTGGTTTTTATTTACTTCATAACTTTCCATGGAAGGAAGGGAGGAAGGGAAAAAGTCAGTAAGATTAGATATTGAATCATGGAGAATTTATGCTGGAAGGAAGACTTTTTGAGATCTGTGAGCATATGAAAATGCTGTATCTTAAAAAAAGATCTGATATAAACACAGTTAAAAATTATTGTCTGTCTATGTCATATTTCCTAGATTTCTCTGGTGTGTTGAGGTCTCTGTTCCTTGGCTTACTTAGCAGTAGGAGTTGGGACTCCTCAGGACTTTGCCCACATTTGACCTCAAACTCATAAAACTGCGACATTCTTTTGAGAACTAATATAGCAGAAATCTAGACATTTCGTCTCAACATTGTTCAAAAGATGTGAAGCCCATCCATTTGCATTCATATTTCTAAAGCAATTTGGGGCAGCTCTACAACCCCTTCCGAATTTGCAATTATCTCAATTATCCATTAAAAAGATATTTTGTCTGTATCAATCTGGACAGATCTAATTGCTTGGACTTTAAAAATATCAACTACAATCCACAGCAGAAGGCTCTTTATCTTAGAAACAGTGGCATGACACAACACATGCAAACAAAAAAAATTGGTCCAGCAATTAAACTTTGCTTGTTCAAATGTAATGATGTTCTGCAATTTGGCATTATAAAATCTTGAACAATGTGATTTTTAATGGGAGAATGGCATTTCCCATATCTATGATGATCCTTAGTACCAGTCATCTGCAACCTCAGGATGCCAGCTGTTCCATGACATTTTGGTACAACTTAGTTCTGATCTTATTCAAAAACCTTTAAAAGGCAAAGGTCTAAAACTCTGTCATAAGAGCAATTAAAAGATCAAAATTAACAAGGATCTTAAAATTCTCTACCTTAATTGCATTAAACTGAGTGCGCTTAATCTTAAAAAGATATTGTGACCAGAAAAGAGAAAATAAAATCAAATTGTAAAATGGATATTCTGCAAAGAAAGAAAAACACATCCTTGTTATCTAGTTCAGCTCAGCAGCTTTCTTCTCGCACAAATAACTTTAGTACTAACACCAGTTTTCTTACTGCACCCGTCTGTGCTGTTCTAAGTGTGCATAGTGCCTTCAGATGAGGTAAGCTGCATTTGGCAGCTTCTTAGGGAGTTCAGAGACATTACACCTACCTGTGGGAGCAATCCTTGGGTGAAACTTTGGTTAAACTGAAATGAGTCATGACTTTCTGTTTTACTCAAGTAGGACAAGGACTTGCATATGTATAGGACTCTTTCATTTTATGTAGTTTGCCTCCTGAGTCTAGTGTCCTGACTTTTGAGTTGGGTATTTTGAGGGGGGCAGAGAAGAATAAGGGAATTATGGCTGCTTTTAACAAAGTTTTTAAGTTTCCAGGTCTTTGCAAGGATATGATTCGGGCTCAGAAGAAAATGCATAAGAAAAAGGAGTCTGACTTCAGATGTGCTCCTGAACTGGCTCTCAGGTTTCAGCCTTGCAGTCTTCCAGGTAATCCTGCTGTGTTAAAACTGTGCTCTATTCTGCTACTATTACCAAAGCTTACTTTCATGGAGTCAGTATGAGCTTTTATTTTCACAGTGTGAAATAAGTATGTGACATTCTCCTTTTACTTTTGCCCTTGTTGAGCTGGGATAAGAGTTAACTTTATTCCCTGAGGCTGGTACAGCATTCTGTTTCGAATTTAGATTGAGAATAATGTTGATAACTCCCTGATGTTTCAGTTGTGGCCAAGCAGTGGTCAAGGACTTGTCAGCTCCACATACTGCTCTGCTAGCAAGGAGGCTTGGGACTACAAGAAGATGGGAAGAGACACAGCCAGGACAACTGACCCCAGCTGATCAAAGGAATATTCCAAACCATATGACATCATGCTCAGTACACGAACTAGTGGTAGAGCTCTCTGGGGGCCACTGTTGGGGAACCATCTGGACATCAGTCAGCAGGTCTTGAGAAATTGCATTGCACAACATTGTTATGTGTATTATAATTTAACGCTAACTATTATTATTATTATTTACCCTTTATTTCCAATTCTGTTAAACAGCTCTTATTTCAACCAAAAAAATTTCTGTTGTTTTCTGATTCTCTCCCTCGTCCCAGTATTGGGAGCAGAATGAGCAAATAGCTGTGTGTTGTTTAGATGCCTCATAGACTAAATTACACCATCCCTTTTTGCCACCCAACATAGGGCATGATTCCATGTCCCTGAGATTAAACTCTTGTGCTCTACCAAGTGAGCTAGCCAGGCATTTTAAAACACAGTTTCATGAAAATTTGTTCCTTATTAATATAGGTGATTTTTTTTTACTTTAATAAGGTTGATGGGACATATAGCAACCACAGTAATGGTAGAACCAGATAAGTGCAGTGGTGAATAAAACAATTCACCACCACACGCTATCTCTCCTTCCCTGAAAGACTGCTGTTACAGATGGAGACCAAAGTCATTTACTAAATAAGACAACAGAAATTTTAAAGGGATAGCCCATAGGCAAAGAGAAAAATCATGGTGATTTATAGGGATACATTGAAAAGTATGGGACCCAGGCATGATGTAAATTCTGCAGGGTAAGGGTTGGATGTAATACACAAAACAGGTGGTGCACAGGGCAGTAGATTACCTCCTGCCCAGCCAGTTCCTGAGCACTAGAACTCCAGACTGCTTTCCCCAGTTTCCCTGTCCTGAGTATGACATAACATGGTATGGAATATCGCTTTGGCCAGTTTGAGTCAGCTGCTCTAGGTGAGAGAGGTAGAACTTCCAACATATTTGCACTGATAATAATTCCTTATGGTTTTGTGGATTTTTTTTTGTAAATACCTATTTAGTTATTTAGCTTCTTCCTCTACAGTTAAGAATAGATCTAGCTCAGGGCCATATTTTGCATAATGCTTTTACATAAATGCTTGAACTAAAGTCCAAGCTTTTTACTGAGACCTCACTGAGGATTCATCACTTAGGAATCTGTTGCTTAGAAAGTACATACAATTAAAAGTTACCAAGCTACCATACAACATGTGGCACTTAATTTTTAATATCTGTGTAAAATGATCAACTCTTTTGCCATATCCAGTTCTTTGATACAAGAAAAAAAAATGCAACCTATTTGTTTAATTTCCTAATTTTATAGTAAATATACTTTTTCCTCATATTTGCACAAATTTTTGAGGCATATTTGTGTGTGTTTTTGTAGGAACCAAAATATATTATATCAATGCTTCAACTTCAAAACATTACAAATATATATAACTATACCAAGCCTATTTAATAAAATGGAAAACTTTGTTTACCAAATTAAAACTTCTCAATACCTCTGAGGGAGACAAGATACAAAACACAAAATGCATTTTTCTAGTTTTCCTTAATTCTTGACTTAATGATGTGAGTATTCTACTTAAATCTAAATACCTTTTCCAGTTTATGACAGAAAAAAGCAGATGGAACTATTTTGACCCATCTGCTTCTTTTGGACATCTAACTACAATGCAAAGAAAGAGAGACTGTATCTTTGCCTTCAGGAGAAGCAGCACTGTGAAATATAAAATAATGAGAGTAGTCAGCTAGACTGTAGCTGTTTCTGATTCAAGTCTCCTGTTCTCTTCTTACTCTGCAGTCTCATAAGGTGAAGATTTGTTCAGACTCAGGATGATTCTTTGAAACAATCTTACCTGAAGATAAAGAGTTCAGTGTCCTTATCAAATCCTTCTAGAACTTGAGTAAGGTGTTTAAAGCCTAACAAATGGTCAGGAAGAGGTTTTGGTCAATATAACAATAAGCTATACTGAGTAATTGCTATACTTCCAAATCATTCAAGTAAAAGTCTGAAAGATAACATGATTTTTTTTGTTTCTTTTCTTTGCTTGTTTTTGTGGAGAGGGTTTTTTTTTTCAATGTCAGTACATCTTGCTCTTTTGTTTCTGCCTCATCCTTGCTGGCACACAACAGATTCACATTGTTTTTCAGGGTATCACTGTCTTAATTTGTAGAAGGGCTGATGTTCAGGTGTCTTTCTAAAAAGTCATTATAGATACGAAGCTACTTGAGTTAAGTGCACCTCCAGAAGAAAATGCATCAAAGGGAGCCATACGTGCAGAAAAATACAGAATATCCCATTCTTCCTTAGCTGCCTGCATGATAAGATGTGGCAGACAACAGTATAAGGTTGTGTCAACTGAGAGTCAGATTCTGTGGAGAGATACCAGTCACATAATCTGAACTGGCTGAAACTCTGCTTCATCCTTTACCAATTAACATTCAAATGTCAGAACAGAGGCAAACATACAAAGTGTTTCATCATATGGCAGCAAATTTTCTAGTATACTTGTAAATTAGTTTTGAAAGCCTTCACCTGCTTCTCTTGAACTCTATTATTGTACATTTGGATTTTCATTTTACAGTTTCTGTTTTCCCTTTTTTTATTGGTTTTTGCTGTTGTTGTTTGTTTGTTTTGTTTTGTTTTAAATTTGTCTGTTTGATGGGAGGGTTGTTTGAGCTTTTTTGGGTTGTTTTTTTCCCTGTAGTATATTTTGTATTCCTTCTACATCTTTTGGGGAAGTCTATCTTATTAAATAATAAGTGAGGTTGGACAATACAGACTTAATTGCTCATGTTGCTTAAGTGGTTCCATTTTGAAGGTGTCCTAAAATCCCTGAGAAAAATCTGATATAAAGTACACTAGCCCTAAGCCCTGTACATGAGAGCCAGTTGGTAGCACTTGATCTCAAACACGACATAAGTGCATGGCTATCTTCTTTAGAAATAAAAACATGGTGATTTAGGCCACATTTACTGAGCTGAATTCTTTGGTTTCTGGAAATCCTAATTTAAAATCCTTCTTATGACAATTATTTCTCCTCGCTAAATTCTATATCTCTTGAATATTTTCCCATCAGGGTCCTATCTTTCTCATTATGTAAATCAAGTATATCAGCCTTTCATCTTCTGCTTCTAACTTTACTTTTCTAGCTTCTTATCAGGTTTTTTAATCATCATTTTCCCTATGCCTATCTCCTTATTGACAATCTCTCCTACACTATTACTATTCTTTCCTCACAAACTATTTCCTTTATTTTTCGACTTGCTCCTCCACATTGACAATATGGAATAAAATGTCTTGGTCACTTCACTGATTAAACAGGAAACAACAATCTGTCCTTGCACTGCAGTTCCAGTGGCACATTAAAACCCAGTGATGAATAATGTCTTTTCTGGCTTATCTCCAACTCAGAAAGGTTATTGGGTATGAACAGAAATGGCTGAATAGAGAGAAGATGGCATAGACAGGCCTAAATGAAATGTTTAATAAACTGACACTAATATTCTCCCTGACAGTCTTAGACAAGGGAATAAAGCTTCAAGTCTGAATGCCAGCCAGAGTTAATGTAATTAATGCTCTAGCCACTGACACTTGTAAGAGTTCATTATGTGGCAACAGGAGAATTTACTTATTTATAAGGGTTACAAGATTGGAAAATGTCCTTCCTGAGTGCTTGGAATTTAACTCTGACTTGTTTAAAGGCCTTACAAGTGTTTGAAGTTACTTAGAAACATAACTGTTCTAATTTCCTGACTCAAGTTCACAATGAAATATAAGCATTTAGTAAAAGAAATTTTACTGATTTGATGCAGTTTGATGTCGACAGCAATGAAACTAATTCTTGAGGATTTTTGGAAGGAGGGTATGTAGAACTAATTATTCAAAGAAACTTGAGCAAACCCAAAAAGCATCAAAGGGGATAAAGTATATGCAAATATATGGTTTTGTGTGCATGCAAAAACCCCATATACCCCTGTGTATATAACATAAAATATAAACAAGAAATTAAGATAAAGGCATAACAGAATTCTTTGTCTCAGTGTAAGCATTCAGAATTTTATTGCCTTTATTTGTCATGGGTTTAATGCCAATAGCCATGCCTTCTAGCACTTCATTATTTACATTTAAATAGATTTCTTGTGTCACTGGAGCAAGAACAAACACGTAAATAGTTTTGAAAGTAGGGTTTTTCCTTATGGCAATATTTTGCTGAGAACTTCAACCACATAACATCTGAGAAGAAAGTTCAATTTTTTCTGCATACTTATATACTGACCTCTAAATTGGCAGTACATTCACCCCATTCCCTGCCTATAAAGGACAGCACACCAAACAAAACCCCAAGATTTTAAAAACATGTAATGTGGAAGAAATTTGCACTATAAAGGCTTTTATGTGGCATTTAGGGGTTTTTTTAGTGTCCATGGACAATGCAGAGGAAAATTAATACACTTTTTTTAAGCCTTCAGTTAGAGCAACTATATAGACTTGTAATGATCACTGAATACAAAGCACAGAAATTGTAATGTGCTTTATTAGGCCATGCAAAAATTATTTTAACAGCTATCAATGTGAATTGGTCACTCTTGGGCTATTCTGGAGAGTGCAGAAACTCTTTACTTCTGGGTTTTTCTCTGGTGGCAGAAGATTCCTAAAAACTTCTGAGTAAATGAATATAGAGTCTACATGACATACTTCCTTAATTTTCTCTTCTCCTCCACCATCACAGATGTTCTCTACTGGATAAGCAAGTTGATAAATACACATCAGAAGACCTGCTCATGCACATTTAAACTTGCTGTGTGCACATGGATGAGTGTTTGGGTAGATCCACAAGCTCTAAATCAACCCCACCAAATAGTATCTGTGTGGTTTACTCCTTTAATTATTTCTTTTTTGATTAGGCAGCTGTTCAATATTCTATCTAAGGAACATTGACCTCAACATCATATCTATCCTAATATATTTTCATTCCCCAAACATCTTGTCAGATTATTTTGCCACTAAATTAAATTCTGCAGTTTACCACAAGCAAAGGACAACAAAAATTTGCAGCACAACTGTTTTAAATCTACAGTCTCAAATACTTGAAATTGTCAGAAAATTGTTGTCTTTAAGAATAGGGATCAATTCAGAAACTATAAAAACAAGACAAATGATAGCAGAGGATTTCTCTTCTAAATTTTCAGGGTGGGAGGTACTCCAGCTATTTTAAATGCTAAATTTCTTTCTGTGCACTTGTTTTTGTGAAGGAAAAAAGCTGTAACAAAAAAGTGAATACTATTAGCTGTAGTCTTGATGAAAGAGGAACAAAAAGATAAATCATTCTCTGTATGTCCAATCTTAGGTCTTAGCTCAAGTTTGACTCTGTTTTGAGCAGCTCCAACCAGCCTTCTCCAAATAATACTCACGCAAGGTCCTAGGATTATTCAATTTTCAGAATATCATGGCATAAAATCAACATATGAATAAATTGCTCTAAAATTCTAAATTGTTTCAGATGTCCAAGCTGAAAAAAAACCAGAAAACCAAAACACCCAACCACCACAAATAGTCATAACTGGGGGGCAGAAGAACACCACCTGACCAAAGAGGATGTCAAATGAAACAGTAATGATAATGACAACTTCCTCCAGGGGAAAATTTGCAATAATAGTTTGTTTCTCTTGCATTATTTGAAAGTAATTAATAGTTCTGGTTTACTTATTACTGTAATAAGTAATTCTTGTTCAGTGTTTGAGGGATCACAGATATCTTTCAAGGGCTACACCTCACTTAGACTGACAGCATTTCCCTGTCTTTATTGGCTATGTAAAAACATGCAGTGATCTTATATATCAGATTATCACTGAACCATCTATTTTTAAAATTCTTTTTTTTACTGATAAAAAGCAGTCAGAAACACAGTGGTCTATAAATGAAATTACAACAATTTTTTGCTATTCTGTCTCTTTTCTCTTGAGAAGTTTTCATAAAATTTCCCACATTGCTCCCTAAGCTCACTACCTCTTTTTATTTTAATATATTTTATGGTATACTTCTTCTGATATGTGACTTCATGTTAAAGATTTTTCCAGCATAGTGACAAGCAGAGTGCCCGGTCAGCAGTGCCTTGATCAGCCACTGGAACTATGATTAATGCATTGTTCCCCTCTGTTCAGGGCTGTTTATACCCACCAAGCTCTAGCATCAGTGGATGAGGACAGCCAAGTCAAGCAGACTGTCTGCCTTGACTGCAGTCCCATCAGCACACAGGGCTGGCATGCTCTTTAGGGTCATTGCCACTTCTCCAAGTTCTTACCAGAGTCTGGCTATTCCTACTCCTAAAAATCTGTTATGTTTTCATTAGAAAAATGAAAATAATTAGGCATCAGACAAAACAATGTTATGGTCTAATGTAACCCCTTTACAACTGAGATTTCAAACTGTGTTATTTATTCATTTCTTTATGTTTTCTACAAGACTTTAGATCACTATTTGTTTGGAAACAGGTGCCATATCTAATTTATTAATTTATTTTATGTTTCTAGATTTTTATATATATATACACATATTTTTCCTTTAAAGGAGAAGTTTGAGACATCAAATTAGGGTTTCTGGACACATTTCTATTCTATGGAAACTGATTAGCATGCAGTAGAAGAAGGAACAGAGACAATACGCTAATGGTCCTTGAATACAGATTATGAACTTGTGTTGTAATTAAAAGCTAAATGATTACACAGCAGATAAAAAAATTAAAAAGAAAAAAACCCCTAAAATTAGAAGTTGGAAGCTTTGGGGCATAAATCCCCTTTCCTGGCTGCTAAAAGACAAATTTCTGATCTGAACTCATGCCAAGTGTCAACCTAGCTTGCAATTCAGGACACTTACACCTTACACACTACTGTAAGACAGCACTTGAAATAAGGTGACTGTTTAATATATGGATCCAGAGTGGGAGGCAGATGTGGCTAATGTGCAAGAGTTCCCCAAACACAATGGCAATGTTAAGTGCAACTCAAAGGTGATAATCATATTAGTCAGATATTCTTGGCCATTGGACTGAAAAATAAAACAAGTTCCAAAACAACTTGTCCTTTTAAAGCAGCTTCAAGCAAGGGGCACAAGTTTAGACAGACACTGCTATGTTCACAATTTTACTCAAAAATTCTGCATTTTTGATCCATTCTTGCAGTAATTTCTGTGACAGCAAAACAGAGGTTGTTGCTGTTATTTAAGTCAACTGAATAGTATCATGTTTTGTCTGTGATTTTGGATTGAGTGTAGATCACATGGTTTCCATGTCCCATCTCCAATGGATTTTGCACTAACTTAGGAAGTCTGCACAAAACAGAGTTTGCTCTTATTTTGCAGAACAGTACTGAACGTTTCTCTGTCTAAACAGACATAGACAGTTACACACACACATCTAAATGCTGCTTATAACACTCAAAATGGGAGCACAGCTGCACAGAGAAGGACCTCTCCTATCCATCCAACCAGAAGTTTAAATTGGACAAGCATGTATGTGTCTTCTTCTGTTCTTGTAGGTCATGTAAAATACGGGTTAGCACAGGTTTTTTCCTGACTTTAGTATGAAAAACAGTGAGAAATTAATGTTATCTTGCAATTCTGATATCATTGCTTCTCAGAAACTGGCTGTAATCCTTTAACTTTTTTATAACAGTATTTCTCCTCAGTGCATCCAAATGCTTTTGACATCATGACCAGTTTGCTCTGAAAGGAAAAAATGTATAATTTAGTGACATATGGTTGATAACTGCACAAGCAACACAGCAGAAGATACCCAGGCTAAGCTTACATGCAATCTAAAAAAATTATTTTCTAAAAGCTATACACCACCAAGATGTTGAAACTAGTAGATAAGAAAAATGTATTAAATTCTACCTGAATAGGACCTACAGTAATTATGCTGTGGGGAAGTATCCCTCAATAGTCTCTACAATTGCTCTGTAGTGAGCAGAGTCTAATAATATTGTTTGAAAAGTTCAGTTCAGAGTGGAAGTCATCACCACCTAAAGAAGATTGCTACATTTGTTCAAACTCAGTGACTACAGCAAAGCCTTTGACACTGTCTCCCACATCATACTCCTGGAACAGCTGGCAGCCCACAGCTTGGACAGGTGCATTTTTCACTGGGTTAAGAACTGGCTGGATGGCTGGGCCCAGCCAGTGATGGTGAACGGTGCCATATCCAGCTGGAGACCAGCCACAGGTGGTACCACTCTCTACAACTGCCTGAAGGTAGTGCCATGGTCTGGTGGTTATGGTGGTGTTTGGTCATAGGCTGGACTCAATGATTTCAAAGATCTTTTCCCACCTAATTAATTCTGTGACTCTCTAACTCTTTAACCTCATCTGGCATGGTTGGTTTGGGCAACTAGCTCAAATTCAGACATATAAAAAGAAGTTAAATTACTCCCACAGTCACTGAATAGTTTTGTGAATATGTAGCATCAAAATCAGGATCTTCTCAACTAACTAAAACAAATGTCATATTTGGATGATAATCAGTATTCTGTCTGTAGTTATTTGATATCTGACAGTGAATACTTACAGTAATAAAGTGAAAGTTGTGAAAAATGGATATACTGAAAAGAAGCAACTAACTTAAGTTAAAAACTTAAGTTAAAAACTGTCACATACATTAGTCCTGTTGCAACAGGTTGGAATCAGCCTTACAAACATTTTCTTCTAATAAACACTATTTTGGACAGTTGAGTCCCCCTTCCATTTAAAGACTTTGGGTAATTTTATATGATTGTTTAAACTATCTTTCATTAAACAGATAAATGTGCTATCAAACAAGATTGCTTTAATTCATAATAACAACTACAGCTCCTGAAGTCACAAACATGCATTTCTTTTTTATTTATTGTACTATTTGTCTTTGTGTTCCTATTTGTTGGCAGAACTCCTCTGGTCCTGCAGCAAAGACTGACTCATTTCATCAGACACAGTGCATGGTGATGGATGTGGCAAAACTGACTTTTCGTTGCATTTTAACCACATTTTAAAGTCTTCTTGATGTGTTTCACAGAGTCAGGGAAATCAAGATGATAATAGCAAATATGGGGCTGACAAAATTTGTCATTGTAAGATTGAGCTCAATGCACTTTCAAGTAGCATCTTAATTTTTTTCCCTCCAGCACTTGCAGTAGAGTGTTTTTCTTGATAAAGTCATTCAACACCAAATTCCTAATACAATTGAAGAAGCTTTAAGCCCAGCATAGACAAGGATTTGCCTAACAAGAAAAAGTGCATTTTGTCCGGTTTTCTTTGACTTCTGGCCATGCCTGAGATGACAAGATATGTCAGCTAAGATAATCACCAAATAAAAATAAGTAACACTCTTCCTCTCCCTCAGTGACAGCTGTCAAGAGACTCTTCAAGAACCACAAAACCACTGAAATGAAAAGAAAATATGTTCGAGGTCTGTTTAAAAGGTCTTACATCTCAAATTACTCTCTGCACTTTAATTACAAGGCAGCAAAACGATCTGCCATTTTTATCAGAAATACATTTTAAAAAAAAATAGTGAAAATCAAAACCACAACACAAATAAAAACAAATAAAATAAATAAAGATAAAAATAAGAAAAATCTGAAGCTACTGTGCCCACAAAAACTAGTTGATTATCTCAGAATCATGCTATTTGTCTATGCAATTTAAAATTCTGGCATGAAATTCACCTGTCATCACCTGCCAGGTCTCCAGTAAATCTGTAGACAAGAGGCAGTAAACCATTTTGCAACCAAAGAAATCAGACAAAAAGATGAAAGCTGCATTTAACTCAAAAGAATATTCTTGTTAACAATTTTTTTTTGCAGTGCAATTGCAATACAAGTTATTTGAAAACTGGATTTTCTATCTGTCTCCATGTAAACATTTTATTTAGTTTTGTAAAATTTAGTGTGTGTTAAGTATGTTTCATACAATTAAGTATGAAAAGTGAGTTGTTGGAAAGCAGGAAGGATAGAGGTTTATAAACTTACAGGTCTTGCCTAAAAGGATAAAATTGCTGTAGATTTAGGAATATTGAGTCTTCATTAGGTACACACACAGCTTAAAATAATTTCCAGATGAAATAGGCAAGGAGAAAAAGCAATAAAGCTAACAAAAGAGGAGCAGTTTGTTCAACACATCCACTGCAAAGAATACAAGTACAAAGGTCCTGGCCTTCAAGACCAGGCTAGTTTTCTAACATCATTAATGGCATCACCATTTTCTAAAAGCCTTAGCTATTGAATGTGAAAAAACTTCAAAGTTAGGTTGTATGCACATTGTGAAAATATTTGAAAAAATTAAAGTAATAAAGAGAGCACATGTGAAAGATAAAAAGTGTGTTTCTTCACAAACATTTATGCTAACGACAATTATTGTCAAAGCTGATTTTTGGAGCAAACTTAAGCTATGTGGAGTCTTTAGAGCACATCTTTTGGGCTTTGCTAACTGAAGGTTTAGGTACTTTGATATATGTTTGAAAATAATTTAAGCAACACTTTCTTTAAAAATTAATTGCTTATATGTTTACAAACAACAACAAAAAATTTACAATTGCTGAAGCCAAATTTAGCATGCTATTCACCTCATCAGAATATATTCTACAGGGCTTTATAATGTTATATCACATTCTTGTAGTGCCATATAGACACAAATGAATTAAATTTGCAAATAATTAAGTGGCAAATTGCAACTAACTCAGAATAGCAGTCTGTCCCAACTGAATTCTTTACTTGTCAGTATAGCCAGCTTTAGGCAGAAAATAATTATGTAAGTATAAGATTTCTGGTCTTCAGTTCCAGAAGTGTGGTGGTTTCCTGTTAGACCTGGTTTATCTGCCTATGAAGATGTCTAGAATGAGACTCAGAGAGCTCCGGGTGCAAATATTTCAGGAACTGAATAGTATTTTAGATGCATACTTCAAAGCAAACTAAATAACAGTGTTGATGGTCTGGACTGCATTTACTTCAATAACTATATAGGGAGCTTACACACCTACTAACCTAGAGACAACTAAATGTAATTTTTTTACTCTCAGACTTATTCCTCCTTTAGATTTATACATCCCCAACTCTCTGTTACTTTCACATTTTATGTATTTATTTCCTAGGAATCACTATCTTTCCCCTCCAGGGTAGAAAAAGGATGTAATTTGCCAATCAGATGTAGACACCTACATGGCAGATATCTTTACTTGAGTTAATCACCACAGACTCCCTTTGCAATCCCTGAGAAAAGCTGTTGTAAGATTTAGTTAATCTCATCCTCATATAGACACCTCAAGATAATTCAGTTACTTCTGTATAGGTGTCTAATGACATTAAATGTTCTTTATGATATCCCACCTGAGCTTTAGCTGCCAATTAAGTAAGTCATTTGTCTTGGTTTCTTTACCTGCAAACCCTGTGTGGATGTCAGAAGTCTCCTAGGGGATCTCAAATGGTAGCTGACATCAATTCTGAAATAGCAGAATTAGCTTGCTAAAAGAAGTCATGTTTGACACAGAATTGTCTGCCACTTTCCATGGAATGTGATGGGCACATAGGACAATTTTCTGCTTGTCAGGGTCTACAGCGTAGGCATTTGATTTTGACATTTAAATTTAAAGTTCATAATATTTTTTTCAAGTTCTGGTGATCTCTTTAGCCAAAAATCTTTCTTCATTTCAAGAAATAGATTATCCAATCTCAAAGTGTGATTGACAGGACTTTTATTTTGAACTCTTTAACTTACTGAGCAAGTTATGCCTGCTCTACCTTTAGTACTACCTATGGGACTTTCACCTGTTTAGACTGCCATCACAGTGGGTGTGGCTGTATCAGAAGAAGATGTGATGTGAATATGTTGCTCCTAAAACAAAACTGTTCATCACACTCAGTTTAGATTCTTAGTACTCACTGTCCATATAAATCCTACACCCTGAGGATTACAGGTAGATCTACATTCACAGATGTTAACAAAAATTTGGAGGGAGAAGGTAAATGGAATGTCTCAAATGCAATTCTTATTTATCAAGGTTCCTAAATAACAAAATTTCAAGGAAAGGAAGATCTTTCAACTTTCTTTTGTTATTGAAGTTCTACTATGAGTATTTCTAATTTCACAGAGATCTTCTGCTTAAATTTACAGCCCAAAGTTTATCTGTTGAATTTATGATACCAGCCCAGACATTAAGCATTATGCATCCTGTTAAAAGCAATTGAACATATCTGAGAAATTGGGAGAAAGGTCTTCTAAGTAAAAATTATCACAGGCAATAGGGCTTTCTCTCATGATTGCTATTTCTGAGCATGAATGTTCTTTTGCTATGAGAGTGACTCTTTAATAAAAAAAAAAAAGCTACTTCAAATGCAAGCAGAAATTAGAGTTATGTCAAACTGAAGAGACTGGAAATGAAATAAATTAGTTTGCTCTCTATCTGCCTTTCTAAAAGTTAAATGAAACTGAAATAATTAGAGCTTCATGAGGTGGTGAAGCTTTACCATTCAGTTGGTTTCTTATAGTGATTTAGAGGAAGATTTACCAGAGAAAACTAAGACTATGATAACTGCCAGCAGCAGATTCTGATGAGGTGTAAGAGATATGAATAGAAACAATGATATAATAAAGATGTCTACTGGAAATTTTCATCAGCATATAAACAGTTGAATTCAGTGACTACTGCTGAAGCATGGAAGTAGGAATTTTGTCATTGTCTAGGTATGTATGTTAAAAAAAAAGCATATATATAATGCTATTCAAAATTATGTAAACATCTTTGAATTCACATTGTAAATAATTTTTCTAATTTATTACTTCCTGTTCTATAAACATCTTCTTTTACAAAGTATGAAATCAGTATTATGAATGTAGTTAATGCAGCCTAAAATTCTAACCTAAGCTTCCAGCTGACAGGCTTCAGTATGTGTGTTGAGAGGTAAAATAGGCCCTCATTGTGTCCAGTGCTTCCTGATAATAATTAGGAATTTCAGGATTTAATAATACCTTTAGGACAGTGACTTAATTCTTTCATTTGAAACCAGAGGAGAATGAAATATTAAATACTTTGCTTTGTAAAAAAAGAACAAACCAGAAACAAACCATAAGGCTTACAGTAATTTCTTCTTGCAGGATTTTTTGCTGTTCGTCTTCTCTACTTCCATTCAGAACTGGTTTTGTCCTTTTTATTTATGCTGTATTAATAAAACACAACAAGCAGTTGTCACCTTTTCCTTTCTTTTTCTGACATGTGATTTTCTTAAAGAGACTCAGAATAAGATGCAAGCATTTCAAGGGAACTGAAAACAACTTAGTTCACAATATCTTCCTATGTAGTGTTGAAATTGCCCTTTTTTGATAAGAAGTAAGAGAAGTAGCTTTAGCATTTCTCATCTGCAGCATTCATAAGCAATCCCATCTGATGTATGAACGTATTGGTAGAATCTTCAATAGCAAATGCCACTATTAAACAAGTAGGCAAAATGGAAGGGTTAAATCAGAATAGTCACAAGGGAATTTGACATTAGGGAACTTGATTTTTCCATTCTCATTCAATATAAATACTATGTTATTTATGAGGGACTTAAATGATTTACTTGGGTTTTCTCTGGCTTCAACTCTGAAGGCAGAAAAGTGGTGGAACCAGGCCGAGAATAAATTATTATATCATTCCAATTTCCACAAATAATTAACTTTCAGCAAACATTGGTATAAATTACATATATATATATATAGAGAGAGAGAGAGAGAGAGAGAGAGATAGATGCCAAAAAAATATCCTCTAGTCCTCACAGATTCAGTAATACAAATAAACTTGTAGTGGGTCTTCAAAGAGCAAGGCATGAAAGGTGAGATCTGCATTAAATGCAGAGAGTAACATGCAGCCTACGCCTACTGCAGGTTCTTTTTAATAGTTCAAATGTATGCAAAGTTTGTCAAACTTGGGAATTTGGGAATTTGTCAAGTATATTCACATTTTGAATTACCTGAAAGAATCATAGAATCCTTCAGGTTGGAAAAGACCTTTAAGATCATTGACTCCAACTATTAACCTAACACCACCATGTCCCTAAGAGCCACGTTTACCCATATTTTAAATACCTCCAGGGATGGTGATTCAACTACTTCCCTGGGTAGCCCATTCCAAAAGACAACCCTTGCAGAGAAGAAATTATTCCTAACATCCCACCTAAACTTCCCCTGGAACAACTTGAGGCCAATTGCCTCCTGCCTTGTCACGTGTTACTTGGGAGCAGGGACCAACCCCCACCTGGCTACAATCTCATTTCAGGTAGTGATAGAGAGAGATAAAGTCCCTCGAGCCTTCCTTTCTCCAGCCTAAATAATCCCAGCTCCATCTAACATGTACTAGTTGTACTCCAGACCCTTCACCAGCTCCATTACCCTTCTCTGGATACATTCCAGCACCTAGGTGTCTTTTCTCTCCTGAGGTGAGGGGCCCAAAACAGAGCACAGCACTTGAGGGGAGGCTTCCCCAATGCTGAGTGCAGGGGGAACAATCAATTCTCTGGTCCTGCTGGCCAAGCTATTGCTGATAGAGACCATTGGCCTTCTTGGCCACCTGGGCACTCTGCTGGCTCATATTCAGTCGGCTGAATTCCCAGATCCTTTTCTGCTGGCACTTGGCACTGTTGAACCTCTCACAATTGCCCTTGGCTTTATCAATCCATCCTGTCCATATCCCTCTGCAGAACCGTCCTACCTTCCAACAGACCAGCTCTTCTGCCCAAATCAACATCATCTGCAAATTATCAATTGTCATGCAGTTTAAGACAATCTTTCACAGGTAATATTAACTGAAAAAACAAAAAACAAAAAACCAAACAACCCCCCCAATACCCAAATATAAAAACCAACCCAATCCAAACCAGCAGATATCATAAGTAGTAATATCTACCACTCTCCAGAGAGCAAAAGCCTTACTTCTTCTACATACCAGTGACAATTAATTAGATTTCTTTTCATTATAAGTTTGTCTTTCAAAGAAATACTACTACAGATAACAGTCCTAAGACTTGCTGATAAATATTTTTCAAAAAAAATAAATTTTTTCTCTGAAAGATCAAACCTACACTATTAATCACAGGCTATTCCTTTTTGTAGCCTTTTTTTGGAAGATAAACAGTTGAAGTACAGAGTCTTTTTAACCTTACTTGCATAATTTAACAGCCTAGCATTGCCATTTGAGAGAAAGACATTGCAGATTTCAGATACAAACACATTTTTAAGAAAAGGGTTCTGAAAAACCTTCTCACTCAGAGTTTGGAAAAAATGAAATATTGACATATATAGAGGGTAAGTACATCACTGAGAATCTAAATGTTATTATAAGCATAATAATGATGTGCTTAACTATATGATATTTTTCATATTTAGTGGGAAGTTATTGGCAGCTATAAGGGGTGACTTCCAGTAATGCAAAACCAAGCGTGCTACTGTACTCTCTTTCCAATTCACATTTTTTGTTCTACAGTTATATACACAAGGCCTTGTATTATGCTATGCACAATCCAACCTTCCTCTTTCCTTATGATTATTTTTCTGGCTTCAGGAAAAGCCTGAGTTAACAAAGAATGTAAAATTTTGTCTTCTCATTACAATATAAATGTAATAAGGGTGACTATTGAATAATGAATTCCAGTTAGGCTGAAATTTTAAATCCTTCTCTTCCAGTGAGGACATTCAAACATAATGAAACAATAATGCATAAAATCCATGACCCTCCTTGTTCATTTTGTCAAGTGGTTTTTTATGTATTTTTCCCAGTGTCATGAGTCATAAATACTGAGACGCTTCTAGAAAGGAGTAAGATCATTCCAGAATGCAAATAAGATAAATTATATGGATCTTGTAATTACACCTCCTTTCCTTCTCTCCCTGAGATATGAGCAGCCAGAAAGGCCACCTTGTTGGAAGGGGAAGATTACTGACCAGAGGAAAATGCCTTCTGAAATACTGATGGAGAAATTGCCTGCCTGTTCCAGCCTGGGAACTGTGAGCACAGGAACTGGAGCTGAGAACCAGAAGCATATTAAAAAAAAAAAAAAAATCAAAAAGGAAACATCTTTGAAGTACTGCTAAGTGCCTAGAAGGCGACATAACCTAATTGCGAAAGCAAGGAACTGTAACAACAACAAATAGTTTTAAAGTAATTTAAAAAAAATGATTTGTACTAAGGGGTAAAAAATCCTGAGAAAGTAAGGATCACTACCTACTGTTGGCTGTTCTTGCTCCAAGAACAAGAAAACAATTTAAAAACTCTGTGACATGGATCACCTTTAAAGTGAAACTGACATCTGTTATTTTCCTGGGCTCCCTCTGGGCCCACTTCTGGGGTCAGTTTGATTTGTCCACCTGTTTTAGAGTGGTTGGGTCTCTCTTAAAGGATAAAGCCCTTCATGTTTTTTTGTATTACAGTATAAGAAAAGGTATGTAATGCAAACTTGTAAGTTGGATGTCATCTTACCCTCTAAGAAAATAATTGCTTTTAGAGAAGCAGTTTTCCTTGTTGGCTCCTGAACACCCTGCTTGTTATGACTGAAGAAGTAAAGGTGTAAATCCCATAAAGGTGGAAAATATTTTTCCCTCTACTCCTTTTGAATCATTATGCACAGAATCAGAACAATATCTGCTTTTATGACACTTCTAGAGGCCAAAACTAAAGAGCAGAGGAAACACATTTGCTGATAGATCATTTGATACCGGCTTTTAATGATATTCTGTGCCTAATATTCTCTGCACATGCTTTATGTTATATTTAGTAGAAATATGCATATTGAATTAAGAAATGACATTCTATGCTAGAATGGAAGGCTGTATTTAACTATATTTATATTTATTTGCATGTTTGCATTACTGCCCCCAAGATAAGAACAGGTATATAAGACTAACAAAATGAATTTAAAAGCCAAGTAGACAATTGCCATCCTGATTCAGGGTGAACATTGCTGTCATTAGGCATATTAGCATTCCTCACCAGCCTTTGAAAGATGCTAGATCACTGTTTCCTTAGAAATGCATGACTGTGTCTACATGTATCTGCATATACAGAAACAAAATGTAAGCTTACGAATGTAGGTTTACAGATTTTACCTCTGCCAAAAAGAGAGATGGATCAGTAACATATCTGCAAACAAATATCAAGATTTATTTTCTGAACTCTTTTTTGTCTCTTTTGTGAAGTCTGAGAGCTGTATATAAAATCTATATCACCTTCTTTAGATTTATTTTGTCTTCTTTCTATTTATTTTCTCTTTGGTGTAACTAATTGATGTTTATTTTGATCAATTCTTTAAAGCTGAATTATGAAAAGAATTTTTTTTTAATGTTTAAAATCAAGAATTACAGCCCTTAAAAATATCTGGAGATGCTACTTTCTTAGCAAAGTAGCAGTTCAGTCACAATCATCACTACCAGAACTAAGATTGTAACATGGGTTCTAGTGCTCAGGCTATCATTAACTCACAGAAAGAAGAACAGGACAAACTTGAACTTGGAGTGACATTGTCCTGTATTTTTCTATTGCTTTTCCTTTTTTAAAATGTAACTTTGCAAACTGCTTCTCTAATACATTAAGATAGGTTTTGCTCTTGATTTGTTTTTTTTTTTGTCCTTTTCTGTGGCCAAGATGACCTTTTGTTAATCATAAACTGCTTGATTTCCTGTCACACTATCTCTGGAGTTCTTAAATAGAAACAAGAGCTCTATTTTCTGTGTAGCTGCTGAGAAAATAGTGTCAAGGCAACTGTGGTTTTGGGAAGATTTCTGAAATGTTTCTGAATCCTAAAAGTAATGGGATTGTGGAATGCCATTACCCTGGAAGGTGTCAGACATAAGCTCTGCACTAAATCTGACTCAATAATAGGTTTTGAACTTCGTGGGAAGCTTTCTGAAATCTGGGTTTATTCCAACAAAGGGCTGAAATTAAATAGCAAGCAAACAAAGAAACATAGCATTTCTCATGGACTAAGCTGGAGCTGTCCCATGAAACCAGCATTCCCAGGCCAGCATTCAGCAGATCAAAGGTAAATGGCACAGTGTTGTAGAGTCCAGCTGGAAAAGAACTATAGAGCATCCACTTCATAGCATGATCAGACTTACCTAGCTCATGGCTGTCAAGTGTATTTTCAGCTGCCCACAAAAGCCTTCAGTCTTGGAAACTCATAATATTCTTTGGGCAACCTGCTCCAACTTTCCTAAAGTCCAATCAAAATCTCCATTGTGGAACTCAAGCCTCCTATTCATCCTGGTCATGAAGAGTGATTGCATCTGTGTGGAGACAAGAAAAGCAGACTACTATTTTGACTGTATTTATCGTTTTATATACTTTTGTTACAATCCCCAATTATCACCATAATTATAGAGGTTGATATGCAATGTTTATATAGGGTTATGGGGGTTGCTTTTTCAGATTTTTGGGTTTTTGCTGGTTTGGTTCTGTCCTTCCTTCCTTCCTTCCTTCCTTCCTTCCTTCCTTCCTTCCTTCCTTCCTTCCTTCCCTCCCTCCCTCCTTCCCTCCCTCCCTCCCTCCCTCCCTCCCTCCATCTCATTTCAAGTTGCATTTATGTAGATCTTAGAACGAAACTTCTTGGTCAACTTTTATGGAAAATGGTTATCAATTAAACTATTTTTAGGCTAATATTATTTTTTTCTCCCAAACCACATAAAATAACAAATTATAATTATTTAAAATTGGTGCCAGTAAGATGCACATTTTACTACTAAAATTACTTGATAGCACAATGGTTATCAAGAAATGCGAAGTCATTATAAGATGTTTAATCTTGCTGAAAGCCAAAAAGAGCCTCATATATGAAAGTAAAGCCAAGACTTCAATTGTGGTATAAATGAAATAATGAATCTAATCTTCATTGGTCTAGATCTAATTGTCACCAGAAAAAGGAATGCAGACAAAATCACTGTGCACACACTTTTCAGATTCAGCCACTATTCCAAGTATTAGGGCCACCCTCCCAATGCTCCTCTCGGCCCCGAGGTTGGTGTTTCCATTCTGCTCTGTACAGGTCTATTGCAGGTGAGGAGGTTGGCCATGACTTTTGGATTCTGGAATTCTTTACAGGAAGGACTATGATCTTCATGTTGATGCATCTCCCTACCTCTGTGTGAGTGACCAGCTGAGGTAATGTTGACACATTTCCTAACATACTTTAACAGCTTTTTTTTCCTTCATTGGTCTGAAGTTTCATGTTACATCCAAATTCACTATGTATCCACATGCTCTAGATATGGGTTTTTTTTTCCTTACTGCCTGTAAAATCAATATTGTTCAGCTCCATGCCAGAATTTAACTGATCATGGGTGAATTGTTCATCGTTGCATTGTCTCTAGTGCCTTGTCTCTTCCTTATCTCTTAGTACCCCTATGCATGAGCTCCTCTGCACCCTGTCCTGTGTATTTACTTCTCTGGGTCACTGCTGTCCTACCACATATGCATTTCTCCATTTTATGGCATTGTATTAGAGCTGTGCACTTTTTTCAGAATAAATACTTACTGCAACTATGGTTTTGCTGTTCTAAAAGTAGAGCAAATCATCTGTAGTCACCTGGTCAAATGAGGAAACTTCTGTCGCTACTAAACCAAGCAAAACATATTTGCAGGCAGGTCAACTAAAGTTCAGACAGAGCAGGCCTGATGAGCCCCAGCCCTGAGGCCTTACAGACATCCAGCATTAGCAATGGCAATGTGTATTGCAGTGCTACATCACTGCAAACTGTTCAGCTCACATGCTCCTTTTTTTTTATCTAGAAAGTCATGAATCAGACTCGTCGTGGAGAAATTTAAGGTCGTATGAGGAGAAAATTAAGGTAATTTGAGGTAGCCATGAGGACAGAATCCCAACAGTAAAATGCATTCAATTTTATTTTGGATATGTAGAAAAACTTCTTCACAAAAATGGTTGTCAAGAATTGGAATAGGCTGCCCAGGGAACTGGTTAAGTCGTCTTCCCTGTTGTTCTATAAAAGACCTGTAACTATGGTACTAAGGTGTGGACTTGGCAGTGTCAGGCTAACAATTGGACTCAATGGTCTTTTCCAGCCCAAATGGTTACATAATTCTATTATTTAAATATTTCTTAAGATGGAATATGAGTATAGTGGGTAAATTATGATTTCTACTCCATGATCTCTATCTTACAGCAAATCTATATTCTGCATGGAATACAAACCCCCAGTAAAACACTGTGATCCAGCTGTTTGAGGAAAAAGCACACTCATTCCAACATGTCAATAGGTCTGATTTGGCAGGTAGCCTGGCCATCACCCACAGCAGCTCAACCTCAGAATCAGCCTTCCTCAAGAATTTGGTAGTCTGTACATTTATTCCCACCACAGAGCTGTTGTTTGTCCAGTTTTTTTTCTTTCCAACTTAGATGATAGCCATGTGCTGACAGCAGGCTTATTGATTGCATCGCCCCAGAAAACCAAACTAGCTGGTTTTGACTGCTTTACAATTGCAGTTTTGTCTCTCTCTCCAAACATGTTACAAGAATGTAAACACATTAAGAATTCATTTGTATTTTTAATTTATTTTTTATTTCCTGTAAACAGATATATACCCAGGTTTTTGGTGATTTTGTCCATAATAATTATTTGTTTTTCCAGTGGACAATTTTGACCTGGACAGCTTTAGTCCCTATCTCACTTACCGGTGCAGTGCCTTTCACCCCAGAACAACATTCTTTGCTTATCATTTCAGTCCAGCCCAAAGCATGTGAATATATATGCATGGCTTTCATATTGTTTTCCATAAATTACTTAGAGCAATTTAGTAGATTCAGAGTAACGATCAGTCATTCACTTTATATTGGAAAAAACAGTAGTTCCTCAGAAAATAATTTTTTATCCTTCCTGCTCAATGAAAACATTTTCCCTTGTTTAAATAAATTAAAACACAAAGGTTTTAGCTGCATAAGTTTTGCTGTCAAGCCGAGCATCTCTAGAATTTTCATGATCATTATTTTCTAAATATTAGCAGTGCAATCTATAATTTCCAACTTATAACTATTCAGGCATTACAGTAAATGTGCCACACAGAAAAGGGATGTCACAAAATGCTAGGGTCTAGTATTATTTTACTAGAATAATATCACTAGAAAAGTAAATCTGAAAAGTGGCTGATAAAATCAAATCTCCCATAAGAGACAGAATTTGATGAAAATAAGATTTCATAAGTCCACCAAAATGGAAATACTACTTTTAAAAAACACAGAATCATAGAATTGTTTAGGCTGGAAAAGACTTCCAAGCCTATCAAGTTTAACCTATGACTGAACACCACCTCGTAAACTACACCATTACACTGAGTGCCACATCCAGTCATAGGGACAGTGATGGCACCACTTCCCTGGGCAGCCATTCCAATCTTAACAATCCTTTCCATGAAAAATTCTCCTTGATGTCTAACCTAATAAACCTCTCCAGGTGCAGATAAAGACTGTATCCTCTTTCTGCAAGTACTTGCCTGGGAGAAAAAACTGACTTCTACCTGGATACAACCTTCTTCCTGGTAGCTGTGGAGAATGATAAGGACTCCCCTGAGTCTCCTTTTCTCCAGGCTAAACAAGCCCATCTCCCTCACCAGATACTTGAAGTTCTGATGAAATAAACACAAATCTCTTATTTTTCTGATCATATCTGTTTTCAAACTAGAAGAATGATTTTAAAGCAACCAATGTACCAATCCCTAGAGGCTAAATTCTACTAAATTCTAACATCCTTGTTGTAATTATTAGGTGTTTTTTTGAGCTTGACCCTCTTCAGGATTTGGAAATGTGTTGGCTGTTTATGCAACTATAGGTGTATGATATTTCTGCAGTTCATTTTTACATTCTAAGTCAGGAAGCATTTCTCTTTTCTAGATGGAAAAACTAACACTGTTGTTACAGAATCAAAACTAGTGTGAACAGAGAGAACAACTTGTTTCCTAAGTCTTGCAACAATTAAAAAAAAAAAAAAAAGGAAAACTTTAATTTCTTAAAAAATAGCATGTCAAGGATAATTGCCAAGTTAAAAGATCAGGGTGTTGGTGGGGTAGAGGGGATGATTTTATCTCTAAATTATTGACCAAAAAATGCTGAAGAAACACATTTTTTACACATATTTGTCAATGGGGAAAAAAGTAAATGATTCCTGAATCTGGAATACTCTATAAAACAGAATGGTACTGTAGAAAAAAGCCAGTCCGTCTGCCAACATTGAAAACTTACACAAAAGGGAGGTATGAATTAAAAGATAAAAGAGAATTAAAAAAAGATAATCTCAGTGGATGGGTTCAGAAAGTGTTTGGAGAGTTGTTTCATCAACAAAATGCAGAGGAAATCATAATTGACAGGCATTGTACCTTCTTCCCTCCAGTTCTGGCAGCAGACCAAGGTTTGTAATAGTGAGGTTCTGTTATGATTGCCAAATGCAGGTCAACAGAAAGAGTGGAACTGAGTTTGAGACATTCTCAAGGTCATATGAAACAATATGTAGAAAATTTTCTATCTTGGTTTTCTGAATGGGCAAGGCACCAAATGTAATAAAAGCAGGCATCAAAGAGGCAGACTGATGAACACCATGAGTTTTACTTGGCGATCTTTTTCATACTCTGTGACATAGTCTGGCATGCTAGGGAGGAAAAAGGAGAAACTGCCTGAAATGTCTGGTTCTGGTTGTTAAAAATTAAAGTACAGTTAAAAAAACAGAGAAAATCATCCAGAAGTGAGACAGGTATGGATTGAGATTGAGAAGCAGATAGAGGTGAAGCAATTAAAACCCCCACTTGTGTCTGCTGTACATTTGTAAGACTGAATGGTTTTCATAAACAGACTCCTTCCCTTTCTCCCAGTTTTCTTCATGCAGTAAGTTTTTCCTCTTGTTTTATATTTTTCTTTATGCTCAAAACCACATACAATTTTCATTTTAAAAGTAAACATAATTTAACTCATCATTTTATCATCTACATAAGGTGTCCAGTGGACTTTTCAAGAAGTAAGAAGGAACACTAGAAGAAATTATAATTCCTCTGTTTAGAAAAAATTAAGAAAAAAAAAAGCAGATAGAAAAAAAAGGCATTTTTTTAGGCAGCAGGTTAACTGTTTTCCCCACTATAACTATATATATACTAGAAACCTTACTTGTAAATGTTGCAGAAAAAGCCATTGTAGTGCAATGTAATACAAAACCAAAAATCCAGATCAAGAATAGTGTATAATCTACATTTATAACTTCTGTAGTGTTCTCTGAAATAAGGAAAATAGAAAAAGAAAAATAAATGTTTCTTTATTTGGATAGACTAACCAAAGGAATGAGTTACAGTGTGGTAAAGCTGAGAATAGCTGAAGTTAAGTCACTAAAAATATGAGCAAATTAAATACTTAATCCAGAACCAAGGCTCAGCAACATCAGAAAGGAAGGACACATGCAACGGATCTAGTTAAGCAGCCAGAGCTTTGAATCATATCATCTCTATCTCAAGCAAATATTTTAATTTTGCACAAAGGGAGTAAGCAAAAAGAGAGTAAACCAGTGAATATTCAAACAGAACTTCTTTGGTGAATGCAGGTGCCCTTCAAGTTTTCTTTTGGATCAGATCCCACGGACAAGTTTGGTGGTGATATGCCAAGAAGCAGTGCATGATCCAGTCACAGTCATGTTAGTATTCTAACAAGCAACAATTAGGACTGCAATGGGCTTTATTGTAAATATTTAACCTGCTGGATAATTTATGAACTATCATTATTAGGATAATAATTTTAGGTAACAATACTCAGCTTTACAAATATGTGCTTGTGCTGTAGTCTCTGAGCTCATAAATCAACCCCCACATTACAGCCTCTATAAATATACTGTGTTGGGAGTGATGATAAAACTTGACACATACAATAAATGCCTTGACAAATTTCTAAGTAAGGTAGAGACCTTCCTAGAGCTCCTGGCTCAGCACATCCTGATTTTTTTAACATATATGAAGACATATGTTATGGAATGACTCATCTAATATCCTTCTTTTTTACCATATCTGCTTTAATATTGAAACATCTGAGTTTACTGGTTTTCTTGACTTCCTGGGAATATGAAAATAGAAAACTGCATGTGGAATCTTAAACTCCTTATGGCAAACAGAGATATCAAATATATTCATTCATGCTCATCTGTTGGTGCACATATAATTGATGCTGATTTTATTTATTTGAAAAGATTAGGAGTAAAACAGAAAAAAAAATCTCATCTAAAAAATGAGAATTGAGAAAGATTAATTAGAAAAAAGAAAAAATGTAAGGACATAAGGGAAGTACATGCCTAGAATAAACTTGAGCTAAAAAGGAAAAGGAAAAGCATCCAAACAAAAGAAATAAAGGAACAAAACATCTATGAATTTTGTCTACCTATCTGGCATGAAACTTTGCATTATTTACTTCGCAACAATTTTTTGATCTGCAGTTCAATCTTCGTTTACTGTGGCTTCCAATTGCAATAATGGATAACATGCATAAAGTGGAGTGTCAGCAACTTACTTATTAGAGAAAAAAAACTTTAAATGTCTGATTCAATATCACATGCAAGGAAAAAAACCCCAAATATATCCAGGAAAAATAGTTTATATTAATGTAAAAGAAGTTTCTGTAACAATAAAGAATATCTGGTTTGCACTGGAGAGTTTGCAGTTTTCATTCCAGATGTCAATAAAAAAGGTACAAAAGCATAGTAAATTTCTTTTAATAATAGGATATAAAGAGAAAAGGAAATATGGGTCATGAGCAACCCTTACCTTTCTTCAGTTGTTGTGAACCTCACTTTCATGCAGCTTTCAAGAGATGGACAGACAAAGCACACTACACAGAATTGTCATCCATGGAGTGGTTCAGACTCCTTTTCAAACCATGGTGACTCTTTATTTAGTGTAACAAATAAAACCCAACTTCTGATCTTGCCACACAGGAGTGTTGTCTCTATCTGTCCACCAGAGGCACGGCTCACCTGAAGAAAGTCTGGAGTCAGCAATGATGGCACCCTGCTGTGAGCATTAATGTGAAACAAAGGTCAGCATGTTACACCTAACCAGAATTTCAATAGTTTTAGGTGGATAATTCCTTCTCTGATGAAGAGATGTCAAGCATGTTGTATTGCTTGCAATTATAAACATACACACATACATGTACAAATGCAACTTCCAGTCTGCCAAGCTGGAGAAAACTTTTAGGTCACAGATATTCCCATGATACACTGAAAATTGTCAGAATTCAATTTTCAGCCAGATGCTTGAGACAAACTATGTTTGTAATCACTTTGCCTGTGTGTTTTTTGTACAGATATGCAACCTTGCTCTCAATGAAACTGACATCTCTCCTTTTTTTCTTCCTTTTTTTTTTTCCCAACCATTTTCAGAAAAATGCTTCTTCTGTGCTTCAGGAATCTCAGCTAAATCTTAAAATTGGTTTATAGATTTATAGTAGTAATCATACTTTTGAAGCACTGAGTCAGTTGCATGTCCTTGAAGACAAACACAGTGTGTAATTATTTTCATGATATATCAAACATTTGCTTGAATATAGCAACGTTTTTTGCTCATAGTTCACTGAGAGTGAAGCTACTATAGAATATCATTGCATGATAGATGGAAAATGTCCTTTCCAGACTGAATGTATTCATACACAATTTATATCAATTTACTCATGTGCCAAGATTGCTCTTAGTTTGGATAGCTATATTCCATCATTGGTAGATGTATAGATTGCAGTTATATCTCATAAACAGTCAAAGATCTATTAGCCTCTCATCTCATTTTTCTAGCAATCCTTGCATCCATTTATTCAACTATAAGCTCATATATCTCAGGGTGAACTGCCAGAAACATCTGCTGTATTTTAGACAATGTCATGTGAGTGACTTTTACTTTTAATGCCATCCTAGCTATGATTTTTTCTACGTTACCTATAGTTATTCATTTTCTTAATAAGTAACTTTAGTTTTGCTCTAGGGATAATAATTCTAATTCTCATTTTGCTATAAGACAAGTGGCAATTTGAAGCATCTCTATTCCAGTCAATAGAACAGAGCTGAACATAAGAGAATATAAGAGAAGACTTGGAAACAATGACTTCAACATATTCCTGTCTGTGTTAGTTTAATATTTAACTTCCAGGAAGAGAAAGACCAGAAAGTTCAGGAGAAATTAGAACCCCAGATGAAGAAATAATAAATAACTGGTGAAGAATTGCCATATTTGCTCATTTTGAGAGGAAAAAAAGATCAACTTGTACTTTAAGTGATGAAGAAATCAAATAGATAAAGTAAGAAACATTTTTCTCTTGCCATAGGCTTTCTTGAAACTTGTCTAATCTCATAAAATACATGTGGGGTGGACCTTCAAGAAAATTCTTCTGTCATTTTAAAACAGAAAATGAAGGCAGAAGAGGATTTCCTAGTCATTTGCAGCTTTATGTCCAATTGAGAGGCAATGACAAAGAGGATTACACTATGTCAACTCCACTAATAAACTCAAAAATGCTGTTCAGACCATGATCCCACAATATTTATGCCATATGTATCCATGACATGATTATTCAACTGAACCAGTTTACTTGATTCTGCATGTGCAGAAATGGGCTTCTGTTAAGATACCAGGGCAGAACCTGTAAATCTACTCATGCTGACTGTATGGTTATGCCAGATTTATCCTGTCTCTAGAGGATAGATGATGCATTATTCTTTAGAAAATGCCATCTGGCAAAAAGTTCAGCTGCTAAAAGAAGCCAATTTGAGCAGTCATGGATTTTTAATTTTATTTTTTTATTATTATGAGACCAACATTTTTTTCATGTAGCTGTGTTTTATTTTCATGTGGAAACAGGAGTCCTAAAGTAGTAGCTGTTCCTTTACTAAAACATGCACTAAAACATCTGTTGTTATTGACAGCTCTGGAGTGCTTTGATGTGTTCCATGCATAATATTCCCATGAAAGCAAAGGTGCAGTTTCCATCTTTCTCACCTAGTAACAAACCTTACCATCATGTCGAACTTCTGTTTCTCTGAAATTTATATGTTAGTGGGAGGGTAACAAAGGTAGTGGCTTTTGCCCACACCTGCCAATCTGCCAGATGCTTTTCCTATTTCACCATTTTTATAAAAAGCACTTTTTTTCTGCCCTTCATGAACCTGTGAAGCAAACCATCCCTGAGGGAAAAATGTCCTCTTAGCCCAGGTGCCTTAAAGTTGTAATGCCGTGGGGCAACAATGTGAAATGCATATAACTGTAAGAAACTTTCTATCACTTTGCTGCTCACACACACAAAGGTTTTTCTTGCATTTGTATCATGATTTAACACATTTCCCAAGTCCATTTTCTTGTGTGTCTGTGAGATTGATATGGTTTCTAGGAAGTGTCTTTTTGTCTCAAGACGTGTGTCCCTCTATGGCTGCAGTTAGCAGAAGTTTGCTCAAGTGGAGACACATTCTGATTTTAGAAACCATGTCCTACAACCCATAATATTCTTTCCTAATGCTCTGGGCTTCCCTGCTCTCTGGGGACTAGCAGTTCACTGCTATTTTATGGCAATTACTGAAATGTTAACATGAATAAGAAAATATGAAACAAGCATGATTTAAAGTCAACGGAAGTTTAACAACAAGGGCTCCAGGCTTATAATAATTGACAAAGGATTTTACCAGAGATTGAAATTATAATAACAAAAAATCCACTCTTAATGTATGCAGAACAACTAAAAACTTTAACAGCCGTATATGTATATACCTCAGCTGATTTTAGTATATGTAGTAGTAACAGAAAGAATCCTTGACTTTCTGTCTGCATTTAATAAATCACTTTTTAATATTAAATTATTATATTACATAGATTATTATTATGATATTGCACTACGTTATGTGATTATACTGTAATTAAAATAAAATAATGTTACAATTACACATGCTGAAAAATATAATATTGTAATATGATATACAGTATAATCAGTATGTAAATAAAACATTTTAAAATAAGTATTTCTATATTAAATGCCTAATGTTTTTTCTAAAATATTATGCTTTATAATATACAGTATTATTATTTGTTATATAATTAGTTCATAAAGGATATAAATATGCTGGCCTGTAATATATTTGACTACATAACATATTATTTCTTTATCATTTTAGATTTATTAATTTCATATTTTAGTTCCTAAAGGAATGTGTGTTAATACCCTATTTATAGGAATATTGTTTGTATTTATAGCTATCAGACACACAATACATAATACTTCTTCATCTATCGGAAATAAACCCTGCTTAATTTTCTCGTTTGAGATGAACTTCCAAAACTGTAGTGGTCTTCAGAAATTATTTCAAGAAATAAGAAAAAGAAATCACAATGTTTCAAGTCTAACAGGTAAAAAATAATGAGCATTTCTGTGCAATAAAATGCTTTTGTGATAGGATGTCAAACGGACACAACACAATATAGATATATTTACTTTGAAACAGTTTATTGTGAAAAAACTTTAAAGCAGATAAATATTATTGTAAAGTGAACAATTCTGCTTATTTCTCTTTCTTTAATCTGGAGAATATGAAGATCAGTCACTCACTGCAAGTCACTTTCAAATGCTTCCAATATTTTCAGCCATGTTGAATGGCTCCTAAAGGACTAGGAGAAATATGTTTTGTATTTTATTTACAGGTATGGTCTAAGTTAAAGGATAAACAGAAAATATTTGGGAGCAGACATTTAAAGATGTGTTAAAGAGGATGTTTCATGCTTGTCAAGGATGTTTCATGCATGTCAAGAGTCAATGTCAGCAGGAAATATAAACCGCTCTATGGATTTGTAAGAATGTGGCCATCCTCAGCCTAAGTGGGTGAGGAAAACAGCTGTGAGCCCACCTAATGTTCCAGATCTTCTGCCTTAACACTACATTCATGGTAGTGGTGCACTACTGTTAAATCCACAGCTAACTAGCTTCATCATGTTTATGAGAATAAAGCAGAAGTTTCAAATATTGTATCATAACAGTCATTCTTGAGTGATAACACATGTAAACTCATTCCCCTGGCAGAACTCATTTAATATTCCTCCTTTACCTACATGAGACAAGTTTCTCTGTCACTTCCAATCCATCTTATGCATGTGATTAATAATAAAAAACCTGATAAAGTTATATTTTCTTTTAAAATTCTGTTTATTTTGGCAGAGAAACATCAGAGGGCAATATCTACAGTCTTTTGGAACTGTTGGTTGTATATATTACCACATAAGCTAAAAAAATTGCTTAAGATGGACTTGAAATATATTACAAAAAATCAGATGTATCCCCATTTGAAATCTATACTTGTTTCTCTGACAACTCTGTATTATGAAATAATAGTAGTGATATGTGTCTTCATATTTCCAAAACCTGTTTTTGAAATTGTAATAACCAATATGCTGCTTGCTGCTCCTTGAATTTTATTTCATTTTCATTTGATTACATTTGAGATAATTAGACCTTTTCACTAAGTGTTTGTACCCATTAAACTTTTAAGTATTTTTTTGGTTGTTATCTTTCTGATACCTGCCAAAAACTATGGAAAATAATTGGAATAAGTGATGTCCTACATAAACTTGTGTTTTAATGGCTCTCATTTAGAAAAATAAAACATTAAAAAACCACCAACTACAAACATTTAAGATTCCAGTGAAGACTCTATTTTTCACTTGGTTTCCCAACAATTTTCTTTATAGACCTCGCTTGGATGGTGTTTAAGGGAACAGCACATTTTTACTAATCTAAATTGAAAACGATAACTGTCTGAAATTAAATTGGACTGCATGTTGCATTATTAGCATAATTCGCTACATGAATGCAAGTGAAATGCTATATATGAGATTGACAGCAAATATAAATTAAAAAAATGAATATAAGCATAGAAATAAGCTGCTGCTTATTAATGAAATCTGCATAAAAAAGCTTTCAGCTTCACTATCCACAGAATAACTTATGCAAAAGTCACAAAATATCATTAGGGACAAAATCTGTCTTTGACTGTAAAATGTTTCATTCCATGTTGGTCAGAGTCCTGCATCACGTATTAGTGTGATGAATGACTTAAGAGGAAAATAACTCCAAACTAGTACTTCATTTTTTAATTTAATTCTTACCACTTCTGCATGAGTTGCAAATTTTTTGTTTCTGATTGAACCTACAATCAGCTTCTGTGTAATTAATAGTGCTTCCAAGTACTCAAACTCTAAAGCATATATAGTAATTTAATACAACTTGATATTAAGAATAATTGCTATTGATTAATTGTTAATTACTGTTAATTACTAAATTTAATTAGAATGGTAAACTGATAAAAACATAAAAGGAGAAGGATGAGGTAATCAAGGACTTTCTCATCTCAGTCCACTGGCTATCCCTGTCCCCACAGCTCTCAAGTGGATGGACTGCAAGACAAGGAGTGGGGGAGCAAAGTCTGTCCCAATGTAACAGAAGATCAGGTTTGAGACCACCTGAGGAACCTGAACTTACAGAAGTCTATGGGATCTGATGAGCTGCGTCCCAGCAGGAATTGAGTGATCTAGTTGCCAAGCCACTGCCCATGATATTTCAAAAATCATGGCAGGGATGTGCCACTTCACTCTTTATTTCACATATTTTTCTATATTAGTTCTGCTGTCTTAAGTAATTGGGCTTGTATTTGGAAGATTTCTAACAACGACACAGTCACTCTCAGATTTTAAAAAGCCAGATTAAAGCATTTGAGAAACACTTGGTAATCACAAACAGCTGACATTTATTGAGCTAATTTGATTATCTAGCAGTAAATAACCTGCTTTTCTAAACAGAAAATACCAAGTTCTATCTATGGGAACAAAGTGTACACTAGAATAAATCTCATTTTACTATTACTTAAAACAGTAAGTAGTTAAATAGTGTATGAATTGATAATTGCAAATATCTCTCGTTTGCAAAGGTATCATTTACAGCTGTTATGTTTCGTTTACTGTTCTTAAAGTTCCACCAACAATTTTATTTTTCATTGACTGTCAAAGCAAACTACATATGGCCATGAAAAGTAGTATGCAGGATGATGCTGTAATTTTAAATCTACTATAGCCAAGGATATGTCAGTGCTTATATCAGAGACCTATCTTTAATTACTTAAACTGGTTAATTTTAGGCTTATAGGGTTAACTAGCTATACTAATAAAAATATATAACTATTCTAATTTTGCAACTTTTTGCTGTACTGTAAACTCTACCCAACTCCATCTGAAGAAAAACCCAATAAACTAAACAAATCTACAACCAACCAACCAAAAGAAAACATAAATTTAATATTTAAATCTATGTCTATACAATTAAGAATTTGTCTTCATTGTTATTACATATGCATAGCTTAAGGAAACAATGCAATATGCATTGGGGACAGGAGATGAAGCATGGGAGCATAACTAAGGAAATGTTTTACACAATGGAAGAGACTGAAAATACATGCAATGTTTCCTTATCTGGCAGAAGCAGACTGAAGTTGCTGTTGAAAATTATTCAATCTGTCAGGGAACATGTGGTGTGTGGGTATAAAAGTACTCTAAAAATTATCTTCATTTTGTCAGTTCCCTGGATTTAAGTCATTGTAAAATGAATGACACTTCTACACACTGCAATATCCTTCAAATATGGATTTTGTTTGCTTATTTTCTGTAAAAGCCTAATTTAATTCCCACACAATTCAGTAAATAATTACCTCTATATGGAATACATGTCCTTTCAGCACATTTTCTTTTTAAACCTGATTAAATTACACATAAGCAGTTTATCACTAATTATTTTTTCGTTATCAGGGTTACGTTCCTCCGTAGCAGAACACAATAGGTGTTTCTCTGTGGAGGAAGAAGAAAGTCTGAGTAGAAGATTGCTCCATATTTCAGGAGTACACTGAAACAGAATATCACTCCTTTAGGCCTGGTGGTTGTCTTGTACCCATGACCAAAAAAGTAAAGTATTCTTTGCCTAATTGCAGTTATGGTGTCAACCTGACATAGACTCTGTCTTTGCAGCAACATCATTGCCCTTATACCGTGATAGTAATATTGCACTGGCAATGCAAGGCTTCCTTTACTGAAGCTCTTTAGCTGATCTCTTTTTCCTGTGCCAGTTACAACTCAAAAGGCTGTGAAATTAAGGCTATAGAATTACTCATAAAGAGAATCTGTAATTGGCCCTATTTTGTGCAAGTATATTCAGTATATTTTGTGCTGTTATTAATCTTGAAAAGTGAGACTGAAATGGGGCATGTGAGCTTCAGTATAATTTTTTTTTCCCTGAGAAATTAAAACTCTTTTAAAGAATAAAGCCAGAAAAATCAGTATGAAAGGTATAATCCCTTGGACTGGCTTTGACCTTGGCTGGCTACCAAGCCCTCTATCTTGCCCATCTCCCATTCCCCTCCCCAACAGGATAGGAAGAGAAAATCAGGTGAAAAAGCTTGTGAGCTTGTGATAAAGACAAGAAGATCACTCATCAGCTACATTCATATTACAAAAAAAAAGGCTACACTTTGGTCAAATTAATTTAATTTTTTGCCCAATAAAAATAGAGTAGGATGATGAGAAACAACAAGAGCTAAAACAAATAACAACATCTCCCCACCCCTCTGTTCTTCCCATGATCAAAATCGCTCACGAATCTCTGCCTCCTCTTCCTGAGCAGCACACAGGGGTGGGCACTGGGGGCTGTGGTTGGCTAACAGCCAGGTGTCTCAGATGTTCCTTCCTCCTCATGCTCTTCTCCAGCTCCAGCACGGAGTGCCACCTGTGAAGACAGCTCTCCATACTTCACCAGTGACAGTCTTTCCCATGGGCAGCAGCTCTTCCCAAACTGACCCAGCATGGGCCCTTTCCATGGGGTCTGGGGATTTAGGAACAGACCGCTTCAGTCTGGGCTCCCCACAGGCTCACAGGAGCTGATGGAAAAGGGGCTCTCTGCAAGACACAACTCCAGCCTGCTCCAGCAGGCATCTCCATGGGTTGCAGCTTCCTTAAGGGCATCTTCAGCTACTGAGGCATGGAATACTTCCCAGGCTGCAGTCTGTGTATTGACTATTAACCACAAAAAAAATTTCCCTATCCTAAGTACGTGTATATAAAAGAATTGTCCACACTCCTCCAATATTCCCACAATATTAGAATATATTAAACAACATGAAAATGAGTAACATCTGAGGTTCTTTTACTTCAACCTGTAGTGCAAACTTTGTTGAATAAGCATAAGAAAATAATTTCTTGTGAAGTTTACTTAAATAGCATAGCTTACCAATGGGAATTTCTAAGTGCATTTATTGCTTACTTTTCTTAATTAGTTCATCAAATACTCAAATGTTTTTTTTAATCTGTAAGAAGATATGTTTAATCATTCTTGACTATATTATACACTCCCAAACATCAGCTGTCTGTTGAAATGAATGCACAGAATACATCAACAGAGACAATGAAAAGGTTCCCTGGAACATCTGGCAACTAGCTCTGTGCACAACAAAGCCTAAGAAATGTGATATACCATATGTGAAGCAAAGATTTGAAGAGATAAGAATGACTTGGTATAAACATGCCTTTAAAAGTAAAGAGCGCATGACCAGGAGACAAGAAGGAAATCAGTGAAGTGAGGAGGTTGTAATATTCAAGTCCTTGTATCTACAAAATTAGGTACTAGTGAAACATCTTTAATAGAATCAAGGGAAAATTCCCAAAAGAAGTAGTTTGCATATTTATATTGTCATACATTTATTGTACATATCAAAGGTCTTTATTAGTGAAGTTTTTTTCTTTTTCTTCACATGAAGGAAAGATTTATCCACAGTTTACTTCACACTGAAACATAGTAAAATTCTTCCCTTGGATTTTAAGATCTTTGAGCAGTCAAACATAGTTCATTTCATTCAATTTTATTTTTGTTCTCAGTTTTCTCAAATCTCCTCTTTTTTGTTACATTGGGTTCCCCCACATTCACCCTAATTTCCTATCCCTATTTTTTTAACTCCACAACAGTATCTAATAGAAAGAAAATACTGGAAACACTATGCAAAGCACGATTTTATTTGAAATGCCTCCATCAGTTTAACACTGTTGTAGCTCAAAACACGATGTTTTAACCTGATGAGCTTTTCAATCTCTGGCTCAGTGTGGAACTTTCCCTAGATTTGCATAATGCTAATTCATGTCAGCACCTCAAAATCTTGCCCTTTTAAATTGACATTGACAAAACTGTAAAAGTAAAAACTAAAATTCTTTTCCAGAGTTTGTTTCTTAGATTTTCCTCTGACTTAAAAATTGCCCGAATCTGAAAAGGCTCGTCTTGGATGTCAAACAGAGTGAAGCAGAATTAACATGTAATGGAGAAGGAAATAGAGGTCTCATGAATAAAATATACAAAACTTACATATAAATGATGACACTGAAGCATGTACACAGTAATTCAATATTGTTTTGGATTGCCCTACTTTTTCTGTAATATACCTTCATTTTGTTTCCACAAAAGAATGCCTAAAAATACATTTTCGAAGAAGAAGTTTCTTATCTAGTATGAAAAGAATTGGTAACTGAAAGCAGGAAACAAGTATTATGTATGTATTTCAGAGAGGAGTTTGGTAATAATTTCAATCTCAATAGTAATAATTTTATTAATATGTAACAAAGGGTAGCTGACAGGAAATGTAAGACTCATTAAAGAAAACAAAATCAAATAACCCCACAAGCATTCATACATTCATTCATTTTCAAAGTTCTTATTATACATTTAAAAAATAAAGTAAAATTCATACCTTTATTTAGACTCTATAAGTTCTTATTATTGTGCACATGAAACTAAGTGAAATAAAGAGCTATTTTCCAAGATATTAGGAATAAAAGATACAGATTTTTCTCTCTTTTTTGCAAAGTAAGAAACTCCTCCTTCTGGGGCTCTGAAATAGTATAATCTTTAATTCTAATAAAGTGAAGGAGAAAGACAGAACATTACTTGTAAATTAACAAAAACTGCTTGTCAGATGAAAGACAATTACTGTATTATCGTGTTCTTCCTAAGAAATGAGAAACAGTTACAGCAGTAGAAATATTTCTTCTCAGACCTCCTCCAAAATTAGGAAATCAGAAACTTTGTGAAAGAACTCTTGGCTGGGTGATTACACTGAGACTTAGAGTATTGGTTCACTGAAAATACTGTATCTCAGATCACCTCCTTATCATCCTGAGTGAGAGCATGGTTTTGCTGACTCAAATAGTTCATGGGATTTTCTGGACATTTGCCTCTGCTAGTGAATGGTGTTACTTCTCACTCTTAAATCACAATTTTCTGTGCTGACAGTTTGGTATAGACAGAGTAGCTATTTCAAGAACTAGTCCTTAATCCGAGAGAATCCTGGGGCTTTGCACAGGATAACAAAACTATTTTATGCAATTCTTTCAACACTGAAAGTTAACAAGGAAAAAACTACTACCTGCTTGTAATCTGACATGTAATTAGGAACTTTGTAAAATGAAAAAAGAAATGGAAATGAAACATCCCACCTGCCATGTCACGCTAATCTTTAAGCAAGGTTTCAGGAGACTGCAGCTCCTTACAATACTGATAAAATTAAAATATCTTACTTATGCTATTTCCCAAGCCATAATTAAGGTTTTTCTTTTTTTACTTTCTGATGGGAAACAGAGGTCTGCCTATTTGTTAGCAGCTGTCTAGTGCAGCGCTAAAATTTCATAAAAAGATTAACTGGAATTATAATATTTATAAGCCTACATTTCAAGCTTCATTGTTACTGCCACTGACCTATCTGAATTTGTTTATTAAAAGGACCAGAATGAATCGTGTAAAGATATTGTAGAAAATCAGCATTTTCTAGTATATACTTTCTTTGACATATGCATCTGGCTATTATGTATCTATCACTGATTTATGTAAAGTTGCTAATTATTAAAATACCTATGAAGAAGTGAGCAGTAAAATTTAAAAAATGCAAAAATTGAAAAAATTGATAGTCATTTCTCTACTTGAAGATACTTTATATTCTTTTATTACAGACCATTCAACAGAGCATCTTGTCTTTTTGCTGAAAGTATTAATTTCTTTATTGTGATCATAACATTAAAATGTATTAAACTAGATGAATTCTCTTTTAGTCATCCAGAATTTACCGTATAGAAAACAATTGCTGTAGGTTCAGATGTCCTTCTCTGCTTATGCTAATAACCTGAAGAAAAGGAATAACAGAGGAATTAACTGAAAATGAATGACAGGATCCCTCCTTGGAGTTTTGTTTGTTCGTTTGTCTTGCTGGCTTCATTATCAGAGAATGTTGAATGCAGCTCAATGCACAAGTTGCTGCATAAGTTAGTTAAAGAGAAATAGTGCAAATACTTTTTACCAGTGCTGTAATCAATAGTGACATTGCTAAATTGCGCAAAGGGTTGCAAAAGGTAAAATAAAACAGAGATGGTTCTGCCCTGGAATTCTGGAACATATTCCCTACCTGATTTCCTTTACCAATATTTCTCTTCAGTTCATAAATTAAACTCTACTCAATTCAGTTAAACTTTATTAATTTATTAATTATTATTTATTATTTAAACCAGTTATTTACTGGTTCACTGCTTTTAATTCAAAACTTGTGTTTTGCTATCTGAGCACCGACCTCACTGTAGAAAATCAGTTAAGAAACATTCTGTTACAGCTGCTCTTGAGGTCTTAAATAATAACTGGGAAACAATTCTGAAGAGATAATTGAAATGACATATTGCTCAAATCATGCCAACATTATAAACATCTATTTAGCATATCAGCCCTGTTTCTAAGCTTCAAAAGATTTTTTTCTTTTTTCAAGGAGACCTCAATAACTTTTTCATAACAGAACAATAAAAACTAATACTCATAAAAAGTAAGAAACCAAAAATATACCCCTCTATGCCTGCAGAGAACACAAATAATATAAGGATGAGAATTTTTTAAGCATCATTTCCACTTAATATAGTTGTGCTTCTTACTTGGCCAAAAAACAGTGTTTCAAAGAGCTTTCAAAATTTTACCAACTCCTCTGGTAAAATGACTCCTGAGACTTACAAGAAACTTAACTGGTCTGTGGTTACTTGAGGTACTTTTGGTTTTCTCCAGTTGATTATAGGTAATGTTTTCAGTTATTTAATTTAAAAATTATTTTTTAAATTTCTTCTGTATTATTTGAATTTTATATAAAGAACTTATAGAAATAGATTTTAAAGTAGAAGCTAGTTCAGTTAAATTAATGCTTATAATGGTTATAGCTCTTTTTAAGTATCAGAAACTTGCTGATACTTAAAGTGCATGGTAGATATTTAATGGTATACACACACCTTACAAAGTTGCAACACAAAAAACTCAAGCTTTTTTTCAAACATCATGCCAAATTACAGGTCAAACTGTTCATTTCATTCTGTGTTCACGCTGACAAAGAATACGGTAACTCATTTCAAAAAGATCTCATCAATTTTCCTTCTGAAACCACATGCAGAGCTACACACTGGGTAATATTGATTGTCTACAGTTTCTTCTCCTTATTTTTAATTATATTATTGAGGAGTAATGGATACTCCCTCTCTTTTGAGTTTCAAAATGGTAAGCTTGATAGCACTCCACTGAGCACACCATTACATTTAATGCAATGTCTTTTACCAAAGTAAAGACAACATCCTTTTAGAGTCTGGGTCTAACCTTGTGCTCATCCAGGGTCACCCTAGAACACATTGCACTGGATTGTGTTCAGACATTTCTTGAATATCTCCAGTGAGGGAGGTTCCCCAACTCTTTGGGCAACCTGTTCCAGTCCGTGGTCACCCACAGAGTAAAGAAATTTTTCCTCAGTTCTTTATTGCTGCAAAATTGGTGAGCCATGCTATGAAACCAGCAGCAAGTAGCAATCAGGTAGATTTTTTCAGAATGTGATAGCTTGAAAGATGAAGGAAATGCAACTTTTGCACTACTGAGCAAGAGATACTCTCCAGGACAGTAAGAACAAGAAAGACTCGCCTCAATCCCTGCGCATGTGTCTAACAGAAAAGTCAAGAGAGAGAGGTGGAAATTCAGCTAAGTTACAAGCACAAGTTATAGTCTTACCATTATTCAGCCTGACTTTGTCAGGTTGTTCCCAGGTGTGATTTTGGACAAGGACAGTGCCAGTTTTTATATATGTGTGTGTGTGTGTGTATATACATATATATATATATATATATATATATATATATATAAATATGCATAGATCTTTTCAGGGATAAAGAGTGAGCAAAGATAAGAGTCTTGGCATTGACTGTGCTGTATAAATTACCTCAGGATCAGTAGGTGGTCCCTGGTTCATTTTACTTACTAATATAGACACAGCTTAAGACAAGCAACTACTGGAGAAGGTTCTGTAGAGGATTATAAAGATTATTATAATGGAAGATCTCTTGTGGATGTAAGGCTGAAGAAGCTGAGCCTTTTCAGCCTAACAAATGGACAGTTAAGAGGGGATCTTATGTACAAATGTCTACAAATATTTTGAGGGTGTGTGTCAAGAGCACCAGGACAGGTTCCTTTCAGTGGCAAGACAAAGGGCAATGGGCACAAACAGAAACAGAGGAAGTTCCCTGTGATTAAGAGGAAAAACTATAGTGTGAGGGTGACAGAGCACTGGAACAGGCTGCCCAGAGAGATTGTATAGTCTCCTTCTCTGGAAAAATTCAAAACCCTCCTGGATGCAATCCTGTACATCTTGCTCTAAGTGAGTATGCTTTAGTAGGGGGGTTGGCCTAGATTAGTTCAAGAGGTCCCTTCCAGCCCTCAGCTTTCTGTGACTAAAACAGAATGAAAGCTCTGGGAAAAACAGAGCTGTTAGAGCTTCTGTGAGGTTGGGAGGAGAACTTTTGTGAGATTTCCTGGATCAGAGAGGAACTGAAGAAGTTGTAAACTTAAATCTTGGAACAAAAGTGACACAAAACCCCCTGGAGAAAAAGATGTGGAGCTGAGAAAGGAAGGAAGATTTATTTAAAAAGATAGGATTAATTAGATTCCCAAGAATAAAATGTTTCTTTTAGTCTTCTGTACTGTGAATACTGAAAGTTGTAAAGGACAGCCAGAACCTTTTCCATGCAGAGAAGCTTGTCTTAAGTGATTTAATTTTAAGTCAAAGTTGGTTCCAAAGTTTTAAAAAATGAAACTTCACATGCACCCCAGAAGTTCCTAAAATATCCCTTAAGCAAACAAGACTTTACATAAGGTTTCATACTGGCCAATAATTTCACTTTTCTAACTGTAAGATTAGATTTATTATTCATGATATAATATTTATTTTACTTTTGAGGAGGCATCATGCTTTGAGAAATAATTTGGTTTGGTGAAAAATTTCTGAATTTAGTTTGGTGCTATATTGTGGAAAGGATAATATTAACTCTTACAGAAAAAGGAACTGTCACATTCACATTAAATAATGATTCTTCTTGAAGAGGACGATAGTATAACTGATCTAGTGAAAAGTATCCTTGCCCATGGCAGAGGGGTTGGAACTGTGAGATCTTTAAAGTCTTTTCCAACTCAAATGATTCTAAGATTCTGTGGTTCTATAATGTTGTTAAACAAAGCAATGAACAAAACTAACAAGACTAGATAACAATTTTCTGCAGTGAATCAACTCATAATTGTCCATCTCAGACTCTTAAGAAGAAGAATTCACAGTAGATGTCCTTATTTCTTTATATCTCTTCAAAAATTCAGTACAGTCTAATATTATTTTGAACAGTTCAAGATCTGTTTTATCAGAAGAGGAAATAGATGCTCATTGAAAGAGTATGGCTTGCAACAAAAAAGTTCACAATTTTATATAATTCATTTTTCCTTCTTAGCAACTCTTCTTGTCTTTGGCTGCAAGACCCCACTGTATCATGCTGCACTTTCCTTTAGAAGTTCTCAGGATGACTCACATCCATTTTTATTTCATATAAAGCATATTTTGTGGGGTTTTGTAGTCCTCTGCAAGGTAATTCTTTGTTTTCACTGCAGACTTTTCCAGTATAGATGGTATAGCACCCATTTGTTTTTGCACTGTTTGCTACATGCGCAATGACTGTCCCCTTTTTGTGTTTTTTAAATAAGTTTGTGAACCAGAAATTAAAACCATCTGCTTATCTTGCCTCTGCGTTGTGACTAGGTAAGGCAAAATAAAAGGTTGTTCTTTTTTTCTGGAGTGACTAAGGAAACTGTTGCTGGAATATCCTGGAGTGCCAAGTGGGGCAGGTACACAACAAGGTGTAAAAAGTAGGGAGCCTACAACGTAGATAAAGACAGGAAGAAAGACTCCTTTGAAACAAAAATTTGGAACAAATCTTGAACAAGAGTATAAAGTTTCCAAAAGGACACCATATTGTGTTACAGTCAAGAAATTAATTGATAATGGATGAACCCCTACTCATGCAACAAAAGGTTTGCTTTCAAATTTCTCTGACTCAACTGATTTGAGTGTTTCCTTATTTCAGAAAAAATCATACTTCATTCTGTATTCTGATGGAAAAGTGGAAAGACATTCTGCAGTTTTAATCAATATTGTTTCAATAATTTTTCACCAACCGTGTTCTAGTCCTATACAACCACCATGTTCCATCAGGAAGAAGAGATTAAAGAAAGGGATCCTGCTAACTGGGAGACTTGCTTTTCTTTTGGTCACACCTCTGGGTAGACCACCATTTGGCCCATCAAATGTTCTTTGCTCAGTGTCTACCTGTTGTGCCTCATTTTTACATTTGTCTCCTGCTAACACCTTCCCCTCCACCCTTTTTTCCAAGTGTTGACTCCCATTACAATTTGTGTTCTCTCCAGGTTACTGTAGAGATGGTTTACACTAATTTATAAGGGGAAAACCTACAGAAAGAGGATCCAGAAGAAACCAGGTCAACTCACCCATTTCCTGCTCTACAGGGAAGAACTGCTGGCTTCAGGAGTAGCAAATACAGACATTCATTCTCTTAAAGCCATTCCTGAGCCCTTGCCCACAAAAGGAAAAAGCAGCAACCACCACAGCAGGGACCAACACCTCCATGACTCCAGAAGTGACCATCACAGCTGTGCCTACATCATGGGACCTCTCTGAGTACTCTTTCTGAAGGTTTTACAGAACAGAGAGTGGAATGGGCAGCACTTCTTATATCAGTCATAACACCAGCTGCAGATGTACCCTATAAATAAACCTAAGGACAAAAAGTAAGGATGAATACTTCCTATTTATTTTCCAGTGTTTTGCCATTGAGAGACTCAAGAAGACTGAAAAAGGAACAATTTAGGATTCAGTCTGACAGTCCCTAGATAGCTGGTGTGGCATGCATTGCTATTTCTAAAAATATTTCATTAGGTATTTTTTTTTTATAAATAAGTTTTTCATGAAAACAGGACTTGGTTGTTAATTTTCTGCTTCTTTTCTGTTCTTATGAAGCTGCATGTTTTAACAATAAAGCATAAATGGCTTTTAGAAATCTTGATTCTCCTTTTACTAGTAAGCATCTTTTAGTTTTAAGGTCACTTTACTCTGTCACTTTTTTTATTAAATAGGATGGTATTTGATTATTTTCTCACAAATAATAGTAAAATATTGAATAGAAGCCTTTCTTTAAAATGGAATTTGTACTTTTAAAAATGTTCTAAGTTTAAAGTACTGAAACAAACTGTTAGCCTTTTACTACTGTACTTGACTTATAAAAAAATTGAAACATTGAAATGAATATGCAGTAATTCAAGACATCTAGTGGAAGGATAAACAATTTAGATTTAGCTAAATTAAAAGCATTCTTGTTGTTAGTATGAGTTACTATCCCACCATTATAAACCAAATCCAGATGATTCTTATCTCTTCTACCACAAACTTTTTTTTTTCCTATAAGAATACATAGCATAAAATTGTCTGGGAATGTTTGAGTTATCATAAATAGAAAGCTATTTTTATAGAAGGGATAATTGAGTCTGAATGTATATTTGGATAGAAGACAAGAATCTTTGAATGAACTGAGGATTTTTTTTTAGAGATAATGCTTATACTGTCCTCCTCTACTTTGAATAACAAACAATTTTGCACAATGTTCAATAACATGAAGAGAAAGCTACAGATTATACTTCCATAGCAAATAAAATTCCAGATTTGAATCAATATTAATACAAACCTCAGATTTTCACATTATGGACTGCAGAGTAGCTATTGTAAAACCTTGGACTTCAGTTTGAAAACATTTAAGCAATGCATAATTTAATGCATTTCAACCAAAACACAATGAAGTTACAAAGTAAGAACCACATTTTGAGGCTTGCTGAAGTCAATGGAAAGCATGGCCAAACTTCAGTTGGCCTTGGATCAGGCCATGCATGAAAATATGAATGAAATGAATATGTAATTTTGTATATATATTTGAATTTGGGATTTCTTTAGGCCTTCTATGTATAGTTCACAGAAGTTTTTTGTGTGATTTTTTTTAATCTTCAGTCTTATAAATAATTATCTTAAAAAAATCATTAAAACTTTTCACAGATTATTTAAGTAAATATTTCCTTTTAGTATATAAAATTAAAAAGACTTAAAAATCACAAAGAAAACCAAAATATTTTCCCATTGACAGAAGGTTTTTTTCATGTTTTTAATTATATTTAACATGCTATTTCCTGGTATAGCATGTTTCCTGGTATAGCATTCTTTGTTTCTGCCAAATTACAGCGTGGATCACCAGTGTGTTTGTTTGTTGGGATTTTTGCCAACCCACACAATGGGAAATATTACCTGAAACAAAAATCTGAATTTAAATCTGCAATCCTGTCATAGATGCTTAGTGATGCCACCCTAAGAGATGACATCCACTACACACCTGATGGACTGTCCTATACAATGACAGTCTTATTGACTGTAGTAAACCTACTGATAAAGAAAAGAGATCAAGCTAGAAGAAAGACAGTTCTACAGGTCTCACATCTTGAAGTTTAAGGCTGGCTCAGGTGTAATGAAACAGAGCTCAAGATTACATTTCTCTCTCTGACTGAAAGTATAAAGACAATCTTTTACCTCCCTCAGTTTTCCATGCACTGTGAGGAATTTGGGAAAAGAGCCAAGAGGATGTAGGTGACATGATGCTAAGTTTTGTGATGATGAACCTTTAGGAACCTCTGTTTCCAGAGCCCTGGGCCATGCACCTGCTCTTCTTGCACATGTAGATCTCAAGCAAATCGTATGCACAGTGTGAGAAGTTTCTAAATGTTAACTACACAGGAAGTTTGAGGAGAAAATTGAAAGAAGAGTATATTCTGCACCTATAGCATCTACTTAGGAATACGACTTGAGCACTTTATACCTGTTCTGAAGACATTCTCTGATGTCCTTTCTGTCACAGAGACAAAAAATTATTTCCATCTGGGTTATTCTGCACCCTGATTAAACAGTAATTAGGAGATAAAGCATGTGCCTAAATTCATTTTCCTCTCAGCACATACACCTGCCCAGAATAAAATAAAAATGAAACAGCTATAGGCAGTCCTAGCAGTTTCTGTTATAATTTTGCAGCTGTGTATTTCTCCTTTATTTTTTTGTCCATTGAAAATATGAGGCTTGACTAGATCAACAACTGATAGTGTGATTCTATAGGCAAAATTTTTTTGTATTTGTTAGGAACTGTAGTTTGCATGCACTGAATAAATTTTCAGTGAATTAGCATTACTTATGTATTGACTAAAGCATACAAATAATTCTTAGAAAGGCAAATAAAACCTACTACATTCTGTCCTTTCCTTCTTGAGTAAGAAATAATAATTTTATTATTATTAATATTAACAGACCTAATATCTCTTTGCATAGCCCTGTAGCCAATCAAATATGGTACTGCCACTGCTACTATAAAGGAGAAGGCTTTGTCCAAAATCTCCAAGGCCTCAGAACAGAGGTTTTCTGATTTTGCAGAACTCCTGTATCTACACTTGTGTTGACTTCTCTGGAGATTTACCCAACTTAGATGCAACAGCAGCATATAAAAAACCTCAAATATCCAAGTGATTACTACTTAATTTGTTTTGTATTTAGCTTACTTCTGTATGACATTATGACATTGCAGCTATTCTTCAATAATTTTGATAGATGTCTGTAACTAGTAAATGCCAAACCCAAATGAGTACATGTAGAATAAACTGTAAGCCTAGAAAAAAAAAATCTCAATATAGAGAACTGGCAGCATTATAAGAAAGGCCTTGAAAGTTTATAGATGTAGATGTGATGATGATAGATGCTACGTGTCTGTAAGCAACTTACCAATGATCAATTATTAGTAATTAAAAGGATAAAACACAGGGCAAAAGGCAAACCTGTTTTAGGGGTTATAAATATGGATGTTATATGGAAATGAAGACTAGTAAGGAATTAAAAAATCTAAAAACAGTTCAGAAAATACCTAAAATTAGGCCTTAGAATAAAGAGGAATGAACTTAAACTTATCATTTCCCCTGTGGTGGAGCTGGGGTGCTGATGACCCTTTCAAACTCATACTCACATTTCCCTCTTAGTGAATATTCATTTGACCCTAAGACCCAGAAGGTGAAAAAACCATGAGCTTACACTGAAGAAAAGGTGAGGAAGTTAGGAGAGATTATGTGTGTATGAGTCTGCATGTGACTTTATAAAAACTTAAAACTTATTTATAAGTGAAGGTTTTTCTAGATAATTTAGACTCTAAGGGTTAGTACTATTAGGACTGGACTAATACCTCTTCAGCTAGACAAATGTAACTTGTTGCTTAAATTGTTGCTTATAAGACCATGTCTGCATTGGGCTGCTCATGAGGAACAGCTTTAAGGCTATCCCACATAACTTTCCTATTTAATTATATTTAATTAAATTCTTATTTATTATTTTCTCCTATTTAATCACTGCATCCAGAAAGACATCTAACATGTAATTCACTTCAAAATCAATTTGGCAAATCAAAGAGTCAAAGCAAAAGAAATGCAAAACAGAGGCAACCTCACTCCTAGTTGAAATAGTTGAAGTCATTATGGTGTTTTTAGTGACTGGATCTGGGAACTGAAGGGTTTTCCCACCTTATCCAAAACATTTCATCTAATAAAACAGAAGAGTTAACTCCATCAGTCTAGATAAGCTTCTCTCATTTATCATATATTTGAGAAGAAATAACCTATCAAAAAGAGATTTTGTAAGAAGATTTAATGTAGCTAAGTATGATTTCACATTTACCTGCTATGCAGTCTTCTGCCATTTGTATCCAGTTAGTAAATATTGAATTCATCAGCTCTGTGAGAAACCTATGCTGTGCTTCAATTTTTTTCTTGGATCTGACTCTAGTTCTGTCTGCCGAATGTAAAAGCACAGTTACATTTGTCAAAAACAGATGTGAAAGTAATTTTAGAGTGACAGCAAAATGAGGGGAATTAATGAGTATATCATTATAGGGAACATATGTGAAAAAGTCACAAAACCATTTGACATTCATAATTTTGTGACTTGAACCAGACTAATTCTTCAAGAAGTTTCTGCTTTTTTTTTTTTTTTTTGTAGCACTTTTTGTGGTAGTTTTGTTTTGGTTTGGTTTTTTTCTTTTTTTTTATCATTATATTAAAAATTTGCACTTTCTTGGTGGAAGATTTACAGTCATTTGTAAGGCTGATATTTAATTATGATCACTCAAGGGACAATTGACAGTGCTGATAATAGAACAGTTGCACCCAGAATATTTCATTGAGGATTATTGGTGAAGCATGGAACTGACCCTGATCTTTCTTACCAAATATAAGGTTATTTTGAGAGTTTAGAAGGCAGAACTCATTATAATAATGTGACAAAATAAAATAATTAAAAATTACAATTATATAAGTCTCTCACCTTGACCGAAGCTCAATTTTTCACTGCTAAAGGATTTAATTCCTTTGTTTCTTCCTTTATTGACCTTTTTCCACTTATATAAATTTTAACTTAGGAAGAAAATTAAATAAGAAATTATAGAAATGAGCAAGAATACAGTTTTCCAGGTGCTGGAATTGAATTTTATTTTCTCCTATGCAAATGAATGTATTCCGGATGAGTCCTTCCCTGTAAACCTGTAGAACCAATTCATGAAAAGCAATTGAAATGTGATGAAACTTGTGATGAGGCCTGAAGTAGAAGAGAATTTAGGATGGAAAGACAGATGGTGCTTAGCCAAAGTTCCCTAGTAATACTTAGTCTAAGTTCACCTGAAGCCTTTTAAATCTGCTCATCTCAGTAAAACATTCCAATTCTAAATTAGCAACAAGTTAATCTAGCAGATGCCATTTGACATGTTTTTTACACCTAGGAATTTCTCAGGGAGCAAACAGTGGAATAATGAAGAAAATATGTTGACTGCATCATGTTTTACCAGCAACAATGAGAAAAGGAGTGTTTCTAGTCCTATAAAAATGGTCCAAACTTTGCACTGGATTTTCAGAGAGAAAATACCTGTCCTAATGGTACCCTTGTGACTAAGGGCCTATGACTTTTGAAAAGAGGTTCATAACTGAAATAATGCTGTTAGCATTAGTACAGTACTAACACCTTGTGAACATTAGATTTCTATTTTCTCTGAAAAGGAACAGAGAAAGAAAGAAACCCAAATAATTTCTTAGGTCAGAAGAAATATATTTTCTAAAATAAATAATATGCTCTCTTGAAAGATTACAGTTAAACATGATTATCACAAGCATGGGTCTGTCATTGCTATGACATGAAAGGGCAAGTTAATAATCCTAATATGTTATTGGATTTCTTTTTTTCCTTACTCAGAATGCTGAAGTATAAAATTACCTTATTCATAACTCTGAGATGCAAGAACTAAAGTGTCTGTAGTTCAAGTCTTTTGGAAGACAGGAAATTATGTGTTGTCACATAGATTTGAAGAACTTCATGTAAGGAGCAGCAAAATAAGGGAAGAAAGGGGAATGGATTCTAGAAAATTCTGACCTAGTTTGGTTTCTGCCTTTATATAAATTTCTCCTTCAAATTCTTTAACCATATCACCTTAAAAAACAGAAAATGGACTTAGGGTAGAGATAGAAAAATTGGTGCTTTTTATTTTTCCCCATAACTGTCAAGTATTAATATAAAAATTTTCTGCTAAGCATTGGAGGAAAAACTTCATGTTCTTTAAGGATGTATCAGAAGGATAGAAATACTGCACTTCATTCCACTTAATGTCTCTTTTTTACTTCTCACCTTGATTTACCACAATTGTCCCACATCTATTTTATTTATCTAATTTTAATATAGACTTCAGTGTTAGGTAAGACAAAAGAGTGTTCACAAATTTTTTTCTCCCACTGTGTTGATTCCAAACAGCTGTGATTCAGTTTTGGTTGGTTTGCATCAAGACAGACCCTTAAAGCTCATTCTTTGTTCTGAAGAAAACCCATCATGGAGGGGGAAAAGGAGCATAATAAATGAATAGCCTTTAGTTTGCAAAATTTAAAATGTTCTGTTTCCCAGAAGTTCATGGGAGGTGTAAATGCATGATTCAGTGAAGATCAAAGAGACCAGTCATGTACAATTCTGGATGATCAGAGCAAAAAATATTTGTACTGAGCTTATAAACTATGGCCTAAAGCACCAAAAAGTTAGGGAGTGTTTCATTTTCTCATAAAGCAATGGTTTCTTCAGAGAATGAGCTAATTGAATACAGTTTTTATGAAGTTCTGCAAAGTTTATTATGGGGTGAGGATCAGAATTTCATTGCTGTGAAAAGCATGCATTTCTCTCTAAGAAATATATATCAAATTTGAGATATTAACTGTCACTTTCAAATAATAGGAAAAAAATGAAATAAACAAAAGATCAATGGTGAAAAAGAACAATGGCATGAAATGCTCTCAAAATTTACCTTTTTTGCCTTCATCCTGAGTTTCTGGTTATTAAACCTTATATAAATTTACAGCAAAATCACTTACATTTGCAGTAATTTATGCTACAGTGTGTTACTGAAAGTTTCTTTTGTTCACCCTCTTCACCAAATTTCACCATTTTGGTAAAGTGGCAATAGTAGAAGGTGTGTGTTATACAGAGGAAGAGTTCTTAATGCATCAGTATAGATCTGATATAACTCACTGGTTTTTTTGACTAGGTTTCAGCATATGGCTTTATACATATTTATACAGAGATACATGCTCCAAGTATATTTCTCTTTTTTAATCTGACAGCTGAGCCCTATGGAGGATGTTCCCTGAACAGACTTTGGTCAGTCTCTCACTGGCAGTCACTCAGGATGTAGACATGCCTGGTTTTGCCTGGTACAACACTCATTTCAGGAAACACAAAAAGGGGAAAAAAGCAAACAGCATTCCTTCAGTGAAGAAAACAAGCTGGAAAGAAGCTACATTTATGTATGTGCATATGGTAGTTGATTTCATTTTTTATCTGCCAGTTGTGAAATGTTTCATTTAATTTATCATATTTTTCCTTATCTACTAATATTAAGAGTCTGTTAACTATCTTGAAAACAAAAGAAAGCAAAGCAAAACAAAACAGAACTGGAAATTCCCAAATTATGGCTAGGGAGAAAAAGTATTCATTTTCAAAGAGTATTTATATCTTTAAATAAGTAATTTAATTCACATTGATACTGCTGTCCTTGTGCTGTGAAAAGTGTACAAAGAGTACTGTATGGAAAAAAAAAATCTACCTTTATGATAAAGTGGGATTACCAAGCTAAAAATATATTTGAAAAAAGGAGTGCATCAATAATTTGACAAGTGCTCCCCAACTGCAAAATATATCTTAAAACCATGTTTTCCCCTTTTCAAATTCTTCCTGGCACATGTTAAATCGCTTGCTGTGTGGTTGTTTTGGACAAAATGTCTTTGTTGCCAGGAATGACTTGAAAGAAGTGGTTTTTCTCTTGAGTATTTGAAGAAATAAGGATAAGAAGCTTGAGTTTTGCCAAACAGGGGCTTTAAAGTTTGGCCTACAGATGGTTATGTATGCGTGCAATACTTGCACTTCATATGTTGCAATTTCATTTCCCTTCCTCCTCCATCTTTTCAAGTGTTTTTTGAAATGCCTGCAACAAAAGAAGTGTGGTGTACGGGTGGGAGGCATTTGAAAGACAGTTCTTTTAAATAAGCTTTGAATGTCAAAGGAGATGTGCTTATGGTGTGACAGATGCCAGTGCTTGTTCATGGAAGATTTAATTTTAAGGAATGGAGCTGGCCTGAAAACTTGAGACAGGACATTTTTGGTTTAGATTTTCTTCTAACACCAGGATTAACTGATTCAAGACTTCTGTGGTTATAATAGCTTGGCTTTTCATGAATGTTAGAATAAGAATTCAAATAAATTAGATTTAATTTTGAAACACACAAAACACTTTCAGAGGGCTTAAGAGAGCTCTTATGGCCATAGTTTTTGTAAGCAATAGGAAAATTAATAGCTTCATTTAAAAAACATGAGCACAATAAGGAAAAAAATATTTTTTAATATTCATGGCATATGGTTGTGCATCATAGCTTCATATAATAGAACGGTTTGGGTTGGAAGGGACTTTAAAGACCAAAAATAATATGATGATGTCAATATAAGATGTCAATATAAGAAGTATAATAGTCATATCCACACATATCTATTCATATTTATGGACCCTGAAAATTTTCAGAAATACATATATGAGGTATAAAATTTTAGCAGTGTTAGATAAGGCAGTGCATTATCTTAAATTGAGCTTTTGCAGTAGATGTGGCTAGATTTTTAGGAGAGATATTGTGAGTCTTACTATTTAAACTGAAATGATATCTACAGAAAGATTTCCATCAGAAAATCTAACACAAAATTTCATTCCATTTTATTCTAGAGGATGAGATAATCAAATATAAGTGACATTCTGTTTCTGAAGCTATTTCTACGTTGAATATTAAAGTAAATTGGTTTTGTTTGATTTTTTCCCCCTAGGGGCATTCCGAATGTCATGCTGAGCTATATGTTCACATGGATCATAACAGACTGTCATTTCTCTTAAGCCTGAGTATAAATTCTTGCAAAGAGTACATATGGGAATATACAAACAACCATTTAAAAAAAAAAGAAAAAAAAAGTGGAAAAAGTTTCAATCTATTTATACTGAGAGACACTGCTTTTAGGGAAAAAAACAACAACAACAACAAAAAACAGGCCTGAAGTCCTGCCAGTATTATTTTGAAGGATGGAAATAAACATGTATGTTCTATTTCAAGGCACATTGCACAGATTTAAGAAACAAATACTTTTGAAAATAGAATGAAACTTAATTTCCTCTTCAATATTCCACCCTCCCTTATTTCAGAATTCTTGGTCAAATTTTTTGCTCCAGTCTTTAATCTTTACAATCCAATCTTAATTTAAATACACTTTTATAGCATAAACTATGCTGTTCTTCAGCTTTGAAAAACTGACTTTTCTGTATTTCACTTGCTTTAATTATGCTCAGCAGTATTTAATGAAATTAAAAAATTAAAATGCAATTTTAACTTTACCTGTTCTAGGTTCATATGCCTTTTTTTTTTCCTTGTGAAAAATAAAATATCTGTAATTCTTTCACCCCGTAGTGTCTTTTCCTCTTACATAATGATACTTTATACATTTTTTGCAGAATTCTCAGACTTTATAAATGTTTTTTTCTCATTAAGCCAAAGAAGCCACATTGATTTATGTATCATGCCTTTCTAAGTAGATAGATTTAATGAAATTACTGTTAATATCATCAATAGATATAGCAGCAAAGAACAGCTACTTTTTTTTTTAAATTTTCAAATGAATTTGTACCTTCTTTTTACTTTTTATCAACCACAACAGGAACAGCTGTTAGAAAAATTATGTATCTGCTCTGTGTTCATGAGTTATGGGAGAATAGGTAATCAGTGCTTGCTGTGTCAGTTTAGAATATATTTTAACTTTATTTTAAAGTGAGAAAAGTATTTTCTCTCATTTCCAAAGAGGGAAAAAAAACCCAACCTATTTCATAACTCACTATAGAAGACTGTCTTTCTGTTAATACAGGAAAAGCAGCATATGGACACAATGAATTAGAGAATTAACTTATTAGTCAGCTGTGGATTTTCAAATATGTCTTGTTTCATGATTTTGGTGAAATATTATGACAAATCAGTGTGATCAGTCTGATAAATTTCAAATTGAGTTATTCAGATCATGCTGATTATTAAGTACTGCTATTTTCTGGGAAAGGGACATTCTTCTACTGGAATCTATCCTGTATGTGTTCCATGTGAGCATAGGCAGCAGGTGGATGAGAACAAGAGGGAAACCTGGCTGCCAAAACATAGACCATATTATTAAGAGAATATTATTTACATATTTCAGTTACGGAATGAACATAAATAGGGAAGAGAATGCAATAAGACAATGTTTTACTCTTCTGGAATGATATTTCATTGGAAGCAATGTCAGTGAGTGATTTTTTATTCTGTGCATTTTTTATATGAATCATCTGTTCCTTGGTTTCCACGACATTTTCTCAATTTCAGTGACTTCATCCTGGATAGGCTTGACAGCTGGATACCTTGATAGTCTGTTCAGTCTTTCTCTGATGTCGCTTGGCTGCGTGTGAGTAATCCTTCTGCTTCATCTCGTGTGATCCTCCTGTCTCATACACAGAACAGATCAAAAAGGCAGATTTAGTAACAAATGGGCAATACATGTGTTAAGTAGTGCCAGACCAGAGGCAGACTTTGGAGAAGTTTTGGGTGTCTGTCAAGTGATATTAGTGGGAACTAAGGCTTACTGGACAGAAATGATCATGTAATAGGCTTTTGTAATTAGAACGTTGTGGTGGATGTATGAAACTATCTAATATGTTTGCTCCTCAATAAGAAAACATAATAACTACTGCTTCTGTGCCAGTGCTCAGCATGGATTCTCCCATTCTTCTAAAATACAATTTCTGATTAAATCCAAATGTAAATGAGATTTTTCATTTCTATGTACTTATAAAATTGTAAAATAGAGAAAATGTGGCAGAAGTGAACAGTAAAAGTATAAAATTAGGTGCTAGAAAGCAGTAGAAAGTAACAGATGTGGAAATAGAAAGGGTTGAGAGAAGAGGACTTCAAATAGAAAAAGAGAAACAAGAAAATTGTTACGTTATTTTTTTAAAGTCTAGTAACATGAGTGAAAGGAACCTTGCAAATATTAGAAGTATGACTGGTGGAGGAAGATACCGTGGAATTCACTGAACAGGTACCTCACAGAATTATCTGCTTCAGAGGTCTGCCCAGAAAGAGCAATCAGTGCAATGGTAATCTGCAACAAAAATAGGGTGACATACACCAGGAGGCCTTGCAAACAAAGGGAAACAGCTTATCATCTGTATTACAGAAGGAAGTGGAAAGAATTCGGGAATGAAACAGAATTTGTTATCTGGTGACCTAAGCAGATTATGGGAATATACAAGAGACACTATAAGGCACCACAAACAATTTGGGAGGTTGTGCAAGACATGTCATTGGCTATTTAATGGAGGAGTCAAAGACAGAGAAATACACAGACCAAGGAAGTTTGAGTTAAATACAGGGATGTACAGAGAAAAAAGGCATAAAAAGTGTTGGTCGGTTACAAACAGGTTGCTAATTATACTCATGGCCATTCTTTGTACCTGATCACTTCAGTCTCTCCTATTTTCTCATTAAAATCCATCCCTAACTCTTTCTCAGGGCAAATAAATATATTCCATATGCATGGGCTTGTATGGGGATTTGACTGCCAGTCAGTGGGGCATGGTTCATATATACTTTCCACTAATGAGCTCCCATCCTGATCAGAGAGGGGAACTGGCAGACAGAAAATGTGGCAGAAGAAATATGGGAAAAGCCCATAGGTGTTGTCTGTGTCCTTGTGAGTGCTGAGTGTCTGGAGTGTCTGTACTGAGCTTTGTGTCTGTCTGTGAATGTATGTGTACATGTGGTATGTGCATGGGTTTGCCTGCCTCCTGGTAATATGTGCTCACCTCTGGTTGTACCTATGGACAGAGAACTGTGACTGCCTTATTTCTTTCAGACAACTGAATAAGGCAGCTCCTAACTGAAATGAGGTTAAGTAGTTAAAAATAAAAATTGGTGGGAGGGGGGCAGATATTTTGAAATAAAAAATTGTGAGAGAAAGAGAGAGAGCAGTCAGTAAGTGAAAAGGCTGAGTGATGGGGAAGAGAAAAACAGGGGCAGCAGGAAACCTTGTAGTTTCTGTTGCAGCACCGAAACTTAGCATGATATTATATATGTAAAGATTTTTTTTTCATTACACAATACACCAGGAAATATAGACATTTCACCTATTTCCTGGGAACAAAATAAAGCAACCTTTTACACCTACTCAACTTCCCAGCACAAGTGTCAGTAGGAGGGAGAATGAATGTGCTATTTGTTTAAAGGGTATTAGATATGTTTAGACTAACTAGTAGGAATATAGAATTATAGAACTAATCACTATAAAATAATCCAAGTATCAATGCAGTGACAAATCTGACATTAGCAGTGGGAATAAGCTATACATTGCCAAGTGTGCAGAAACAAATTTATATGCACATAATAAGCAATGATCTGGATATTAAACAACAGTGCTTGTAAAGTTAGCTGGAATATTGTCTTTCTGACAAAAAAAAAAAAAAAGAGTATATAATTAGAAAAACAAGGATACATAGGCCATAAATATGGTGTGTTTTGTGCTATGTGCTCCATGCAATCTACCAACACCATTTTTTCTTGTGAACTGACAAAAAGTTAAAAGCAAACCAAAAAAAACTTTTAAAAAATCAAGCCAACACTCTGTTTCCTACTGAGTACATATAAAAACTCTCAATTAAACAAAATGATGTAAGCCTTGTTTTGGTTCTGCATAGTCAATTAAAACATCATTACATATGCTCTATAAATGTTTTGTCCTATACTGCTATGAAACCATGTCACTTTTGAGCATAGAACTGGAAACTCCTAATTATAGACAACAAATATTTTTGCTAGGGAAACTGTTGCATCTTCTTACTCTGCATCCTCATTAGGATTGCTTACCTAATCAAGTGAAGAAAGTCCTCCTCAACCTCAGGAGGCCTGCTCTTAACTTATGCTTTCAATTTGCTTGCTTTACTGAATTTGTATCATCCTTAATGAGGGTGCTGACACACATTATCCAGCTCTGGTGCACAATTTCCCTTCTTGACTATCATGTTACACAGCAAATGGGTGCCACATTTTGATTAGTTAAAATGAAGGGTGATAAAAGAGTATCTTATTGCACTATTTCACTCTATTTTCCCCTGTGTGAGTAGTAATGAAGCATGTGCATGCTGTCTCAAATTCAAGCTCTAGGGAGCAGCATTTTACTCTAGGAATAGGTTTGTGTTTTAATTACCCAAGTAATCTAGGACAGAATTTGGAGAGACTGTATGTATCTAGTCCTCTAGAAATTTTTTTTTTTCTATAATTCACTTAGCTCTGAGCAAGGTTTTTGAGAAGGGAAATACTTCCCTTACAGCAGGTCATAGTAGACAGTAAGTTACTGGCTGAACAAAATTGACACCTAGAAATAGTTACCTTCACTAAATTTCTGAGTTTTTATGCATTATGCTGGAATTTAGAATCAACTCTCTCTACACAATCAGAAATACCAAAATTTTCAGATTAAGTCATGAACAACTCTATTCCAAATTACCTGACAAAGGAAAATAGACAAGACTCATATGAGATCATGAGACTGGATCATGAAATCCTTCTTACTCCCATAATATTGTTGAACTTTAAAGAGCAGTTTATTGACCTTAGATTATCTGGACAACTTCACACAGATTTTTACTGTATCAATTGTTAATACAACAATTTTTCCTAGAACTCTTTTGAGTTCTAACTTCAAGGAAAAATGAAAGACTAAATCATAGTTAAAAATGACACTGAGGCTGAGAGACAAGGGTCTTTGTTGGTTGAATATTTCAGGTGGCACCATGTCACTATGCATTAGTTTCAAGATAATGTGACCTACATGATCTGAACCATACTATACCCTCATTTTATTTATTTACTTATGAAAATGAAAATATTAAACTAAAAATGGGTGCTGGGAAAATATTAGAAACTTTAATATCTGATTTTTTTTTTTTTTGGGCCACTTATTTCTTTTCATTAAATTTTTATGTGTGCTAGTGGAAAGTCATATATATTTTTTTTTCAAAGTGCAGCTAGTTGGGACTGAGCTTTAGAATTTTTGGTAATCAGCTAAATAAAGAAAGTGTAAGAAAAAAATTTCAGTTTTTAAGGTTCATATAATAATGTGACTTCAATTGCCTTTGAAGTGTCTTGAGATTTAAAATCCTTAAAATATCATGTTTATTTTCTTATATAATTCTAAATCAGTAAGCTTAATTTACAAGCTCCAGAAATAGACAGCTCTCTATGGGATTGTTCTTTCTAAACCTTAATTATTTAAATTGACTAATAGCAGGTAGTTTTTCAAAAACTGCCTACAACTTGCTGGAACATTCTTTCTGTGGTTTTCTGTAGTTTGCCAGACTAGAGACTGTAAAACTCAAATGGGAAGTATATAATGATATTTTTCATGCTAATATTCATATCTGGTTGTCAGTATGCATTTTGCCTGTTCAGAAGACATGAGACCACTATTTACAGGACATTAGCTCGATCCAGATAGGACAGACTGAAATACACTTCAACAATCAGCTTCTCTGCCAAGAGATCCTCCTGTTTGCATCTATTGCCAGTCTGGAGATACGTGCTTCATGAGATGGGCAAAAACCTGTAGATATTCTTCAGACTACATTTTCAGCCTGTTTTTCTACCCTATGTCACTATTACTTCTCTCTCTTTTTTTTTTTAATCTGATTTATTATTTTGATTTTTTTTCATGCAAAGGGCATATAGCTTCTTCACTGATACAAATATAATATACTTGAGCAGTCCCTTAGTGATTTATTCTGTAAATAAATAAATTTAATAATTTAAATTAATTTATCTCAAAATCAGTTATTTTAATGCTCCTTTCAATCCCTCTTTTATCAATTGCTGCACATCTTTGGAAATTCTCTAAGTACTAAAATCTTTTCAAATTAATCTTTATGTTATTTTATTTGTCTTGGAATATATTAGCAAGTGTTTTGATTAGACCATCAAGAGCTTAAATTTTCTGTTAATGCAAGCCATGCATGTCTATGAAAACCACAACAAAAACAGCTTAAAGGAAAAACGAAAAAAGAAAAAGAAAAAAGGTGTTTCATGCTTTGGTGTCTCTTGGAAGCTATATAAATCACAACAGGAATATTTGTGCAAAAACCCTGCTGCACCTGGTCAGAAGAAAAGACAGAATTACTTGGCAGCTAGACTTCCCATTGGGCCATTATAGAAATGTACAATAAAAATTGTCAAAATCCGGAATTTAGAAGTGTTGTTCTGTTTCTCTGAGCCAAGCAGTCTCAAATGAGCTATCAGTCACTGCAGTGCAGGAATTCTATCAAACACGGAGGAGTAAATAGATACATCATCTGAGTATCTGGTGAGCATTAGAGGCAATGGACCATAGCATGGGGCTGCCACTTACTGGAAAAATTGCCAGCTGCTTGTGCATACAGTTGTTTCTGAGGTATTACAGCATTGATTATAAAATCTCTCTCAGTCTTAGGAATGCCATGTTTTTCACAGATCCAAAGACCTCTAGCCAGTTTTGTGCATATCAGCAATGTAAAGTTAAATATCATGTCACATGCCCTGAGTGATGTTTTAAACAAAAAGTAGAAGGACAAGTTTGTAAAACACAGACATCTACTACTGAGAATTCCAAGAAGAAAACATGATAGCTCATAGAACTCCTTAGTCCTATTTTCCCTGCAGGAAACTTCTGTATTCAGCACTGAGTCTCCAATCCATGTGAAAATATAAACTATTTTTTAAAATTTCTAGATTTTTTATCAGTGCAAAATATCTATTTGGACATAAAGTAATATATAATGATTTAATGGGAAAATAATCCCTATTGGAAGTGTGGGACCTGCTATATCTTAGGTCTACATGTACCTATTACAACGTCTCCTTTAAATATATGTGTCTCAAACCAATTCTGTCATCAGTCCAAAAGTCACTCAGCTTTGAAGTGAAAGAACAGAACATTCGTTTGCACCAGATTTCATCAGGAATTAATTATTTTAGCACATGTGCATAGTGTAAACAAATGGTTTTACAAGCCAAAAGAGGAAGATGAAAAAAATCCATAGCCATCAGGAAATTGGTTTTATATTAAAAGGCAAGACCGATTTAAAGCTAATGCATAATTAATACCAACAATTTGTTACACATTTGGAAGCTATAATATGACCTAAATTACAAGCACAATTTAGTTGCTTTTAAATTCCCTGTCTCTGAGGAATACAAAGATTAGGTGAATATGCTTTTCAGATAAAGCTACAAGGTGCTGATTTTGTAAAGTGGCAAATTTATGTTCCTTAGGGAAAAAATCTCTTCCCAGAAAAAAACAGTGCTTGTATTTACTAAGACTTTTACTAAAGCTAATAACAGGATGGGGAAAAAAAGAATAAAAATTCTGTACACCTATAAAATGTTGTTATATTTATATTTCACATCAACTGAATAGATCATATGTAATTCTCATTTTTCCTGGAATTTCAGTACCATCAAGAGTGTTAAGATCATGTTTGCCATATTTTTATTTCCATATTTTGATTCTTGTGTTTCTTCTCCCTTTTTCATTTGAAGCAATACTATAGTTATTGCATCACCCTAGATGCAAATATTTTTATGATATTTTTAAAAAACTTATTTTCCTACTCATCCTGGCTGCAAAAGTTGAATTTTTATCATACTTTGATTATTCTTACTGATGGTCTTTGTCAATTTCCTTGCAAAATTGTACCATGATTCATGGTAGAATTTTCTGTAGTTATTTAGAATAATTTTTGCTGTGGTAGTTCATGAATGAGCAGATATTTCAGAAGTTTCTAGCATTGTTAGAAAGAAAGCAAGCAAACTAACTTTTCCAGACCAAAAGTTAAAAAAAAAAAGAAGAAAAATAAATTAGGAAAAAGAAAACATGAAATAAGCCTCACAGTGTTCCTGTGACTTTCTTCTGATGGTAATTAAAACAAGGGTGCAACATCGTTTGTGCTAAGAAGAATGTGCCAGAGCTGCCAATTTAATTGTCCCAGAAGGAAATGTGCCTTCCAGGCAAACATTAAAGAGTCAAGTGGGCTAGTATTTTTCTGAGAGCAGGGATGGTCTGGCTGTGTGCTGTGGTTTCAAATCACAGATGGTCTGCAGATTTCTGTCTGAATGTAACTGCCAGCAAAGTTTTAATTCTATTTCTTAAAGTTAAAAATAGCTTTGATTAAGAAAATTTAAATAAACCTTTTATGAATAGATATTTTAAATTAATGAATAAAAAACCTGTGTTTTATTTATATTTATTCTATATTTATAATGTTGGTATGTTTGTGGATGTATCAAAGCTTGAATTGCAGCTTGGGTACTAGCCAACAAAGAAGAATATTGAGAGTTTTTTTCCTCCTTCTTTACTAGATTAGTTTTCTCATTATTAATCTAGTGTTTAGGTAATTTCAATATTAAGTCTTGAAGAGTTGCCCAGAAATGTGGCCAATAGCACTGTCTCAATGAGAAAACTTTCAGTTAGAAAATTGAAACTGAAGAGTGAGCCACCTCTCAACTAAAATGAAATTCCAGTTCAAATCTTATCTCTTATCTATTTCATGTTGCTTTACCATCAATGAAAATCTGTAACCAAAGGAAATGATGTTATCCAAATTAGCATATCAGCACTTGACTCTCAGAATCTGTTCCTTGCCTGAGGAGTCAGCAGTTTGGAAAAGAGTCTTAGTTATTATACAACACAGTTAATATTTCCTTGGGTAAAATGCAGTTCCAGATGGTCAATTTCTAAACTTAGATGTGCAAATATAGCTGGCTGAATATGGGGGTTGCGGGAGTACATACACACATATATATACATGCATATATATAAACATTCCTCTGGACATTTGGAACTCTTCAATTGTCATTTGCAAAGGCATCTAGTAATATTTAGAATGCCTTGGTGATAACTGTGATGCTAGCAGATACTCATGACAGCTGAGGCTGTTTGAAATGACATTAAAACAATACATACACAGCAGCTGAACTGAGACCCTTCTCAGTATATTGGCAGAGTACAGAGAGCTTCTTCAGATTAATCAGTTGGCTACATACTGCTGTCATTCTAGAATACCCTAGGGTATTTGTCCTGGTGTCCAGCTGCCACCCCAAAGAAGCCCATGGCTCTACCATAAATCCTATTATATCTGCAAGGCCAAAGTGCTATGTCAGATACATCTGAACATTTGATTTTTATACTTAATGGCATCTTTACAAAATTGGAGCAGGCCATAGATGTCTGATTTGAGGTAAGTTAAACCACACTGACTTCATGACTAAGGTTAAAAGTTGGTGCTGTGTGGTATCACGCTGGGGTATCCCTGAGGGTCATCAATGGTTGCTCTGAGGCTCTGGTGATCTTCTATGTTATTTGTTATAGTGAAAAACCATGTCCCATGTGTCTTGGATAACCTGCAACTGTCCACCTTATCACCTTTCACTAAGGACCTAATTCTGGATTGTTGAATCCCACATTAGGTATGAGTTGACTGTAATGGGATCTTTGTCCAACAGGAGCTTAGATATTTATTTAAAATAGGGAGATATCTATTTAAAATAAGGAGGCCTTGGCCTTGCTTAAATTCATTATATACAAATTGCTATAAAACAATTTGAGGTGCCCTCCAGTATTCAAGAGACCTGACGAAAGATGGTAGATAATGCACAGGATCTAAAGGACTTGTGGTCTTTGGAAGGAGCACACAGAGACAAGGCAGGATTGCACCATAGGATTTTAAGATGATTCACACCACATGAGGAGTTCTTTATCCCGGGTTGCTTTTCAAAGCAGACACAGCTCTGACCAGAATATTCAAGACTTTGTCCAGACAGGTCTGGAAAACCTCTGAGTATGAAGCCTGTACAGTTTCTGTGGGCAACCTCATCCTCTGTGTGGTTGGCCTCATGGTGTAATTGTTTTTCCTGATATCCAGTTTGGACCTCCCTGGTTTCTATGAACATCTCTCTTGCTCTCCTATCACACACCTCAAAAGACATTGTGTAAGTATTGGGGGCTGTTGATAGGTCCTCTGTAGGCTTTTTTCCTCCAGGTTAAACAAACCCAGCTTTCTCAGTATTCTTCATATGAAGCATGATCCAGTTCCTTAACTCACAAGGCTTTGTTTGGATGTCGCATAGATTTCTGTCCATGTGTCCTGTTTCTGTCCACCAAACCTGTAAGCAGCCCTCCAGCATCCTCACAGTGGCTGGGGATGGGGGGAGCCATCACCTCCCTCAACCTGTTGCCAAGAGTTTTCATAATGCAGCTGGGATGCTGCTGACCTTCTTGACAAGGATACATTGCTGATCCATGTTCAACTCCTTGCCCATCAGCATGCCCACAGGTATTTGTCCACAAAGCTGCAACTGGTTCAAAACCATGTGAAAAAAAATTCTACACAAACTTTTGCTTGAAGTCCTGCTAAATCATCAAATATTTTATTATGAAAGTGTTTTTTACAGAAAGCTGTTCATAACATTGAATAACAATATTACATTTATAAATAAATAAGTTGATAATGAAAGAAGCATTTAAAATATGATTGGGATAGCTGGACTCTTTAGCTGGTCATTGTAATGGAAAACAGCCTCTTTCATCAATCTCAGAAATACTGTAGAAATTCACTGGTGACATAAAATGTCTACTGTCTTCATCATAAAAGAAACAAATAAAAATTCCACTGTAATCATAGTAGTGACATTGTAGAGTTGAGATGGTTACTGCAATGAAAATTATCTGTTGTAATGAAAATTATCTGCTATTTTTGTGATCCAGTGTTTCTTGAATAGTGTTTTCTGTCAAGTAATGAAACTTAGATTTCAAGATTCAAAGTAATTTTGTTGAACTTGGTATTTTACTGCATGGAAAAGGTACAAATAAATTTGCCTCAAAGCTCTAAGTCAGGGTTCTGTCACAGTCATTTTTACAAGATGACTGATGCTCAGCTGCACAAGATAGAAAAAAAGAGAGTCTAAAATAAATCTACAAAAGAACAACTGTTAGTTAATCTAAGACTAGTTGAACAGAGTGTTTGTAGAATTTAGGTTTCATCACCGTATGAAAATTTTTGGATAAAATCACTATGGAGAATAATTGTTTGATAACCATTATTAACAATTAAAGCTATCTTTTTTATTTTTCTTCATTTAAGAGAAGAGACATTATATATGGCCATAAGAGTCATTTGGATGGAAATGTACTCTAGTTAATTTGCCACTCTGGATTTTGGGATCAAATAGCTAAAAATTTAAATTGAAAATGAAACAGAGATAAAATTCCCCCTACACCAAATCAAATATGGAATGTTTATGACATTTTCTTATATGGAAGCTTATCTTCTGTTTAGTGTAGAAGAATAATCTCACTTTGTCTAGAAATACCGAAATGAGGGTCATATTGTGAAGTAAAACAAAATAGTGAAATTAGTAGCCCGTACTTTAGGATAAATAATTGAAAAAAAATAGCACCAGAAGGGCTTGTTGTGTTGGGGGAGGGGAGTGGAATTTTTTAATATTTAATACAATAGGTGCCTTTAAATTAAAACAGAGGTGAGAATGTATAGTTACAGCTAATTATAGGTCTTGGTGATTAACCAGGAGATAGGAACAAAATCCATGCTCTGATGCTGAGATAGACTCTGCTTGTTGTAAGATCAGCAAATAAGTGAAAGATAAAATGTATGTACAGATATTAGCTAGAAAGAAATACTGAACTTGTAGTTCTTATGGCTATCTTTGAACGTCTCCAGCTTGAAATAATGGGAAAGGACTAAATAGTCCTAAGGTTCAGTGGTTTTGTGCCTTCAAGTTTAACCTAGGCTTACATTGGATTTTCTTTTCCAAACATCAGTTGAGGAAGTACAAACTTTAATCAAGAAGGGTGACGACAGTCTAAAAATGTTCTTATCTTTTGGCACTTTTTCAGAAGAGTTTTTATTAAGTGAGTCTATATTTTATGAATATTAATACATATTCCTTTGTATTTTTACACAGCTTCCTGTCATTGTGTATAACTTGTTATTAAAACCTAATATTACTAACTTTAAAATATGATAAATGTAAAAAACCTCTATATTATATGAAAATCCTGTTTTTCTTATTTTAATGAACATTTACCTTTCTCTGAAAGTATTCCAGCCCATTAATCCTTTCTTTGTTTACTTCAGAATTTTTCATGCTTTCACAAGCATACAAACATTATATTTGGATCATTAAAAACATGTACTAGAACAAATACAAATAGTCTATAGTCTTCTTAAAACAATAGCAAAGCTTTTAATTTTACCTGAAATACCTGAGGGAATAAAATAAAAAAGTTGAAATGTTGCTGTTTTTGTAACAATTAAGATCTGTAGACAAACTAATTGATGCTGTAGGTAAAAATACCACTTTTCAGAGTGTGAGCTATTTTTTGTTCAGTATGCTTAGATTCAAGGATATAAAGTATTTTTAAAACATGATTTAAAAAAAAAAATATAAATAAAATAAAAAAATCAGTGCCAAACAATATAAATAAGATTTGTTAAGGTGCCACTTTAACTGGCATTCAATTGTTTCGTTGTGCATGCAGTTTCAAAAATGGCATGGGTTAAAGAATTCAACAGTTATCATCATGACAGCCTTTGCACCATTTAATGTTTTAATTCTTCTTTTCTTTATCTTCTGAAAGGAAGCACCTTTTAAACAATAAGCAATTTTATTCACCAGATGCTCTTTTTTTAAACAATTGGCTTAGGTTCCTACAGTAGACTGCCCTTTTCATTTGAAGGAAAATTACAAAGAAAGGTGTCACAAAAGAGTAAAGAAGTGAATGTCACAAGGAATATTATTCAGATAGTTCTGTTAAAAAAAAATTATTCAATGTGACAATATTATTATCCAACTTAGAAATCATCAAGGTAAATGGATACTGGCACCTGGATTCCATGGCCACAGATTACCAAGTTTTGTATGGTCCTAGTGACTTTTTTCACCTTTTTAACAAGTTTGAAAAGTTCAGTGCGTAGAGTTTTGTACCTAGAATGCAAGAATACCTCCCTTTTATCTTAAGGTTAATATAGAGTTGATGATTCATGGCTGTCAGAAGTTGGTGCAAGTGTTTTCATTACTGATGATTAATTTATGTATTATATGTGTTTGTTGCCCAAAAATGCAGTAGGTTTTGGGGTTTTTTTTCTGGCTTAGTCTTTCCTTTTAATCTCTCTGCTGTCTGCTACCAAAGTTGCTGTGAAATTGTGCATCTGGAAACTGAGGTTTTACTAAATGTTGTTGAAATAAGAGGTTACAAGCAAGTTCAGCCTATGATTTCTGAGCCATTTTGTTCTCTGGTGCTCCACATATGGTAGATTTTTATATACTGAAGAAAGAGAATATCAAAGCCTTTTTTCATCTTTCAAAAAAGGCACGAAACCAAAAGTCTATCAATACTGAAAATGTTTAAATTTAGAAAAAAGTTTTGGTGTTTATGTTAAATGTGAATCAACAGACTTTATCTACTCATTTCTTAGGAATTTAGCACTTAGAATTCTTCATTTGCTTAAAAAAATCTTTTATTTTAACTTACCTAAATGAAAACACGGAATTATTCAAAAACTAGATACAACATGCTCTTTTGATGTATGTTTTTCTTTACTATCATTTGTAGACAAATCAATAAATGTCTTTCAGGTGCATTAACCTGGTGATTTCTGGAGGCTAAGAAAGCAAAATATAGATTATTACTCTCTAGATACTCCATATATTTTATTATGACAGTAGAACTTTTTTACCATAAAAATCATAACATTCCCTCTGATAGTGATACCTGTGATTGCAGAAAAGGCAAGGAAGAGGATTAGATGCTCTCCCCAGCTTTTCAGCTCCCAGTCTAATGAAACACCTTGTGATACTTACAGTCTCTCTGGAGGGTATGGACAAGGCTGAATACAGCCTGAAATGTTGACACTGAAGAATTTTAGGCTCCTAAGTAGTTACTCTCTGTGACTTATAATTTGGAACTTTTTTATAATGACTAACTTCTGAATTATCTCTTATCTGCAGGTCCAGGGTCTGTTCATTGTGAACTCCAGACATCTAAAAGTCTCTTTATTGTCTTAAATAGGTGGGCAAGGAGAAAAAATTTGCAAAGACAACAAAAAATAGGAACAGGTACTCAACATTGGTTGATTGCTCCTTTTCAGGAGGTATTTTTTCCCCCAGATAATTCTTTCATGCTTTTTCTATTTTCTTCCATTCTAGCATATCTCTTCCTGATCTCCTGCTATGTACAATAATGGTAATTCAACAGAGCACGCTGCTGCAGAATTTCAATTCCACTTCAATACCACTTCATACAATTTGAGTCATTGGACACAAACTTTTTTAATTTCCAGTGAAATTAATTTCTGATATTCCACATTTATTAATTCTGCACACCTACCCTTATAACATTGTGAAAAATGTTTATAAATCCTGTCTGCTATTTTACTGATACTTCTGTTGCCCCTTTGTAGTAATAAGTTTTCGCTTTTACATATGTGTTGTGCCATTATGCAAGGATTTACTAATTGATAACAGGAAAGGGTTTTAAATAACAGTAATCTTTATGTTCATCCATAAACAAGGTTTATCTGTTCAGGGGTAGAGTCATTCTGCCTGAATTGATACTTTTTACTTTCTTAAAGTAGGAATCAGTCCTGTTTTTTCTCTCTAATTTTCATTAAGTGAACAACTTCTCTTGTGCAGTGTCACAAAGAGCAGATTCACCCTCTGGGCATGCCAGTGTCTCTCCAGTTCTGTAACAGGCACTTGACAGAATATAACCTTATTCAGATGTATTAGTTAAATGCCTCAAGTTCAGTGGCACAAATGTGGGCTTAAATAAGTAATTTGAAATCAATCTTACCCTGTGGGAGCAAACACTTTATGGGAAAGAATAACTAAAAGCAAGTTAACGGTATGTTCAAAATATTGTTTATGGGCAAGAGGAAGCAAAATGTATATAAAAAATAAAACCAAAAGGTTGCTGCTTCTCTAATGGAAATCTGAAAAGTCTAGTTCAAAAATCATCATTAGTCTAGATCCAATTATTAAAGACAAAAAATGTTTTCATTTTTTAAAAAATAATACTCATAAGAGAATTCAAAATGCAAGAGTCAGGTTTTATAAATTTCTCCCTTTTTCTCATCCCTTGTTATACTGACAAGGTCCTTGGTCAGATACTTTTAAAGGAAGCACTTGGCTTCTATATCCACTTACAGGCAAAACTCTGTCAGCCTCTGGAGTCCTCTGCTGGGATGAATGTGTTCTTTAGAGCTTTTCCTTTCCCCTTCAGTATCCAGTTGTGGTACTTTGTATGTGTTTGTTAATGAGCTTCTGTGGCATTCATGTTTTCTGGAAAAATCCATTTGCCTAGGATTTTTCTCCTGGAAGCTGAGAAGCCTCAGAGGAAATGAAAATAATAATTTTCTGACTTGCTTCTCCTGTGTTTTGCTCCTTTAGAATGTATTTGGAGATTGTTTACCAACAGGTGGTTGTTCCATTGGGTTTCTGTGAATTGTTTTGACTTATGCCAATAAGGGTCAAGCTGTGTTGGGATGCTGGAAGGAGTCATGAGTTTTCATTATTATAATTTCAGCCTTCTGTAAGTATCCTTTCTGTATTCTTTAGTGTAGATTAGTATAGCATTCTTTAATCTGCTATAGTATAATAAAATAATAAATTAGCCCTCAGAGAACGTGGAGTAAGATTCATCATTCCTTCCCTTGTCTGGGCACTGCACAAATACAATAAGCTTCTACACTTTTCTGTTTCCTCACAGGTATGCAGTGTCATGTTACATCCCAGTTTAATATATATGGTGACCTTTACTTGTTAGATACTAGCTTTTTGTTCCTGTTCATTACCCCAAAACCTAGTTTTGTCTGTCTCCACATCTGCATTTCTGTAACTGACAGTGAGTTGTTTAGAGGTGTGGCATCTCCAGTGCCCAGCCTGTGCCTCATCTCTTATCACCCCATACCTGAGCTCCTCTGCCACATGCCCAGTGTCTCCACTTCTCAGAGTCTTTGCTACTGTACAAGATGTGAATTTCTCTGTACTACATCACTGCGTTAGAGCTGCAAATACCTCATTCTATGTGGTTTTTTAAAATAGTTACTCTGTATAAAACCATTTTAACGCAGAGCTAGAGGTAAGGAAAATTCAGACAGACCAGGCCTGGCAAGTGAAGTACAAAACTTATGGCCTGTTACTGGCAATGGCAATACTGTAAGATTGGACTATGCAATTACATTATGACCAAATATGCAAAAGGAAATAATACCTAAAACTAGAAGGCAGGCAAGAGCTGAAGGTTTTTTACACTGGAAAAACTTCTAGTGCCTTTATTTTCTCCAGAATAATAACAAGCCTCAAACAGGCACATGGGATTTCAACACATTGCCTGAGAAGAGCTACATTCCATAAATTAGCATGGGAAGCAATCAGTAGGATGAGCAGGGAGCCGACTATATCTGCGTGAGAAAGAAAGAGTGGAACTTGTGTGGGTTCATGTAACAATTTCAGTGACATTAGGAGGTTCAAATTAAATGTAAAAGAAATTATAGATAATATTATATATAATTTTTGATGTGTATTTTATGTAATAATCCAAGTGTAAAGAATATGTGATTGATTTGAGTAAATATATGAAACATATATGTACTGTTATAAACAGACAATTATTTTATATCAGTTAAGGTTTATGTTTCATATACTTGCTCATATAAATCACATTCTTTCTATTTGGATTTTTATTTTAAGAAGCCTATACTCTGTGGGAGAGATTTTTTTTTTTAATTTTGAACAAGGGAAATTGGAGACATGACTTTAATTTCCATGTTTAGAAAATGCTGGAAAATTTACAGATTATGCAATAATTTCACTGTTCATGAAACACGCGCTTCAAAGTTTGTTTGATCCACAAACTATTCAAGCAGCTAAACTTCAAAAAATACTAAGCATAGACCCCAGAATGCAAAAGGCCTTGTCTGTTTCCCATACTTGGTGGAATGGTATGTCACTGTGTATTTTTAAACTCACACCAAATGGCTTTGATTTATCTTCAGGGGAGGTATAGGGAACATCATGTTCCTGGTTGGATTAATGACTGAATATGGCAACAGGCCAGGACATCACATGAATATTAAATAAATTATAGTACCATGCAGTGCAATATGTGTGTGCTCTGTCACATACCATGAGAGTGGCCATGAAGCGTGCAACTCTCTATGCTTTACACCATCTTCATTTACGTGGACACAAGTTTTTTTGATATCACTTCTAACTCCAGTTGGACTCAGATTCCTGTCCTGCAATGCATTCAGTAGAAATACTGTACTATTTACTGCTAGGTTTATTTTTTCTTTTGGCAAAATTATCAAGATTAGTGCAATTTCCTTTTCTTTGGCTGGTATTTATTAGTTTTTTAATAGAGTGAAGCAGTCATTTGACTTCACTCAGTAGACACGACTGAGATGGTTAAAACAGACCTCAGTGCATCTCACAGTTAAAAGTACTTCTTATTTTAAAATATACTTTACAAGAATAGATTTTCCTTTGGCCTTTTTCCAGGTGTGTGGCTTGCAGATAACAGAAGAAATATTTAAGTGTGCAAGGGGGAGTTAATTGCAGTTGGGAATGGTTTTGAACCAGATTCAAAATATTTAATATTTAACATGAAGGGCTGGCTGATGTTTAAAACAGGTAATTATGTTCTTTGCATTTCAATTAAAGACATGTGTTCCTATCTTAATATAAAAACTTCAAATATCCAGAGCCTTTTGCATGTAAAGGCAGGCTCCACCACCTGTAAATGAGATTTTTTGGGTTTTAATTATTTTTATTACTTGGCACAAATTTTAAGCAGGTGTATTTCATTTATAATTGGATGAAGTTATGGTCCCATTCAAATACAGTGTACTTTGTTTCCAGCAGGATTAACAGTTCTGTGAAATACAGGGTAGGTATCCATGAGGCTGTACATGGCACATATGTTACAGATAAAGAGGCAATGCTTACTTTGTGGTGCAGGGTTCTGTTTCTGAGAAGTAAAATTGTAGACACAATCACTTCTCTTCTATGGATGTAATTGCTCTGAAATAGCCTGATAAGAGGTTTCTGAGATGTGGTGTACAGAGCATATAAGGGTGGTCCATGGAGAACTGTTTAAATCCATCACATTAATATTATTATTTACACCTGCAAATCCTGCAGGTCATTATAAAATAATAACTTAAGAATCTTAAAAGAAAATATTTTCTTTTGTTATTTCAAGACAGTTCTTATCACCCATTGGTGGAAGCCTTCTAGTTAAGACACAGAAAAAAAATATCATCTTTTAGGAGAAGTTAAAACTTTCAGTTAACATAGACATCTTTGGGTGCAGTGCAGACTGTTTTATCTGTGTAAAGATCACATCTACTGGAGGAGAGAGAAAAACTAAAATAAGAAGGCATTACTGTTATCTGTTTATTTTAATGCACATCACAAACATTCTCTGTTGTTTCCCAGATATAATGTTAGATAGAATTTTGTTAATTTGAAAGAAAAAGGAAGCAGAAATAGAAAAGAAGCTGAACAAACATAGAAGGATCACCAAGGGCACAAGAACAAAGTAATTATTTCTAGTTACAGTACTTGACAAGCTGTAGACTGAGGACAGGTTTTGCCCTGTTTATTCACCAAGAGTAAATCTCCAGCTAAGGTAGTATTTATATCTTGTACTACAGCTCAGATTTGAGCTCTCTGAACTGTAAAAAGAATTGCAAACAAAGGAGGCAGAACATTTATGGGGCTCTTAGACAAATAATTTGGCTGCCTGCCTTTTATTTATAACTCTGACCAAAAAATATCCCTGATGGAATTGAGTTAAAATGAAAAGTAAAAAAAAAAAAAAAAAGGTCTGTTGTTGTTGTTGTTCTTATATTTAAAAAAACAAAAGAAGTTAAATGAAAACAAGAGTAGGTGTATTGCCTGTATGATTCATCTTGAAAATTTTAAAAATGGTAAATATAAAAATATTTTAATTAACAAAATGGAAAACAAAAACAGTAGAAATGAGAGTTACTTTTTTTCTCCTTAATACCTGAAAATCAGATCTTATTTCCTTTTACCTATGATGCAAGTAAACAAAAAAAAAAAATCTTTAAGGAAAGAAATAAATCCAAAATGCCATGGAAATGGTTCATATTCATGCTCAGAGCACACTTCTTCCTTTTCTTTGTTTAACATGGTACACCACTGATACAGCACTGATAGAGCCAGAAGCACAATTATATCAGCATCTGAGGAAAAGCAGCAGTATTTCTTTGACTTGTTTACCTTTTAGGAATATATTCTGCATGCCATGCATGGTGAATATTCAGATACACTTTGCGTAAATAACCACATTACAGCTCCCTTGTTTTCAAAATTATTCTGAGCACGTATTGCAAGGAAAGGAGGGTGTTGCAACATTCTAAGGTGAAAAAAGGTGTAGTTTGTTTGGTTTTTGTGTTTGGGTTTTTTGGTGGTGTTGGTTTTTCGGGTTTTTGTGTGTGTGTGTGTGTGTGTATTTTGTACATTTTTTGCAGTTTTTTGGGGGTTTTTTTTGTTGGTGGTGGTGGTGGTTTTTTTTTTTTTTTTTTTGCACATGACTCTAGAACTGTTACTTACTATCATCAGGGTGGCTTCTTCTGTGGGAAAGTGGCATGTAGCATATGAACCTCAGAATGCTTTAGGCTGGAATTCTGAAATCTGGAGATACAGACACAACATCTCATGTTACCACCACAACCCAATAAAATAATCTTCCCCTGAATATTTGAGACTGCTGGATTCCAACATCTGCAAGAGGTCAAAAAAGTATGAAGTATTTTTAGTAAAGAGAAAACAGTTTGTTTTGCCTTTGATTTTTACTAAAAAATAGTGAGATAAAAAATTAGAAGTTATAATTTTTTTTTCTGTGACTGTTATAAATCACACATCTAATTTGATCCCAGTACTGGCTACTTCTTTTTTTAATATAAAAGTTCTTTTCATTTATTATAGAGGGTTTTGTGTGTTGGGTTTTTCTTTTTTTTTAATTCTTTCAGATCCTTAGATTCAGCATTATATTCAGAGGGAGTACAACTGAAATTGAAAGGATGAAGCCTTCAAATAGTAATTTAAATAATTTGTAATATTATTGTGTCTTGTCACAGTTTAAAAAAATGATTTACAATAAATGGTCAGCATCACTACTTCATTCTAGTGATATGTATGTCAATTATTTTGCATTATGTTATCCTCAGATTAGTTGAAATTAGGGAATAATTGGTTTTTTGCCATAACTAAAATAAGTGGCATTCTAGTGGTTGACAGCTTTATTCAATTTCTGAAATCTTTGAGTTATTGGTAAAGATCTATGTGGCACCCTTGAACATAATCTTGTTATTCTGCAAGAGAGAATCTGATCTATGAAACTAAATTGCTTCACTTCAATATTTGTTAATCAGATGCTCACTTCTTTAAAGTAATATTTGAAAAATTAGTCCTATTGACAAGGCCCATGTCTATTACAATCACTAGACTCATGCTACATTCAGGGGATTGAAGTTTTAGCTGAAAGAAATTACTTTTTTTGAACTAGATCAGGTTCCATCACTGCCAATACTCAATACAAGCATGTTGTAGGGTTGGTGAGTTTTTCTGCAGCTGCAAAGTACACTGACCTTGTTCTTCAGCATGGAACTCTAGTTAACGTAATTAAACTCAAGACTTATTTTTTTTTTTTTTTTTTTAATAGTGAGAGGCTGATTGGAAGAATGAGTTTGGTGGAATGATTTCTGTAAGTGTAAAGATAGCAGAGAACCTAGTTCAAATTCAGGTGTGGATGATTAATGATAAGCAATAATTGAATTAAATTGAAGCATTAGCTCATATAGGTGTATGCATGCATTCTAAGTATCTGTCTAAGTACTGAAAGCATTAGCTCATGTAGGTGTATGCATACATTCTAAGTATCTAAGTACTGAATTCTTTAATTTTAGAAAATAACTTTAAAGTCATAAGAGTAGCCACTTCAAAATATAGTTTGAGCTCATTAAATATTTTTATGCACTTTTAGTAGTAGTAGTAGTAGTAGTAATAGTAGTAGTAGTAGTAGTAGTAGTAGTAGTAGTAGTAGTAGTTGAGTAGTAGTAGTTGAGTAGTAGTAGTGATAGTATTGCACTGAGAGTAGCCTCAAGTTAAGGCTACATAAAGAAAAAGAAAGTGGAAATTAGTTGCCTAAGTATAGTCAACTGGTTCTGTTTGATCTCGTCATGTGCCATAAAAGATTGAACATATGCACATGTGCTCCACAGACATGAGAGAGGCCTACAGGGCACCCACGTCATTGTGGAGCATGACAGAAGTCTTGGAAAGAATTCAGGAGCACTTCAGATTTCCCTGGATACATATTTGACAAAGTCAAACACGGCCTAGCTGCATGTCACCAGAAACTGGCCAGCAGTAGTGTGGATCTGCAACACACACCACTGTGACTTAGCTAATGTTTTTGATTTGAAGTAATAAAGAAGTTTTTGAGTGTAATTCAGTTGTAGAAGACCTGCATGTCTTCTGAATGGGACATGGACCCTTCCTCTACATGGACACTGAATGGGTAGTCATTTGTATATATAAATAATAGTAGATATGCAGTTCTAAGTGTCTGAGGTCTTGCAGTTTTTATCACACTACGTGACCTTCTACGGTTTGAGTTAGTTGTGCCAATAAGGTGAGTGCCATGCCACAGCATGGCACATACAGCCAGGATGCCATAATAAGGTACACAGTGCCCAGAGCCATTAAAATGGGATTGACTGCTGGGTTTTCTATTGAAAACAAAACCAAGCAAATCGAGTCAAACAGAGAAACCAACAACAAAAAAAACCCTCAGAAATAAAATGTACGTAATGCACTGCAGGGTGAGCACTCATAGGTCACACATGTTCTGAGCATCTTTCAACAAGGACATATTGATGGCAAATTCTAGCCTCTCATAAGTGTAATAATTCTACTGCAAAAATACATTAACTGCAGAGCTGATTTCCAGTAAGATTATTTTTCTCATGTCTGCTAAAGCATTAGTGAAACTGCCTGGTTTGTCTTCTTACATCACTTATATCATTGTCTAAGACCTCTTAAATAAATATTTAGTGTAGGACAAGAGAGAAATAGTGATATAGATGTGCACAAGTAAGCTTATTTTTCTTTGGATCTAAATGCAATAAAACACTTTGTTCAGATTTACTGTTCTTAATTTCTGACGAGAAATATATTGACATTGTTCACGCTCTTTTTTTCACTAATGCTCTAAAAAATAATTATTATTAAAGACATTCTGCCCCCCAACTTCCCACAAGGGCCACAGAAGGGTATTTCTTTTATGTTCTCTAAAAATCTACCTAAAAGAGTAAACAATTGTTCTTTAGTCAAACAATGTTATTAATATGCATAGGATCCTTCAGGCACTTGCAATTTCATCCACAGAGACTCTAATTTACCTTCAGAGCATTTAAATCTTTGTATTTCTTAAAAAAAAAAAAAAAAAGAAAAGAAAAGAAAATGGTTTGACTTGTTCAAAACCTGAAAAGTACTTGCAATAAACCTTGGAAATAGAAAATAAAAAAAAAAAAAACCCTGAATGAAAAAAGTAAAAGAAAATAAAATCCCCTTAAAGGAAAAGCTCTTCTCAGGGTCTTCCTCCCTCTACATAGCTCATCTGATCTGCAATTCGTGGATCCACAGCGTGAGTCTGGTAAGACAGAAGTGATCCTCAGGAGGTGTCTGACAGTGCCACACTGCTGACAGTGACACAGTAGCCACTAATCAATATTTATAGTTAAAGGTATGTAGCTAACCAACAAATCTCTTGGAAATAGGTAATACTTAAAACTATAATTTTATTTGTTTACTCAATGTTTATTAATTAAGAATATAAAATATTAAAGTCTAAAATAAAAGACATTCTAATAACATGGAAAATGCTTAACTAGCAGACCTATTAAAGTTTGTCATTTTTCTTGCAATTACAGGGACATTTTCATGCGCAAGACTGGATTTACTTTTATACTTCTGTTCCCCTAAACACAAACTCAGTCTACTTTGTTGTGCACTACTGGTTTCTCCAGTGTAATCACATTGATAAAATGAGTTTTGCAAGGCTAAGATCCATAACTTCCAAATAAAAAAATAGCTATTTATAGGAAATACTGATTTAGGCTTCTGAGAGAAAATGACTACAGAGAACAGAGGAAACCATAAAACACTGCAAATGACCTTTTAAATGGAGTATGACTGAAATAAATATTTCTATAATTTAAAAACCATTGACATCTCACAAATGTGCAAGCGAGATAAGATAGTGTTATGAGGTAATCAGATGAGGTAATCACAAAGGACAAAGAATGAGTCAAGAGGCAAATTTTTCTCTTGTGCTGTCCTGAAAATTTGCCAGGCTAGGTCTTTGAACTCTGTAAGAGAAACTTCACTATTCTGAGTTGGTTCCATCTCTGTTACACGATTAAGTGCAAATTAGTTTAGATTGTGTTCATGATTCTCTTCTAGGGTAACAAGGATTGTGAAAGGATTTGTTACTATGCAACATCATTATAAATGTCCAGTTTATAATGAGGGTACTTCAAATGATTTGTATGGGCTCAAGAAGATTCATCACAAAAGATCTGAGATAATATTCCATAACTCATTTTAGGATAAGTGATGGTTTGGACCAAATTCAACATCTTTAAGAAACACTGTGCTTTGACTAGTATGAACACAATAACCTTTTGTAGAAGCCTGGTAGACCCACAATAGTACTTTTTGTTCAACACTCCTGTGTTCTGTTTGGTATTCCCACAGAAATCTGGGGTAGATGAGGGGGGTTTGTGTCCGGGTCACACATTTTACAATCTTACAATAAAAATTACAGGCAGCTCCATGAAATTCAAAGAGTTCTGTGTTCTGTCTTATTAAATGTTTATCACAGTACTGGTTTCTTTGCATGAAATTAACTTAGAAAATATTTCTTGATTACCCTTATTCTCAGTGTGGGAACACAGATTATATCTGACTTGAAATGAAAGAAATCATTTGTTTGCCCTTACTGATGAAAAGTTATCTCTTGAATTTGCATTGCTCATTTGGCTTCTATTGTATACAAGGAAATAATTTCACTTTTTTCTCTGTGAAGCTGGGGTTTTCAGGGAATGCATTAGATTACATGCTGAAACATACAAAAAATATTTGACCAGAAGCTGTATGAATGCACAAGTAATACCTTTTAATTTTTCAGTTAGTGATAATTTCATACAAAAGCTGTAACAAAAATACTGGACAATTGCAGGCAGAAAAGAGAGTTATTAAAACTGGAATAATACCTACGGCTTTCCTGATAACTTCTAGATGGGAAAATTTCATAAATTAAAATCCAAACTAGCAAACTCTAGGGACTGAGCTGGAGTATCAGTGTCCCTTGAAGTGAAGAGTCAGTGACTCAGAGTTGTTGGGCACAGCTCTGCTGTTGCCCCTCTGGAGCCCAGCAGTAATAGTGGCTCCCCATGAGGGCCCAGTGTCCCAGCAGGTCAGCCAAAGTGTACCAGGGCAGCCTGGGCACAGGGATGGGCTGAGTCTGGCCCAGGACATGCACCCACAGGTGGCCTGACTCAGCAGAATCACGGCTGGGCAGGAGAGGGCTGTGGGAAGCTGGAGAGCAACTCTGCTGCAGCATCACTGAGGCAGGGGTGATGAATATGGGGGACTGAAATAGAGTCCTGGGACACAGGCAGGGAGTCCTGGGGAAGTCTGAACAAGGAGAGCAATTGCAGAATTGAGGGCTGTTTGAGGTTGTAGGGGACCACTGGCAGCTATCTTGTTCAACCTCCTGCTCCAGCATGGTCACCTCTAGCAGTATGTCCTGAACCATGTCCAGACAGCTTTTGAAGATCTCCAGGGTCTGTAACCTGTCCCAGTGCTCAGTCACTCTAACTGTAAAAAAACAAAATGTTTCTTGATGTTCACAGGGTGCCTCCAGTGTTTCAAGGTGTGCCAATTGCCTCTGGTCCTGTCCCTATGAACCTCTGAAAAGAGTCTGGCTCCGTGGTTTTTGAAGTTGGTTTTTCTATCCTTTCATTCTGAATTCAGAAATGAAAGTTTCATTCTACTTGGAACTAATATTTTAACATTCTTGAATTCTGGAACAAGTGTTTCACCATTATTGAATTTTAACCTTACATACCCCAAGGTGATATAACAACTTGAAGTACTGCGATGAACAGGTTTCAATTGTAGGCTTTAGTATCTCATATTCTAAGTGTAAGATGTGGATAGGTCTAGATTTTTTATTTTTTGTCTCATCTTTCGGAATTGAATCAAAATATTTAATTATTCAAGCAGTATCACTCTCAGACTCCCTCCAACTCCATTGCCACCTTTGCATTTTCTTTCCTTTCATATCTCAGATATTGCCAAAGTGTGTTGCCTCTGCCTGCTGGATATAATTTTTCCTTTTATTTGTGATTTTCACACACAGAATTCTTGATAAGTCTAGTCATTTTTGTATCATCTCCTCATCTGGGCTCTTTATTTCTCACTACTTTCATCCTACTGATGTCAGTCTTATGAAAAAGATACTGTCACATTTAAAGCTACCATAATTAGAATGTTCAGATCAGTGAGGGAGATGAAAAACATTTTTTTCAAAATAACACGAAGGAGTTCACATCTCACCAGAGAAAATGGTGAATCTTTCTCATTTTATTTGTAACAAGAAAACAGCCATTAAAAAGAAAAATAAAAAAGTTTAGGAAAATAATATATTTCATAGCAAGGAGTATTAAACATGAAACTATAAAGTTATTTTTATGCTGCCAAGAAACTTCATTATGTTTTCTCACCCCAGCAGGTACACTTCTGTATTGGATTCACTTAACAAGGTGTGCGAGAGGGAACAAGAGTGTAGTCTGTGAAGAGAGGCCAGGGGTTTCCCACGCAGCTGGATCCAGATGGATCCAGCAGATTCACCACAGAACACAGCTGAGCCCCTCAGCCAAGATGGTGGCACTTTCTATAAAACATATTTCAGAGGAGGCAAAAAATGCTACCCAGCAGCTGAGAGAGAGAGGGATGATAAACAAATTTGAAACAGTCCTGTGGACACCTCGATCAGAGAAGAAGCATGGGGAAGAAGTACTCCAGGTTCTGGAGCAGACTTTCCCTTGCAGCTCATGCAGAAGGACACACTGAAGCAGGTTTTCCCCATGCAATCCATGGGGAGGACCATGTTGGAGCAGATATCCCCCCCTGTGGCCCATGGATGACCTCACGCTGCAGTAGATGGAAATGTCCCCAGGGAAGATGCAGCCCAAGGAGACCCCATTGTCTCAACAGGCCTCTGCAAGGGCCATGCTCATGGACAGGAGCTTGTGCATGGTTCTCTGGCAGGACCTGTGACCCCATAGAAAACCCACAGTGGAGCAACATATTCCCAAAGGACTGTAACTCATTGCAAGAACCCGTGTTGGAGCACTCCTTCAAGAACTGCAGCCTGTGGAAATGATGCCTCTCAGCAAAAGGACCATGGGAGGAGTCTCACACCGGAGTAGAAAGCATGAAGGGGAAGGAGCAGCAGAGGAAATTGATTTTACTGCAACCCCCATTCCTCATCCCCTTTACACCACTCCAAGTGGGGAGGGAGGAGGTTGAAAAAATATGAATGAAGGAGTAAAATTGAGCCTGAAATAAAGATGATAGGGACACAGGAAAGTGTTTTTATTTCTGTCTTTTTTGTTTTTTTTTCCCTAGACATCTTACTGTGGTTTCAGTTAACAGTGAATGAAATTGGTCTTTCCCAAGTTGAGTCTGATTTTCAACTAGGCTTTGAGCTATTTGGTCTAGAGGAAGGTGTCCCTGCCCACAGCAGGGAGGTGGGAACTAGGTAATATTTAACTAGATAATCTTCCTTTCCAATCCAGGCCATTTTATGATTTGTAAGACCACGTGCCTAAATAACTATTTAGTGCAATACAACAATGATTCTGTGATACATATGTTATATTCTATTAGGTCATAGTCTTACAACTTTAAAATATTTAAAGCTAAATTAGGGTTGGTCTTTAGCATGTTTATATCAAAATGTGAAATGCAAGTCTAATGCAGATATAAATGAAGACTCAGAAAAATTATGTCCTTGTGTTTTCTTGTTATGACTTTGGCTACCTTTCAGTTAGGTATTTAATTCCATCTATATTCTTAGGCACTGCACAACTGTAACAGGAGGAATGAATCATGAGATCACAGAGGGTATAGGATTGTTTTCTAATTTATTTTATATAGGATGTATTTATGTAGGCATTGTGAATATGAAAGTTTTAGCTGTCATAAAAACTAGCAAGAACATCTGAAGACTCCTTTAAAAAAATATTGTCCATAGTGGGTTAAGTCTTACAAGAAGACATTATAGAAATCAGCATGTTTGGGATACATCTTGAATATTAAAGGCCACTCTGTTTAGGGGAAAGAAATCAACCTAAATATGTCACATCTCTTTTGCTTTTTTTCTTCTCTTGTTAACAAAGGCATGTTTCTGGAAGCAGAGATTTATTTTATAAGAATTCATCTGCTGCTTCTCTTTATTCCTCCAGCTGAAGTCATAACCCTCTGACATCATGAACATTGTCAGAAACCCTCATCTTGATGTCACAGAAGGGGCTCCAAGTAGATGCAAAGAAAAGAAGATGTTCTTCTTTGTAATTAAAGCTTGCTTCATTGTAGCCATATTAAAAAAAAAAAAAAGAAAGAAAGAAAGATAGTAAATCCACAGGATCTCTGAGAAACTGCTCTGGGTTGTCTCACTAGTTTTAACCAGTTTTCTGATTTCCCACATTGAGTCTCAAATCACAGAGAAGTTAGAAAAGATTTTGCAAATTAAATATTAGAAGTTTCTGCACTCTTGTCTAGATTAGATCTTGCTTCAAATATGTTATTTGAATAATATATTTCCCTATTTTCTGAGTAAAAAGGAAGATAACCTGAGGCTTATTAGAAATAAGAACAATTATATTTCCTTTCAAGCATCTTATAATGGTGTTTTTAATGAATGTGCATTTCCCCTCTGTAATTACATATACAAAATATTTCAAATTATAATTTTTAAATTAGAATTTAGTGATAGACGTGAAGGGAGAGAAGGAGGAAGGGAGAAAGGAGAGAGAAGGGGAGAGGAAGGAAGGAAGGAAGGAAGGAAGGAAGGAAGGAAGGAAGGAAGGTGGGTGAATGGTCTGAAAAGCAATAATAGGAAACAGCAGATAATCTGACTTTTTAAAAATTGGTTTCATATAGACAAAAAAGGCAGATTTTAAATTAAATATTTTATTATGCTGCAATTTGCTTAACATCGTATGTCAGTCTTGCCAGCTATTGAGGTGTTCGGCCATTTTTGCCTGGTGTAGAGTTAATTTTCTTTATTTAAAGTTATGGCATTATTTAAAATACATATATTTTAAAACAAAATTTGACATCTAGTCAATAAACTGTATGTATTAAAGTGAAAAAAATGACCTTTGCGCTTTGCAAAATATTTTTCAGAGTCGCATATGCAATAAGAAAGAAAAACTTTTCTAAATGTCATCAAAGGTCCAGAGCTGATGGCAAAATTTTACCTTATGTTGCCCTATCCAGGTCAAACAGAAAGACCTGAAATGTGAATAAACAATGAATTCAATTTACAAAATTGTAGTTTAAGGACTAAAACACTGCTCTCTTTAATGAAAATAAGGTAATCTTTGCATCTGCAGCAGTACAGTGCAGGATATCAGAGCAATCAATTCCATGTAGCAGATTCTGAAGCAGTGTAATTAGCTATTTTTTGTCATAGCCTTCTGTAGCCTTATTAAGCCTTACTTCAAAGAAAAGTATGGCTGTGCTATCAGTTGTGGGAAGCTTCACGTAATTGTTGCTACACAATTCTTTTATCACTGATTATTCATTAGTGCATGCAGCCTTGGGTCCTCTAATGTTATTTTGTTGCAGTACTTTTAAAGGCATCTGCTCTCCAATGCTGTGAACTGGCTGCCAGTAGGAGATGCTCCGAACAAACTAAAACTTGGTAATGAATTCTGTATAAATAGGGGAGCTCCTATTAATTTGATGCCAATATAACTCTTCATTTACATAGTTTGACAAGTCTTTAGTAAAATTGGTATTGTGGATTAACCTAGGCAAGCAGTTAAGCATCTCAAATTTTATCCTCCTTAAAGTGGGATGGGAAAAGGAATCAGAAGGGTGAAAGTGAGAAAAACATGGGTTTCTTGTATGTGTAACTTTTATTTTACCTATTAAACATAAAGTTTAATAGGTAAAATAAAAGCTACACATACAAGAAAATCATAACAAGGAATGCATTCTTTACTGCCCATGAACAGGTGTTCAGCCAGCTCCAGGAAGGCAGGGCTGCACCACTTGTAATGGTAACTTGAGAAGAAAAAACACCCCCCATCCTCCTTTGCCCCTCTTTATACACTGAGCATGATGTCATATGGTATGGAATATCCCTTTGGTCAGTTTGTGTTACTTTTCCTGGCTGTGTCCCCTCCCAGCTTCTTGTGTACCCTCTGCCTCCTCACTGGTGTGGTGAGGTGAGAGGCAGAAAGGGCTTTGGTTCTGTGTAAGCACTGTTCAGCAAAAGCTAACTCTTCCAATATTATGGGAAAATTCAGAATTCATAAAATTCCTAAAATCAGAACATTGCAGTTGAATATTTAAACACTTATCTGAGGTCTGAATTGGGCCATCCTTATCCTAGTGGAGAGGATTCTCTTTTTCTCAGTCAGATCAAAAACCTGAGCAAAACACTCTTTGACTGTGAGCAACACATCTGCATTGTTCAGTGACATGAAGGAAGGATGAACTCTTACTGATATAGCTGTCAAACATTTTATTAAAGGCACTTTTAAGCTACTGCATCATAGCTTTATTAATGTAGCTTGCTTAGTAAAGAATAACAATAAAAGCTATTATGTTCTGCCTTTTTTTAAAAAAAATATATTCATTTTAGCAGTTAATTCCCACTTTTGACTGCATTAAAGGCAATTTACTGATGCTTCTGATATTTTCTTTATGTTCAAATAATTTCAGAGATTAAATGTTTTCATTAATTATAAGAGGAAAAACCTACATTTTATTCTGGGTTAAAGTTCCTTTAGCTTGTGTTTAATAGTTGGGAGATCCTTGAAGTGTTTTCTGCAAAACAAGATATGTTTCTCCTTCCTACTATTCAGCCCTCTTGTTCCATAAAATTTTCCATCATTGCTTAAAAAGAGAAAGAAATTGTTTCCTTATATAATGTTTTCAAAAATAGGTTTTCAATCAACTATTTAATTGATTTACTTTATGACTCATTCATATGTTAAAGGATAAAAATCTCTGAACTTAATAGCTTAGTTTGGTGATAAGGTTAAGGGAAAAAAAAGACAAACATTCTCTTAGCAGTCAAAAATTCATTTAGAAAATTCCCAGAAAAAAAATTTCAGCATATTTGGGGTTACTTAAAAAAAAAAAAAAACAATTTTTAGGAATTTCTGGGTTTTTAAATTTAGCTAATGACTTCTTACTTAACTTTTCAATGTTTGACAGATTTTAATGATGAAAGAAAAATGTGAATGAAAATAGTGAGAAGCAGACAAGATTTCCAAACAAGAGTTCACTGCTGTATCAAAATTGATATCAATAAGTAATAAAGGCTGATGGTAGATTTTTAACAAGTAAATGTATATATAAAACTATTTTATCATCATTCTCATAAATAATTTTATTAATAAGTAGGTGAATTTCTGAAACAGTGAAAGATATTAATGACTAAATTCAGGGACTGTTTTATGAAATCACTGGATTGAGTACTGGTTGTGATCATTTTTACATCTGTGAGAAAAGCCTATTTTCTCAGAAACTGAATTTATTGATTATTTCTGTTAAAATATCAGTTTTAAAATGCAATCTCTTCTTAACCTATTATTTTCTGCTTGTCATTGATGTATAATGGATAGATTTTACTCTCTTTGTGTTTGTGTTTCACTCTTGTCTTGTGGAATGCCCTGCATCTAAGGCTTTAGGACTCTTAAAATAATGACATTGTTTCACTTCTGCATGCTTCCACAGGAAAAAACCTGACTTCTTCATTAATCTTGGCTATAACCTAACAAGAAAATTCTAAATCTATATGCCCTCCTTAATGCATTCAGAGTTTATATTTATGAATTTTAATCTGGATTACATAGGATTCAAATGAAGGAGTAGAGATATTAATTAGATTTTTGATATAGCTGTTGGATTTTCTTCCTGGTAATTGAACATTGCTTTGCAATCCTTCAGGTTAATTACATCCTTCATATCTTAAATTTTAATAAAATAAACAGCTGAAGGATTTTTCCCAAAGTGTTCCTCTGTATATGTATGAAAAACCCAGCTGCAAATAAGGAAAATTACATCCACAGTAAAAGTAAATACAAGGCAAAACATCATGGTTAACAGTCAAACTCCATCTATATTTTTAGCTACACTAAATTCAGCTGCAAATATAATAGTATTTGAAATTGTAATGTGGCAGAAATCCATTGGGCTGTGTTTTATGTACCTGTTTTTGAGAGGCTTGTACGTTCTTAGCAGTTGTTCATGCAGGTTTACACTGAACCAGGTGATGAAAATCTGTAAGCCTGACAGTAACAGCATTTCTGCTGCTGATTCAAATGTGGAAGATGCACCTTTTTTAAACAGAATAGCAAAAAGGGATAGATACTTCACATATGAAACACAGTGGCAGGAAATTTAAAATAATTTTTGAGGAACTAGAGTTTATTATTTGCTTTTTAAACTTTAGCCTTGAAGGATTCAAATTACCAGATAATATCCTGACTTACTTATCCCTGAAAAACATCAATGACATTCAAGCAACAGACTAATTTTAGTACGTGTATGTATTCAAATATATGATCGTTTATATAGAATAAGTCAATATGCATAAGAATGACAATTCTTTTTACTGGATTTTTTTACTCTGATACATTTTAACAGAGGTTTAAGGTTATTAAATGGATTGAATATGAGATACACATACAATTTTCTAGGAACTCCAAATAATTTTGTCAGGATTTCAACCAAAGCCACCCTAAATGAACACATATGTGCACATGGCAAGTTAACACAAAAAACATTGATCTATACACAAAATGATCTAGCTCGAAGTTCACCTAATAATACAGAAAAATATTAATTTCCACAATGAAGATAATTTGCATAAAATGTACTTGAATTCACATGAAAATTCTGAGTCTTTCTCCTTAGACATACTCAGAAATGGTCTAGGCATGGTTTAACTAGAAAGATTTCTTGGAGAAACAATCATGACATATTTTGACATTTCCATGACATGTTTAATGGAATTGGTTCCTAATTGTATTATTTTACTTACACATTATCTTTCTGTCTTAACAAATTAAAAATGTTACTCCTACAGAATACATTATTAATACATTTTGGAGTTATTAATACAGTAAAATGTCTATTTATTTTTATATCTATTATGCTGAGCACTTTCCGAAATCAATACTGATAAAAGTTCCAATACACAGACTGCAATAATTTAGTAGAAGGGGCTTATTTTTCTGCATTGTAGAGGGAAAATGGAAGGACAGATTAGTTAATGACCACGACATAATAAGTACTTTTTTTTGGCAAAGTGATCTGTCATTCATATATAACTTCTATATTTGTTCTTTTATTCTTAACCTGGTGTATGATTTCTCTAGGTTTTCAGATATATTTGTAGACTACCATCATAGTTAATAGTTGTCTCTGATGAGTATTTAAGAGATGTTGGAGAGAATTTTTAGCACTGCTTACCCTTGAGATTCATGATGCTTCTATTATAGCAATTCATTTTCAGCTGCTTATGAATTAGTTTTCCTAGCTCTCTCCCATACCATAAAGGTTTCTTGAAAAAATTATTATAGCCAAAACATTCCACAAATGTTCTTTCTTTCTGATGCTTATGTATAAATTGAATTGTAGAAAATAGAAAGACAGTATTTGGCAATTCATATATTTCAAACTTGCAACCATGACTGGAAATTTTCAATATTGCTTAAGAGAAGTTGCCATTTACAGTTCCTGTGAATTGTATCCTGATTAGGTTGACATATTCTTAGTTGTTAATTACACAGCTCTGTCTGACCTCTCAGGTCTTCTACAGACAGTGTGGACTGTAAATGCTTCACCCTACTGGGTAGCCAGGTCAATTCTCTTCTGCAAATCTTTTCTGATGGGAGAAATGGCTCTTCTCTGTCTCTCATAAGTCTCATCGACTATGAGGCCTGGAAACAGACATTTAAAAGTTTGGAATAGTAAGAAAAAGAGTGAAATAAGGATTCCAGGAGAAAGAAGGATTCCAGGAAAAAGAAGAAAAACAAAGAGAAACCCACCCCAAATCAAACTTAACCCACAGGTGGTTGGGATAGGATGTAAGTTTGAGGAGAGGAGTGGGCAAAAGAGCAAAAGAAAATTGATTCAGCTGGTCAAATAAATTATCTCGGACACCAGTGAAAGAAAAGTTTGATGAAATCACAACACATAGTAGTCTAGAAATCCAAATCCTCAACTATGACAGAACTGCACTGGACTTGGTATTTTCCAGTTGCTCAGATCTGAGAAGCATCACCAAATCGAGGAGGACCAAGGAGAATTATTAAAGAGGCTAAAACGGATAGGGGTTATCTGCACACTGCTAAAGCTACCACAAAGTCACCATTAGTCAGAGTGGCAATACCTAAATGAAAATTGTCAGGAGGTGTATTACATTTCAAGATTAGTAGACGAGATGTTATTTTTATGATGTAGATATATAAATTAAATTTCAATTGATGTAGAAATTTCTAGTGATGGTTAAATGCTTTCTATAAACAGACAGCAATATATTTGCATTTTATTTGTGAAATTCTATGGAAGTCTATGAATTAATGTAGACCATTGGTTCCATCATTTATTTTCATGGTGCACTTCAAATTCAGGATTAAGGTAAGTTCTTTGATCTTTTGCTAACCAAAGAAACAATCAATACAACTGTGACCCCACTTTCTTTAGTGTCTGTAATATGGACTTGGAGAGAGAACTGAATATGAAATCTATAACAGCACTGAGGTAATCGAGAATTAAGTCTGACACCTTCTAGTGAAACAAAAAAAGAAAGAGGAAATTTAAATTTTTAGTTAAAAATTTCCATTCTTTCAGATTTCTAGGGGTGATTGGCTTAAGAAGATTGGTACCAGAAGAGGGAAATGTTATTTGAGCTGAGTGAAACAGAGAAGAAACATGTAGAAACTCAACAGATGTGTAGAAATACACATGAACATACGCACATATGCACACTAAAAAAGAAATTGTGAGATTGCACCTGTATTGTGAGCGTTGCTTATTCCCACTTCTTAAGGTCAGCTATGGAAAGTCTGAAAGATGCTAGCAGGTCTGATAGCAGCTGAATTTTAATAACTGTATTGATATTCTCCTAATGAAAACAATGCTATTTATATGCATGAAACTTCATTAGAAACTGAATACAGAAAATTTAAATACAACTACAGAAGCATCAGCAATTTAGTCACATATGTATGTGTGGGAAACTCTTGCAATTACTGAACCGGTCATGCTATTGTAATCATTAAGTATATTAACAACACAACATTCTTGTGAATCTGTCATTATTTACTACTGCTTGCCTCATTATACTGTAAAATTACACTGAACTTAGAATTAAAATATAATTCAATGTTTAAATCCACAGATCTTGAAGAGTTCTGAGAAGTTTTGTCTGACACCAAACTTTTTCAAAGAGAATTTTTATAATTAGCTAAAAAGTAAATAGCAAATAGAAGGAAGGATGAATGACTTTCAGGAAGAACTTATTCACTGAAAGGGTAGTTAAGCATTGGAACAGGCTGCCCAGGGAAGCGTATGAGTCACCATCTCTGGAATTGTTTAAGAAGCAGCTGACATGACAGTTAGTGAAACACTTTAGTTGACATGGTGTTGTTGAGTCAAAGGTTGGACTTAAGGATCCTTGAGGTCTTTTCCAACCTTAATGATTCTATGACTTTATGATTTAATTTTGTATAAGTTTTCTCCCTATACTTGCAAAGCTTACTACCCAAAAAATCTTGCAGGTTTTTTGTGAAAGATGTAATATGGAAAAAAAAAATTACTGTATGTATCCATATAAAAAATTATTCCTCTAATAGTTTTGCTTTATATGTCAGATAAAAATACAGTACTGATGTAGTGCTACCCTTTGGGAATAGTCAAACACTTTGTCTCAAATGATCTGTTGAATTTCATAAAATGAAAATGGGTGACATCGAGAAATGCCTGCTATTCCTTTGACATTGTGCTGGTGTTTTTTCACATTCTTAGCTAACAACATTTTCCATCTATCATAAGAGAAGGTATATGAATTCTGAAATTAGGTATTATTCCTTCATTCTACATCCCAAGGTCTGTGTGATGCCAGCATATTTCTGTTCAAGTTAACTTTACTGTAGCATTACACAGAACCAGTTTCTGACCAAAGTTAAATACTAAAAAAACCCTAGTGCTTTTGACAATGCATGAAAACTTTTCTAAAAAAAATGTAGCTAAAAAAAAAACTAGCAAACAGGATACTATATCAAGTCTTTCTTATAACTGACAAAAACCTTTGCCATATGGTGCTGTAATAAATGAATAGTAGAACATCAACTAGCTAGGAATAGGAAAAAAAATTAGTATATAAATTTTAAAATAAGCAACTACAAGCTCATTGAATAGAATATTTATTTTTTAATTACTAGAACTAAACTTTCTATTAGTATGTCTAGACCCAGAATAAGAAACAACAGAGAAGACATAAGAGTAATTTATTTAAAGATGTGGAAAATTGCATTATTTCCCCAAAATAGGAAATGTAATACCTGCTATGTAACTTCTATAGAATAATCTTTCAGCAGAAAATGGTTCAAAAAACCTAAGAAACCTTTTTAGCAGTCTTCATACATTTTCTATCCACAAGTGTAATGATAAGAAACCCTCAGATAAAATGAACCAAGCAAATGAACAAAAAAACTTCTAAAACAGAACCAACGAAAAAGAAAATTACTCATATCTTCTCTTGGCAGCGTAACATTATTAAAGCTTTTAATTATTGTCTCACTGCCCATAAGGCTTCACCTTGGAACAATAATTTAGTAAAAATATAGGTATTTCCTGTTCAACCTCTGAATTCGGATTTTCTTCATTTACCTTAACTGATGAAGTTAAGGTTTCAAGTTTTGAAAGTTCTTCTGAAGACGTCACCAACAAGCAACAAGACAGACCTCTAAATAGAATATGCAACAAGACAAGATTAATTTAAAACTCAAATAATGGATAATTTTGTTAGTCTTACAGTTTTACAAAGTACCAGATAAATAGAACTCTGTATATTGGACTTTGCATGGAATTTGTCAAAACTTTTCAGGAATAAGAAAGTCATAGCTAATTATTCTCTAATAAAACTTATACAGGGTGATAGGGTACATATTGATAAGGTTTTTATGTATCTAAAAAGAAAATCCATTTCTACACTTCTGGAATTTGATTCCCTCATGAGACATTACAGCCTGGTTGAGCAGTGTATTCACTAATTGCTGAACAGTGAGAAAACCAGACAGATTTTGCCACACTTAAGCTGCATATTTTTGATAACGGTTTTTATGCAAAAATATGTCTGTCAAAGTGTTTCTGGTCACTTTTTTGGGCTTTCTTTCCCTCTTTCTGAATTGCCTGACATTTTCTCAATTGGAAGGCACATTTGCAAAGGATTTGTCTTGGCTTTTTGCCTGTAAAAATGGGACTGAAAAGAGATGAATGTTGATGTGAAATACTACTTGTCCACATGTCATGCAGCAAAGTGGTTTTTCAGCTCTCTGCCATGTAGCCCAGAGTTTAAATTTCCAGGAGTTGTATGTGTGATTGTGATTTATCTCTTCCAAATCATCTCAGAAACTCTGGAATCAATGTGTTTCCAAAATTGGTGACAGGGTGGTTTACTAGATCATGTTTAGAAATCTAGGAATTTACAGGATAAATCTCTGTTGAAAAATAACTATTTTCATGTTCACTTCTGGGTCTTGGTTACTTGCTCATGAACACTGAATAAATATTAGCCCTCTTCTGGGTCTCTTGCAATTTACTGAAAACAAAACAGAGCAGCAAGTATAATAAAGGTGATATGGTGATACTACCAAGTCTTCACTGCCTCTCCCATTAAAGTCTTTGAAATTATCACACAGTGCTTTAGAGTCTTAGCAATTATCCCTTCATCCAACATAGCAGCACTTTCAAGCTAATAAAATATTAGCCCAATGGGCTGCAAAAACGCCTTTGCATTGTTCCAGGAATGGGAAACAGTAAAGAACAGAAAATAGTTATTCAGATTTAGGGCCATGAGACCATTTGTGGAACACAGAGGTGTTCCATGGACAAATGAAATATAATGTGGATAAAATATGTTTGTTCTAGTCTTGAAGAGATTCTAAACTCTTTAGAGTTTACAATAGTACAAGCCTGGAGTCTCTGACAGAAATCTGATTTTCCACCATCACATCTACTAAGTCTTTCAGAGCCACTGCTACAGAGACTTTCAGGTCACAAATTTAGACAAGTTCTGTCCTTGTTGCCCAATGCTGCAAATATGCTGGGGACATAATATTGAAAATGACAACAAAAAACCAAAAAACAAACAAACAAAAAAACATTAAAACTAAGCTCATTTTATTTAGCATTTTTCATGATAATATTTCATTTAGGGTGCGTGTGACAAAAAGCTAATTTATCTCATAGCCTAGTTTTAGTAACTTGTCAGAAAACATCTAAATCACAAACTGGATAGAAACCCTTTTTGTCTGTTGTCTAAACTGACATTAGCTGAATTCCCTTTAAAAAATGCATGTCTAAACATCATTCTCTGAATACAACCTCTCAATTAGTTTCCTTAAAGCTTTTCAGTTTGGAAAATATTTAAAAGAACTTAAAGAAATAAAGATAGTCTTTTTTACATCAATAGCTAAGAAGATTTGTGGTTTCAAGCATTTGTCCTTTTGACTAGACATTTGATTCCTTTCTGTGTGCTACATTATGGATTTCCCATAGACTGAGGCTCAGGTTTTCCCAGTATTTCTGGCTTCTTTGTAGAAAAATGTGTGTTTTTCTTCCCCTAGTCATGATTCAGGTCTCTCAAATAGTATCTGACACTTTGTTTGTTTCCAGTCAAACTCAAAGAGATTAGGAATTAGGTCTAGATTTAATTATATGAAGCAGTCAAGAAAGGATGCCTTGCAATAACCCAATTTCAGTCCTGATCAGAGAAATTATTGCTTAAAAACCTATTTGGAAAAGTGATAATTGTTAAAGAACTGAGAAACAAATATCCATGGAATTTGGCTGGCACAAAAAAAGATGTGTACTGGGCATGCAGTATGGGACAAATAATACACCACAGGAGAGAAGAAAAGAAAATTGGAAGTCGAATTATTATGAAATGGCTGGACTACAAAGATGGTAAGTCTGCATTAATAAAAAAATCAGAGATGAGAATATGGAAAAACAGATGGTAAATACTGTCATATTCTCCTTATTTTTTTTTCAGTTGAAGTGAGCACACAAGTGAAAAAAAAGAGCTGGAACAGGTTATAAAACTCCAGTTTTAATTTATCCAAGTAAGATGAATCCACCTCATGTTTATGATTCTATTCACTCACATGAAGTGAACTAGACTTTAACTTTGTGCAAGTTTTAAAAAATATATTACACTTCTTTTTTTAAACTACTGTACATCCCACTCTATTTGTGTATACATTTTGCAGTCAAAGTGACTTTCATGTACTTTCTGGACAAAGGAAGATAATAAACCACTGAAAGATAACAAGAACAGAGGTACAGACAACTGCAAGAAATTTTTATTTCCTTTAACTTTCTTATTATATTTTAAAATTTCTCTCTGCTATTATTGCTGGGTTTTTTTTTATCCTTTCCTCACCAAATCAGTCAGATTTTCAGGAATCTTTTTAATTGGGAATACATGATGACTTATGTCACTCTCTATTGCTGCTGTGCAATTTCTATCCATTTCACGGGATAATTTAATTTGGAAGGAACCTCTTGAGATCACCAACTCCAATCACCTCACCCCCACCAGCAGGATCAGCTACACTAGGTTTCCCAGGATTGTGCTGAGTCAGGCTTTGAATATCTTTGATGCTTGTGGAAGTGTAATTCTGTGTGCTATGAACACAAAATTCACCCATCTATCAAATGTGTAACGACCCATCTTTGCACAGAAATAATGACTTACAATGTAGTAGCAGAACTCCAGAGTGCTGGAGTTTTTATAGCAGTCCAACAAAAAAGAAACTTTCCAGCACACAGGAATTAAGCTTATAACATTTGTTGGGAATTTTGTTGTAGATTGTTATTTCTCCTTGAAGAAAACTATATCAGGTCAATTTTTTTTTTTAATGCTTCAGCAAGATTATAGGGCTTTCACTGTCCCTGTAATAGCAAACCCAACTAAATATGTGAAACAAAACCAAAACCATACCCCTTAGGTATAGTCATTCTATGGGTTTTTCACTGTCTTTTTAACAAAAAATAAATGTTATTATTAGGGAATATTCAGTGAGAATTTTCTATATTAATAAAGTGTCTGGTATTCTTTATTCAAGTAGGGGTATAAATCTAATATTTATACATGGAAGTAACTTTTGGAGGAAGTCAGGGAAATATGAACCAGGAAAGACAACTTTCTATCTAAATTCATACAATAGCCAAAGATGTAATAACTCAAATACATATACCTAATTACCAAGGAAAATTCTTTTTTTTTTTTCCTGAATAGGACTTACATAGTTTTTAATTGAGTCTGAAAAAGAATCATGCACAGACTTTTTTAGAAGAAGTATTATGCATCATTAACTATAATAATACAAATAAATTATTTGTGTATCTCACATGATTTTGATGACTTAACAACCTGGATGCAATAAACATCAATAGCAGTAAGAAAAATACAAATCCTACTCAAAAAAGAGCTAAACAATAGGAAAGCCAGCTCATGAATTAGAATTTTTTTTGGTTTTATAACCTATTACCACATGTTTTTATGATTGCCACTTTTTTTTGTGGAATACATATAGTCATTTGCTATTCAATGAATAATAATAGCTAGTTTCCATATAGTCAAGAAATATCTTTTTAGCCATTCTTAGCATAGGATCTATAAGATCACTCATTTTAGAACTTCTACATTTTCTTTTTCTTTCTCTGAAATCTTCACCTCCAGTTAAGACTTATTTTGGGATATTAAAAAAAAAAAAATAGAGTATTCTGTAATTGACATTTGAGGCCAGTGTTTTTCCTGTCAGCCTGAATAGCTGCACAAATGTCAACACTGAATGTTATTTTCTGTCTCAGCCCAATCACATAAATGAAAGTCTCTTTGGATTTTCCATGGTATTTATTATTAATATTTCTTAACTTAAAAATGATCACCAGCAAATCCTTTTAAAAGAGTTTCCATCAATCTGCCTCGGTGATTTCTTAACCCCAGACAAAAAGACTTACAGATGATGACTTCTACTGGAATTGTACTCAAATTTAGCAATTAAATATATTTCCTGCAACTTGTTTTAGATTTTTTTAGGTGATGAAAACACTCTTTCTCCTGTTCCATAAAATGTCCATAATATTCCATAAAAACTCTTAGAGAATTGCCCCATCTGAGAATCATAATTATACAGAAGGCAGCACAATATTTACTAAATTAAAGCAGATCCAGTTACAAAGAAAATAAACTGTGATGACAAGGTCTGTTATTTTGCAAATAGCTTGTATAACACAAAGATATGATACTTCTGTGATGGAATCACTAGCCCTGAGTGAACTCACATTTTTTGCTGATTATAAAAATTCTTGATTAAATTCTGAAGGCAACTGGCTTAACATAATTACAGAGAATGGCTTGGGGTGAAAGGGACCTTTAAAGACCATCTGGTCTAAGCCCTATATGACCTGCCATATAATCAAAATTCCTTTTGTATCCACACTGTCCTGAACAAGAAAAGCCTGCATAAAATACTTCCATTTTAGTATGTTACTGTACATATGCATTTAACTGAAAGATTCCCACAAATATTTCATTCAAATAATAATATTTTATACTCTAATTCAAATATAGTTAGGGAAGCTGAACACTTTTATAGTCAGAGAACTGATTGAAATTAATGAGAACACACAAGCCCCAGATATGGCTATTATAAAGCTTTTATTAATCAGGCTGAATGTCTGTATTTCTTATTTTACTTTATTATTAGTCTTTTTATATTAAATATTCTGACTCATTTTAGTGATAACCTAACAGATTTTTCAATAATTATAAAGAGAGAAATGATAGGAAGATGATAGGAAATTTGGATTCTAACACTCTTCTGAAAATGATTCATAACTATTTGGTTTCACCTATTTTAATTTCCTGTGCTGGTTCAGTCCTCTCTAATGTAGTCACTGAGGGCAAAATCCTGTTAGTCATCCAGTGTCATCTAGAACTGCTGATCTTTTTGGAGCATTTTCTGCAAATACTGCTTTATATCCATCAACCTTACATAGGTACCTGATATAAGCAAGATTATCCTAAATAACACAAAACAATTAAATAATTTTGACATCTCACTAAGTTTTACTCTGGTTTCCATTGACTGTTTTGATTAGATTTCTGTTAGGTAAAATGAAAACTGGGAAATCTAACTGAACTATTATTTTAGTTTGGTTTTTGTTTTGTGGTTTTTGGGGGTTTTTTTGATGCCTCCATTTAGATGTCTAAATCATGAACTAGATTTTATTTTTATGTTTCTCCAGTGAGAGGCATTATTTTATCAATTTACACAAAACATACGGCAAAAATAGCAGGAATTAAGTTAATGCAATTCAACTGAAATAAAATAAAATAAAATAAAATAAAATAAAATAAAATAAAATAAAGGCAATGGAATTAAATTGATTCCTCTTTAGGTACAAGAGAGCCCTTAATCAAAAATAACTAATGGAAGGAAATGCCACGTAATGTAAATACAGTAGTCCTGAAACAGAAATTCAGGGCACACCAATAATAGTGAAAGTCTTTATGCATTCTGTGCACCTAGAAGGAATGATTTCAGAAGAATTATCTCCTCCTCAAGATGAGGAGAGCAAGAAGTGCATGTACATCCCTATGCCAGGTAGCAGCATCAAGTTAATGACTAACCATTATGTGAGTCCAGTTGAAGTATTTCCCTTCTGACTTGCATAAAGAAGTCCAAAGCATTGTTCTCTTTGAATTGTAAATATTGACTCTGTTACTAGATGATTAGAAACTATAACTAATCTTCAAACCACAATTTTCTAATGGAATAAAGGGCTTTTTAGCACATTGCCTGTAAGTTAGCTATACTTTAGATCCTGGAAAACACAAAAAGAAAACATAATAAGAAGCATTATTCGGTAGGAACATTTCTACTTTTTAAAATATTTGTTTTTAAATATTTTGCTTTGTCTTTCTTTGAAATGTTGAGAAATAATGACACATGCATTTCTATATCTTGACAGGCTTATAACCACCTAAGCATCTATATAACACATATAAAAAGAATTCTATTTTTAAAAATCCTATAATATCTCCATTATACCTGTTTTAAAACATTAATTAACTCATGTCTGAACTTTTTTTTTAAGGTTTGCGTCTAGCTCTCTGTGCAGCTGAGGTTACAGATGTTTATCTGGAATGGCTATTACAGTAATTTCCTGAGTTAGTCTATCCCCTGCTCTTTTGATATTACTAGTACTTATGTGCTCTTGGCATTCTTTGCAATCATATATTTTAAAGGAGAGCTATTCAAAATATTTACCAGTGTTATATCTTGATATTTCTTTCTTCAGTGCTTAGGAATGAATCATAGCCATCTCAAAAGTATTCTTGAAGTTTCTATTGTTATTTTAAGTATAGTGTCATTAATCCAGCTTGATGTAGAATCATAGAATTATTAATATCTGAAAAGACTTCAGCCAAAAAGATCAGCAGGTCCAACCACTAACCCAGCACCAATGTGTCCACCACAAAACCGTTTTCCCAAGTGCATCACCCACAAGCTGCTAGAACACTTCCAGAGATGGTGATTTCACCACTTCCCTGGGCAGCCTATTCCTATGTCTGACCACCCTTTAAGTGACACAATTTATACTATTATCCATTCTAGTCATAACCAAAGCAGTTATGACCATTAAAGGGTTGTGAGTGCTTCTGTTTATTTATTTATTCACTTTGACTTCTTTTTTACCAGTTATGAGATAATTAACTGTTAATGTCCTTGAAACAGATGTCTCAATGGTGACAATGTAGCTTGCCTTTCTTTTTTCTTCACTTTTTATCAGCAATCATAAAATAAAGTGGTTAAGCAAAATAGGATTTTTAAAATATATTTGATTTCACCCTTTTTTTGACACTATAATGCACATGTGTAGTTGAAGTAGCAAGCCAAGGTAAACCCAAAAAAATATGGCACAGAAAAATAAAGCAAGCTGATTTTTTCTAAAATACAGGAGTTTATTCTCCTATTATGGATTGCAAAATTACTATTCTAAAACCACTGCATATTTTAGATATTGTATTACTGGACATGGATGCAACAAAATAACATGAAATTGCTACTAAAATCAGAAAGGAAATATGGTGATGCTTCTGGGCATCTGTTGGTTTGTTATTGATAAGACATTTTTACTTTGTTGCTTTCTTACTGAAGAGTCAAAAAAACAGGGCTGATCTTCTTGAGGCATCTCTCAAGGGCGCAATACATGCTCATGATAAAGATTCTTGAAGACATACAGGTGAAAAGAATCTACTTGTTTTATTTTGTCATCCTACCTGTCTTTATCAACATTTCCTCTCATTGGGGTTACTTGGACAGCTCACAGAGCTACATTTCATTCTGTTCTGATTCTGAGATATACTTTGCTATTGAAGTATGCATCTGTTTGAGGAATGATTGTGTGTTTAGTGCTAGATCTCTGTTCTTCATATGAGGTTATGGTATACTGTGGCATGTCTACAGCAGTTTAGCTGTTTAGTCACCTGCTTTTGAAGACTTTTTTCCTCAGGATTGCAGTAGACAGTGCTGCAAATTATAAACACTAATTAAAAAAAAATAGTTGTGAATCAAGTTTTTGTTATTGTTGTAGTTTTGAGGTACTTCAGAGTCTTGAACTTTACTTCACTACTTCAAAGAATAAATTGACAAGAGCTTAGAAAACATATTCAAAATTTCAGAAGGCTTGTATGCACTGTTCCAATTTAGCCCAGTTTCTACTGACCACTGTAATACCAGCCGAGGTGACTGGAAATAGCAGTCTTAGAATGACATGTTATATTGCCCCTACCAGATCTCTTCTGGACTCCTGAGTTTCTCTGTAAAGACACACCATACATCACTATTTAGACTGGCAAAATTGTGAAAAACAGAATTATTCTCTAAACACAGACAATCAAAAGGAGTTTAAACACCTTTTCACTACAATGCACGGCAAGTAAAGCCTAAGAGTTCAATAAAGAGTGGAGAACTGTAAATAAGGTAGATTCTTTGCAAAAGACAGCTGTTGATTACCTATTTTCTTTAGTTACAAGAACAATGTATCCTGTTTATGGGACAAACGTGCTTTTCTGTTTCATAGTTTGTGTAGCAGGAGGACCACACTGGCCTGAAGAAAACCGCCTGGTTTACTATTGTTTTCCCATGTTTGATATTCAATAAAAAAAGTATAGATATATGATTTACTGTAAATAAGACTGAATTTTTTATTCAGTTGGGAATCACAAATTAGTAGTGTCTTCCAAACAGTGGTTATAATGTTTTTCAGATTATCTTAATAGAACATTGCTTCCCTGGGAACTAAATGATAATGTCATGTACTCTGTGGGTGTTGAAAACAAACAAAAAATTAAACCCTATAGACTTACGAGTGCCACTGCACAACCTCAGTATCTAAATATTCAGGTTTGCTAACACTTTCTGAATGTCCTTGCTGTGAAAAAGATCAGAAATTTATGTCAAAATATTTTTAAATATTTAGGGATTATTTTGGCTTGAAAACTTGTAAATTTTCAGTTTCTCAGGAAATTTTGCTGCCTCATGATTTTGACAGGGAGTGAATTACAGCGAGAGGCAATATTTTTCTATTTTTGGCAGTTTGAGAATAATTGGAAGTTGTTAGTTAAAAGCAATGAAGGCAAAAATGGGAAGCACAAGGTTAAGTGCTGCATCTTCATAACAGCTGTCATCCACTAGCAGGACTGAAATTTTATTCTCAGGAATGCAGTTTGCGTGGGCGGCTTCCTCAAAAATAAAGACTGAAAATCTGGAAGGGTTGCAACTAACATTAATAGTTGCAAAACCAAGTAATATAATGATGAAGATGACATAAAAATCCAGGAGACCCTTAAATACATTGAAATGAAATGAAATGAAATGAAATGAAATGAAATGAAATGAAATG
>JANIJU010000001.1:69976818-70122949 GCA_025504685.1 Leucosticte australis
CCATGTTGTGGCAGTTTTGTGTGGCCCTTGGGATGCCTTTTGCAGCTGCAGTGTGCCTGGAGCTCTGGGCTTTGTGGTTTTCAGAACCCTAACCCTAGGCGTAACCCTAACCCTAACTCTAGGGTTAACCCTATGAAAAGCAGCAAAAGCTGCCTAGCGGCAATGTTGGTTCCAGGGATAAAGCTGTTGAGGAGGCCATGTTGTGGCAGTTGCTGGTATGCCTTTTGCAGTTGCCATGGGCAGGCATGGGAGGAATCTGCAGTGGATTTGGAACAGGGACTGAGCTAACTTCTTTTTACTGCCCTCAGAACCTGAACAGAAGCCCTCCCTTCATCTTGCATGAAAGTGTTTTTGTCCTCTTTTACATATTTCTGGGATCAGAAGTTTCAATTGCTACGGGCCATCAGGGGTCTGGTTCGTAGGGTGAATTGGTGGGTCTGGAAACTGGAAAAGGGACGTGGCTCGGGCTGGAGGTTAGATATACTTCAGAATCACAGCAAGGCAAATGCAGGGCCATCACAAAGGGCAATTGGAGTGAGACAGGGAACCCGGAGTTGGTATAAACACAGAACAGAGCCTTCAGGCTGAAATGGGGACATTAGAGTATTTTCAGGATCGTGGCAGGGACAATATAGGGCATTTGGAGCTGGCCAGGACATTTCGGCTCTTCCTGATGTTTCTGGAGGGAAGAGCACTGCCACTAAGGAGCCCTGAATCCTGACAGGACCAGTGAGAGAGGGCTCACTCAGGTGTCTGCATCTGTTTGGCTCTGTGGGGAGATCAAAATCTCAAGGCCAGACTTTTCACTTTGGGGAAGCTATGGGGGCAAGGCCTTGAACTGCAGTGGGCCAGTGTTTGTGGAGTTTGGGTCAGAAACCAGAACTAAATGACAGAGAACAGCCAGGATTGATGGCTCCCATGGGGCCAAGCACAGCAAAGCCCCTTTGGCTTTGGCTGTAAACCCCCAATGGGTGTGGTTGGCAGGACCTGAAAGGGGCAGGAAGCACTAAAGCCACCAATAAGCCCTGCCACAAGTCCCTGGGACTTTGGGTGAGCATTGAGCCAAGGCTGGGATTGGTTCCCAGCAGGAGCATGAGGCTGCCAAACAGTGGTCTCGTGTCAATACAAGGGCCCAATCCACATGTCCATAGTGGAGATGAGCTAACTGCAGTGAAGACATGAAGGGTCTTTCTAGGAGACATATGTCACTCTCATATTTTCACAAAAATCCCCTTGCCCAGGTTTCTTCTCCTGGGAAGCTGAGAAGCCTCAGAGAAAAAGGAAAAACAACATTATCTCATTTTTCTATCCTGTGTTTTGCTGCTTTGGAATGTGGTTGGAGATTGTTTATCCAACATGTGAATTGTTTTTACTTAATGACCAATCACCATCCAGCTGTGTCAGGACTCTGAGGAGTCAGTAATGAGTTTTGAGTTAGTATTTTGTTAAACCTTCTATAAGTATCCTTTCTCTATTCTTTAGTATAGTTTAGTATAGCATTCTTTAATATAATATAATGTCATAAAATAATAAATTAGCCTTCTAAGAACATGGAGTTAGATTCTCAATTCCTCCTTCATCCTGGGGACCCAGCAAATACCACAGACACAGTTGGAGACAGGCACACCTACAACAGTCTCACCAGGCCTGGATCAAATTGTATATCCTGGGTCCCTGGATGTACAGGATGTGTGGGCACTCAGTTAAAGCCAGTAAAAGCTGCTAAGATCCATTTGTTGCACTTCAGACCCTGACATGGATGTTAAATTTTATTTCTGTTTTGAGCTTATTTTCTATTACAGTCATTTTTCCAGTGTAGAGATTTTTTTCTAAAGGCAAGTAGATTTCTCTTGGACAAGCCTAGGTTTGTTTCTTGACTTCAAAACAGAAATCTCAGGTATGTCAGTAAGAACCATTGGTTCTGCAGCTTGTGACAGCATGTATATTATGTTTATCCTAATACCTATGAATAACTCCAGTACTCTAATACACTTTTAAAGCTGGTTGTAAACAGAAGAACAAAATTTGAGCATTATTCTGACTAAGAGCTTTGGAAATTACTCAGAATTTGTAGCTGTGTGTCTGCCAGAGCATTGACAATACAGACCTTGTCCTGAAAATAATGAGGTTTCTGGAATACCTGACAGAAACTTGACAAGTATGCTTTGCTATTACTGTACATTTTCCTGCTAAAAGTTACATTAATAGAATGAAGTTTGACAAGGTAGAAGGAAACATAGTTTTTCCAGAAAGGTCAAAGGAAAACTGGATGAAAGCTGAATGAATTTCAGAGGTTCAAAGATGCAGTAGTGAAGCTGGCAAGAATATGTTCAAAGCTCAAAAAGTACTTTTATTTTCTCTTTTAGCTACAACATACATTATTGAAACTGGCTGGAATCCTGCCTGCTACCATATAATGAAGGCTTCCTGTAAGGATTAGGCACTGGAAGGCTATCAGAAATAACAAATGTGGTTATGAATTTAGCTTAACTGGGACAAATTGGAAAAAGGTAATTAGTGATGGGTTTCTTCAGAGGAGAAAGTGTTGAAGAAAGGAGGGAATCAAAGTGATTTACTGAAGTACATTTATAGAAATTGGAGAGGAGAGGGGAATAGAAAGGGATAGTTGTATGCAAACAAGCTGCTGAGTAACACACTTGTCTGACTGAGCCCCATACCTGACCAGTGCAGTCTGTCCTATGTTGTTATTAAATCATGTTTTCTACTATTTGCTGTACAGTTTCACTCTCTGTGTATGTACTTAAAGGCTAACACCTGGAAAAGGGGAAGGAGTTCACAGAGTACTCCAAGATGCCTGCAGCATGTAGAGTCTGGAGTGTATTTTTCCATTAGGGAATTTCAATCCTCTGTATCTATATGGGTTTACACTGGTAAACTTCAGACTTGGCCAGCAGAAAAAAAATGATGGCACTGGCTAGCTGTGTTCGTGTATATGAGAGCTGGAGGTATTTATGTTGGTGCCATGACAACGTTTCCTGTCTGTGTTGTTTTTTATAGCTCAACACACTGGTGCATGTCTGTGCATGCATGTGCCTCTCCAGCTGTATCTCTGGAATCCATGTTCCATTGCCCAGACCTGCCAACAGGAACAGCAGCAGCCACATCCATCCCAATGAGATGGGAGAAACGCCCTGGATCTGATAGTGTGCAATTTTCAGTGCCAGGAGCATGGGAAGGCAGTATCCCCACAGCCCAAACTCCAGTAGCATACAACAATTCCCTTGAAGGAGAATGTTTCTGGCAGTCTGCTCTAAAGTTAAAGGAGCTGCATATTCAGACAGCAAGGTATTTTTTGAGATTGTAAAAAAAAGTCTGAAAACTAGTAAAACAAGGAACGTACAAGCATTTGTTTAAATGGCGTTAGGAAGCAACTTGAGTGCTGAAGTTTTCTCATGCCAGCACTTAGCACACCTCGTACAGGTGAGGCACACCGCATACAGAGGTGAGCACACCAAGAGAATCTGCAGTGCTTGCCTGATTATTTGTCAGTGTTCTCAGACTCTGATTCATTAATTTAATGTGAAACTGCAAAATATTCCCATTAATAAACTGTGTAGTTTGGACTACTAAAGTACTTTTTTCAATATCACAAGCTTATTAGTTACTAACCCTTCTCTCATCTTGACTGTGATATTTTCCTGCATGTCATATCCAGTAGAACCCGCATGGCTAATGACAAACACAAATGAAGAAATTTTAGTATAGACTGAAGTTAGAAATTCCAGAGTTAATATCTGGCTTCAATGTGGCTGAGAGCTCCCTGTAAACTTGTCAAGTGTACCTGGGACCCTGTGGCTCTAGTACGTGGTGCTGGTGTGACTGCCAGAGCAGCTTCTGGATAATCCTGCAGGGAAGTTTTCCTGAACACAGATAAAAGATGAACTTAAAATCTCAAGTTTAGAATCGTTATTTTGAGATTCAATGCTTTATTTCAGTATTGTGTCTCTCTTCTAGCCTTTCCAGAGACTGTGTTTGATCAACTGTCCTCTGATAAAGCAAAGGAGAAGTATTTGGGATTGTTGTTGCCTTAACTTATATCCAGAATAAAATGGAAGACAGTGTTTCATACAATGGTACAGACACCAAGGGACATTTTGTATTATCTCCATAATTTTATGCTTCCATACTGTTTCTGTACTATCGATCTTTCCTGATATGTAATGCAAATTAAAAATAACATGCAATCCATCATGTGAAACTGCTCACTATAAAATAGACTTTTTTTCCTTGGTAATGTCATCAAATAGTCCCCATCACTCACCAGAGCTCAAGTCTCTGTCTTGTGGTCTGTGAGACAGAAATAGACTGTGTTGTGGGAGATGGATGAGTACAAAGCCTGCTACAGGTTTTACAGTAATGATTGTTCTTATTTGGAGGGCACTCAGAATTGATGGGTAGCTTTAAAAAGTCTAAAGTTAGGTAAAAGAAGGCACCTGAAATGGATGGACAATTTTCTACTTTCCTAATGACTGTTTCCATGAGGTCTTTATAGGGGCAATATAAAAATAAATTTTCTTTCTGTTTCCTTTACATTTTTAATATGTTTAACCTAAAAATATCTTTGCTAGTGTATAGTACTATATTCAGAAGTAAATGGTTTACAGTTGTTGATGAAATATCTTTGTAGTAGCTCTTAAAAACCTTGCTTAACTTTGTAAAAATCTTTTTTAATTCAAATTTCATACATCTGAAATTTACAAGGTGCATATATTTGGGAGGACCAGAGAAGTCCAAATATATAGCTACAATGAATATTCATTAATGTGAACTTAGAACATACACATTTCATTAAGAAGATTTGAAAAGTTTGAAATTTATTCTAGTTCTTCTTGGTTTTGTTCTTACTTAAAATGATACTCTCTCCAAAACTTGATGTTTTGTTGTAAATTTTTCTCACAGACATATTTCAAGTTATTCAAACTATTTAAACATTTGTAGACTTCATTTTTTTTTTTCCATGTGTACTGAAATGGGCAAAAATATGCAGCTGAAAGCTTTTGAACTACCTTCAAGCCACTTATTTGAATGTATTATAGATTTATCTAAATAAGAAAGAAAGAGTCATTTGACTCCTTTAATGACAAGGAAAGATGAGCATCTGTAATTTCAAGACCAAAGGATTCTCGTGGGTTTTAATTTACTATTTCAGACTGGAAATCAATGGACAAGAATATTGATTTTATTATTGATTTTGCTATTGACCTAGGACCAGATTCAATGCTCAAATAAAGATTGTCTTATTTAGGGTTTATTTACAGATTACAGTGCATGCAAAGAATACTTAAACTGGATTGACTACACTTCAGGAGCAATGAAGTTTGTATTTGAAGTCCTGCTGTAACACCACTATGGCTTACTGCATATGCCACACCCCTGAGTTCCGGTGTGCTCTCATGTGTTTGTCTTTGGAAATATAACCCTTGGTTTCCCATTGCAACCTTCAAATTATGATTCTTAGTTAAGAGGTGTGAAAACGTACAATGGAGGTACAGTATTTTGTGGTCAAACGTAAAAACATATTATATTTGTAAAGCCTGTAATCAGATAACCCATAGATTTTTATTAGTATTCTTTCTTGGCTTTGCAAAAATACATACAAGGAGGAGGTAAAATTTAGGTAATGTTGAGACCAAAGGGTAATAGGCTAAATAAAATTAGAAGCTGGGGGTTCATTTGAAAATATCAGTGAAATATACTGAATCTTCTGTTACGCACACATATCTCTCTGATAATTGATACCTCTCTTCAATCACAGGAATAAAAGAATGATTCATAGATTCTTGAAAACACAGTAATAACTTATGGATTTTTCTTTCCAATTATATTATCTAATGCTCCTTATTTTCCCTGCTATCAATTTTCTATTGGAAATAAAAGTAAAAAAAAAATATCTTTCTGAAGATATTTTCAATGCCATCCTGCATGGAAAGAAGAGAGAATGTTAAGAAGTTGAGTCCTATTTAACATTAGATATTTCAGCAAGACAATCATGATCAAAATGTCTTTCTGCAAAGGAGAGAGTCAGTATCACCTACAGATTTAGAAAAATTAAACCTTTTCTAGTTCTAGTAAAGTAAAATATCTGTTCTGCATGGTTGCTGCAGTGAGTGTGGATCACTGCTCTGGGAGGTCACACAGATTCTTTCCTGCTTCATTAATTTCAGCTGCATCATCACCAGAGGTCTTTGTCTCAGTAGGTAATAGATCATTCTTAGAGACCCATAATAGCAAAAATATTAGATATTTAGCTGTTGTGAGCAAAAATCCTGTAGTAGGAAATATTTTCAAAAGTAGGCAACATAGTTCATACAAAAAAACCCCTAATGAATTTAAAACTTAATTATTATCTGCTTGGCATACCTATTCTAGTCCCACTGTCCCTAGAGGTGTAGCTTCTGTGGCTCTTTGAACCCTAACTCTAACCCTAACAGAATGATGATGCTGCACTTGAGGTCCCCACGTCAATGGATGTCCCAGATTGGAAAAATGTGAATGCATTGTTGGTGTCCTGCCATGATCACCTGGGGGTGCCTTTTCCAGCCCCAGCATCCTGTGACTGCAGGCTTTATGGGTCTCTGAACCCAAAGTAAAACAGAAGAGCATTTTGGTGCTACACCTGAGGTTCTAATCACCAAGAGTGGCCCAGATTGGAATAATATTGAGGCAGCCCTATTGTAATCCTCTTGGCCTGCCTTTTCCAGAACCAACGTCTTTGGAGCTGTAGGCTCTGTGATTCTCTGAACCCTAACCTCCACAGATGGCCATCACTAGGAAGGTGTAGAGGCAGCCATGCTGGTGCCCTGAAATGATACCACTTTCCTGTCCCAGTATCCTAGGGACTGTGGGACTTCTGGCTCTCTGAACCTTAACCCTAAAGATATTTTGGTGCTGTGCCTGAGGTACACATCATTGTTGCTGTTCCAGTTTAGAAAGGTTTGGAGGCAGCAATACTATGTCCAGCATAACCCATTTGGCTTTCCAATTCCAGCCCTAGTGTCTGGAACCATTGCCTCTGTGTCTCTCAGAACCCTAACCCTAATCAAATTGTTTTATAATGTCATATTCTCTAGTGTTCAGGGTGGATACCTTCACACCACAGATATTACCATTACACAGATATTACCACTAAAAGTAAGAACTTTTTGCTGTTGGAATTCTGCCCAAGGCCAGTAAATATTGCTTTGTAACACTATCAACATTCTTTCTTGGTTGTACAAAGAAAAACATATTGTGGCTGAATTACTTTTAATTTTTTTTCTGGTTTTTAGCCTATTCCTTATTCAGGATTAATATCTAGTATAAAATTGATAATATATAAAATATATAAATATATATTTTTATATGATATATAAAAATATCTTAAAACTTACTTGTGAGTCAGGGTAATAATCTAGAATGTATTTATTCTTATAGCAATTACATTTAGGGAAATGTGTACTGGATCCTTTCATGTGAAGTGGTTAAGAACTTTAGAAATCTAACAGAAGTGAAGAATTCACACATGGATTTATCTGGCTGGATACACACAAATATACAAATAAATCTTAACTATTAAAAAAGCTGGGTATATAGAGAATATGAAATCTCTTACTTTATGTTTTGCACTTTTAATTTTTTTTAAAGGAAGCAAATGTTGTCCTCTTCCAAGATACTTGAATAAAAATCTGGAAGTAAAAGAATAAAAACAGGATTAGGTATTATCAATAACCAGCAGAATTCACAATACCTTTTTTAAAACCCTAGGGTCCTACTGCTGTCTTTTTTAATTATTTCCTGTTTCTTCAAGAAAGTGTTTGCTTGTGTTTATTGAATATCCTTAGCAATAACTTCAGACAATATTTCAATTCCTTCTCCCCCCATTTTATTCATATTTTGTTGTGGGGCTACTTCTTCTCAGTTATAGTAGTTAGGTAATGGTCTCTGGTTTCCACTTTTGAAGTGTGCTGAGTCCCAAAAATTCCACAATATGTATTTTAAAAGTAAAATTTGGAATATAAAATTTCAGCTCAAGTTAATTTTAAGTCTAGGTTTTTTCTTTATGACCTTGAAATTTGTTTTTTACTTAGTTATAAGGTCTGTGTGATGTATTACACATGGGCATTACCCATATGTATTTGTTTTTTTTCCAGAACTTATTTCAAATGATTATGTGTGCCACTTCAAGAAGGTGCTAATTAGCTAACAGATCCCTTTCTGTGATTTTTGTTTGAATGACAATATTCAAATAACACTATTTTCAAACAAGGATGACAGTTTAATAGACCTTCCTCAATACATTGATAGTGTAGTTCAGTCCTTCAGGGTCTCCATAGGACACCAGTAACCATAAGACTTAAAGAGCCAAACTGAGTTGTCTTGAGGAAACAAACTTTTAATGAACTGTGATATACAGACTTAGAATACTATTTTCTAAAGCTGGATGACTACTGAACTGAATGACTGGAGAATTGAAATGGCATCAAACATTAGACATCTGTGGAAACAGATGCTTTAAAATATTCACTATCTTAATTAACCTGTTAATCTTTAAAATGTGTTTTTATAGTCTTTTAAAATAAATATTAAATAAAAATTAGATACTAGGTGCTCAAGTGTTCATTTCTGTCATAACATCATTGTATTGTCAGACATGTCATACATATAAATATATACATATACATATGCTTAAATATGCAATAGGCTTTAGTACCATGGAACTAATCATTGATTGTTCATTTCGAGGTCTTTAATTTTGCAAAAGTGCAATGCAGGAGGAAAAGAAAACAACAAGATTCTTCCACCATTCCCAGGTAGAAAGATGAGCGTTCTTCCAGAAGATTTTGGAATCATAAACAAGAAAATTAAGAAAAGCAAAAAACTTTAGTAAAACATAGTATTTGTCTGCTGACTCACGACTGTTATTGAGTTGTCAAAAAATTTGATATTTTTCTTGGAGTTTTGATTTTTTCCCTGTTATGAGAAGCATGCATTTAGAACTAAAAGGTTTCTACGTCTTTACTTCTTTACAAGTATATACCATATTTATTATTTCTGCAGGCTGAATTTTTGATTTTCAGAACCAAAGGATCTGCTTTGATTTCTTAAATGGTTGAGGCTGGCAATTGTACCTCTAGCATTTAAATTTTACTTACATTGTGGGACCTGTAAATACATTTTAAGAAAACCATTTATCACCAAAGAGACCTCTTTCTTTTTCCCGTCTTGCCAGTAGGAAAATACAATCGGAGTTTTTTAAGTGTCCGAATGAACCATCTTTTCTGCCAAAGGACACCATGGTACTTCCATTTCTATATAAAGACTGCATAAAGGATAATGGAGATTGAACTGCAAAGTGAAGACAAATTAGTTTACACATATGCTCTTCAAAAATAAAATAAAGCACTGAAGAGGAAATTTTTTAGAGGATTCCTTCTCAGTTTGCAACTTGTACCAATATTTTTCCCACAACTTCACCAGTGTTTTTTAATCAATTAAATGAAAGATGAACTCCAATGACCAGGACTTTATTCCAGACTGACAGAAGATGCAAAATACAGTGCTGCCTGGAGTAATTTGATCAATATTGAGCTCCCAGACCAGCAGTTAAATTTAATGAGTTTAGGAGAATCTAGAAGCAATGAAGAAAGAGATTAATCTTTCACAATCTCTCTTGCCTCCTGAGCTGCTGTACTTCCTTGACTAGGAAGTGAATAAGGCAGATATATATTGCAACATTATATATTCATAAATGCATTATATATTCACCATGTATATATTCAGTGCACTATTGCTAATGTGTTTCTTCAGGTGAAAAAAATGGATCTGTTACATTTGCAGCATCTACTCAATGACCTTCTGGGACCTGAGATTTGGAAAGCTGGAGATATTCTATGAAAAATTGAAGCCTAGGACTTAAACATGGGTAATTGGTTCATTTATTGATGGTATTGAATTTAATGCTTACGCTCATCTGGTATAATCTCTCTCAGTGGTAGTGAGGCTCAAAAATCCAGTCTGGCATCCCATGAGTTCCTGACAAAAATGTGTAAGCTATCGAACTCTGAACTGGTGTCAGAAGTGTGGAAAGCTTCTTTAGCTATTAATTCAGTAGGAATGGTTCATTACCTGCTCTATGCCTGTCAACTTTGGCAAAAGTTTGGAAATTGAAACCAAGATTTTTTGGACATTTAATAAAGACTGATAGCAACTGTTCCAGGTTTTTCAATTGTGGTTTGACAAATGCTTGATTCTAGTACTTGCATGGTGCAATGTTGAGTGGAAAGAGTATCTATTTCATTTTTTTTAACCCTTGTTCAATTCCATTGATATGTGATAGCTAAATAAGTATTGAATTTATTGCTTTCTTTTACTGGGTTCAAAGTTGTGTAGAACATAATGCCAATATAGTTTTAAAAGTCCCAAAATAGATCAGAATAAGTAGTATATAAGGTTATTGCGCACTTTTATAGTATTAAAAATGTAGGTATGATGGATGACAGTCTATAATGTATACATGTATTTGCAACAATGCACCCAAAAAATAATAGAACTTCTAGAAAAGATAGGAATTATTTTGAATATGAACAAAAACTTTTACTCAGTACATTCTTGACACATCAAAATTAGGCAAAATAATCCAAGATTTTTAAGTGACCACCTTAGTGGACTTTTGGTCTGGAGTCAAAAAAACACCACCAAGAAGCCAAAACAAACAAGGCCCACAACTTAATTGTTGCAAACTCTCTGAAAAGACTTATCTCAATTTTAATCTAGAATATACCATCACTGCTACTTTTCTAAATTTGTGTAGATATGAGTTGTACATTTGGCTCTCAGTTGCCTAAACCCATACACATTTCCTTATGTGAAACAAAACCGTCTCTGATCTATATCATTAAATAGGTGATAAGTGTATAATCACCATTGTCATATAAACCACTTATTTAACAAGATTTTGTGACATGTAAACAATTATTTTGATAATTACTTTGTGAGTAGATGCTCTACTGTACTCTTTGTGTTGCAGGAGCAAGTTTTAGATGGATGCTAGTGTTTGAACAGATGAAAAATAGAAAACATTCTAAACCCAAAATGTATTGTAAAAAACAGAAGAATGTCTTTGGGTTTTTCCTTTGGGTTGCTATTAGAGGACCATCTGCTGTGGATTTTGTTGTGGTTTTTCTCTTCTGTATATGGTAATAAATGCATAAATTTGGGTCTGTTTTTCATAATGCAATGAGATGTAGAGCACTTCATGACCTTCTGATACAGACATCAATGGCAATATGGGGTCTTTGACTCAGTTTGCCAGCCAATTCACTGGCAAATGCTCCCAGTGGATTTTCTCATTCTGAGCCTCAGAGGGACAATGCATACTAATGACAGCTAGAAGAGTGAGTGAAAGAGTGATAAAAGATCAAGAATTCTCTTGACTGAGATTTTCTCACACTGAATTACTATGCTGCTCAATTTTCTTACATAGGAAGGAAAGCTGATAGCACTGCAGTCAACAGTATTATGGTAACACAAATAGTGTTTGTCTCGCTCTTGTCCTTCTATGTTGTAACCTTACACTTTATTACAGTCTGTCCACAATCTTCAAAAATTGAAACTTCCCCAGGTTTTTTTTCCTGTTGAATATCTTTAAATATATCTTGCTTTTCTCATCAAGTGTGTATTCTCAAAAAAAATATTAACAGCTAACACTATCAACATAGATATTTGGTATTATAAAAATCCAAAACATCAAAATGCAAAATTATTTCTGATCAAGCACACTGATTTTTGTTTTCATATTCTAATAATTTTAATCACCAGGACAGGGCTCTGTAAGTACAAAGGAATAGAACAGATTGAACTAGCTTTAAATCTCTGTGTAAATAAGGCCTTAATCAGATCAGTACTGATTTTAGGCCACATGAATTTTACATTCATTTCAAAAGTTGTCAAAGTTCATTCAGTAAAGGAGAACTACTGTATGGGAAACAGTCAAGCAAGTCAGGCAAATATTGCCCTCATCTTCAGGAAAAGCAAAAAAGGAGGGCTTAAGGAACTGCGGGCCAGTCAGCATGCCATCAGTCCTAGGAAGATTTTTGAGGAATTTTTCTTGTAAGTATGTCTAAGCACAGGAGGAAAATAAGGAGTTTAGGTAACAATTAGCATGAATTTGCCAAGGGCGTACACCTCTTGATGAATCTGGCAGTTTTCCATGAGATGAGATGACATACCTAATGAATAACAGAACACTAGAGGTTAATTTAGAACTATAGAATACTATAGGTAAAGAAAATGATGAATTTGTTATAAATGTTAATAAAAAACTGTTAGGCTCTTGATCAAATCAACTTAAAAATACACTGTTTTATTGTCAAATAAATTACCCACCATATAAAAAATCACATTTTAATATATTTACCTAAAAATCTGAAAGTGTTCCAATGTAACAGTACTATACACATTTGCTCTAATATTCCACTTTTGATTTTTTATCTACATATTTTCAAATTTTAGACAGATATTGAGAAAATATTGGTCCTTTTTGGTTTTTAAATCGAGAAGAAATTCAGATGCCATTCACAAAAGCAGTGAACAGCAATTCAAGCAGATGTTCATCTATCTATATTTTTAAAGTTTTTTCTTTGAATGTTTAGAGATTATTTACTTCTAGCTTTTGAAAGGATAGAATGTTTATAAAAATTTTAATTTAAGATATGATGACTAAATAGGAGCATGATTTATTAATGATATGAAGCATCTACAATTAAAGAAAGGTTCTGTTATGGCCCCCTGGTGCACCATTTAAAATGTGTATCAAGCTAGAAGATTAAAAAAACAATCAGAGTTTTATGAAGCCACAGTCTTCATTAGACTAGAAAGTATTATCAATTATATGCTACTAAATTTGTTCTTTCAATTCATCTTCTAATCTTCATGCAATGCTGAAAAGGTCAGCTTTAACACAAAGCTTCCTTGAAAGATTTAGGGGATATGTGTTGATGGGTGAAGATGCTGATGTAAGTAGCCATAAATGTTAGAAGGGAAAAAATATTTTACAGAAGAAAATGCTGGTCTAAAAATGCGAACAGAGAAATTGACTGTCTGCTTGTGGACTGTGAGCCTAGGAACTAGGTCTGAGAACCAGAAGAATGCAGCTGGCATCTTTGAACTGCAGCTAGGTACCAAGAAACTGGACACACCCTGAGAAAACATTGGTAATCACAAAAAATGCACAAAAGTCCAAAGAAAAATCTCAAGTCAGGGCACATTTTCTTCAGGCTGAACAGCACCCTTGTCTGTTCCTCATAAATTCTGTCCGCCAGGCTTTTCACCAGCTTCATTTCCCTTCTTTGGACATGCTCCAGCAGCTCAATGTCTTTCTTGTCATGAGTGGCCCAAAACTGAACACAGTTTTGTTGCAGCTGCAGCCTCATCAGTGCCTGTTATGGGGTAACAATCACTGCCCTGCTACTACTGGCCATCTACCTGAGCACACCTGAAGGCTGGATAACCTTCTAGGCCATGAGAGATGCAAAGGGAAATGGACAGATTTCTGCTTTTATTCTCAATTTCAGATTAGAATTGCCTCCCCAGAGAAATTAGAAATTATGAAAATTTTTAGCAATTGATTGCTAAATACTTGTGATTGCTTAAATGTGCCATTTATTTAATGATTATGGCTCATTAAGCCATGAAGTACTAAAAAGGATTAAAAGTCTTGATGTATAAACATTTGTAGAAACTTTAATATTTCTGTAAAAAGAGTGGCTCGGGAGAGGATTCTTGTGGGCATAAAATGGAATTTAATAGTTGATACCTGTTTCCTGTTGTATTTTCAGTGAAATGGAATTCAAAGTATTACTGAGCCATGGCAGGCAACCTGCCCAGGCAATGGTTCTGCAGCAATGTGCCAGCCTGTAAGCACCAGAGAGATTGAGCTTGGTCATGAAACACAAAGTAAGCAAAAGCAAGAGATGCCATTTTATGCAGGGACTGCATCTGTTACCTCTAAAAAATGAAGGAAGCTGTTCTCATTTCAGCATTATGGTAGTTAAATTACATCCAGAGCTGAAATAACAGGTATAAACAGTAATGAGAAAGGGAACAGTTGTACCCTTAAGGCAAGAAAAAATCTGGAACTGTTGAGTCTTTTTACTGAGTATATCCAACATTCATGGAAGAAATAGAAAAATTAGAATTGAAAATAACTCAGAATGTTGACAGTTTCAGTGCATAGAATAGAAAAAAATTCTGTGGCGATTTCACATTTGGCAATGGAAGACATAAATTAGTAGGGGTTTTTTGCAAGGTTCTTCACTAGATACCTGCTATTTTCCCCACCTTTTTTTCCCCAGGAAGGGCTTTGATTTTTTTTTTCTTTTTTTAGTATTTCTTTTTTCATTTCAGAATAGAGTGGCCTTATTTGGGAAAATAACTAACTATGGATATGATTAAAGATAAACAAGAATTTTTTAAAAAATTCTCCATTTAGATGAACAACTTGAAAAGGCATGTGAAATGTTCTGTTGATTTTTGATTACAGGGGAAAAAATAGTATAGTTAATATCAGATGTTCTATGGCCAGTTGAAAATATGTTTTTGTTTCCTGGTCTTAAACATTAAATTATAATATGCATACATTCCTCTTAGAGAATGTATGGATATTATAAGTTTTGGGGGATTTTGGTGCTAGATAGAAGTCTGATACTCCTTTTTTAGTAAACCACTGGAATTTGAGGATCAGTTTCCAAACTTCAAAGGAGGTTCGATTCAGGACTGAAACTATTTGACTGAGAAAATCTCAGTGCAGAATGAACTATCTAACATTTTGCATTTAAATGGCTTTGGACATAGATGAATCACCATCATCCAGGTATTGATGTGCAGAAGAAACTGCATATTGCTTTCCTTCTGAGACAGAGGAGGTGACATCTTCAGAACTGCGATGGTCTTTTGTTTCCCTTGTGGGAACCCTGAAATAGTCACCAAGAACAATCCTTAGAGTATCTTCAAATATACTAACACTGCATTTGTGCCACTGTCTTTTTAAGTGTATTCTCAAGAAAAACATAAGTATTAGTGCTGATGGCTATTGTGACTGTTTCTTGAAAAACAGTTTTCAAACAGGATATAGGATGCATTACAGCTCATCAAAATTCGGATGTCATATCTCATGAGGAAACAATATTTCAGATGTATTTTTGATAATGACACTAGTAGAACTTGAAGTCTTCTCATTGTGACAGGTCTCTGGTATGACGATACAATTTTGTTGGTTTCTGAAACTTGACAACTTGACTATATGCATATTTAACATTTATGTGTTCCTTTAGAGAGAAGGAAAGAGTAATTTTCAGCGCACCAGTAGAAAACCTGAATGTATTATCTATACAATGTATGAACTTCAGAGAATTGGCAAGATGAAGTTGGGTCAGAAATGACAGTAAAATTATATTAATCCAAATTAACAAATGCAAATGTTCAAAAATACAAAAATAATGAGGGCCTTATCAGTTTGGTGGGTTTTGCTTTGGTTTTCTTTTTTTTTGTTTTGAGTTTTTTTTGTGTTTTTTTTTGTTTGTTGTTGGTTTTTTGTTTCTTTGGGTATTTTTCTTTAATATATAGAAGTAACTGAAGTAAAATTATGAAAAAAATTCATCACTAATATCTGGTTTTAGTGTGGCTGTAATATATGTGCCTCTAATTTGAAACCACCTGGTGGTACCTAACATATTTGTAAAACCTATCTCATGATATTAATTCCTTGTGTTTATCATACTTGTCATCAGACTCCTGAGCAGATGTCTGCATTCCATTCATTGGGCAGTTTGGGTTATTCATAGGATAACAGAGAGAAGACAGCATCACATAAAATAAAACAGATTTTTTTAAAAGTCTGATTTTTAAATCTGAACTTTCTCTGAAAATCCTCTATTGTCCTTTATATATGGATGAGGACAAACCAGCAGTTCTTGAGAAATGTATGTTTTTAGTCTAATCTTAAACACTTATACCAACATGACATTAATCATTCCTAGAAGTATGTATACTGCCTGCAAACAAAGCTTAGGGGGTCTAGATCAGATTTCTGTGTACTCATTACGTGCAAAAGGATCCAAACTTTAGCTTCTAAAGAAAACAAGAAGTTTTTTGTTGGGTTTTTTTTTCATAGAATCATAAATCCTGAGTTGGAAGGGACCCAGGAGGATTATTAATTATTGGCTTCACACAGGGCAACCTAAAAGTTAATCTGTCTCAGAGCATTGTCCAAATTCTTCTCCAACATCTACGCAGTTGGGGGCATGACCATTTTCCTGGGAAGCTTGTTCCTATGTTTGACCACCCTCTCAGTGGTGGTTCCAGACAGAGCTATAAGCCATTCCCTCACATTCTTCTCTCACTGAACACCAGAGAGAAGTGGTCAACCCCTCCCTCTTGGCTTCTCCTGGTGTGGAAGTTGTAGACAGCAACATGTCCCCTCAGTTTCCTCCCATCTAAGCTAAACAAACCTTCTATCCTCAGACACCCTCATAAATCACCCTCTACTTCTTTCATCATATGTGCTGCGCAATTTTTAGATACATTTTAATATTTCTATTCTAATCCATTCTTCTTACATAGTGGAACCATAAACTGCACACAGTAAGCACTCAAGGTGAAGCTGCTGAGTATAGCATGACAATCACTTCTCTTCATCAGTCAGCCACACTGGGCCTAAGGCACCCCAGGATATGCCTGGCTGCCAGACTGATGGCTGTCAGGGCACACTCTTGACTCATATGGACCTTATGATCTATCAGAACTCTCAGTTCCCTTTGTGCAGGGCCGTACACGAGTCTCTTGTCCTCCAGTCTAGAAGTACATCCAGGATTACACTGACCCAGGGACAGAATCCAGCATTTCTCCTTGATGAATTTCATGCAATTAGTTGTTTCCCAGCACTCAAATCTATCAAGACCCTCCCTGTAAGGGAAATCAATGCCTCCTTCCTAAATTGCTATCGCCATCAAACTTCATGTACACTCAACTTCTGTGCCCAGGTAATTGATAAAAATATTGAAGAAAACTGGCCCTAAAACCAAGCCCTGGGGAACATCAATAGTAGCTGATCACCAACCTTTTGTCACCATATTTGCTACAACACTTTGAGACCAACCATTCAGGCATGTTTGCCCCTCATACTGTTTACATGTCTGGCTGTGTGCTGGATAATTGGTCCACGATAGTCTGAGAGACAGTATTAAAAACTTTGCTAAAATCTCTCACTCTTGCCTCACATCTGCTACATTCCCTTCATCCACAAGATAGGTAACCTTGTCAAAAAAGGTTATTAAGTTATTAAAGCATAACTTTTCCTTCATGAACCCATGTTAGCTTTAACCAATGACTCCATTGTCTTTCAAGTGTTTTTCAATAAGTCCCAGAATAATCTTCTTCATAATTTTTTCCAGGCACTGAATTATAATTATCAGGGTCTTCCTTCTTGTCCTTCTTAAAGACTGGAATAATATTTGCTAGCTTTCAGTCAGCTGGGACCTCTCCAGAGTGCCAATGCCATTGATAAATAACTGAGACACCTCTCTCAATAACATTGGCCAATGTTCTCAGTTCTCTTGAATGAATCTCATCAGGCTCTGTGGACTTAAGGGCATTAAGTTGTTGCAAATCCCATACAAGTTCAAAGCCATGAGGAGTGTGCCACTCTCCCAGTCAGAGTTCTCCAATCCAGGACTCTGTTTTTCCCCTGAGGCCATCATAGGTTTTAAAGACAAAGAAGGCATTAAATGGCTCTGTTGTATCTTCCTTCCTATTTGTGAGGTGATCAATTTCATCAAAGAATGGACACATATTTTCTTTATTCTTCTTTTTGCAGTAACATACCCTTAGAAGTTTTGGTTTGTGTTCGGTTTTTTTTTTTTCTTTTTAGAGATTTTTATTAATCTGCAGTTCTTCCACGAGAAACTCTATGATAGATTGTTAGTTTCATATAAAAATTGTTATTTTGAGATTCTGGATAACATGATGTTTTGCACGTATGGCTTAGATATCTGGAAGTTACAGAGCCTTGCATAGAGGTATAGATTATACTGACACCAGACATCTGCAGTTTTGTAACTGAGTTGCTGCACTGCCAAGCAGCTTCAGCAGCAGCTTCCAAAGCCAGGGATAAAGCCATTTCCACAACATTCAGGAGGAGAATAAAGAATAAAAAGCAATATGGCAAGCTTGCAGAGCTGTTTCAGGAAAGACATTACTTAGTATAGTTTCATTTTGAGATCTGAGAACGAGGATGACTGGATGGATAATATCTATGATGAACTATGTGCATGTTAGAAGGATTTCTGTTTCCTGACATGCTGCAAATCAGTTACCAGAAGGAAAGAAAATGGTAAAGCAAAGAACACACATGGCTCTTCTGATGCAAATGTCCATTGTCATCTGGAAGCTCACTGCTCAGAAAATTAGTGTCAAATCACACTGGTGTAAAAAATGACCCATCAGTCTGTTGTAGAAATTGGTACTATTTCTTGTGCACGAGAAAACTGTTACCCTGTACTTTAGGATTTGCCTGTCTCCAGGAAATTATAAAGGGCTTTATTTGACTGTAATTGCTGGAGACAAATTCATATGAGAAGATGTTGGCATTAATCAGATCTGAATATTAATATTTCTATGTCAGAAACTCATCCATGAAATTCTAATCTCAGAACGTATGGTTTAGACAAATTTAATGGTAGCGTAATATTCTCTACTGTAAAATTGATCAATGTTTTCCTTTTTTTCTGGGGATGGAAGACAAGCTGAGTGTTCAGATTGATTTGCACTTATTCTGAATCAGACTTTTCTGTGCTAAAGCCATCTTACCTGTTACTTCTGTCCTTTTGCAAGACATCATTTTTCCTACAGTCCTGTATATCCTCCTGTACCTGGGGGCACACTTCAGCTAAAGTCAGGGTTCTAGGACTCTGTCCCTCTGACTGCTGTAGGAGATCTCAGTTTTGCAACTTATTGCCTTTTTGCCTTTTATGTCTTTGTAAAAAATTCTGGTTTTTACAAAGACATTATATTAAAACCTGCTGAGATATTGTATTTCAGGATTTTTCTCGAATTTTTGTCCACCTTTAAGCTAAACAAAAGTAAAGCTAGTAAGGAAGAGTACTAGAGTGTAATTTTTGCATCATAATTCTTTCTGCAGTACTACTTGGAAATGTCCTTTCTGTTTAGCAATGTAGCATAGAATCACTTGTGCCTGAAGACTATGCCTGGTCTATCAAGTTAGACCTGCATTCAGAATAAAACCTAAATCCATCTCTTTTGTTGAAGGTTTTTTTTGTAAGAAAATCTTTTATTTTTTCACTTCAGAGGCTGTAATAAATAGGAAAAAATTTTCATAGTCTCTTCCATATAACAGAAAGATGTAATCTAAGAGTGGCTGTATGTCTAGTTTATTATTACTATTATTTCAAAGAGATTTTCTCTGCTATTAGTATATAATAATGGCCTGTGATCCGATTGTCTTAGCCTGTATTGAAATAATCAGACAATATATTAGAAGTGATATTACTGTTCCCAAGTGAAATTCTGGGAAAATTGCCTGTTTTCATTACTTCTTTTAGTAAGAACTCTTTTAAAAGATCTATATTTCAGTTCTGTGCTCATGCAGCACCTAGCATAACAGCTTCTGGCAGATTTTTGACTAGATAATACTACTGGCAATAATAATTATAATATTTGCTACAGTTCTATTCTTATGTACTGACCTGAGGTTGACTACATAAGAATAAAGCTATTAAACAAAAACAGCTTCCTGCTTAAGAATAGTAACCTTATCAAAAACAACTATGTTTCCACATACAGTTTTGGAAAAAAGTTAAATAAATTGTTCACCAATCTTATATTAGCATTTCTGTGCCAATTTCTGCTATTTGATGAAAATACAGCAAGTGCAAACATCTTTTCCCCAGAGGAATCTAGGCTTTTTTTTTTCTAGCCAATATTCAGGAGAAACTTCCAAAAATGCTGAGCATAGGTGATTTTATTTGAATTTGAAACCATTTTTTTTCTATTCTTATGCAATTTTCTGATTGTTTTAAATTAATGCTCACAATTACAGTTTTAATGTTGGCATTAAAAAATGAAACGCCTTTCTAAAGTATGGAAAGTAGGATCCCAATAAATATCAACACATGCCCTAAGAAGTTCAGATGTACAGTACGGACGTACACATTTTGTTTTGTTTGTAGTTCTGTTGCACAATTCTGAGAAGTAGCAGAGGGCCACATCTTCCTTTATGTCTTCTTGCTGCAGATAGAGCCAAAAAACGGAATGGTTCTTTCTACTGTATCCCACTTAAGAAACTGGCATTATTAGGTAAATTAAATTACTATTGTAGAAATCTGTACTTTTATGATGTCCCTAAAAAGTGAGTAATACACTCTGTAATTGAATGCAGAGCAATGGAACTGTCACTAGGTAAGCACTGTTGCTCTTTGGAGAGTAACTTGTTATGCTCCTCTTATGCATAATATGATACCTGTGGTTTGCTTTTTTCTTTCTATCCCATTAAATTGCTGTGACTTCAAACACTTCCAAGGAGAGCCAAATTCCTTCCCTTTTTATCTTCATACAACTAATATAGTAGGGCTGCATCTGTTGCCTTTATGCATCCTTTTTATATCTCAGCATCTACAGTCTTCTATGGCAAATTGAACCTCTCATTTAACCTCTCTTCTTAAATTGTACTGCCAGGGAATTAGGAATAGAGGAAAAATGAAATTGGTTTAAATATATAAAAATCCAGGCAAATTGCTTATTTCTTTGAGTCTTTCCTGCTTCCCTTACTAATTTTCTTATTTCAATGTGTACTTCACTTACTTCAAGTAAGAGCATAACACAAACTTCATTTTATTCCTAATTACCTCTTTTCCAGTTGCTTGTCCTGCACACATTTTCAACACTCCTTTAATCTCTCTGTTAATTACTTAATTCTTGACAGTGTGATTAATATCCTTTTATTGAAAAAGTTTTACATTTCAGATACAAAACTCAGCAAGTGATTTTCTTCTGTAGAGTGTAAATTACAAAATCTTAATACTGAGATTTTTCTAGTGGCCTCTGAAGATTCATGCGCTGGAAGATGTTATTAGGAATTGGTAAGATCTTAAAGAGCCTGAATTTTCCAAAACAAAGTTTATTTCAATTTTCAAAATGGATATTTAGTAACACAGAGAACTATTTTTTCCACACTATTTTTCATGATAAAGATCTGTCATATAAATCCTAACTGAAATATCTTCAGAGAGCCTAAATCAGGTGGTCAACAGCTAATTATGCTTGTCCACTGCACTTCATGAAGACTTTCACTGTCACTGTTCTTTGGTCGCAAAAGGAAAATTTTCATGAGTAAGCTTGTTTTTCTCACGCTGTTTCTCCTTTGTTAAATCGTAAGATTTTTAATTTTGTGTCCTTGTCCCTGTCATATGTAAAATTAAATATATCTCTGCAAGAAATTTAAATTGTTTACTTAAAATTTCTTCAGTTAGATAATTCTGGTTAAGAAAATGCATCTTCATTTCAGTCTTTTTGAATGAATAAATCATCACTTATGTTACGATCTGTCTGAAAGTTATTTATAGCATGAGAAAAGAAAAAAAATAAAATAGTCAGGAGATTGGCGATTATGCCATAACTCTTCAGATTATGGTGGAATATTAGTAGAATGAGGTATTGAACAATCTATCAGTAATCAATTATATTTAAATTTATCTATCAATAATCAATTATATTTAAATAAATCCCAGAATTAAACATCTAAAATAAGGTCAGTTAGGTTTTCCTGTTTTAGGGAGAAATTAAGAAACAGAATTTATAAAATATGAGTTTGATAAGGTTTTCAACATGCTCTACAGGGAAACATCATGAGTAATGTGGAGGAGCAGGGGCTGTAAGAAATCCTAAACCAGACAGGAACAGAAAAAGTAAAAAAAAAAAAGAATATAACATTATCTAAAAATCCCAGTGCTGCAAGTCTAATTAGAATTCTGTGTTAATTTTTCAGCTGGATACGAAAAAAGTTTGTTTTGGACTTCATTCTGGTCAGTATTTTTTCTGCAAACACTTTTCCTGTTGATAAAGAGGAAAAAAAATAGGTAATATCAATCTATGAGGATTTGCAGCCAGAGTAAAAAATGGTCAAAAGGCAAGAAACACATTTCTCTCCATTAAAACTATACATGAATTCCTGTACTAAGAAAAGGCATGTCAAAGTAAAACTGATCTGACTAAGCAGATTTATATAAATGGTGTAAGATACCTTTAAAAATAGAGAATCTGGGGTTTCAACAGATTAAATAAAGAATATGGCTATACCATATGATAGTGTTGTAATAAATTATTAAAATATTCTTTGGGGTATAGAACCAATCATAAAAGTCAGAGAAGGAAGTAAAGAAATAATATTTTATCACATACGCTATTTTTCCTTTTAATTTTATTTTGCTTTTTTTTAAACTTGGAATCTTTTCTTACCTGTGCCTACAAGGGATCAGAAAAGTATTTCTTAAGTAGTTCAAGAGGGACACTGAAATTTATTCTTCAAGGCATGTTTTCAAGATCAGGTTAGACACAACAGTCAGGAAAAGTTTAGAGATCTTTAAAGAAAAGGTATATTTCTCTGATTCTCCTTGACCTTATGAGAGCTTAACTCGACTGTTCAGCTCTTTGTTTTAAGGCTTTATATCCTGTCCAACAAAAGACATTTCTAAAGTCTCTAAACATAGTGACAGCCCTAGAGTCTTAGAGCTCTCAAATATTTGATCACTGGGATATATATACTAAAAATTATTTGGAATGACAGATCCTATATCTGTGAATAAAGAAGTAAATTTTTTTTGTATTTATGCTGGAGTGGCTAATATAAACTGAGAAATCAGGAAAAGACTGGCACAAACTTTGTGTTTAATTTTATTTTAAAAGAGAAGTAAAATCAGATAAATGGTAGTATGAGAATGGATAAAGTAATACTAATAATAGAATTAATTAGAAATAGATTTACATTCTCTTTCTTCACTATTTATCACAGGAAATGAAATGTTAATCATTGGCTAGATTTCATTTACTCTTGGTTAGATATATATTAAATAAAAAGTTAATTACTGATGTAAGAGACCATGAATTAAAAACAACTGTCTTATGTCGTAGAATGTATTCCCATCAAATCACTTTGGTAGAGAATGTTAAAAGAGTCTACTGAGATTTTTAGTGACTTTGTGTGATGGGGATAAATGAAAACATTGACTTTTTTTTATGAAAAATCTTAATTTTCAGACTGGTAATTAGAAAACTCGATAAGAATGGAATGTCATGGATATCACAGTAAAAAAAGTCTTCATAAAATGGTTATTGAAAAATTAAGAAGTGGTGTTATTTGACATATTTTGGGTTTTATTTTTCTAATGATGACATTAGAGGAAGCACATGAAAACATGATCTTGGACTGTGTGGTGAAGTTTGATCCAACTTAAGTTAAATTGGAAAACCTCACCCGCCAAAAAAAACAGGACTGGAATTAATACTTTGGGTTCAAGTAAAGGGCAAATTTGATACACCAAGAAAAAGAAAACCTAAACTTGAAGTCTTAAATGAGATATATTAATGAAAAAAACCTTCAAATTGTGAATTAGTTGTACCCAGAAGGCATTCTCCTCAATTTTTGTAATGTTCTGGCCTGTAGATTCATAATACATAGTATATAATATATGGTCTTGAAGAATGTGATATAAGAATGAAATAAGAAAAATATAGGACTAAGCATTTGAGACAGTACTCAAAATCTAATTTTTTTAGCTTTCCAAAACTGGAACTGAGATAGAAATCTAATTTTCTTTTAAAATGAAAAAAAAATTTTATTTTGAATTAAAGAATGGTGTAATCAAATATAACCTGCACATTAGGAAATATGGATATGAAATTAGAAAAATGTTTGTCAAAATCAAATTCCAGAATAGTGATGCCAACCCAAGAGAAATTAAGAAAGTCCTTAGCTGTGATTTAAGTGGATTTCCAGATTTCCACAAAATTACAGAAAGTTTAATATGGATTACTGGAATTTGAGAATTTTATTGAATATCAGTGTGAATATCTGCTCATGGAGGAGGCAGAAAAAACTAAACTAGACTAAAAAAAATCAGTCCTTAGCACAAATCAGTTAATTTATTTAAATTATTAACTTCCATGAAAAATCAAGTTAACATAACTTATGTATGAAGGTAGAAAAGAAAAAAAAATAATTTGACTGTCTAATGCCTTATAAAGACATATTTTTGTTTCCCCCAAACTATCAGAAATCTCAAGAGCATTGCAGGCCAAAAAGCTCAGAACTCAAACTCTGTAAATTGGCAGTACCATCGATGCAGAGAGAGTTGCTGTTTTCTCACAGAGGAAATATTTTACAGTGATTTAAAGTTTGATATAGAGAATATTAACTAAGTGAAAGTGTTAAAACTGTTAATGTAGTTTTTTACCAGCTAAATTAAAGCAGCACCTCTACAATTTATCTGAATCCTGCGCTACATTTGTTACATCCTAGGAATCGAAAAAAGGAAAGAAAGAAGTATTTAATTCAGTTTGTTAGGTAAATAACTGAAAGTGTTTTAGTCTTTTCACATCTGCTAAAAAAATCAGGAAGCCAGTGGAAGTATTCAAGTTAAATGTTCTTACTCCTAAAATAGGGATTTCTTTTTCTTGCAATTATGCTTTACACACTGTGTTTTGATTCATGTTTGGAAGAAAAACCTAGTAACCTTTACAATGGTTTCCTACTAAATGTATTAGAAGCAATGATTTATGTTCCAGGAATAAAAGCAACTACACACATTATGGTGTAATGATTTTAAGGTTGCAATGAAGGTGTCTACATTTTAGTAAACACCAGTTTCACATAACTTAAAGATGCCTAATAATAAATCATACTGTTGTGGTGTTCATGCTTATGGAACAATATATTTGCATGACCTTCATTCACTTTCACTCTTCCAAAACATTTTTATTCTTTATAAACATTATTTGAACACTACTAGTAGAGTTTGTTTTATGTTTTCTAAGGCAGGGTGTTTTGTTTTGTCCTGTGGATTTATGAGTAATCAAATTTAATGAATCTTCAGCATTAAATATCTTGAATGGTGCATTACAATACTGAAGCATCACATTCCAGTGTATATTTTGCATTCAGATATCTTATTCATAAACCAATTTCAAACATTCCCATATAGAAAATAGAATTGTCAGTCTCTCTGTTAATCACAAGGTGTTCTAGATATTTTGTCAAATCTTATTACTTTAATATTTTTCTTTTATCTTTAATAAAAAATTTTAACAAAGTAAGTACCTTACAAGACACTTTCAGAGAAGAACTCCTTTCTGGGAGAGTATCAATATCACAAACATGGCAGAGTGAGTATCATACCAATTGCTTGCACACTTGCATGAAGAATTTATGTCCTATACTCTCTCTTTTTTTTTTTTTTCCTTTAAACAGGTATTTTTAAAAATAATTCCTATTTTCTTCCTCCTTAATAAAAAATACTTTTTATTTGTTTTACTAATGACATTTTAGCTAATTTTTCCCATTAATGTCTAATCCCCTAAAAAAGGTCTTTTTCCTACTTCTTACCAGCCCTTTGGTAGCTTCTAAGCTACAGAGATTATTATTGTGTAAGAACATGTCTCAGTTGATTTACAGGTTTCTAGATAAAAACTGGAATATTGAACATGAATTGTTTTGTAGAGAGCTTCAAAAGACAGTTATCTAAAAAACCATTTTGATTATGATAGGGAGCATATGAAATAGAAAGTTACCAGAAAAAAAATACTAACATTAATTTGTAAACTTCATCTGAGTATCTTAAAAACTTGTGTTCATATTATCATATGCAAATGGTACTACCTTGCCAAATTTCAAACTGATTGCATAGTTATGCTCTTTTAAGACCATTTTCAAGTATCATTTCTACAGTTGCTTTTATGACTTGAAAATATTCAAGAAATAATGGCCAATTCAAATACAAATTCACTATCCATGAATTTCTAGCTTTCATGCTTTGAGGCACTTCTGTATGTTATAAAGAATATGTATTTTCCAAAACATCTTTAATTGTTTTCTCAGTGGAAAGAGGAATTAATTTATGGTCCATTTGGCAAGATTAGCAAGTTGTATTGGTTTAAGTGTAGTTGAAGCTTTAGAAGTAACGTTTTATGTACATTTTTAGGTGTTGTATTTTTTAATTTGTTGTTGTAAACAATTGTTCTGTGTGCAAATAGGTTGAGGACAATGATGGGTAGTGCTATGTTATGCTTTGAGTTCGTGCACTCCCATGTACATCGTCAGTAATATCCAGGGAGCAATTCAGCCCCAGGTTAAGACTTTCAGGTTGTCTATAACATCTCTCTATTAGTTAAATGTTCTATTTGGTCTATGCAGTGCAGTTACTGGATTTGAGAGAAATGTTCAGCTCATCCTAAAATGCATGTTCATGTTTGGTGAGTAGTTCACCTTTTTTAAGCAGCACTGGGCTGTATTTGTTCATACATTACCATCTAGTAGGGTTTGGTTTGTCCTGTATTTTCCTACTTGATCCTCATTTGCAGCAGACAGTTAAATTTAGGAGTCAGAATTTGAAATTGATTTCATAGAAAGATATTGTGGCTCAGCTTTGGGCTTAGAACATAATAAATCTGGGATTAGATAAAGTACAATTTTGTGTCATGGAAGTTGACATAGATAAGTGTTTCTATCTTCAGCTCTTTAAAAAAGAAAATAAAGTATTTCACACATCTTTTCATTCAAATGGTGATTTACGGCTTTACTCTGAGATTTTTTTCTAAAACAATTCATAATTTTCGGAAGCTTCATAATTTTCACAATTTTATTAAAACTGATTCCTGTGGATGCCATGGGACAGAGAGAGAGAAAGGGCAAGCATTCCTCACAGTGGCTTGTGGGAATTTTTAGGGAGTTGTAAGGATGTGATAACTTCTTAAGTATAAACAATCTGCAGGTCGTGTTTTTCTACTTTGTCTTTCTGTTCATCTCAAGGTGTATGAGGAAGGTGTTTTTGTTAGTTAGCCAATCAAAGAGAATGTATCATATCACTCTCTATTAACCACATGGTTCTCTTGAATAAAGCTTTCTTTTGCTCTTTCTACAATCCTGCCTCCTGCCTGTTCCTGTGTCATTCTCAGCGCAAGAGTGACAAATTCCTAAGTGTAAAATAGGCTCTCCAGGTCAAATAAATATGGATTTATCTAAAGCAAGTGGTTGGATTTGGGATAAAAAATGAAAATAGAAAATTTAAATGAAAAAATATTTCCAGAAAAATAAAATCAACTCCAGATATTTAGAGGTTTGGATGAAAGTTTTTCTTGGGTTTTCCCTAACGTTGGGTGGCCAAATTATTTCATCCTTAAGTAGCATAATGAGTGCAGGGTTTAAGAGATTCCAGATGCAGAGCTTCTCTTTTTTGTTCTCTTTTTTGTTCATTTTTATGTGGTTAGCTTACCAGTTTCAGCTTTTTGTGTTTAATGCCAGAGATTTTTTTTGTTAAATTTGATGAAAGCATGCTCTTCTTCCAGTCTTTCCCACAGGACTACTGTGAGGATTGCCTGCAAACTTTCCATCTGATTTGAACACACAAGCAGCATGAAACATCAAAGCCCCCTTAAAGACTGTTTTCCTATTTCTAAGCTACTGACATTGACTAGAATATTTCATGCCTGTTTTGAAATGTTTGCAAAATTTCTCCTCTCTTCAAGAAAGATTTGGCATGCCATCATGGTTCAAACTCCACTTAAACACGGAGTAATTTGGATCTTAACAATAAAATTAATGCTATTTTACATTTTTTAACAGCACATTAAATAAAAAAAAAAATCCTGGAGGTGTCTCTTCTTGCACTTATTTTCATTGCTTGAGCTATATTTGCTAACCCTTAGTCTGAGTAATGCAATTTCCTTAAGAAAAAGTCATACACATGTTGGCATATTTATAATTGCATTTTCAAATATGTTTCACTGAAGTTGTAGAGTAACAAATCTTTATGTTCTGTAAAAATGCAAGTTTGCAATTCAACATTAAAGATTTAATTCTACATTTTAAAAAATTCAATCTTTTCATTGTTTAATGTTTTTAAAAAAGACAATTTTCTGATAGCCCTGTGAGGAATAAATACAATAAAAAGACATTTTAAGTTAGTGAAACTCTTAGACAACTACATAGAGAAGAAACAAGATCATTAGTGCTGTAGTTTCTCAGCTTAAAATAATGTAAGAGCATCTATAGCTTTTCAACTTTATTCTTAAGCTTTCATATTTTATCTTACACAACATATCTAATTAGTGGTGCTTGTACATTTACTCTTGTAGTGTCCTTTATCTTATGAGTGGCTTACATATTAGTAAAAGGAAATCTACCAACAGAATGAAATAATGATAGCAATTATAACTATTATTAATAATAAAGTCACCCTAAATGAGGACAAACACTAATAAAGGCAAGGGAAGTGGAATAGAAAGAAGGGGCAGCAAAGAAGAAAATAAAGTTTTGTAGTTGATTTAGTTTTAGGTACTAGGAAAAATCTGTACAATTGTGTCCTAAAGTATGACAAGGGCTTTTAACTTTTGATACAGTGATACCCATAAGCATTGAGGTTTATGCCTAATTGTGTATGCAGTTTACAATGTACTCTAGCTATTAAAAGGTAGTATTTTTAAGCAAGAATTCTCTTTGTGGCTTTGGAGAATAAATCATGTCAAAATGTTACAGGTCTACTTTTAATTTTCAGGCAATGTTATACATCTTTTCCTATTATACCTACAAGAGATATCTTAATGTTTATTTTGACTTGTTAGAGCTCTGCATGAATAAAACTCTCATTCAGCAAGGACACCATAGGGCTTGTTGCTTCCAACAGATTGTACACTTACAATAATGCTTTCAAAAAAGGATTGTAATGTTTGTAAAAATCACTTTCCTCTTTTGTTATGTTGCTATCATCTGGGCACAATTGTACTATTGCATCAATACGTACTGAGCTACCTATGACATGACATCTGCAATTTACAACAGATATTGGGAATTAATTTCATGATTGCTTTTTGAGGAATGTGATCAACTATTATATCATGTGAATATAATAATGTATTGTCAGCTGTACTGTCATCAATTTATAGGGGATGTGATATTTGGGGTTCCACAGCTGTTTCCATTAATTTTCTTCAAGGGCATGAAGGTAAATAAGAAAAACCAAGAAACATAAATTTCTCATATCTTTTAATTCTGAGTCTATGTTAGGTGTTGGCATTAGAGGAATAAACCATTACAATATCTGAAGTAAGGTGTTCTGGATTGCAAGGCAAGATGTATTCTATTACCATCTGTATGGCAGTTGTCTGGTGTCAAGTGGGCAATTCCCCTTATCTCTCTCTCTGAGTGATCACAATCACTCCTCCCTCAGCAGGGGGCATCCCCTGATAAGAGGCTATTGAATGTCACCACATGACTGATAAGAACTATAACATCCCATTGTGAGATGCTCCGCCCAGAGGGAGGAGCCAAGCATTGCTACCCAGATATAATCTGGAGATTCTGACACACCAGCACAGCTTCTCCACTGGATTCCCCAGAGGACCAGCAGCTGCTTCTACTTCCATGGATCTGTGGAGGAAGAATACCCCCTTTCTCTACAGGACCCCCCTGCTCCAGCAGAACCACACCTGACACTTCAGGAGGGCTGCAGCCACTTTTCCAACTGGACTGCTACTAACACCCTGACCAACAGGGTGTCAGGTTGAGTTCTGACTCTGTCATTTTAGTGTACTGCATTGTTTTATTTTTATGTTCTGGTTTTTTTCCTTCCCTATTAAAGAACTGTTATTTCCTGCTCCAATATTTTTTTGCCTGAGAGCCCCTTAATTTAAAATTCCTAGCAATTCAGAGGGGTGGGGAGGGTTTGCATTCTCCATTTCAGGAGAAGCTCCTGCCTTCTTTAGCAGGCACCTGTCTTTTTTTCAAAACCAAGACATAAGGTAACTTCAGAAGCACAGTGTGTATCTCCATGTTGAGGTTTGTGTCCAGGAACATTTCTCTGGCCTGAAAATTCTCCATCTAAAAATTCTACATGAAAGAAGTTAGTATGACTAGCTTGTCCCCTTCTCTGCAATTACTGCATAGGCTGGATAGCTGAAGAAGTTAGTCATGGATTCATTATTTTTAATTATATGCACAAAATCCAACATAACTGGCAGAAATGGCTTCATGACTTTTATCACCAATAGCTATATTGTCATTACCTTCTGGTTTGTTTTTTTTTTTCTTTTTTTAGCTTGATGGTTGTATTAGTCTTCCATGACAATAATTATGAATTCCAATATACTTCCAATGAATAGTTTCGTACCTTAAGAGTTTCATGTAGTTTACATTACTTTTTTTCCTCCACAGCTTTCTCATTTTCTTAAATCAGTTTTATGGAAAGCACTTCCAAGAAAAAACATGCATTCATTCTGGAATGTTAATCCCAGACCAGTCTGAAGTCAATAAAACTCTTTCTTATGCACAGATCCGATAAAAATAATCGTGTGCTCTATGGCATCTTTGTGGGTAACTTCTCTATTTTTAAGTTGCCTAAACAAGGAAAAAAAATGAGGTGTTCCTCCTCTCTGAATTATCTACACAAATTAACAATAGAAATTAAATTTTCAGACTCTCACCACATACCTTTAATACTGAAAAATAAGGTCCCATGTTTTGATTTCAAGATGATTGGAAACATGCATTATGATTTTTTTCTTTAATTGGTGGAATTAGACTGAGTTGTGTATCAAAGAGAAAACGATAAAATTAATAAGTACTCAAAATTCACATTAATATTTCCATTTAATAGTTTCTTATAATTTTTTTCAACCTAAAAATAAACTAATTAGGAAGTGCACCTACCTGTGAATGTTCTTGTGCTCATTTTGGGGTTAGACTTAATTTTCTTCACAATAGGTAGTATGGGTCAGTATTTGGGATGTGTGCTGGAAACTGTATTGATTATACAGAGTTATTTTTGCTGCTGAACAATGCTTGCACCCCATTAAGGCCTTTTCTGCTTTTTATACTGCCCTACCAGCCAGGAGGCAGCAGATGCACAAGAAACCGGGGGGACACAGGCAAGAAAGCTGTCCCCAAATGACCCAAGGGATATCCCGTACCAAATGGTGTCATGCTCTGTATATCAAGCTGAGGGAAGAAGAAGGAATGGGGGATGTTCAGAATGATGGTGCTTGTCTTCCCCAAGTCACAATTACCTGTGATGAAACCCTGCTTTCCCAGGGATTACTGAACACCTGCCTACATGTGGGAATCAGTGAATCTCCCTACAATTCAGAACACACTTTCACTCTTACAACTTCTTTCAAAGTCAGGTTATACTTTAAGTAGACTTCCTGGCAATCTCACTGTCTAAGATATGCCTAGGAAGTCATTATTATTTCTCCACAGTTCCACAGTTTTCCTTTCTCAGCAAAATATTTAACCTTATTTTAATTTGAATATTTTTCCATTTCCTCTTTATTATGATAAAGAAGAATTTTTTTTTTTGTAATTTAAGACTGATTTCTGCATCTTCATATTTAAAGGAAGAAGATTTCATATTAAAGAACAAGAAAATATAACAAAAAAAGGCATATGGATAGCCAGTATGTGCAGTAAGTGGGGAACATACTGTGCAGGAAAAAGATTCTCTATACAGAGCATCCATAAAAATGGTATATTTTTTCTTAAATAGAATTCTAAAGCCTACATTTTTTTTTGAAAGGGCTGTTATTTCTATGATATATGCAACGCAACTAATGCCTTAATTTTAGCTTTCATATTTTCCAGATTCTGTACTGCATTGATATATAACTCAGAACTTCAAATAAAGTGTTAGCAAATTCTCTTCACAGGGTAGTGCGACAAAACAATCCTTTTCCAGCCTGAGAAACAAAGACACCATTGCAGCTTCAGGCCCAAAAAGTATAAACAGTGAATTGAGGAGAGCAATCTGGGAGGATGGGACTTTATAAGCTGAAGCTGTAATTGGACAATTAACCCCAATATGTAAATGGGCCAAAACTTATAAAAGTGTGAAAACTCGTGACCGGTCACCCATGTTGTGTCCATCTGGGGTGTACCCTCAGCTGGGCTCTTGTACTACCCCAGGTGTATCCTTTGAAGACCTATTAATAAGTACCTACTTTGTTCCTTTAACACTGTCCAGCCTCAGTTCCAGGTCAGCCTCTGCAGGCATCACAATGATGTTTCATACAGATAACATCTGAGTTTGCAGTAATACATCAATTGCTTCCTTTGTTCTTTCACTGCCTTCTTGATCTTCTAGATAAAAAAAAAAAAAAAAAAAAAAAAAAAAAAAAAAACAAAACAGTCACAATAATCCTACCATGTCAACATTAATCAGTGAATGAGTATGGAACCCAAAGTTTCTGAAAATGCTTGATTTAAGTAATGACTTTAAGAAGAGCAATATTCACTAAATAGGCTTTTCCTCCTTTTCTAAGTATGTAGGATTTCTTTGGTACTGATTTAGCCCTAAATATTATAAATTATTAAACTAGTTATATTTAAATTATGAGTTTAATTCTACTAAACATCATAATTCCTAGTTTTGTTCCCTGAAGAGAAATTCAAAATATTTAATTTCACTCTTCAATTCACTATATAATTAATGAAGTGTGATAATCATCACATAGAAAATCCAGAAAGCTTAATGATGAAGGGGGAGTCACAACCTTCTTTTGAAAAGGAATGTTAAATAAATTATTTTTTCTGAAATATTCCTTTGTCCAAATGTCACTGAATAAACTTCCCACACCCAACAGATTGGGCAAGTTTTAGCCAGCTGATCATGTCTAGATGCAATGAGCATGCACCAAATTGGGCTACACCCTCTCCTTTGAATTTATTAAACTAAATAAAAAGAAAACAAAAAGCAATAATTATAAGTTAATTATAAAATATGGCAATCTAGGTTCCTCTCATTGATCTTAATGATTTCTATGTGCTATATAACAATTTTTATCTTTTTAACTCTACATTAGGCTATTTTCATTACTGTCATAAATAAAATGTGGATAACAACATCAATTTACACTTTCCCCTTACATTTATTCACAATAAATGTTAACCAGACCTTAAGTCAAATCCTCTTCATTCCGACACCTGTCAAAGCAACACGTGAGCTGTTACAGGAATAGAAAAGCATTTTTGAATGTCACGGTGCCAACTCGCAAAGATTTAAAAAAATCATTTATGATGCAGCATTGACTGAGACATGAAAAGTTGGTGTTGTGGTATGGATTTTTATTGAAGAAAGCATAGCTTATCTATGTTGGCATCTGTAATCTATACATTCAAAACTCTATCTGGTGAGTTTGTTGAACACTTTTCTTTGTACCACTTTTTCTGAGAAATTGGATCATAGAATCCCAAAATGTTTGGGGATGAAAGGCGATTAAAAATATTCTTTAATTGTCTGAATTCTTTGTAAAGAATTTTTGAAGGTTGTTTTTTTTTTTGTACCACCACAAAGTGTGAAAACAGGCACATTTAAGACACGGTGCAATTTCTCTTACTTTAGATTTGACCCTTTAAAGTGTCTTAACCTTGATTGTAAAGCAAATATTGGCTGACTAACATTACTGTGCATAGTGAATCTTTGGATTAAGTTTCACAGTTTTGGAATCAGTAAAATAAACTTGCTAAGGTGTTATTTATTGTTAAGGTAAATAGCAGAGCCTAATTCTATGTCTGCAAGCTAAAGTAATAATGTTTTCAGATGTGATGTCTAACACTAGGCATAAAGTCTGTGACCCCAGGAAACTCTCTGGAAGTTTGGATTTTTTCAATCCATGACAAAGGATTTGTAACGTACTTAATTGAATGCCTTATGTGGAATCCATTTACTGTTTGACCAGTTTTAATTTTATGTTGTTTGGTGGTTTGTCTTCTTGTTTTTTTTCTTTTTTTTTTTTTAATGGAAGCTTAGTTCTCATTTCAGTGCTATTTATCACAGTCTTCATCGTGCTTGGCCTTTCATTCTCAAGCACAGAACCTCCGAAACATGTAATTAGCATGTCCATGCACAAGACAAAAAGTGGGATCTCTTCCTATTAGTCACGCTGTATTAACCCTAATAAGTTCCAAGTCTTACAGGATCAATAGGAGGTGTCTACACACAATTATTGCAGGTTGAATTTTTATCCTACACCTTAGACAAAAATCTTTGACCTCCTGCAGTCATGGACAAGCAATGCATGCACTGGATAATACTTTCATTTGAATAAGATCATGTATTAATGAAATTCCTTGCAACTGGAAAGTAATAGAAACAGTAGAATATTTCTTTCAAATTCAGGATATACCTAATTAAAGCAATGCCAAAAGATGACTATGTTGAAAAAGAAAAAACAACATTTCAGACTTATCATACATATATTCCTCCATTTTGTTTTGCATGACATTCTTGATTCATTCATTATTATAATTTTTAAAAGAAGGTTTAATTTTTATATTAACTACACTGGAAAGCTTTGACAAAAATTAACTTTCGTATGTAATTCAAGCCTTTTTCTTTAAAATAAAATATAATTATTACCCATGTGTCATGTATCATTTTCAATGATAAAAGAAGGACAAAAATAAATACAGAATAGATTAAAAAAGAAATAGGGAATGTTGTGTTTTGATTGATGGAGTTTTTACTGTAAAAGTAGTAGAAAAAGAACAAAAAAATGTAATTTAACCTAGGACCATGTCTTTGATCATTTATGTGTGTAGCTTCAGGTCTTGTCAAGGGAGGCAAAGTAAGAAGTAATTCTAAAAATATTGCTATAGAAACTGTTCACTTATCAAAAATATTAACAAAGATAAATTAAAATGTCTAAAACCAGAACTTTCAGTGTCTTAAGCCAAGTCTAAGACTAGCATGATAACCAACAGAGTTGTCATCCTAAGCTCATACCTCATGGCATGCCTCATGGGATGCCTCTCCTGAGAACTTTTAATGAATCAGTTTGAGCAGTCTGTTTTCATTTGCATCAGAAGTTTCCAAATTCTCTTGAAAGATTCCCTTGTTGCTGTTCCACCCTACATCTTACGCTACATTTGATTTAAATGAGCACATAGATCTACAACCTCGTCTAACACAGTTCTGAATCCCCTGAAGAATGTAGCATTTCTAATCTTTGAGATGAGTGTCAAGTTTACAGCTTCTAAAAGAAACTCATATCAATTTATTAAATACATTTTCCTAAGAAAACCCAAGTTTTAAAATACATGAATAATTAACTAGTCAAAAATACACTGAAATGTACTTGACTGTTGCTTTATTCTAATGTAGTTTTTTTGCCTCAGTTTATTTCACTTCATTAAACTAAATATGGGAAAAAGACCTGAAATTGCTGAAGGAGTGATGTCTTGTTATATCCATCGTACTATAGGGTTGTTTATTTTGTATGATTGTGTATTGCATATGATAGGTAGATAACAGACATCAAAAGAGGGATTCCTAAATACAATTATTTGGGCTTGATAGAACCCAAAATTATTTTTATTATTTAGATTTCATGCAAGAGCACTGAAGTCCCCTCCTATTGAGTTATTATAATAAGTCAGGTAAACCAAGGAGAAATGTAACTGTGCATTCCAGCAAGCAATGTTCACTGTAGCAGTTCTGGCCTCTAGTCACTGCTCCAAGTACTGAAGGTATTTTACATCAAATTTCATTGGAGTGCAGAACTCCCCCCAGGGAGCCACACTAGCACGAGGCCTACAGCATCATGTCTTTTGTTTACCTCTCTTCTGCAAAGAATGTTCAATTATTTCCTGAAAATTTTTAAAGTTTCAACAACACCCGATGTAGAACAGCCTGTAATTTTACTCAAATAAACAACTTGCTTTTGCTTATTGGATTTTGAGTCTAGGGAATTCCCCTGGGGAATTTTCTGACATCCTTGGTTGATTTCATACAAGAAAGATAGTGATGGTTGCTCCACATTCTAAATAAGCAATTAAGGACATTTTTAACTCTTAAAAAATAATATGGTGCTGAGTTTCCAGAGAGAGTAGGAATATAAAAGTGGCAAACTCACTTAGGGTGACATGGAAAAACTCCAAGTTTTAGCATTTTTTAGAAATGCTATTAGGTAACTGAAATTGATAATAAGTAAAAAGATTTTGTATTCATAGTGATCATGGTCTGGTATGATAATGAAAAAGGCAACTAAATCAAAAACAAAAACCCTAGCAAGATAGAAAACCAGATCTAGGGACTTAAACATAAGGCTTTTCTGTATTCATTCCAATCAATACTGAGAAACAATGCATGAGAATTACTTGCAGATATCTGAATTAGAAAAATCAGGCAGCTTATAACAAAAAGTATTGCAAATAAATGCCCCTCTTTAAACCATCTGAGTGAGAAAAATATTAACCTGTGCTGTTTGAATTAGGCGTAGACAAATGGAAGACATCAAAACCGTAGGTCAAAACTGTTTGAATTTTAAAAAAAGAACATTTTTCCTGCCTGTTGCTGCGAGGCTAACGCTGGAGCTGACCTTGGTGCTGAGCAAAGTTCCTTTCATAGAGTTAGAAGTACTCTACAGAGTTGGAGGAAATTCTACTGATTGTATTATCTGGGAAAAAAAAGTAATAAATTCTTCTCAAAAAATTTCAAGCATCCAGGAGAACTGTTCCTAACCTTCCCCTAGCTTTAAATCATAGTGGTTTTGGTAAGGAAAGGAAAAAGGGGAGGTGGAGGGGGCAGGGGAAGGAACAGTTTGTGATTCAAAATATGATCCTCGCATTCTACTGAGTAAGAGATCAACTTGGTTAAATTGCAAGGTTTTTTATTTTCAATCTTAAAGAGAAAATACACAGAATCTGTAAAACTTGCATCTTAAAAACATGAATAGACAAAAAAAATTGGTCAGGGGATGTATGAGATATCATTATCAAGGGACTAAGAGCAGCATTTTTTCCCACATGCATATTATTCATAATGTATAATAAAAATAATAATAATAGAAAGAAGAAGAAGAAGAAGTTAGCTTTCTACTTCCTAGAGAGATGAAGAAAGAATATTAACCATGAAGAATTTTTTTTTATTAGACTTCAGAGTGTTACTTTTAGCTTTTATTTAATTTAATGGGGTTTTAAGTTCTGTGGAAATTCATTCTTGACTGATAGCTATTATATGTACAGGAATCCATCGGGGTAGGGAGCAGAGGGAACTAAAAGCCAACAGCATTGTGAATAAACCTACTCACAACATTAACACACTAATGTCACAATATCCCACATTGTTTTAAAGATTAGCATCATGATCTGAGCTAAACTTGGGAGAGGCCAAATAATTTTATTTCAGACAGTTCCATTAGAGACCAAATGATCTTTCTCAGCCAAGAAACTCAACAGAGCAACTTGAATAGCTATCTTGTATTTCCTCTCTTCAAGAGCTGCTTTAACTTACACTTTGTCTAATATGATTTTTAAAGGAATCATGTGAATGAATTAGGCATTCTCTACCAAGGTCGTAAAACAGTTAGGGCATCACTGCAAACTGACACTGAAACTGACAACTTACATGAACATTTGCTGAAGTTAAGAGCCAAATGGAGGTAAACAAAACATATTCAAAACTAAAGACTTGAACTCTACTTTTTCCTCACTTTTTCTCAGTTTTTCAGTCATTTACTTCCTTATGCTATCTGGTGCCTTCATTGCTAGCAATATCTTAACATGCATCCATATTCCTTAAAATCAAGTTCTCAGATTAAGACCCTATGTTCTTGTACCATCTCAGCAATGAAACACTGCAGTAATTGAGCCAAACTCAAACTTAAATGAATGCACTGCCTAAAAATTCCTCAAGAAAATTCCTTGTAGAACACCATCTTCTCATTTTTAATTTCAAGTTCTCTACTGCCTTTCTGTTACTTTAAATAGCAACTTTTTAAAAATTGCATGCACAAAATGACAAGATTCATACCTGTCTACTAGACAGAAAGGAAGCAAGAGTAAGACATGTAGGTTCTCTGTGAACTAATATTATTGGGTTTTGGTAAAAACACACTCATTTAAAATTCTAGAAGCATAGCCTATGAAATGCTGCGGAGAGATAAATACTCTGGAATTTTCCATTTGATATCGAATCAGAGCAAGAGTTATCTATGTTTATTCAGAATGAGCCAGTACTAGTTTCTAAGTTGACAAACATGATCCTTGACTGAGGTCATTTTAGCACTTAACAAGAAGCATCTATTATACTACATTCCCTTCTGCAGTCAGCTTGCTTTAAAGAAAATAAACCTTTAAAAGAGATGTGCCTCAATATCTGACGTGGGAAACAACAATACTTTTCTCTTATCTTGTAATATTTGTTTGGATTAATATAAACCAGTATGGTCTATTTATATGAAATAGATACATATATTTTATCCATTCATAGAAAGCAATAGAATTTTCTTATGCATGTATATGTAATATAGATGTAAAAATACAATACAACCAAATCACATAGAATTAAAACCTTTTTTTTCCTTTTAATTTTTTTTTTTTCAAGAGAAATTGAAAGCATCAAAAGTTAACTTCTAAGAGAAAAAGTCAGTGATTAAGACCAGGGAAATCTGTGTTGTATTATCTTTACAGAAGATCAAAAAAACAATTTTACATTCCTGACTGTTATGCACACATAATAAACAGATTTTTTGCAAAAGTCCTGAGAAAAGATCTTATCTTCATGTCAGGAGACTACTGTCTCATATTGTTTTTTACCCACAGACTAAGTTGTCCCCTCAGGCATTACAAAGAACTTCTTGTTTGCGGTTTAGTTCAGGCTTTTAAATACATCCCTTTCTTTTTCTTTACTGTAGAAAGGAGCTTCAGCTGTGCATCAATCTCTTCTTAACACTACATAAGTTATTCAAGACCTCAATTTATATAGGAAAATTCATTACAGTTACTTTATATAGGATCCAGAAATTCTGGTCTGCAAAATAACTTCATCTGATCTTTAAGAAAATTTTTTAAGTACATTCAAGATAACCAGGAAAAAAAATGGCCTTGAAGTTTATGAGTTTATGTTATTACCATTTTTCTAATGGAATGATGGGGGGGGGGGGGCGGGGAAGAGACAAATATCTCTTATTTTAGTTGTATTTTTCAAAATAGAAAAACTACTAAGGAATGTGTGCAGGCTAAAATTTTATACTGGTCTGTGTTTACTATGTGCACACAGATACTTTTTTATTTCTTCAGTTCAGAACGATTTAGTCATGTGCTGTGCTACACAAAATTGACATACACTGCTGTATGTCTTCTAAAATAAAATAGTAAACACATCAAAGAAAATAATTCTAAATAATTTCCAAGTATATTTAATGTGTTGAAATCTGAAAAGATATTTAGATAAATTGAAAACAATAACTTTTTATGGGTGATAATTAAAGAAAAAATCTTACATCCTTTAGATGTATTGAAGATAAAGTACATCACAAAACATGTGAATATTTCTTTCTGCTACAAAAAGTACTTAAAATGAATGTTCCTGACATTTGCACTTTTCTCAAGCTGAACAAATTACTTAATTGATAACAAGTATGCTTCCCATGATGTGCTCTGTACATAAATTACTAGAAGGTTTGCATTCCCCTTTCTGGGATGTCTTTCTAGATGAGTTTGTTGTAAATTCTGTTCCTAGGAAATAATAAACAAGGGGATTTTTTTTTTCCTCTTGGAAAATATATGTTATTGTCACAGGTATAATTTTAGAAGAACCCTTGTAAGTGGCTTGGACAAAATTTGTGTGCTTAAAATTATAATATCTTCTTTTTAAGATGGTTATTATTTATACTTTGTAAGCTCTTCCCTTATCTTTCACCATTAGACTAACTAAATTTGATTATGTGTTCTGGTTTTCTGCAAGAATATAAACTTTATTGTTCAATTTTTTTAACTGTGTTTTTGAAACCCACTCAGAAGAGCACAGGATTCTGCAAAGGGTAACCTTCCACAAAGGGTATCTATCTTGGCAGCACAGTTTGTCCAATAAAAGAAATTAATCTATGATATCCAAATAGTAAACCAATGAATGCTCCTCATTTTTCTGTGGAGCATAACCCCACAGCATTCGTTGTGGTGCATGCCACTGGAAGTCAGTCAGAAGTGCCAGACCAAAGTTCTATCTTCAGGAGTGTCCATTGAAAATCCCCACTTCATTGCTGTTTCCCAGGTCACAACTGACTGCTATCTAAGGCAACTATTTTAAATAATGTAGATGAAAACTATGTTATTCTGAAAACTGTTCTGAAAACTGTTTAAAAGTCTATTATCAAGATTAAACTGCTTCAAACACAGTAGATTAATTATGTATAAAAGAAAATGCATTCACTACAGTCATTTATTGAATAATAAAGGTATGATGTCATATTTTGAAAAGTAGAAATTTGAAGTACAATTAAAAGGTGTTTACAGAGTAGACACATTGAATTTCCTTGAGTTGTGTTTGATCAAGAATTTCAAGAGTTTGGAAAATGATGCCATTCTTATTCAGAATACAATTAAATATATCTGAAGAATAAGGGAAATAAATGAATAAAATGAAAACAACAACAAAAAAATTACATTATAGGTATTTGATTCAGTTCAACCTGATTTTGCCTGAAGATTTTAAGTTTTCCATAAAAGTAGTGACTATTCTAAATCACTGTTAGACAGTTATTGTCTCCTCTAAAGGTGTGCAAGTAAAGACCAGCTACTGTGTGCATCACTAGGACAGAGCAGTTATTGAGACCTATAGGATGGGCATTGTCTGGGACCATTTGCCAAGTTCAGAAACAACTTCCAGTTTCCTCTCAACTTCATCCCCAGCTGCTCAGTTTCTGAAGGAAAACAAACTAAACATAGCTGATGTATGATCTGGAAGTGAGAACCATATTCCCTTTGGTTCAAATTTTAGACACCAGGGGCCAAGTCACTGTGAAGTGTCTCTGCCCTGTTTATATGTAAACAATAATGCTATTGTTTAGTATTTATTTTAGTCTCCCAAGAGAGATTCCAAAATATAAGTCCTATTTCTTCAGGACTTCTCCTTTGTTGAGTCCCATTTATTCTAGGCACACACATTACTGTGTTGATGTCAATGTAACAGACAGAATTATAAATCAAAAAGGGAGATTCTGAAATCCTCAAAGTAAAGTTTTATAAAACTTGTGTAAATTTCAGGATTCTGAATACAATCATTTCAACATATGAGTATAATTATTAAAATATTTGAAAACATGCTAATGATGACTAAAGAAGAAAGGGAAATCATGATGTTTTAATGCAAAATATTACTCAAAGATAAGTTTTTATCACACTATTTTTCTCTTTTTTTTGTTTTGTTTCTGTTTTGTTTTGTGTTGTTTTGCTATGGTTTTGTGAATGTATTTGAAGGGATTAGGGAGGTTGTCAACTGTATGGTTGGCTTTTATTTCTTCCTACAAAGAAAGGGAAGGCAATAAATAAAACTTTTCAATTACCTTACATATGATAGTCTTATATTGAAAAAAAGTGAAAAGTATAAGGGGTGGCATAACTACTGCTGCTTATGTGCAAATATCAGATCCAGATCAAGAATTTATACTCCCTATTCCTGACTTTAAGCATCTTGTTTTGAATAGTGCACACATTCCAAAAGTTATCATCAGTAACTCAAGCTAAGAGATGCTTAAGTTTACTCATGGCTCAGAAACATTCTTCTGAGGCAGTTCCAATGTCAGCTACCTGCACAAAAATAAACTTATTCCTGTAAAGCCAAAAGCATGACACTGGTAGGGCATATGAGGAGCAAAGCTAATAGTCAGTAGTCTCCAGGTCTGTCATAAGCTATCCAAAAATCCCAGATTCTGGAAATTACCATATGATGATAGAAAAACAGGTTCAGGGAATTTTGCCATGTGCTTTCATTCAAGTCAAAGTGTTTATAAAAATTGGGTTTGCTCTGTGTAAAAGAGGATTAGTTACATATTTATAACTCACTAGAGTGTTTTTTGGGATTTTTTTCCAGGAAAGTTTAAGTGCTGTCACAGTACTGAAGAATGTATTAAGTCCTCAGAATTACTGTAGTCTAATAGCTTTTATTTATTTGCCAAATGCTCTTTCTATTTTTCTAGGGGACAGAGAAGGACCCTGAAAATCTATATTTAATATCTCTACTATTTGTATCAAGTGATTCAGTTACTCTGTAATATAGCAGTCTGCTATATTTTCCATCACCTAAAATAGTGTCTGTGGATCAATTTAAATTGTTTTTGCTGTTTTCCTATCTAGATTGAATTTCTGAAACTGTTCATGGTGAGGAAGGAAATCAGCAAGAAAACAGTGATAAAATTGTCTTACCACAAACAAATGGCCATCACTCCTGAAAGAGCCCCTCCCCAAGGCTGAGATAAAATCACCTGCAGCAGAGAATGATTGAGGGATTGAGTTAAACTCCTTGTATAAAGGGTAATACTTGCCTGTCTCTCACCTCTGCACTAAAAGCTCATGCTTTCACCTGCTGCTCAAGGTCAGAATACAGGTTTCAGTTTGCCCATTTCTTGTTTATTTACTATTTTGTGTCATTGATATATTTTTCTTAAGACTACATAGGAATTATCCCCTGAGCTTCAGACTGAGTAAAATAAGGAGGTACTCTGTTTTCTCACAGAAGGCTCTGGACTTAGTTTGCAATTTAACAAGATTCAGGTGCTAATTTGAAAAATGGACTTACTTCCTAATAGCCCTCAGAAAAGGGCTGAGACAATACTGTCTCACAGGAACAGCATAAGTGTAACAACTCATGCATGCAGATTCTTTTCCTTGTATAGCAGAAGGTTAATGTGTCCTAAGCACCTCAGGGCTGAGAATAATCTTTCTGAAAAAGGAGGAAGTAAAGAAAAGAGTGAAGGCCTGCACTACTACATTAATTGGTAAGGGCACAGGTTAACAAAACAATGTCTCTCACATCTTTTATTTTGACTTGCAAATCAGAGACAATACCAGCAAGAAAACCAAAGCCATTCTTTGGAAAATAGGACTGTTTGGCCAGGTTTGAAAACACTCCCTAAAAAGAGTGAAAATACTTTCTGAAGGGTATAATTTTCTTATTTGAAAATGATACGTATTCTTAAACCATCAAATTGAAAGGCTGATATCCCAGCAGACCATGTTTGATTACTTGCCCAGAGCGCAACAAAAAGATAGGCTTGGAATTCTTTTATTTTCACAGACTAAAGAGACATAGTCAGTGAGGAGCTGAGTGCTTCACTTAATGTATTTCAAAATATCTTGAGAGAAAATCCTATCCTTTAAAATTTTGGCTCTGAGGGTTAGTTGGAGGACAATGGTACTAATAAGAATGTAAGAGGCTTTGTGTCATACCCATTTGTGTGGGATTTCACATCTCATTGTGAAAAGCAGCCGGGTTTTGATCCGGTTTGATGCAGGCTTATCAAAGAACAGTTAAAAAGATATGTTTATATATAAGATACCTTCTTTGAGTCTTTTGAGCAGTGAAATCTAATCTTACCTACTTATTTACAGAATGAGACAGAAGTATTCCTCAGTGAATTACACAGAGAAGCCTGGGCATTTTGCCAAAGAGTACTGGTAGGTCTCCCAACTGGAAATGTATATATATTTTTATAATGCAATCTACTTTTGAGGAGATTGCTTGCTCTTTCAAGTATATTAAAGTTACTCAAAGAATCTTCTTGCTCCCCTGTCTGTACCATAAGCAAAACTTCAAAATTATGGCTGAGCACCCTGTGTTTTGAACCAACATTACTTGTGCTTAAAATAACAGTCATGAAAAATATGAAATTAAGTCATTAAATGTATTTTAAAATACTCCAATGTAATTTAAAAATTAAATCTGTATTATAGTTTTTGCTAAAGAGATGATGATAAACGAATTACGAGGCACAAATTGGCTGCTTCACTCCACAGAACAAAACAAAACAAAAAAAGTAGTCTTAAGTAGTATGAGGTATTTTAAGTGTAAAATATTATTTCCTTTTGTTTTTCATTGTTTATCTCTACTTCAAAGATCAATTCATATTATTTTCATCATTTTTTTCTACATTCAGCTATTTAGAAAGAAGCCTTTTCTTAAATGAGACTGAAAGAAGGAAGAATTTTCTCTAGGTGAGAATAGACATGTACATTTGAGAATTGAAGTGAGTATATCCGTGTACATCTGAGAACTGAATTTCTAAATGTATGCTAATAGTTTGACTAACCTAAAAAGACAGAATGACAGATTGTTGGTTACTATCCACTTCTTGTATTTACAGTAGGTTTCCATTCTACACAGGACATAAAATTTTCAGAAAAATATTGGGTGTATATATACAAAGGGAAATGATCAGAGGACTAGGCCACCTTCCCCATCAGGACAGGCTCAGGGAGCTGGTGCTATTCAGGGTGGAGAAGATGTTAAGTTGTGGATGATCCATACCAGGACGTGTTCAAGGCCAGGTTGGATGGGGTCTTGAGAAATCTGGTGGAATGAAGGGTGTCCCTGCCCATGGTGGGATAGGTGGAACTAGATTTTCCTTAAGATCCCTTCCAACCTAAATCATTCCATGTTTCTAAGATTATATATATATATATATATATATATATATATATATATATATATATATATATGCATGCATGTACCTGTTTATAGGTACATACGTGGTATATATTTTACATACATGGTATGTGTTCATGTTTCTGAACATCAACATAGCTGGTTTTATTTCTTGGTATATGAAATTCAGAAAGAACATCTAAAATGTGTTATTTACATTACTCTGTTGCACAAAATAAACTAGAGGGGAAATCTGGATTTCCACTTCTTACCTAAAATATTTTTAAGATTATGGTTGACTCAAACATTTATTCTTTCTTGCCCATCATTTATTAATCTGAAAATGGCATAAGGAATCTATATTAGCATGAAAAATAGTCTTTTGCTTTCAGCATAAAAGAATCTAAACATTTCTCAACCCTCTGATGGAGAATGTAGGGATGATCTTCATATTCAGGTTTAATTGAATAGAAAAATTAAAATATTATTGTTTAAGTTGGAAAATGCAAGGTAATCAAATTATTTAATTGGAAATCATCTGTTTTGCAGTACATAAAACTCTATTACCAATGAAGAATTCTCTTAAAAGATCACTTGTACTTGAAAGTGGAGAGTTGTTATATGTAACATTAAAACAAACAGAAGAATTTTCTTGTTAACTACACTAAGTGATTTGCTCTATTATATATTGCATAAAGAATTAAATTAAGTACATAAGGTAAAAAAATACTTGTTAAAGTTTCTTAAACAGCAGTCTTTTTCTTCAGTCTTAGAAAAAAATTTCTAATGAGAGATTTTCTTTTCTGTTTGCATTTGCAGTTATTTTGTACTTTAAAATTAAATTCAGGAAGGTTTTAAAAACTGTTCATATTTCCAAGATTATTGTTTCTCATATTGGTACAAGAAAATAGATGAGAAGCGAGAAACGAAAATAGTTGGTTTTTAAAATTCACAAGAGCTACTGAATTCCAAAACTAATATGGATTCTGGAGAGTTTAAATGCGTGTATCTTTATCAACTATATCTGGTAAATATTTTGTGACTACTTCTTTTTTTCCTTTCCAAAGCAAGATCATATTGGTAGGGAAAATACATTGGATTCAGGTAAATCAAACAAATGCAAAACATAGGGTATTCAGAGAAATTCTGTTTGGGGTTTCTTTTTCCCTTAAAAAAACCTCAGTAACTTGCACTTAAATAATTGGTTTTGCATTTTAAATATCATGTTTTCTTATAATTTTTTATTGATTTTTGACTGCTCATGACTTTTCCAAACATACACAGTTGGTTGTCGCAAGGGAGAGAGTGGGGAGGTTATGAAATATCCTCTTTTATGTCCAGGAAGAGAGTTATAAAAAGTAATGTAGTCTGACAACCTCTTATAAACCAAACTTCACAGAGGCAGTAAGAAAAATGAGCAACAATGCACCTGTTTGGCAACTCACCCAGTGCCCTTTTTGCATCAGACTGCCAGGACACTTAATGCTCTGCATTGTCTGAGAGCAGCAGGCAATTGTGCAAATGCACTTTGAATGCAGGTAAGACTCACACCATCCCTTGGTTTCACAATGTCAGTGTGAATTGAGACAACCCTACCTTACATGGATAATGTGGGCAGCATATTGCCTACAAGGAGAATGGCAGCAAGGGGCAGGAGGCAGGGTGTCTGTGACATTGATCAAGGGTCAGGGTGATAAGATACAGCATTTTTTCTCTTCATCACAAAAACACTTTCAAATAACAAAGAAATGAAAAACAGAAGAAGTGCCCATAGATGTTAAGTGTATTTGGATGTGTTGTAATATATTACCAATTTCCACAGTGCAGACTATTTTTAATATCAAATATGTCCTAAAAGAACCATAAGAACCACTCTCAACTAGGCAAAAATAGCTGCGGCAGCCTGAATTACTCTGTGACTACTGAACAACAAGCAAAATTATTTTGCTAATAAGATCAACTACAAACATAAAGGTGTAGAAGGGTACCTTCATAAATATAATATGCCTTTTGAGCTAAACTTGTAGTTGAAGCTCCTGGGGAAAGTTCTCAAGCTATTTATAATGCTTACAAGTCTAGTCTGAGTAGTTAAGCCATTGATTCTTCTAATTATAAAAAATGTCTTTCTTTGAAAGATTAATTTGTTTATAAACTTAAACCACCAGATTAATATGTCCTTAATATGCAGGTAGTTACATATTCTCATGTTTTTTATTTAAAATTCTCAGTCAGTTTTTCTGTGCTGCAATTATTAGGTATTTTCTTTATGTGTATGTGTGAAAATGTGCATATCTGTGTATATTTTCTCTGCATTTTTCACAGTCAAGATTAAACTTTTTATCTTGCATGGCTTATGAAACCAGACAGCTCAATTTTAATATCTTAAAATGATTAAATAATTTCAAGTCAAACAGTCATTCCAAGAGTATTTCTATCCATATGAAAAGATAACCTGTATAAAGATATTTTTTGAAAAGAAAATGTATAGAAGTGTCTTTCTTCTACGTGTGTACTTTACAGATCCTGGTGAGATATCTGCTCAATAATATTAATGTGTTCTGCTGTCTATACAAATTTCAGAATACTTTCTATGCTGAATTTAAAAAGACAAATATATTTATATGTGAACTATGTTTTTTGATTTATGATTAAATAGCAATCAGAGTAGATTTCATTTGCCATTTCATTTTTACTAGTTCTGATCACTCATTTGGTGATCTGTAAATAATAGACTAGAAATGAACATAAGCTTCTGATAAAGCTAGACAAAAAAATAACCTTTGAGTCATTCATCTTTAGGATGTTTCTCTGTGACATTGTCACTATCCTTTATTTCACATGTTGTTTCCTGTTACCCCCCCTGTAGATTCCTCCAGTATTACACCTATCAGTTTTCAAGAAAAGAGCAGATGCAAGAAATCAAGCCTTGGACTTCTGGTGCTTCTTGCTTGTCAATGTAGGAGTCAATGATATGACCATGAGAGACCAAGCTTAAATACATTAGGGCTCTGGGCTGAAGAGGTCAGGTCAGGAACCAAGGTAGTTCTCTACTATTTTGTCAGGAAAGCAATGAGGCTCAGGTAGGAGCAGAAGTCAGCATCTGAGTGCCCAGCAGGTGTTACATGCAAAGCTTTGGTTTTTATACCACTAACCCTTCCCTGAAGAATGAGCAATTGTTGGAAGGTGGAAAGCGCCTGACAAAGTAAAACAGCATCCAGTTTGCAGTAGGCCTGCTAACCTGCTGAGGTGGTCTGTAGACTAGGTATGCTGGGGCATAGTGCCTACTGTCTGAAGAAAAGTTTAGGTCCAAAAGACATTAAGTCTCTGAAAGACAGCATAGTTGGGGATGATGTTTAAGGCTGCCTGAAAAAAAAACACAACAAAAACTGTCACTGAGGATGAAATGAAAAATGCCTGTTAACAAATGGTTGCAACATGGAAAACAAACAGCTGGACTTAGAACTTTGTGACCAGTCATGGAGAAATATTTGCCTTATGATTACGGAGCCATTGTGGGATAATACTTGTGACTAAAGTTGTGCAGTTGATGGATTAAACTAATTTAGGAAGGACAAGACAGGAAAGCAGGGATCCTGTGCCTTGAAACTGGTTATGAGCCTGTCAGGATCTTGCTTATGAAGATCTGAGGAAAGATTTCATCACACTATTTTTGCTCGAAGACAACAGTAGTCACAACCATGAAGCTTTCTACAATGGGCCAAGGACAATTTTTTTGCAAGTGGTCAGCAAACCTTTAGGGAAGGCATTCTGCTGGATATGCCAATCATACAAAAAGAAGAACTTTTTCAGGATGTAAAAGCAGAGGGAAACCTTTACTGTAATGAACTTGATGCTTAACATCCTAAGAGTAGTGAACAAAGCCAAAACAAAATTGGAGCATGCTATATGAAAAACATTATCTGAGAAATATTTACATTATAATTAAAATGAAAACTGGAAAATAGGTTTTTGACACTGTTTTATTTTCTTTGTTAAGGAAGCAAAGTAGAAAAGAAAATTTCTTGAATCTACTTGGAGTCTCCTAATTTTGCAGTGGATAATTTATACAGGTTTACATTTTGAAAACGCATATCTAGAGGATGACAAGAAGAAATATAGTTACAAGCTGGAGCAGACCATTCTTGGAAATATGGCTGATATTTCATCAGAACAAACTTTCAGATTCCAGGTCTAAAAAATAGTGCTTGGGCTGTTTTCCAGATTGACAATCTACATATTCTGTTTGCCTGTAAAAAGGCAAACCAATGCAGGAGATAACATCTTAATGTGTTCAGTGTCTTCCATTTATGGATCTGCCTGCAGCATCAGATTACAGATATATGTAGGAGTTCATTCACTTCTTGATTTTCTGATTGAAAGAAGAAATCTCAGCATTTTTCCTTTCATCAAATCATGTGCATAGCTGAAGAATGACAGATATGCTGATATTTTGTTTTTACCCTTCTATATGTAAGAGGTGAATGTTTATTTTTTTGGCCCAGCTGATGACTATCTGTCTGTTTGGTATCATCAGTTTTGGTGTAAGTAGATTTGGCATGATCATTTTTGTGCAAACACCCTCTAAGACAGATTTTACTCTCCTGTTCAGACATGCTGCTGTATCTACATTTGGGTCTTAGCAGACATAATTTGTGTAAGAGGTAGCTCTCAGGTCAACCATGCAAAGAAAGTTTGCCCTGAGAAGGAGAGAAAAAGAAGGCAAGATAGAAATCATAAGGGTGAAATAAATGAAATGTACCAAGACCATAAAAATAAGTACTTGGAAAATAAATATCCTGAGAGGGAACAAGTTTTCTTAAGAGAGAGACGGCTTTATAAGAGAGGGGTAGGTAGTGTATCTTCAGATGCTTAAAAAAACAAATGGGAAACTTTGCATTCTTAATGCAATACTTTTTCTCTATTTTGCCTTTAAGTTTGAATTTAAACATGTACAATATTTTCAAAAAAGAAATCTTTCACAGAAGAATCTGTAAAAGGAAACTGGTAGTACAACTAAGTGTTGAATAGCAGTTTCTTGGCTATTATTTGGACTACTTCATTCTCTGAAGATGCCAGAGTATTTGCCACTTTCCCGTGGTTCAAAGTGGCAGAGTTCCCCAGTGAGTCAGCTTTCTTTCACAGACAAAAGCTACATAGAACTGGGACCAGACAGGGGTTTAGAACATACTTTTGCATAAATAAAAAGTGCAGATTCTCAAACGATGTGTGCATCACTTTCACTTTTCTAAACAATCCATTCCTGATGAAAAGAAGTCTGTGTTGTTTGCCTACAGTTTTTAAAATGGTTTGTTGACCGTTGGAGCCACCAAATAGTGTTGCCTGAATGGGACAAGTAATGGAATTTTCCCACAAAACATAAATAGGAGGTTTTCTGAAATCTCTGAATAAGTAGGTACTACTGCTGGAACAGCTTCACAGGGAATTATATGTTTGTCCATAAATTTTAGTGAAGGAATACTATATAGATCAATATATGTCCTGTGTACTTCAAGAAGTATTTTCGTGCAAGTGGTGTATTTTCCTCAAAGAATTTAACAGTGCTCCTAACAGCTGTGTAGAGTGTATGTAGTAATAAACTCTGATTTTTCAGCCGTTTCTTCCATTCCCAGATGTTCCCAGGTGCCTGATATTTTGAACAGAATGTGTCATAGCATGTTTATTAATTTGTATACACCATTATACATAAATTGTATTTAAACATGATTAAAAAAATAGAAAAAATAAGAAAACCTTGAATGTGAATGCATCATTAAGCATTTATATAGTGTAATATATGTCTTCAGAAAATAATTTAACCTGCCTGAAAAACACTCATCATTGCTATATCTCAGCAATATGTGACATGTGAGTCTGTTAGTAGCAATGGCTCTGTAAAAGTTGCATTGAGGAAGTTGAATGGTTACTTCACTGCCTTTGAGTAAAGTTTGCTGATGTTAAGTTTTCATTTGCCAGCTCTAAGCTTTAAGAGTCAGGCTGGGTCCTTTCAACTTCCCAAACCATCACCAGTAAATTGGACCTTGTCAGCCATATTATGGTCTGAATTATGTATTTTTTTTCCTACCAATTTCCTTCTTCAATAAAATTCCAAAAGACTTTTCATGAAAAAGTGCCATGGGTATAATTTAGGTTCCAGGATGCTGACTATTTGTGAAATCAAGCTATATACAAAGAAATTAACAAGTGAGTTGAATTCAACTGTTACGGGGCATATTGCTGTAAAATTATAAGTTAAGTCCAAAGAGCAAAGGAAGACCTCGTGCTATTGAGGAAAAGGGAGGGTCTTTTTCCCAGAGTTTCCTGCTGTCAGCAAGTGAAATCATTGGGCTTGGAAAGCTTTGCATTTACCAGCACAGCAGAAAAGTAGTCAGTCATTTATTATATATATTGCTTCACCGTGTAATCTCTTATTGTTTAGCAGTAGTAGAACTGTCAGATTAAAAATAAATATTTCATGACTTGTAACAGTAATGAGTTCTTGCTTTGATGTATAATCCATTATTAAACTCACCAAATGTTTTTGAGGCTAACGTATATGGGTCAGCATTAGGCCTTTGTAAAATACAGCTTTCTAGCCAGATGGTTGGAGGTTGTCATTAAATTAGCCTGAATCAGTCGGTATCCCATCAGTTAATCTCATGTACTATAAATGGCAGATGAGTTTTCTTTGTACTGATTATGCAACTTACAGCATCTGCCCATTTTCTGCTTGACTGGGTCCTGTCTGAAATGGTCATTTCCCCAAACCTGCTAGAGCCAATCAAAAACCTGCCCAGTTTGCAAGAAGACTGCAGGCATATGGCTATTCAGCTTATATTTTTACCATAGGGTACATAGCTATTATGTATGAGTATGGGAAACTATGTACGATAAAGTCATTAAAGTGCTGAACAGTAAGAATTACGGCCATGTCACACATAACCACAGCCCTGCAGAAAACGCTCATCTGTGTATATTTTCCAGCTGAACGGTTATTTTATGAATGGCATTTAGTTTCTTATGATGTGGGAGAAGGCTGTCATTCCTGAATGATTTGATTCATATGAATGTGGTTTAACTTTCTTGCCATCATAATGTTCTCGTTATGCCATTTGGGGGCAAGGATTTGTAGTCTGCGCATAGATACCTAAAATAAAATTCTACAATTTGAGAAAAAAAAAAAAACTACTTGAAAAATGGTCAAAAAGCTGGATGAAACCATCCTTGGATGACTGCTGTGTAAATAACACACCATCAATTATTTTTCAATATTCCTTCTGCAGGAATATTGAACAGATGCAAAACTGCTACATGGATGCTAAGAATACAACCTTAACAAGACAAGTTGCTATCTTATTAACAGTGACAATCACAAATATTCTCCATATTTTATTTTCCTTAATAATAACTCTTAAGTAGATGTGAAATACCAAAAAAGGAATTTCTGAAGTATTTGTCTTCTCTTATCCAAATATCATACTTGACACTATGGTACAGTAGATAGAGTAATTGCAGTATGGTGGCACTCAACAGTGGTAGTAGATTAAGAAGGATTTATAAGACAAAACTGTTGAACTCCTAGTAGCAATAATTAAAAAAAAAAAATAGGTACTCCCTATTTATATTTCTATCCAAGAAAACAAAAATAAACAATTACTTTTGAGTAGGACATCATGGATAGTTAAAGAAAAGACTGTGATTCAGAGTTCTTAAGACTTATAGGTTACATGGTAATATTACAGGTGCATGTTGTAATAGTGCTGCTTTTCATTAAGTTACTGGAAATAGAAAGCAAAATTTCTTTCACTGCACTTCACCCTCGGAGCATAAAAATGTCTACAAATTACATTCAGAAGTTTTATTCATAATGTTGAACAAATGTGTCTATTTTCTTAAAAAACATAAACAGTCACCTACAGAAACATTCTTTAAACTTCTAAATTCCAGAAGTAAGGGTTAAAGGGTTAAATAGAAAATTCTTAGCACAAAAGTAGTCTTAGACTCCATGTGCATTGAAAATATAACTTCATTTATGCCACTGCTTTCTATTCTGTGGCAGACCAGCTATGTGGGTGAGATGTTTCACAGAGAAATGCTTTTATCCAAAGCAGTGATTCGTAGAACAATCTGCCTAAAGGAGACATTGCTGACTCCCAAGTTATACCCCTAAGCAGGAAGTTTAATAACACCTGTGACTTATTTTATATATTTATAATAAGCCAAACTAAATTTCATTTCCTGACAGTTTGTGTCTACATCAAATGTCCAGAAAAGGCAAAATGAGACAATGAGGAAAAAGTGTTCCTCTATTCCTTTCCATATACTTATTGACAGAACTGTAGACAATAACACAGTCCTGCTGGAAACCTTTACTTCCACCTCAGGGGTATCTCAAGTAATTAATACCCCAACTATATGTTCATATTTCCCCCCACCCAAAATCAGTAGTAACTTGATCTGTTGATAAAGTAATGAACTTCCAAGCCTATCCCAGGTGGGACTGAAGGTGGAATGGGTATGAGGAGGCATGAGAGCCAAAGAATCATATGATAGCTGGGTTGTAAGGGGCCTTAAAGACCAACCAACCACCAGACCATGTTGTTCAGAGCCCCATCCAGCCTGGTCTTGAACATGATGTAGAGGAGACCTGCATGTGAAGTTCTTGTTAGCTGTTTTTTCTGTTGCACCATTAAGGAAAGTTCTGAGGAAAACATCCACTAATCTCTGGCATTGACATTGAGAAAGCTTTCCCCTCTTTTCTTCTTTTCTTTCTCTTTTCTTTGTATCACACTTCTACTGAAATTTTAGGGTGGTTTCCAGAGATATCCACTCACAACACAGAAGGACAGCTTTCTCAGGAAAGAAATAGATCATGAACACAGCTGCTTTTAGAAGTGAGCCCTGAGGGAGCTGGGCAGAAACAGCCATGTCTGTGGTGCCTACAGGGTAACTGCAGTCTGAAGGATAGGAATGTCTAACAGGAGAAATAAAGCAGATGAATATATTGAAAGTGACTAAAAAAAAATCAGTGTATGAAAATACATAAGATACTTTAAATCTTTTCCCCAACTGATTGAACCTATCTGGACAAAATGCTTTTTCCATAACATCCCCAGCTTCAGTGACTGTTAGTATACAGATGTGCATGTGATGTAATTTAACCAGAACTTCAAAATCAGAAATGGTGCAATGTACAGACAGAAATGTGTTCCCCTTTGTTGTCGACAGAATATGAAAACAGATTGTCATCTGTAAAGCAATGCCACCTTGTAACAGCACAACAGCACACAAATGTCAGCGCTGCTGCACCTAGCAACCTATCAGCTACTGAAACCCAATAGTGAACAGTAGAAAATAGGAGCCATTCACTAAAAACAGATAATCCCCTCTTTGTCCTGATCCAATTCATTTATATTGAGAGTGTACTTACCTAAGTTTTTTCTTGGGTAACTCTCTTTTCCATACCAATACCTTTGATTTTTTTTTTTGTCTAGCTTTTTGTTGAGCTTCTCTTAATGGTATGATTATTACACATTTTACCATGATATGACATATAAGAGTTGTTATCTAAAGATTCAAATTTTTGATGGTGTAAAAAACTCTCCTTTCTTATTTATACATTAAATGAAAGAATGAAATGAACTTATGCAAAACTTTGTTGTTATTAAGCAGATACATAATTTATTAGTGCTTTGTTATTTTTACAGCTAAATTCACAGGGACCCCAGGACTTTGAAAAATTCTCATCAATAATAGAGAGCAACTAAGAAAACCCGGTATCAGCACAAAAGATAAAAGAATGCAAGAGAAAAAAGTTACTTTCTTTTTGTCTGCTGAAATGAGGAAAATGACCTATATTAAATTTTTCATGAAAAATTGCGAAATACTAAGTTTTGCTAATTTTTAGGGAGGTATATTTAAACTGTCATTGTTTAGGAATCCATCTCTTGACAGACATATTAGCTCAGTCTTACATAAATCTTTCACTATTTTTAAATCTTATCTGGCAAAAATAAATTACTTAAAAGAATGATCAAGAAATGTAGAAAACGTCTTCCCTCCTATGGTCACTCTTTTCCTACATGATTTCCTCCCACTTCACACTCTAAAATATAAATATTTTTTAGCTTTATTTAATATTATCCTCTCAAATGATTTTTCATCTGGCTGAGGCCTGAATGCCTGAGTCCCCTTAATTTTAAGCCCTTAGTGAGTTCATAGATTAGAATACTTAGGCTCAAAACAGAGACTAAGGTGACTAATGACAGGAAGCAGCATTATAGTATCAAACAACAGCTCAAACAACCAAAGATCTCATTCTCCTTCTAAAAGTGATTTACTTTTCTTCACTAGTAGAACATTCCAAGGACACCTGCTTTTTTATTTAAGTGCCTCAGCCAAGCACTTCAAGGTAGATGATTCACTGAAGAGTGTTCACCATCAGGGAGAGATTCTATTACAATGTGATTGCATTAGGATATCAATACCACTGAGAAGAGGAAAGTTTTTTCTAATGAAATTTCTCAACATAAAGAGCAAATAAAAAGTACTTTTTCCCGCTTTTCAAGAAAAATCTAGAAAAAACCTACAAACTGCTAGAAACAATTCACAGGTTGTGATCATAAGCAGCACTGTGAAAGTTAGAATTTGGGCAATGCATATGGATGGCTGAAGCTGGAAGAGAAAGATGCTGAGGGCAGTCTGGATCATTTATTCTTTCACATTCTGTCTGCCTCTATCTTTCAATCTGTAAAAAATCAGGGCAACAGCCATCTGTACATCTACAAATAAAACCCCTCGTCAATTGGGTTTATGCTCACAACCTGCCATTACTATTTTATAATATTAAACTAATTTAATTTTGGAAAATTGCGTATGTATTGCTTGAAAATTCAGATTTGCAAAGGGTAAAGTTTCTGCTGTAATGTCAGTATAATAGAAAGTCCTTTAAGTTCTAAGTTAATTGCTTTAACATGGCAAAAATCCCAATTGTTTTTACATTCAACTTTGGTTCCAACTCAAAGCAGTAGTTACTCTGAGTTGTTTCATTCAAACCAAACATCACCAGAGACTGTAAATTCCCAGAGCCAGGAACAATATCTTGATTACCCAAGTATGCAAAGTCTAGCATATTATGACTCCACAAGATACTGAGAATCTCTAGTATCTTCTCTATTTATGTCCTTTACACTTTGTGTATTCATATACACTTTGTGTATTCACATATTATCTTACCTTTACAAGTTTTAGGTAAGATAATATATGAATACACAAATTTACTAAATGGACAACACATAGAACCTTTATTAGACTATTCAGAAGTGATATTGTAACAGTGGCAAGCATCACAAGTTTATTCTCACACTCATAAATGATCAAAGAAATTATCTTAGGCCACAAGCATGGATAGCATAATCTTGAACAAAGAAATGCCAGAAATTTTAATATTGCTATGAGATGATATTTTTTATATAAAAATACATTAAATTAATACAGTACATTTATCGAAATTACAACTGAAGCATGCAATATGGCAGGGCTGAATAAATACCTTTACAGAGATATAAAGTATATGAAAAGTAATAAAAGGGCAGTGGAAATATTTGAATTGTCAAATTTCTTGAAGCTTTAAAAGTAGAAAATAAAGTAAAAATGAACAATTATTTTGTTGAACTAACAAAGAAAACAATATGTATCTTTACAGATTCATAAATAAGAAGAGAAAATGCAAAGGGTGAGACCAGTCACAGTGGATAAAATAAGATGGAGTTTAAGCCAAATGCACAAGAACTACAAAACTAGTATTGTACCTCGCGTATATAAGGTAATATTTATGCACATTTAAATATATGGGTGTAAGAGCTTGTCAGAACAGACTGGAATAACTGCAGTTGTGAAAGACAGATGGAAATAACATTCATATTGCTAAATATTACAAAATAATAGACCACTTACAGAATGATAGCAAGGACTTTTTATGAAATCATCAATTTCTGCTGCCTTACTAGAAAATCAAAAATATTTTATGCAAATATATACCCCCTGAAAAATTACAATCCCATGAATTTGACTTCAAATCTAGCACAGTCAAAGAACATATTTTGAATCACAAAGGAATAGATCAGCTGGGCATGAAGAGAAAAGTAAATTACCTCAAGAACTTAATCAAATATTGATGACATTACTTTAACCTATGATTGTTCTTTAATACATTAACTTCATAGTAATAACAAGCTGCCTAAGCTTATCTGAAGATACTGAGGACTCAGCCATACTTTCAGACTGGCAGGTAACTGACACTTCATCTAGTGGGCCCCTCATCACAGTTAGATGCATCTTCTCTGGACTTCTGTATGTACACTTTGCATAAGTAATTCTAACTTCACATTCCCAAAGAGCATCCTGGGAGTTTCAGAGGCCTGCAAGTCCAAAGGGCAGGATTTAGAGTGGAAATCCTTTATTATCCAGTACATGGAGTAACCATCCCTGCCTTTCACATTTCTAAGCTTTGGTTTATGTTTGGTATCTTTCTATTCCTCTTAGGCTTATCATCCCTGCTTTCACCTTCTGGGAATGCTCATTTTTTTGATTAAAACTTTCCTGAAATTCCTTGTCCAGCCTTGCTATCTTTCAGACATGCATGCATGACTTTATGCGCTTCAGAATGCACCGTTTAATTTGCAAAAATTGTTCTTGAAGATCAGCCCTGGCTTACAATCATCACAGTCAAGACTGCACTGTATTCATTCATTCAATCAGTTCATCCTTTTCCCTGTCTGTGATTAATGGCCTGCGTTAGTGTTCTTAACAACTAATTAGTAAGGCATGTGCATTTTTCATCAGAAATAATTGTCTCTGTCTTTCCTTATTTTTTAAAACAAAGTTCCATTCTTACCTTTGTACGCCTTAAGAGAAAAGATGAAAGCACTTTACAGGCATCTCCTCCACAATATTTCATATTAGTCTCTCTCTATGCCTAGAATTAAAAATTCTAAAACATATTTGGCTCTGTCTTTTTTGCACAAGACAAAAGGTACCACTGCACATAACGCAAGGAATAAAGTAACAAATAAAACTATAAAACTGCAAAACTACCATTACAAAAAGAGTTCTTTTGGAATTCTGTGGAACACATTTTTATAAACAATTCATCCTTACTTGGATTTTTTTACTTTATCAGTTTCTCCCTCATTATTTGTCTGCCTAGAGCCATCAAACTGCTAGATTTTTGCTCATTAAAACTGATTGTGCTTACTGGACTGAGATCCACAAAAAGAAAGCAAAAATAAAAGAAAATAAATTTAAAGGTCTTTCTCTTATCTGTAGAGTTTTTTTCAGTAACAATCAGCACATATATTAAAAAAAAAAAAACCAAACCCAAATCTAGTCCCTTTCCTAAACTTATTTTTATTATTGCAAACAAACAGGAGTTGCAATGAAATTAAAGGTATAATTATAATTAACTCTTCTGTAAGCATATTTGGTTGCTTATCTTGTTTGGTTATGTCTACAACCACTTGAGTTTCAGAGGCAGGCGTTGTCTATATTAGTCCTTGCTAAGTATCTCTAGATAGAGTCTCTTCATAAGATTGCTACTTTATTAACAATGTCACTAATAATATAAATCCATAGCATTGGTACATCTTGTAGGGACCCCTTCAGTCAAAATAAAGTATGTGAATAATTTGCATGTAGGCCCAGCTAAGAAAGGGAAAGATAATTTTTTTTTTTTAATTTTAGTATCATATACAATTTTCACAAAGTTTAGTTTCATGCAAATTGCACTGCATTAGCATATTATTACAGATAATATATTTTACACTGAGACATTTTGTTTTTAACTCTTTACTCTTGTTAAAAAAATTAAATGTAATTGAAATTTAGATCATGTAATTTAGAATTTTGCCAATGTGACTTCAGCTTTCAGGAAAAGAGGGGGCCTTGTAGCCATTGGCTGTTTTCTCTCTAAAACAATGGTTTGCTAGTCCAAATTTAAGACCTAAAAGGCTTTAAAGGAAATTGGAATCAGTGAGCATTGGAATATATCTTTTATTCTATGATTATTTCAGTGCTTGGAATTTTGAACTATTTTCTAAAAATAAGTAAAACTATGGCTTAGAGACATGATTTCAAATATCAACAGTTAATCTAAGCAGGAAAATAGGAGGCCAATATAGATTAAATTATTAAGCATCTGAATTGTTAATTTAGATGTCAATGGATGTGCATGAATACATAAGGAATATTCTGTGTGGATAGGATTACTCTTCTGTTTGTGCCATTGTTTGTGTGCATAATAGAATACAATACTACTTAATGTTGCTTACAGCACTTCTATGATTAAATTACTTATGCTTTTGACTTTGTACCTTTTAGTCTGTTTTATGCTGTGAACAAAATTATCAAGCTTTATTTTGAAAGTTAGCTGACTCTGACTCTAGTTCAACAGTGTTTATTTTATTTGTCTTGCTTAAATTTGTAGGCACCATGCACACATTGAAATGCTTTGCTTTGTTGAACTGAGATTTATTTATACATACTAAATGCCAACATTTCAATGTCTGCTTATATTTACACTCAAAGCAGATTTTGTATCTGAAGGTAAACATTGATAGCTCATTATCAACTGGTCATAGATTAACTAGAATCAGATTTTTTTCCCTGTTTCCCTTTTCTAGGTATGATGCATTTTTGGATTAGCAATACTAACATACTGCTATTATTGGTTTAGCAATACTAAAAAAAAGACGCATAATATACTAAAAGGAGAACAGAATCATTTTGTTATGAGTACTTGTATCCAGCAAATTGAGTAAGCAAAACAAGAGAATTATATAAAAAACAATAACAGAATGAAGTTTGGAGGCTGTCTTCTAATAATGTTTGAGCGTATATGTTCAAGGGCTCAATCAGTCTAATTCTGCTCAGTTAAATAAATTTTATTTATTATGTGTTTCAAGTATCATGAGATACATAGCAAAAAAGTATATGTCAGAAAGAAATAGTGACTGTTTTCTAAAGTTTATTCTTTAGAAAAAACCTTCTAGGTGGCAAGCACTGTAAGGTTAAATTTACATATAATAAAGCAATCCCAAATACATTAAACTCCAAAGCTTTTCCTTTGATGCCAGATTAAAATTCTAGGACAGAAATTCAGGTCAACAAATCCAGGTCTGACAGAGACCCTGAGGGGATCTGCTGTCTTAACCAATCATTTATTTGTTTTTCTTCTGTGATATGGGAATGTCTTGATGAATAATACTTTTAAAAATGAAGACACACAGGAGAACTACCAGTAAGTCCATAATGCAGAGATTTTAGCTTTGACTTAGTAGCCTGAAGACTTTAGTCTAATCTCCAGCTCATTTATTTTCTATACCAAGTGAAGGGAAAAATGGAATGAGTTTGAACAAAGATGCCTGAGGGATCACTTGCAAATGCTCGCAGTAGGAATCTACCTAGGACGCAGACTTTTCCAGTCTTAAGATACCTGCTATGATAAACTTTTTCTGTGTTGCTGTGGTCATTGGTAGGAAGCAAGCAGCAAGAGGGAAACAAGTAATTTTAACTGTACAATTAAGTTTCCTTTGTAGAATTAAAAAAATAAAATAGATAGGAATGGTCAAATTAAATGTATCAGCTAATGTAGTAATTGATGAAAACGTCAACTTTATATGGCTGGAATAACCCACCACAAACTCCCAGACTTGGAAAGCTAAGTTTAATGTGCTGGAAGCCAAACTACTATGATTTAGATACAGTGAAACAGAAAATTTGGAAGTGAACCAGTATTTGGCAAAGTAACAGTACACTTAGTAGTTGCAAGTACAGTCCCACATGGCAGAACTAGAAAACTGTTATACCAGCTATCTTTCAGTGCCAGGTACTGATCTTGCCATATGATATGATGTTTAATGGATCAGCTACCAGCAGAATTGGATTTAAGTGTAGACTTTCAGTTTTGATTAAGACATATTCATATGATATATATAATTTTTGCCCTTTTACTTATATGATAAATAAAAGAAAATGGCACCTTATTAGGTGGTAGCACTTTTAGTCTAGTGGTCAATAGCGCAACTTATCTAGAACAAAGAAAATGAATACTGATTTAAGAAGGAAAAAAATCTAAAGATGAAAAAGGAAAAAGGCTGTATTCCTGAAGGAGATTACATAAATATTCAAGCACTTTTTTTTTTTTCTGTAAAAAATGTGAAAACATGTCCAGACCAAATGCATTTTTGCTTTATTTTACATGGAATCAAAACAATCTTATTTAGCTCTATGTAGCCAAGCCATAAACATTGTTGTATTCCAAGTTCCCAGTAATCACAATATTTCTACATTTTTAAAAACACCAGACATCCTGAGGCTGAGATTATAAGGAACTATACGGAGGATAATTTATTTACATGAACCATTATGGGTTACATCTTTGTAGTATGAAAAATGCCCAGTAGCTTTTCATTAAAAAAATGATTTGGTGCCAGATATTTAGTGCACATATATCATATGTTTTAATATTGGTAACCAATGCTGTGTCTCTCAGAATGCATGAGCTGGGCATCTCAATAAATGAGATCCTCTACACTTAAGATGGGTATGAGATTTCCTGTCTAAAAGGACAGAAATGTCAGAAGAACTGGGTTTCTCTAGCTGCCTATTTATATCATATTTGAAGGCAGAAAGGAAGAAAGACTAGAAATCAGTGTGGAAGGAACAATACTCTCCACATTTTGTGTTTGAACCAGTATATTTGCAAAAGGCAACAAGAGCAGAGTGAGACAAATAGTTTGGTCATTACACAGTAGTTGTTTTGGCAAGATGCAAGCTTTTGATATTGACTTCCTGTTACCTGACATATTTATATATTAAAAATGAAAAATAAGGGGAGAAAAGCAGACAATTCTAGAATAGTATAGACAAAATACTGTATTACTCCTCATAAGAGGCATCAAAATGACCTCGCAAGAACTTCAGACAACTAATTACATTATATTTCATGTTTGCAGCTCCCAGATAAATGAAATCATGCCCTTCAATCATAATTGTATGGTGAAAACCTTTTGCAAGTAATGTCCTAGCCTGTTTTAAAAAATTAGAGTATCATCTTTTCCATGAACCATATCTTTCTATAGAATAAACCTCATATCTTCAGATACAGATATGCTAAATACTGAAATGAGAAGTCCTTGGTTTCTAACCCTCTCTGATACAAGGCATGAAGTATATGTACTATTCTCAGGACATATCAAAGCCCAAGGAAAGAAAAAGGCTGTGAGATTGGTGCCAGGCAGCTATTGTAGAAAATTCTGTGTTTTATAGGTCATGTTTCTGGAAGCAGTATCAAAGTGGAGCATTTTCAGTTTGCCTGCTATGCCTTAGGCACAGAATGAGTTGATTGTGAAAGGGTTATTCAGTCTGTAAAAAAATCCCCAACCCATTGCGTCTCTACAGGAGTAAGCACATTTAATTAAAGAAAAATAAAATTACCATAGAGAGCAACAAAAAATGTTCCCTATTCTCTTGAGAGCCTTAAGAAAAATAGATTGTTGAAGGTTTTATTCAAGAAATTTAAATAAGTTGAATATTTGAATTGCTTAAATGATAGTTCCTATGTATACATGAAAATATATAATCTTAACTTCATGTGCTTCATAGGGGAAAATAGAAATAGAAAATTATTTTCTTTAAGGGTTTTAAATCTGCCAAAGCAATGTTAAGATAAAATTGTGAAAAGCAAAATTAATCAATTTGAATTTTCAGAAATTTTGAGCTTTTAAAATTTAGACTCCCTTAAATTATTAATTCAAATTTAATTTAAAAACAGTATGTTATTCAGGAGTATGGCTGACATTTTTCCAAAGAACTCAAACAAATATCATTATTGTACTATGCTTGATTTGTTCAAAGCTTTATAAGGCATATGAAGTGTCTTCAATTGAAGTATTTTTTTCTTTTCCAGTATATAAATAGATATTATTGTCCCCTGAAGTAGTACGCATATTTCTATTATTTGGTTAGCAGCATAATCTTTTTTATTTCAATGTAGTACAAATATCCATGTAGCAAACTCTTATGTAAAGACAACAGGAGCAGTATAATAATAGCCTTCCTAAAAAATTGAATACCAAAATTCAACTGCATTAAGACCAATACTAGGTTTCTGGTTTAATCCTATAAAATATGGACATTCTAAATTACTTTAAAAAAAAATTCTAACAAGATTTCTTTTGCAGGAGAATCTCAGCATATATATCTACCTATCTATATCATCTATATCTACATATAACTGTATCATCTATATCTATATCTACCTATTACATTATATTCCTTTGTGAAATTTACAGTCTTTTCCAAGAAGATATTACTTTTGGGATTTTTTGGTGGTTTTAATGAAAACTTAGTTCAAAGTGTGTCATCAATATACAGATGAACTGATTTGCTGATCTCTCCTGCTAAGAGCAGATCATAAACAGTAATTTAAAATTCTGAATATATAATTATAGCACTTGAATCTAAAGATGATGTCATTAACACCTGTGAGAAAATTTTATCATTCTGCTATTATGAAGAATGTTGCTTTCTTTTTTAATTATTTATTTAATTAGTTGATTTGTTAGTTTGCTTGTATGTGCTATTTATGCTGTTTTGAAGGGTAAATGTATCCTTAATATTGTCAAAATACAATATCATGATACCATAGTGGTTTACAGGCCTTAGATGTTCTGACAGAGAATTAAACTAGAATCTTTACTAATTTACTGAGCTTTGCTTCCTTTAGCAGTATTTTCCTTGCTGACTTCAACAGAACAGAAATTTTGCCCTTCCCTCCCCTATTCCCCTTCCAGTCCTCCCTCATTTACAACTTTTTTTCTGTTGACAAAGACAATTCCTGCTACGTCTTGCTTGTGGATATATTCTTTTATCATCAAATTGAAGAATTATGTTGTGTCTTAAGCAACAAAACAGGCTTTTGAATTTCAAATAATTCCGCTTCATTTTATAGAACTGCATTGGCAATATTTCAAAGCCGTGTCTGCAAGCATCTTAAAATCTTTCACACTGCTATGATATGACGCATAAAACTTGAGGTGTTTTGGCTTATCTGAGAAGCAGGTGGTCCTTTATTGCAACCTTAATTACTACCTGAAAAAATCATCCACCTGGGAGCAGTGAATGAAAGATTAGCTTTTAGAACTTGCTGTCATGAGGAAGAAGGAAAAAAGAGTGAAAATAAGAATATTTATGCAAGAAAATTGGAACTGGACTGATACAAAATGTTTGGAAGTTTTTGCTTAATTTTGAAAATCTTTAAATTAGCTACTGACTTGTTTTGACAGTCACCATACAGTCTGCTTCTCTAATCTTCATACTACTGTGATTTAGAAGAAACTAACATCTAAATAGAAATAGAGATATAATTCTTCTATCTTAGTGATACTTTCAATATTGCAACCAAGATAACTGCCTTAGTGTGCTCTTTAAGTCTGTTGGAGAGAACAAGATCGCAGGATCGCAGATTGGTTGAGGTTTGAAAGTGTCAGATGGCCACAGGGTTTGCGACCCCGACTTGTTTTAAAAGTCTCTGCTTCAGCCCACGTGTTCAAAGGATCAGTCGAAGCTCTTCAGTTTTTGGTCTCAAGGTTATTTATTGTATCTTATCTATAAAATTTTCTTCCTGCCCAGCCAAGGTCCGCTCAGCAGGACAGCCAGAGGCACTCTGCCTGCCCCCAGGGCAGTGTTATCTTTATATACTACAAACTATGTATAACATGTTTACAGTTATTTTCCAATACCTATCACCTGTGTTAGACAGTGAGCTTCTACTCTAAACCAATCTCAAAGTGCCAACATCACCAGTGAAGATGGAGGCAGAGAAGAAGAAGAAGAAAGGCTAGACATGCCCAAATCCCTCCATCTTGTCCCCAAAAACCCCTATACTAAAAATCCCAAAACTACATTTGCACCCTTTAATTACTTTATTCTTACACTATTTAAACTGCTGTGGCTTTTACCTCTTCATGTAAAGGTGGCATGACTCCATGGTTCGTAATCGAACCTACTGGTGTTCTGGGCTGTGTGCCAGGGTCTCTGAGCCCCCTAGCAAGGGTCCCAGCATCTCCAGACTCCCGAAGGAATGTCCTGAGTTCTGACAGGAAGGGATCTCGGGAGGTCATCTGGTCCAACCACTCTGCTTAAGAAAGGCTACCTAGATTTAGCTGTCCAGGACCACTTCCAGATTGCTTCTCAACCTCTCTTAAAGATCCCCTGTAGTGTTCTGTCACCCTAACAGTGAAGAAGTGCTTCCTGATATTCAGAGGGAACATCCTCTGACTTGTGCCCATTGCCTCCGGACCTGTCACTGGAATCTCTGTAAGTATCTTGTCCTGTCTTCTCTCCAGCCTCCTCTCAGGTTTTTGTATACACTGAAAAGATCCACCCAAGTCTTCTCTTCTGCAGCCTAAGCAGTCCCCGTATCAGCCTTTTCTCACAGGGAAGATGTCCCCAGTGTGTCCATGTCTCTTATAATGAGAAGCCTGGAATAGACACAGAACTCCAAGTGTGGCCTCCTCAGTGTTGAGTAGAGGGGGAAGATCACCTCCCTCCACCTTCTGGCATCACTCCTAATGGAGCCTAGGATATAGTTGGATTCTGTGTGGCAAGGGCACATCACTGTCTTCTGGTTTGTCTCCTGCTAGACCTCATCTACATTTAATATGATAAACTGCATTCTAAAACTTCTTATTCCTCTCCATTGCCAATGAAAAAAACTTAAAGTACATTGTCTACATACTGTAGTAGATACTACAGTATGTAGACAACTTATTACTCTAATGTCAGTTGAAAGTTTGTCTGCATTTCAGAGTATCTCAGGTGGGATTAAACATCTGCTTTTAAACACTGAATGTAGTCAGTTGCCTGTGTACAGAAATCTCATACCTGAACTATGGGCACCTGAGACACCTGCAGGAGGGCATACAGGACTATTCTCTGGAAAGGAGGGTGGTAATCAATGAAAATATTTTAGATATCTAAAATAATATTAGATCTGTTTTCAAGAAATGTGTCTTGATGCTTGGCGTGAAAGTCCAGCAGGTAAAACTAATATTTCCAACACATATCAAAATTTAATCAGCATTCAATTGCATGTGCTGGAGAAATATTATTTCAAAGATGTCCACTGAACCCAGAAGATCTGAATCAGGATTTGTGGAAAATACTTGACTCACAGCAAGGAAACCTCGAATAATATTCTAGGATCTTTTAAATGGTATTAGACACCATTTTTCTACAATTAATGCAATCAAGGCATAGGTATTTAGATTTGAGCTCTAGATGAGGATCAGTCACAGAAACCTGGCTAGTCTCCAACAGCTTCTCCTCTAACTGCTGCTCCAGAAGGGCAGAAATTTAACATAAATCTGCTGCTTAATCTATTTTGAATAATTCGGATATCTCAAGTAGCACTAATGGTTTAGACAAAAAGTGCATACATATTCAACACTTTTTACCATTTAACTTTTCCCTAGTATATCTGATACAGGACAAGAAGATAGTACTCGGTATGTACGAGAATATCAAGGGAAAGATTTATCTTGAGTGAAACCTGGCTTCTAGGCAGAGTGCCCCAAATCATCCTACATTGCCAGAGTATGTGTGATCAAATTAATCAAGCCTACAGCAAATACAGGCAGTAAAGTAAAAGGCTGTCTCAAACAGTTTAATCACAGAAACTATTTATATGCCATTAGCAGTTTTGTAGAACTGTTGGCAGAAGTTAATGTTAGATTAAAGCACTGATGTTAGTTGAGGTATGATGGATGTTCAAGACCACAGCGCATTACTAGACGGAAAATTAGGATTTGTAGGAATGCTACATTCTTCTGGGCAGCAGCTAGAGGTTTGTTAGGATAGCTCACCTCATCTGAAACGGCTGGGCAGATGAAGTTCAATTTTGCCTAAAGTTCATTTCATTGCCACTAGACACCTACAAATGTGCAACTGCACTGAGCTCGAAATACTGACAAAGCAGGAAGTCAGGTGAATTGCTTGTAGACATCACTGCACAAATATATCTTGTTTTAGATGTATTTCTCTAGACTTGAATCCAACCCAAGATCCTACATATTTGTATTTCTTCAGAAGCTGACAAGGAATTACTGGTTTATGCATCAAAATCTTTACAAAATCTTTCACGTGTACCTACCTTCTCTACCTCAATGGAAAAAGCATACATCTGAAATAAATGTATTTTATTCTGTTGGTAGGGGGTTTGTATGCAATAAGTTATATTAATAAGAGTGCCAACACTATGAAATTAATTACAATTTTTATTGCAAAAAAAAGAATTTATGATTTGTATGATGGATGCCATAATTTTAGAGGCTTTTAGTATTGAGTTCTTTTTCATAAAAAAAAAGTCGCTTCAGATACTTATAAATAGGCAAGTGAAGATGTTGACTTTTCATTTGACAGGACAAATTTTGGATGTCTCTGTCACAGCAGATTTTTTTAGTAACTGTTACTATCTTATCTAATTTTCTGGAAAAGACAGGCACTCTAAGAAAATAACAAAACCAGTTTTTAAATGGCAGCATTCCCTTCCTTGTATTTCAAGTGGCAGGTGTTAATCTTATTTTTAAAGGCAGTAGGTACTTGTTAGCAGGTGTTTGAGTGAATTGATTTGAACTGTGCCAGCCTTCTAGTACAGCAATTATATGCCTGTGTTTCTTTTGATGGCTACAAGAAGCTAATTAAAACAATATTCCATTTTCTCATCTTTTATCAACAATTACAAGACAAGAAGACATGCAAGTGCTTTAAGTAGCAGTAGTTATTGTCTCTAAAAGTGCAAAGACTTTTATAATATATGTATAAGTAAAAGGTAGAATTTGCTATGTGAAAATTTTCATGCTGTGTCAGTCGATTCATCCTAAAAAGCTCAATTTGGATAGAAATCACACCAAATACCATTATAATGTTAGCTCTTCCAGACCCTTTAGTGCCCAATTAAGAGAGCATTAATTGAATGGACACATGAGAATGTCTCTGAAATTACTATGTACTTGAGCAGATACCTTTGTGGGGCCTGATTCTAAGTATCAAAAAGCCTTGACAGGCTAAAAATTCATTTTGAGTAAGCAGAATTCTGAGAGACATTTTCAGATGTTTCATTTTGTTGTTGTAAAGTTGTGAATGTAAATTAGAACATAAACATGGGAAAAACAACTCATATTATTGAAAAGGCATAAGCAAGAAAAAAATATGAGATGCTAAGAAATTATATATAAGTACACAAGAACTCTGTAAAAGAGCAGATGTAAGTTGTCAGGGTCAAAGAGAATAAGAGTATGGACAAAGATTAAAGAAAAGAGAAAACTGATTTAAATTGTCAATATTTAGGTGTCGTTTGGGAACCAGTACATGAAATCCCATCAGAAACCAAATAAATTAACTACAGGTAATTTCAGAAGGTTACGTAATTCAGATTAGTCTAAATCAGTCAGATCTAGGAATTTCTAAGTGATATCAAAGTAGAAGATCATGAATTTTTAATAAAAGTAAAAGAAAATATCCATGGCCTCAAAAGAGATAGGTTGTTAGCAAGCAGTGACTGCAGACAAGATTCCCTGCTCCATCACACACACTTCTTTCCTTTCAACCATAGCTAGTGTGCAAAGTGGGAAGAGTACTCAGTACTGAATTGTATCAAAGCACACATCACCAGTTTTTTGTACAGTAGTCAAGACTTGACCAAAGTGTTTAAAACAAGAAAACAGTATGCTAAAACCAATTAGCACGTCGCCAAGTTGGTGGTCGTAACAGCCCAAACACCCCTCACCCCTGGCAACATTGGGTGGCCACCACTGATCAGACAGCCTGTCTGTCTGATCCAGAGGTTGCTTGGGCACATTCTTCTGCCTTCTGAAAAATGCCCTGAGGCCATCTTCAAAATTCTCAGTGATCGTTATAGAAGCGAGATTCAAAAAATGTTGATATTGTGTTGAGAGTCAAGGATCAGGACCCAGGTGTGAACTGAGAAGCCAAGTTATTTAAATCTACAGATTTACACTTTAATATACTTGTTCCAAAGTTCTCCAAACTGTAGTATACAGGAGTACAGTGTTTGGCATACCACCATAGTACTAACACACTGAAAAATACAGGGCAACAACCTGAACTCTGGTACTGATGTGATGTTGACCAGGGCTAAACTGGATAGCAGAATATATAAAGTTATACCAGCTGACCAGACAACAGCCTCTAGCACATTATACACTGTAGATTAGATGGAGGCTTACAGTGTGCTTATATGTGCACAGAATGACCAAATTGCACTTGTAGCATCCTATTTATTTTCATATGGTCAGTACAGTAATGCATATAAGGGGAAGTCTGTAGTTGTCTGTTCAGAAGATGCATTTATCATTTTTATCTTTGACACTTCAATATATTGTTCCATTTATTTAAAACCAAAAATGTTGTACTGCTTCATTGTACCTACTATTTAGTTGCAACTCTGTATCTCAGCTTCTCACATGCAATTGCAACTATTACAGTAAAACAATTAGAAGACCTTGATCTCTCTGAAATATTTTTATAATGTTATCCCTTTCCTCCCTTTTGGCAAGTCAGCTACATTTTTTACATTAGGAAGAGTCCAAGGCTGCTCATTAGAATCCCTTAGTTATGCAAAAAAATTTGACTGATAAGCATCTTAAATGCAATATCAAAATTGAATATCATCCTCTGACAGGTCCCAAAACATACATTGTCAGCAAAACTTGTAGAATATTTAAGTGTTTTAGCATAGTCCTGCTACCAGAAACGTTTGAAGTGAATTTGTGTCACAGTGATGAGATTCTCATCTGCATCCAAAAAAGAAGGCCGAGAGAAGCAGAGGAATAATAACTTATTTAATAACCTGTCCTTGTTGCTTCCAGGCTCACATAGGAGAGCAACCACCCCATAAAAGGTCATTCTTCACAAACCCAGAAGAACACAGGAACACAATAGCAGACAGAAACTGAATTGCAGACTCCCAGGGAATGAATGTCTTCTCTGAGCCACTACCAGGGCTGTCCCAGCAGAAACTTGATATGAAACCCATCAGGATGAATCATCAGAACCAGCTTTCCAGAGCACCTTGCCACCTTTTGGAATAATGGGAAGGGTTATGAGTTATATTGTGGGATTTAGGGACAAAATTATTTGGAGATTATGCAGAACTAATTTTGGGAGGCTTAAAGAAGACATCTAAGGTGGAAAAAAAGAACTTTGGGTGCATTGTGGGGGAACAAGTATAGGGAAACAGAGGGATAAGGGTGTGAGGGGGAGGAAGGTCCATTTCCATTTAGGAAGAGGCTGAAGAGACTGCTTGTTTGGCCGTGCCCTGTCTACTGAAGTCATGTGTCTTCATTTAGCTCAACAAACTCCACCTTGACTATTTTCTGGCCAAGGAGTTCTGTACTCCATATGCATGTGTGTGCATGAGGGATGGGAGGGTGGTCTGTGCTATCAGCAAGAGGAATGAATTCATGTCTGTGAGTTAGTCTGTGATCACTGCTGGAAGAGATCAAGCCAGGCAAGTGGGCAAAAATACCTGGGAGTGGGATGGAGTGTAGATCCCTAAACCCCGATCCCAGCTCTGACAATGGGAACACCTGTGAACCTCTAAGTGTGACAGCATGATGGGGGGTGGGTACGGGGGAGGATGGGTTTGAATTATAATAAAACTTCACAAATAATTTAAAAGCTATTTTTCTGTTAACAGGAGCATCATTTCAGTTCATACATGCCACTATGAAAATTTATTTCCGTTGCTGATGTATTTAAATTTTAGCTTCATTCTTTGCATATCTTGCAAGGTCTACACATATTTTAGAATAGTTTATGAGAAGCTGAAGAACTAAACTGAGTTTCTCTCTTCAATTGCAGTGATTGGCCATGCTACATGTCGTGCTACATGTAACTGTTCATAAATCTGTGAGCAGATGGAGATATTTTCCTGCTGCCAGAATGTTGTCTTTTCCTCTGAGTGAAAAGCAGTTTAAGACACATCCTTAGCATTTCCATTTTCAACTGACTAAATGAAAGGGTGCAGTAGCCTCTCCTGCAAATGCCTTGGAGCACATGACTTGTCTAACAGTGTATATGTTAAATCTTCAAACCATTTTCCCTCTTGGTAATTTCATTCTTAAACTACATCAGACAGCTCCCTCAGTATATTACTATTTATGGATCTTAGTCTAAGGCATTTAATCCTTAACTGAATTACAATGACCATCTACTTATCATGGAGCACCTTTTTGCAACTTGTCTGGCTGTTTATGCTGTGGTTTAACCCCAGCTGGGAGCTTAGCCCCATGTATCTGCTCCCTCACAATAACATGGTGGGACAGGAGGGATTATCAGAAAAGTAAAAGTGAGAAAACTCAGGGGTTGAGATAATGACAGCTTCATAGATAAGCAAAAGGTGAACATGCAAGCAAAATAAAGCACGCAGCTCATTCCCCATTTCTCATGGGAAGTCATGATCAGGGCAGCCATCTCCAGGAAAGCACAGCTCCAACGCCTGTAACAGCAATTTGGGAAGACAAACGCCATCACTACAAATATCTCCCCTTTCCCTTTTCTTCCTCCACCTTTATATGCTGGGCATGACACCATATGGTAGGGAATCCCTTGGGTCACTTTGGGTCAGCTGTCCTGGCTGTGTTCATCCTCAGCTTCTTGTGTAGGCTCCAAACTCTGGATTGGAGACCTGATGTGAGAAGCAGAAAAGGTCAGAAAAGTGTGTAAGCACTGATCAGCAATAATGAAAATATCCCTGTGTTATCAACACTGGTTTTAGCCAAAAAAAAAATTACTATGTCCCCACAGTAGCTACTGTGAAGAAAATTAATTCCATCCTAGCCAAAACCAACACACTTTACTGTAGGATAACTAATTTTCCATGATTTAAGAATGGATGAAATTCATTCTTTAATGTAATTCTAATGAGTAATTAAAAAGAAAAGGATTTAAAATACTACTAAAATAGGATTCTAACAAGAAATAAGAAATCAATAATTATGACATTTGCAGCCACACATTTACCTAATGAATCTCCAACTGCAATTGACAATCATTCAAACAAATAATATGTAGGCTTCTTTCAAATTTTTATTGTTATTTATGGCTATTTATATGACACAGGTAAAAAATCTTTTTCTAAACTGTGAATAAATCAGATTATGAGTATGTTAAGTAAAGTCAAAATATGAAGTCTATTATTTCAGAGTATGTATTTATTGATATTATTTGATTTTTTACTATTAGTTTTATGTAATTTATTACACTATTGTTTCAACAAAATCTTTAATAAATGCTAGTTACCAAGGTTCAACATATAGATCACATATTCTAATTCTAGGAATGCAATTTTAGTGTGTATGTTAACACTTGGTAAATATTTACAGGCATTACATATCTTTAAAATTTCCTCTGGCATTAACTTTTTAGGTGCTATTAACTTTAAATTTATTAATATTATTTCATGCAGAAAACAAAATGTAATACCAGAAGTACTTACTAAAATTCTTTAAAATAAAAATAATAAACATTAGCATCTTAAAAAGAAAGTCTTTGCATTCCCACAACTTTAAAATTATATTCCTTTTGATGTTATTTCAGATGTACTTCTATATTTTATTTATATGCAGATAGAAAACAACTGATTGGAAACTACTTACAACACTTTTCAAGTCTCAATTTGTTTTTAGTATATATTACATCATAGTTTTAAAAATAAGAATTCTGACAATCAACAGTAATATTACCATTTTAAAGAAGATTTATTTGATCAAAGATCAAATAATTTCATTGTAATGCTCTTAAGTATGTGTAAAAGGATTTAACTGATAGATTATCCAGTTGTTCATAATCTAGTAGCTCACTCAGCTTTCTATTTAGTAATTAAAAGCAATTCCTGTCAGCATTTTTCTATTTGTGTGTCTTAAGGCCAAGGCTTTAATTATGACCTCATGTTTATTGATCACATAACAACAACAACAATAAAAATAACATTTTTGCAGTTTTGATCCAGGGAGAATGTGCCATTTTGTTTATGGATGAATACTGAAAAAATAATTTAACTTTTCTGCCACAGATTATTAATTTAAATAACTATATTTTCAAGTTACTTGAAATCATCCTATTACTGTCTTGGAGACAAAATTCATTTTTAGTATTAGAAACAATACTTGTATTGTATGTGTATTTTCTTGTAGTCATGGGTTGACATCCCATCAATAAGGCTGTTTTTTTCTTCTTTTATTTCTTTTCCAGCTACAGTTAGCCTTTTGGAAATGATTGCCCTACTTACTGAATCATGCAAAGTCATATCTCTACTTTGCCCTGAAAACACAAAGTTTCTTCCTTATAGGCACTATATCTTTGCTTAAAAAAAAAAAAAATAAAGCTATAATAGCAGTCACTGTCATGTTGATTAAATCAATTATAAGTATATAAATAATATTTAGATGCGACCTTGAATCGTGATGGCTTCATCTACTTAGTCTCAGTTTATATCAGAACAACAGACAAGCATGCTGTACCCTTAAATATATGCAATTAAACTGTTCTTTAATACCAAACCTTGTACATAGACTAGGTGATCATAATTGCAGTCCTTTCATGTGACACCAGAGCTTTCCTGAAAGTAAATTTTAAAGATAAGATTTTTCATGTTTGTGATGGTTGAAATAATTTATGCAACATTTATACAGAAACCTAAAAGATTTTGATCCTGAAAATGATAAATAATGGCAGTGAATGTGTGTTTAAGGTCAAATACATAGCTCTTGACTTCATACGGTATATGGGGTTTTTTTAATAAAGAAATTTTCTCATATAAAAAAGATGCTTATGAATTCCCATTCCTAATTTTGTTTGTGTTGTCTATACAAATTCAGCTGTTGCTTTGTATTTTGTGAAAAGCCTCTAGACTTCAAACAATATTTGGAATATATATCTGGTAGAACTTTTTATTTTCTTTGGGTTTTTTTTTACTCCCTCTTTGGTCTTGACTTAACAGGTCTTGACCAAGCAAGACCAAAAAAAAAAAAAAAATCAGTTTCTGCAATACTTTTCTGAAATACTGCTTCTGCAAATATATCACAGGAAGTTAAATCATCCCTATGTTCCAAAAAATATCTTCCTCAGATGATTATTCCAATATAGAGTGCCTGATCTTTGAAAAGTATCTACTCAGAGATTTCCAGATTGCTTTTGGAAGTCTGCTACTATGTTACTTTAACCTCACTTGCTAATCAAACTCCGACAACATTTGTGAGAGAGTTTCTAGGTAGGGTAGACATTTGCTATTTCTATATCTGCTAGTGAACTCTTTCAAGATGTCCTTTTTTTATGTCATTTTTTTGTCTAAAGCACAAGTGGAAAAATGGAGTATAGAAATAGGTTTTCACAGAGAAAAAAGAAATCAACAAAACAAGAAGCCATGAGTGTTTTACATTTCAGATGTACACTGATGAGCATTTTTAGAGAACATAAGAACTCATTATGATTTGTGAATTTATACTTTGATTCTTTTAGGATAGTTTAAGTTCTGCACTGAAGATGAAAGGTAATATCATGGGGAAATCATTCATAACTAGGGCTTATTATAGCATCTATAGTATCTGAAGAGAACCTGGGAGAACCACAGATACCTGCTGACTTCAAATCAGGATGGAATTCAGATATACATGAGCATCCCCTTGACTGCAAGGGAGGGAGAGCGACGGTGAAAGCTCTCCATATATAGCAGCTACAGTGTTCAATGTTTAAGTATTCCAGATTTTTCAGTGCCCAAAATTTCATTACTTAATATTGCATTAGTTGTACTTAAAATAGAAAAAAAATACTTTCTTTAATACTTCAAATACTTATTTAAGGTGAAAAATTGTCCTTGAGCACCTCTCTGTCTCCAGGTCACTCCTAAATTGGAATGTCTGGTACATGCTTTCTCTGAGTGTCTTACTGCAAATTTCCCTAACACACCAAAGTTTTCAAAAAATTGTGTGATATAATGAGTTTGTATCTTTTCCACAGACAAAGGGTAGTCAATTTTTCTCTTTAGTTTTTGCAAATACTGATGAAATAGCTTTCTGTATTCCATGAGTTTTATTCTTCTTCATTTATGTCAACATAGCAGTGCACATTTAAAATAAGGAAAAAATAGATTTTTTATTTTGTCTTTTCAAATTCAGTGGACAGTATGTTTAGGAAAGACCACAGTTATGTGTAACTATGTGTACAGCTATTAAGGCTAGCAGAAGAATAAAGCATGAGAGAAATACAGTTATACATTTCTACTCTTCCTATTTTTTCTCTTTGTCCTGACAAATTTTTCCATCAGTATTTTCCATCTCAAAATCACCAATGGGCTTTTGGAGGATTTTGGTATTTTGTTTACCTTTTTTTTTTTTTTTTTTTAAAGAACTCTCTGCTTTTCAAAAGCCTTAAGAAAAAAATAGTTTAAATTTATTCTTGAAAAAAGTTATTATGAGAAATAGAGATTTACAATGCCTCACAGATTTATTTAAAGTATAATGGCATTTAGATCAAGCTGTCTCCCACAAGGACATTTGACTATTCTAGATTAATTGTAAGAAAACTTGCTACATTCCTGGAACAGGGAGTCTTGTAACTTACAATTTAATAGATAAAGAATTTAGGGAAAATTCTCATTACTGTGTTCTAAATAATCTCTTTAAGTTTATCTGGGATAATTTTTTAACAGAGATATCTAAATATATTCTTTTTGTTTACATGCAAAACTTCCATAGAAATTCCAGCATCCAGAACATAACATTTAACTACCATGCAAATGACACCCTGTAAGGAGAGGCAGTAAAAGATTTTATAGCAGGAAAAGCTAGCGTACACTTTTCTCCTTTAGATTTGTAGTACATGAAAGCCATTCATGAGCAAATGGATGATCACCACACCTGCTTGAGCAGAAGTAACCAGCAGATGTACTAATAAGTAAGATTATAGAATCATAGAATAGATAGATTCTAAAAATACATCCAAGATTATTGAGTTAGATTGTAGGGTGAAATAAGATCTAAGTTCCCATTTATATTAGTAATATAACCTGGCCAAGTCAGGAACCTGGCTAAGCCAGGAAATCATAAATATTCATTGTTATCAGTACCACTCTATTTATTCTACAGAATCTGAATTTTTTTAAAGTCAATTTCTACAAACTAGATAGTGACTTTTTATTTTTTTTTTAAATAATACAATATCCTACCTGATAATACACCTATGAAAAGCTCTTCCATAGATTTTAGGAAAATTGTGCACTATGAATTGTATCTGTTGAATCAAAACCAGTTATTTGGAACATAATTTATATTTCAACTTTTAACCTTTCGCTCTTGATATGATCTATGATATACATAATCTCTACAACTGTGTGTTTCATTACTGGCTGTCTTAAATGTCTCCATCTGTCTTACTAACTTCTTTGTGGATTTAAACCAAATAGTTGGGGTTTTCCCCCCTTCCCCCTCTCACAGCACTTTTTCACTTTCTTTGCTTCTTACTTTTTCTTCTTCTTTTTTTTTTTCTTTTCCCTTTTGCTTACATTTTTGAGCAGAGTTATTTCTAGGGAACACATGTAGTTGTCATTTTTGAGGAAATGTTTACAGTTTAACCATAAATAATGAATTGTCTGAGGATAGAAAATACTGAGGTTATAGAAAGCAAAGTGTTTGTAACTACTCATATATAATTTGTGTCAAAAACATGCCAGAAAACATTTTGCAAGGGTACAGAATATATTTCTTTGGAGCCATCACCTGTACCTTGCAAAAAAAAAAAAGACAAAACAAACCTGTCCTGTGTTTGGTTTTTAACATGCTTGTGAATGCTGTTACTTGAAATATCACTACTGCCACACTGTTTTATTCCTTACCCATAAGTGCAATCTGAAATAAAAATTTCCCAAAAAACCACATTGTTACATGAAAAATGGCAGATGGAAGTGCTCATAAGCAGAATTGTTTGCTTTTGCATAAAGCTGACAGAAATATTTGTTACGTTATGCCTTGGAAAGACTGTGCCCAGAAGTTAAAATCTTTCACATTTTTAAATTTTTTATTATTTTCCACTTCTATTTCCCACTATATTTCATGGTCCAGGTTCATCCTAGGGACAAATTCTCGCTCTGAGTGCAGGACATGCCTGAGTGAAATCTATAAATGCCTCCTTCTCTGATCTTGTTTAAATCCCAGTCTTGCTTCCATTGCGCCTGGGGGAGGAGGAAAAATTGAATAACATCTAAACATCTGAAGGAAACCTGAAACATTCTCGGTACTAATTATGCATTTCCTTGTTTAGACTTTCATTATCTTTCTTCCATTCCTTTGACATGTCTTCTACATAATCATATTCACCATGTTTTAAAAAATAATAAAATGCTGACGTGTGATGGACCAGCGTTGAATTAGTTTGTAGGCTTCTGGCAGACAAATAAGATCAAAAAAGAAATGTTAGACTTAAGAATCTGAGAAGTTTATTCTACTAAAAATTTATGTTCAGTTCATGAAAAAATCTGCATTCTTGTGTCAAGAAACATAGACTTTTCATGTGCACTCTAGATTAGAGACTATGCTAATGTTTCCTTTTTTCTTTTCCTAGGTAAGTCAATGTTCCATGAACATTTCACTGGATTTTAGTTTTAATAACAACAACAACAGCAAAAATAGTGCAGAAGTGCACAGATCTTTTATCAAGGAATCATTTCAGTGGTAAACACTTGCAAATTTAAACCACTGGATCTTAAATATCTGCTATGCAAACATCCTTTTAATGAGATTTACCTGACTTAACTAAGGCATTTGTGTTAATCTATCTGTGTTGGGAAACATCTGGACAAATAACCTTGGATTTTCCATACTCAGAGGAAATACACCCACCAGATGCCCACACCTACATGTAGATACACACATATGTGTTATTGTGGATTTTTTAATTTGGCAGGCTTTGGTGGCAGGGAGATATTGTGCTCTCTCTCTCTAGGTGCCTGTTTCTTATCAGCTGCGTGAGAATGACAAACTTCTGGTTTGTGAATTGTCCACGTGGTTGTGTATGTTAATCTTGGTGTCCAAGTGCTCAGCACTGTGGCTCATGTTGGCATGAGGGACATGAGATATATTCTGTGTGTTTGGAAGTGTGGGTAGTGGTAGCTACTGCCATTCTTCATATTAGCAATGTGTTTTTGTTTGGTTGGTTTTGGTTTGGTTTGGTTTTTGTTAGGTTTTTTTTCCTGTGGATTGGATAATAGCTTTGAGTAGTGGAAATGAAGAGGAGAGAAAGGGACAATATATGAGAATCTTGAAAAAAGGAACATCTTAATTAATGTATTTTTGAAAATTTTTATGGCACTCACTTAGGAAGGAGAGGAGGCTAGGTCCCAATTTGGGCTGGAGGATGCCAAAGGAATATGAAGGAATACTTTTAAATTTGATTTGTATGAAACACTGAGCAAAAATTAGATTTTTTTCCTTAACACATTCCAGTATGTAAAATCTTTGCTTTTCAACCAGTAGTAATGCTGCTATGTTCTACTACAGGAGAACATTTTACATGGTTCTCTTTTAAGAGTCTTGAATAAAAAAAAAAAAATTCAGAGGTAAGGGAATAATTTGAGTTTAAACATAGTTCCTCTATAAGTATCATAAGCAATAAAACCATGGCAGATTCAGAACATTACTGTCTTGTTCAAACTTCATGAACAGAAATACTAATAAAGGTTATTAAAGTTCTTAATGGTGAGGATGTATTAAAACATACTCTGTAATTTACTCTTGAAGATTCCAGTCATCAAAATCTTCTGCCTGATGGAAAAAAAAAAATACTTATCCCACCATCAGGAGACAATAGAATTTAAACTTCATAGTTTCCTTGTTTTTTTTTTTTTTTTTTTCCAGAGAATACTATTATTTTATCATCATACTCAACTGGATACTTATTTCGTTATAAAATTTACAGAATGCATAACAGATTTGCTGAAACATCAGCAGTCTTTTTGCCAAATCCTGAAATCTCAGTAGTGGGTCTTGATAACCACATTTTCTCAGTATTAGATTTATAGCATAAGCGCAGCAATCTGTATTGCTTCATTAGTGTCATGATTATGACATATCAACCCAGATGAAGGAAGAAAGGAGTTAATTAAAGCATAAGTATAATAAAATGCATAACATAGAATGTTTTCCCATAGTTCTGTGAGATTAATTCCTTTCTTATTTTCTATTAATTTTTCATAAGTGAAATTGTTCCTGTCACCACTTACCAAAACAACATGAAGTTTTGCACATAAGGGTAACTTCTCCTTGTAGTTTAAATATACAAGTTTTAACAACAGAGGATACCATCTGAATGCTGAAGCTAAAATGTCTTTAAAGCTAAAAATGTCTGTAGCTATTGAAGCTAGTATACCATCACTTTCAAAAACATGATAATTTGCTGAGGTACATGCACCTAAAATGTCAAGAAACACTATTAAAATAAATACTATAAATAGCATGAAATGTCACTTGCTATATAGTGGTCTAAATATTTATTTCCATTTCTTTAAGCAGAATAATTGAGATATTGAACCATTTCCTACTTTGATATCCACATTCCTATGATGTTTATTGGTGAAAAGAACATCATGGTGCTAATAACATAGTATGGTGTTAATAAGGTTGTGGGTTTGATCCCTGTATGGGTCTCATTCACTTAAGAGCTGGACTCTATAATCCTTGTGGGTCTCTTCCAATTCAGAATATTCTGTGATTCTGTGATATATTATTTGAAGAACTCAATTTTTCTTTATTAGTAGTATTAGTATTAATATTAGTATTACTATTATTGATTTTTTCCCTAGCTCTCCCTTTGTATGTTGAATAAATTGCTCAGGCATATTTATTGAAAAGTGTAAGGACTTAAGAAGTTTTATTGTTGATTCCTGATCAGAAAAGACTGCTGTAAGTCTAATTCATTCAGAATTTGTTTTTATACTGTAATTTATTCTATTTCTAACCCGAAGAGGAAAATATAGTAGTTTTCTAGCAAAGTATTATAATGTCAGTGTTTGCTGGACAGTCAACTACAGGGGTTCTGAAATTTTCCTGTGTTCAGCAGTAACCCTGTGGTGTTACTGTGCAAATTTCTGTGCAAGCATGTGTACCATGCATGCACAATCAAACTTTGAACATAACATGAATTCTACAGAATGAACAAAAATTAAACCTCCATGGCTTTCTAATGTGAAGAACTGAGAATAATCAGAGTTCATTGAGAAGATAATTAATAGAAAGTGCTGATATGATTGCAAAGCATGGGTGCAGCTGTTTGTGCCTATAAGGAAACACAGACATCTGTATGCACAAGGGCTTCATTGCAGTATGACAGCTTCTTTCTGAAACCAACACAGCTGAGCTGGAAGGAAACAGGGCAAAAAAATCACTTTTCAATTAGGCTAGTAATTAATCCGTGCTGTAATACTGTAGATTATATTTTTTTCCATCCTTTTTCAGAATTAGTTTGAAGTTCTGTTCCTTTTTTGAAGATGAAGGGGACTAGGCCTGGGGGCTTGCTAGTCTACTCAAATTTCATGACTGCATCTGTTTAGAGCCTTAATGCTTAAACAACACTACAGTGTACAAAATTCATTTTAATAGATATAATTCCATTTAGAATGTATGGGAGCAAGTTCTAACATAATTTCCTGAAAAAAATCACTTGGTGGCTTTGGAAGAGAGGCCACCTTTCAGACAATGGCTAAGGCTACAGATGCCTAAGAAAATGTTCACAAATAAGTAACTCATAATGTTTGCAGGAGTAAAATATTTATTGTTATTGTGAATGAAAACATATCTATATTTTCACCTGAAATTCTGTTGAAATCCTCCTGTCAGAGGACTGTATACACTGATTGTTGATAACTTTAAATTAGCAGTATTGCCAGAAGAAACAGAACAAAAACTCTGTCCTTCCTCTGTGAGGAGCAATCTGACTCCTTTCATTATCCATCAGCAAAACAACTGGAATTTATTTTCACAACTGGGTAGAATAGTAATTTCAAATGATAAAGTCTTATATTGAAAGGTCCATAGGACCTCCTACACCAGTGTGTCTGAGTGAAAACCTTCCTTTGCTTTTGGAGGGTAAGGGAATTTCATACCCACACAAATCTTTCATTTAAGCACAGAAGAAAATTTCATACCTTTGGTTTTATTTATTCAAGGTTGTATGCTTCTTAATGAAATTTTAACAGGCAAAAAAACTTCCTTACACCAACCCTCACAGGATTGCTACACTATAATAGATCTTATTTGCTAAGTCACTTCAGTTCCTACTCAGATATTGTAAAGCCTTTGGTAGTGAACTCAATCCCATTGATTGTCATAACTATATTAAGTCCTCAATTCTGCCAGGAGTCATCAAAGGATGAGGAATCTTTCTCTGATGTTATGGTGGCAGAATCAGGTCTTAGAGCACAATGCTTTGCTCTACTTTATAAAACCTGCTTTACAATGATTGGCTGTAAAAAGAATACACAGGTCAAAAGAAATATAAATTGTGGGGAGAAAAATTAGACAAAATAATCAACAGAAGACACCAAACTTCTTCCACCTACCTGTTGTTACATAATTGAATTACCCTCTATTATTAGTATTAAAATGTGAATGGAATAAAATAAAAAATAGAAACACAATTATTATTATTTTATAAATAATAACTTTAATTAAACAAAAATTATGATAAAATTTAAAATTAATTCATAATAAAAGTTTAAATTTTATTAAATTTTATTAAATACATTTTACAAACAACTGTATAAATTATTATTGTATAAAAAAATAAATGTCTTTCACTATGCATATTTTTATTTTATGAAATTAATCAGATGCTTCCTACTTGAAAAAAGAAAGTATTAAGAATGCATTCATTTCCCTAGTTTAACAATTCCTTTCTAAACTAGCAGCTAGCAATGACATAACAAAGCCTAGGTCATGTAAGAAAGCTACAACCCCTTCCAGACTCTCTCCAAAGTGCTCATTTACTTACTGAAAGGGGCTGATTCAAGCATAGTTCAATCCATTATACACCCATTTCATATTTTGAAGCAGATGCTAGCAAGGCTTTGCACGACATGCAATGTTCCCAATGCCAAAGAACAGTGGGCAATCTGTTCTTCGTCTTTTGAAGATGAGTAGCTGATTATTCATCTCATTCCCTAACTATTAAGGATGAATAAAGTAGTTTGGATTACTGAAAAATGAATCAACCTGAAATTTTCACAAAACTGGGGAGAAAGTTCAAATGCTTTTGAAATCAAAGTAGTATTAGAAAGTATTACCTACAGAGAACAAATATACCAGAAAAAACACCAACTTTTTGATAGAATGTCTGGCCTCAAAAATATACAGTCCTGCCAGTGTTGCCATTATTATGTTTTATAACTATTTTTCAAATCTTTAAGACTTGTTACAAGGCTTTGTCTTTTGAGATTCACCCATTATTATTTTCATATTGCATTCACGTATTACCTCAGCACTACCCAGGAAGCCCCAGTTTCTATAACTGCAGCATCTTAGATTATCTGTTATATCTCAGCATATTGTACATTATAGAATATAATTAACATTTTTAATTGTAACTGCTCTTCGAATTATTAGACTGGAGAGCTCAAAGGGTCATAATATTAAAGGACAATTAAGTCAGAAAATCTATTCCATTCATAACAGGGCTCGAGTTTCATTTTGACAAAAGAATCAACAGCATATGATAGAGGCTGTTTGTCAGTTGATTTTCTAAAATCATAAAAACTTAACAGAACTCATAGTTACATCACTTGCCTATGTATTAATGCACAGGAGAGGGATTTTAGATCAGGAAATCACAATTTAATTGTTTTTTCTAGGAAACTGATATTATTCTGTCAATAGTTGTTTTCCAAATGTGATGGGTAGGTGTAATTTTTGATGGCGTTTTGTTTTTTTCTTTTGTCTGCAAGTTTTCAAGTATTTAGTTTCACATGAAATAATGTATGTGAGTTTACAACTTAAATGTACATTGTTTTTGAAAGATTATATATAACAGGCCAAAATTTAACAGTTGTGAATTAATACATCCATAAATTCAATATATTCACACAAATGAAATTGCAAATATTGAGTAAACCTGGCACTGTGAATAAATTCTAACCACAAAACACCTTAAAATAAAGTTTCCTTTGGGATGGAAAAGCATAAACTGGTCTTGAAAAGCACTGAAATTCTTTGTTGGCTGTTTCTCAGTTCTAAAATATTTTGACTGCACATTTGTCTTCTCTAGGAAGAACAAGAAAGGTGATTATTCTAATTTAAGTGGAAGAAGAAAGGTGACCTTGTGAAAAAAATTAAAGCAAGATTCTTTATAGTTAAATTCAAATGTTACATATCTTGGTTATGAATAACATACTAAAGTATAGGTCTATATAAACTGTAACATCTCCAAAAGAGCTATGGATCTTTGAATTAGAATAATTTATTATTGCATTTTAAATAATTGGAAATTAGACAATGTGATGTAAGAAAAAATAAATCCTGACACTTTCCAATCCTGACTTCATAATAAATAAATTAAAAAATGGGTCTGTTCATCATTTTCATAGTTTTTGGGTACCCAGTGGGCTTGCCATAAATAATTATGGCTTGTTCTCTTCATGGAGACCTTTATGCCTCTTCTGTCCACGAACCACCCTTTCTGTTCTTTGCTATACCAGCACTCTTTCCAGACCTCATGACTTTTGTTTCGTTTTTGCATTTTGGCAATGAAGATGTAACCATCCTTTCCAAGGTGGTTCTGTGATACAGGGGTTGAAGTATAATAATTTTTGTAACTCTAATAACCTATATTAAAGGTTGAATACCTGCCTGCTGAGGAGGGAATTGACTGCCTGTTACTGCCAGGCCACATGGCTCTTCACTTTTTCACTGTGTCCAGCTCAGTTCTTTGGGGGCAGTAGCAGCATATACTCAATTCTTGCCATATGTACAGAGGTTAGAGGAGGGCCTTTGCCAAGGAATCTTTGCAGCTGCAGTGCTTCCTATCTCACCTTCTTTATAAGGAATTAAATATTCCACTTGGGTTTCTACTTAACAAAGACTGAGCAAAAGGAAAACAAAATTTCATCTGATTAGACAGTCATATTCAGCTTACTTTCTCTACAGAAGGAATTACTGAACATCAACTTCTGCTCTGTCTCTATGAATTAGTGTCACAGAATGGGTTCTGCTAAATCTTATACAAAACAAAAAAAAAAGCTTTAAAAAAAAATAGCCAATACTTCTGTAGAAATGCAGACTGTTAAAAGGACTGAAATCATGTGCTGGTTACTTTCAATGAGCAACTCATATGCAATGGTCCAGCAAGACACAAACTCTTTTCTGTCACAATTCTCAATATCATTATGATCTCTCTGTAAAATTTTGTCAAAGAGAAAAATGGGTGTATCTCTTGACTTTGATTCTCAAATAATATGCAATGGTATAGCGCTGAATATATTGATTATGTTTGCTGAAGCTGGCTGAAGATCTGATTGTTTACTCTCTGTTCATTAATAGTTCATATAGAAGAATTTTGGGGGGATTATATTACTTTTGTATTATTTAAAGGTTTTCCATGAGTACACTTAGGGTATTTGTTAATAGCTGATTGGATATTAAGTCTAAAAATAAATATGATACTAACTGAAGGGACTAATTAAACAATAAGTTTTATTGTGCCATTAAGGGTCAGTCCTTTTGACCTAATTCAAGACCTTTAGAAATTAGATGGTTTTTCAGAAGTAACTTAAGTCTATCCTTGGTCAATGGAATGAGAACTGGTACCTCCCCAAAGCAAGACTCATCTTGATACAATATATGGGTCTAACTAGGCACATTGAATTCCTTCTGAGTGAAACTTCCTCTTATGAAGACAAATTTGACAGAGAGACTGATAAACTATTTCACACTGGATATCTAATGGATAAAATCAAAGAAGGCTCCTACTCCAAACACAAAGGGCTGTAAAAGGGTATATCTACCACAGTTTCTAAAGGAAAATATTCCCATGAAGAATTTGAAAAGGAATGCTGAATGCTTCACATAGCAAATAATTTTTTAACTCTGGATAGATTAAATGTTGATATTTTTCAGAACATGTTTTTAAAGTGTTTATTTTCTTTATATCTCTAAAACTATATTTTATATTTTCATTTCACTTGAGCAAATTTTCTACTAAAAGTTAGCTAATTACTAAATTTCATGGCACAATAGACTATAAGAGTTTCACATCACAAAATTAGTTCCTTTCATATTTATTACAGAAAAACAAAATCTTTGTGAAGAATCACATGACGTGAAGCGGAAACCTGATTTTGGTCTCATTAAAGCAATGAAATTCTTGCCTGTGAAGTCAATTAGAACAGAACTGCAGCCTAGGAATAAATGCCTCAGGTTTTCTTTGGAAACCTGGGCTGAGCTGTTGCTATAAGAGACATTTTGGTCATAGGGGCACTGGAAATGTTGGCATGGGTGCAGTTATTTTGTGCATACTTTGAGTAGAGGTCAGATTAGCTCCTGAGTTACTCAGCTTGTTCTGTTTGTTTTTGCTACAGCTGCTTTCAACATGGATTCAAACCTGCTTACTTTATATGCTTAGGAATAGGAAATTTAATCATGTCAGTATAATAATACTTCACAGTGTCACAGGAAGCCCTTCCAGGTAACTTTGTGTGACATGGCCACTCCAAAATATTCCATTTGCTGACTTAACATACCCATTCTGAAAACTCACATCAAAAAATGTTTTTAATGTATATATTACTGCCTAATACGTATTTATTTTTGTCTCTAGGATATAAATAGCTACTGAAGCATCCTTGCTGAAGAAACAAAGAATGTTGAAATTTTCTCAACTTCCCATCAAAATGTATATTTCAAAAGCAGATATTTTTATTGTCTTGAATAATAGACCTTAATCACATACTTATAGCTGTGATTAAAAATATGTTTTTCTTTTTTTTTAATTGCTCAAATTCTACTCTGCCTCTCTATTGCTTTTTTTATTGATAATCTATTGAATATTTGATTCATCACACTTTTTATTTAAGCTACTGCAACATTTCTAGTTTAGCATGCATTTTCTTTCCATATGACTTCAAATATTCTGTAACAATTAAGTAGATGTAATGCAAATCCTTCTTTCATTTTGTCCTTCCAGTTTTTTCATGTATGTCACCCTTTCTAATCCTATTTTTCTTAGTGTCTCATACAGTTGTAAATGAAATGAAAATGCCTTTAAAAAGAAAATTTTTCAAAAATATTTTGAAGAATTCAGTCACCCCTATTACTTTTCAGCTTCTTCCAACTATTTTTACAAGAACTGTTTGTAAGTTTGGTTAAGACACAACTCTTTTTGCCTTAACTTACATGATTACATAGACTAATCATGGATAGCATCTGAAAGTAATTTATCTATTTCTTTTATAAACATTTAATTTTTCCCAAATAATTTATACATTTAATTTAATTAACCTTCTACTGATGAAAGTAGAAGGTTAAGTAGATTTTGTCTTCTTAAATTTGTTGTATCTGTACCATACATTCTTAGGATTGATTCAAAAGAAAAAGAAGAAGAAAAAAAAGAAGAAGAAGAAGAAAGAATAAAAAAAAAAAGAAAAAAAGAAAAAGAAAAAGAAAAAAAAAGAAAAAGAAAAAGAAAAAGAAAAAGAAAAAGAAAAAGAAAAAGAAAAAGAAAAAGAAAAAGAAAAAGAAAAAGAAAAAGAAAAAGAAAAAGAAAAAGAAAAAGAAAGAAAAAGAAAAAGAAAGGATGGGTAGGAAATAAGATGCTTGTTCATCTGTCTCTTGATTTATATTCTGAGAAGGCAAACCAGTGCTAATGAAATTCTTTTAGAAGAGGCACCATTATTGCAGCTGTGGTAGAAAGGGTCTGAGGACAGCATAAATTGAAGAAGAACAAAGATAGGCAGAAGTCCAGAAGTTTATCTGCAGTACCAGGGGGACTCAAAGCCAAAAATCAGAGATGGTAGAAAGGACTGCTTCCATCCTCCACAAGCCACCTAAATCTGGGATTTCACTGAAATTATTGTGGCATTTGAGATTTTGTCACTTTTACTATCATATGAATGTTTTTATAAAAAAAATAAAATAATAGTGTGTGTCTTTACTCTGAATCTCAAATATAAACATTAGACTTTTGGCAAAGATCATTTGAATGATAACCCACATATTATTTATTCAATGCTAGCTAAACTGGCCTAATAATTTGTTCAAGTCATTGATAAATTAATACAGCAATAAGAATGTCAGTAAAGAAAATTCTATGCAGCAGAACAGAGAAAAAATGCAAACCGTATTATCTAACTTTTCAAATTAAAGCAGATTATGTAACATTGAGAACTGATTGTTTAGTGGAGAAAAAAATAGTTTCTAATCTGTGTACTTTACTCGTCCTGAGAGTAGATATATGGACTCAGCTGGGTTGACCTTGGCAGGATGCTGAGTGCCCACCAGAGGTGGCATCACTCTCCTCTGCAAATGGACAGAGAAGGGGAAATATAAAAAAAAGACTCATAAATTGAAACAAGGACAGGGAGAGATCACTCACCAATTATCATCATGGGCCAAACAGACTCAACTTCAAGAAATTAGCTTAATGTATTATTAATAAGAACAGAGTAGGGTAATGGGAAATTAAAAAAAAAATCTTAAAAACTCCTTTCCTCCAATCTTCCCTTCTTCCTGAGCTCATCTTTACTCCCAATTTTCTCTACTTTCCCCCCCACCCCACCACCAGCAGTGATGCACATGAATGGAGGCTGTGATCAGTTCATTGCACATTGTCTCTGCCACTCCTTCCTCTTCTGGATGAGGACTCTTCACACTCTTCCAATGCTCCAGAATGGGATCCCTCTCACAGACAACAGTTTTCCATTAACTTCTCCAGTGTAATTCCTTTCAACAGGCTGCAGTATTGCTCCAGAGTGAGTGCCTTCCATAGGGTGCAGTCATTCAGGAGCAGATTGCTCCAGCATGGGTCGCTCATGGGATCAGATTTTCTGCCAGGAGCCTGCTCCAGAGTGGGCTTCCCATGTGTCACAGTCTCTTTTTGGGTACATTTGCCAGCTGCAGCACGGGGTCTTTCATGGGCTTTGGGTGGACATCTGCTCTACCGCGTACTTCCATGGGCAGCAGGGATTCTCTGCTCTGGCACCCGGAGCACTTTGTCCCCTTCCTTGCCCACTAACCTTGATGTGTACAGGTTGTTGTTCTCACATAATCTCACATCTCTCCTATTACTGCTGCCCCACATGTGGGTTCCTCCCACCCTTTTCTCAAATATGTTATGCGTGGCGCACTCCCACAATTGCTGATGGCCTCAGCCTTGATCAGTGGCAGATCCACCTCCAAGCTGGATGGCATTGGTTCTGCCAGACATGGGGGAGGATCCTAGCAGATTCTCACAAAAAGCCAACTCTACAGCTCCTCTGCTACAAAGGCCTCGCCATGCTAATGCAATACACATAATTTCATACAAATATCAGAAGATCTCAAATAAGCATAAAAAGAATAATTACTTATATTTGTCTAAAGCTGCATTAGGTGAACAGAACTGAAACAGCTCAAATGAAAATTTTCATTGTCTATTATGAAATAAAATGTATTAATGTCAAAATTACAAGATCAATTTTTCAAGATTCTTAAATGGAGTAGTTAAAACAAGACAGAATAAACTACTCATTTCTGCAAGTAATTTGCTTGCTTACCTGTAATTTTAAAGTGGTTCTTCACTTAAAGGAGTGTAAGTAATAAGGAGAAGGCTGCTTGTTTGCCTTTGCAGCTCTGCTCCAAATGAGTTCTACCTCTCTTGAACAGGGAAGAGGACTGAGAGCAGAAATGAGTCCTTGATGGGGAAGAAACTTCTGAGGAAATAATGAGGCTGGTAATGAGAAAGACTGTCAGTGGAGAAACAGGGGAACAAGCACATAAAGGAAAAAGGCATAAAATGAGAATCAGATGCAGGGGGGAAGAAAGAATATTTTGCAGTGAATTTGAGGGAACTGTATAGACCTTGCTGACAAACAGAAGGCTGCTTCGAAGTGCTGGAGAGATAACAAGTAAAAAGGAATTCATCTGTCCTCTGAGGGGATGATGAAAAAGTAAAAACAGTCTTTAAATTTTTTCTTTTTAATGTTTTATTTTTAAGGTACGTGTATTATTAAGCTGTCTGCTTCTGGATTAAGTTTTATTGAAGACTAGTTTACAAAACTCAAAGAGGTTTATTTTTGTTTTTTTTTAAACAAGCGCTTATTTTAACAAAAAGCTACTTGTAAAAGCTGTTCAAGGTCCCAGGCTAGTCATTTTGTGGTGATATGCAGAAATAGGAAGCACTGGAATGCCAAGTGAAAAACATTTTAGAGGACCCTTGGGCTGGTGTCCTCTGAAAAAAATAATAGTGTAGCACTTTCAGTTAGATGCCAGAGTATTATGGCAATGTCATGGGCCTTTTCTGTCAGCCTCAAAATAATGGAAAACCAAGATATTGTGGCTGCCACTACCTAGACAAAGATGGCATATATGTGGCACAATGTCTCTAAGTTGTTGGGACTATTTCTATCTGATCTTTCCTGGTGGAGCTGGGGCAGAGCAAGGATCTTGTAAATTCTGGATGGTAATTCCCATTATCTCAGTAACAGTGGTGATTCCCATCACCACCACACTTATATTGGTGGCCACCTTTGATCCATATTAGTCCATCGCACACAGGGCACTAAAATTCCTAGATGAGAAACCCTGAAAGTGAGCATGCTTTCTCTTTGCTGAGTACCTCTGTGCATGGGAGTTTGTCTACTATATCTGTAAGTTAGAGACAGCCAGTTCTTTTAAAGGTTAATTTGCTCAGACAAAAATAGATTTTGAAAATAATTAAGTTTTTTAAATTACTAAAATACATGAGAAGAAGGATCCTTTTGTGATGAGCATATGTCTTCTGATATAGCCTGATCAAATGCATTCAAGGTTTCTGAATAAGAAAGAATTTTGATGGTTTTAGTCACAGAAGAAAAAGTCATTTATAGACCCTGTTTGATAGAATTATATGATTCTCTCACAGGATTCTACAAAATCCTCATCTAAGATCCCAGGAGGTTGCCAAGTCTCTCCATTCAATTGTAACCCTGTATCCACAGAAGTATGTTAATTATATACAGGTGACCTTGGATTTTCTTCAAAGTTATGGCCTTGGAAATGAAATGTAAATATTGATTAAAGGTTCTGATTTACCAAACAAATCAAATACTTGCTTAAATCCAGTTAAATTAATATAGAGGTTTTTTGCTGAATCCAAATTATAAAAAATTAGGCATAACTTTAACAATTTTATTGAATATTGATCTGAGAAAAATCTCCTTTTAGCTTTGTGGTTTTGTTAGTTTGAGATTTTACAGATGTGTGGTCAGGCAGGAATTAAAAATTTTAGAAAAACCTTTGTGAACTTTTTTTTCCCCCTAAATAAGAAGATAATTTAAAAATAGCATTCTTATCTTTCATTCTATGGTGCCAAAGGGAAAACTGCTTCATTTGCCCAGTTTTTGTTTTTTTTTTCTAAAAAGCAGCCTTTATATTACTCTAAAATATAAATGTGGGTTCCCTATTTCAGGAAACTGTGCAACAACCCCTAGCTTCATCATAATCGGAAAGTCCTCAGAAGCCAACCAGGCAAGGAGCCAGCAGGGCTTGTTGACCGGGCTTTAAACTATTTTAGAAGGGGAAAAGGGACAAAACGGGCTCACCAGTGATGAGCAGTGGGGTGGTGTGACAAAACTTGAGGAAATGAGTGTTAAAAAGACCCTTTAATCGGCTTCAAAAGGTGTTGGCTACCATGTACTACCCCTTAAATATTTCTACACTAATGCACACAGCATGAGGAACAAGCAACAGGAGCTCCAGAGTTTGGCTCAGTCCCAGAAATTTGATATCGTTGGCATAAGTGAAACCTGGTAGGATGAGTCCTGTGTGACTGGAGTTGCCTGTTAGATGGTTAAAGGCTCTTTGGGAAGAATAAGAAGGGCAGAAGAGGCAGAGGGGTCATAGAGCATTACAATATATAGAACTAAAAGTGTATAAAGGCACAGTTAAGAGCCTCTGCATAAGAATCAAGGGGCAAACAAATGGTGCAGGTGTCATTGTGGGAGTCTACCACAGACCTTCCAGCCAGGGAGATGATGCTAATTAATTATTCTTTGAAGAACCAAGGGACACCTCCAAGGCAACTGCCCTTTTTCTTATGGAGGACTTCAACTCGCCAGAAATTGTGAGCATCAAACAGCTGGTATAAGCTGGGCTGGAAGATTCCTGAAAAGGCTGAATGACAATTTTATGGAACAGGTCCTAAGGTGGTCAACTTGAAAAGATGCCTTTTTTGATCTATTGCTTGTCAATAGAGAGAATCTCGTGAGCAAAGTGGAGATTGGCATCCATCTTGGCCACAGCAATCATGAAGTGATAGAGTTTAAAATCTCTTTTGACAGGAGGAAAAGTGCCAGCAAAACCTCAACTGTGGACATAAGGAGAGCAGATTTCAGTCTGCACAGGGAAGTGGTAAGTAAAATCCCCTGGGAAAACTTTTTTGCAGGTACTGGAGTCAATCAGTGCTGGTCACTTTTTAACCATCACTTCTGAAGGACACAGGAGCAGACAATTCCCAAATGTCAGAAGCCAAGCATGCGAGGCAAAAGGCCAGCTTAGCTGAACAGGGAACTTCTTTTGGAAATAAGATGAAAAGGATGGTGTTTGCCCAATGGAAGCAAGGTCAGGTGACGTGGGAACAATACAGAGATGCTGCTTGACACTGTAGGGAAAAAAAATCATGTGGCCAAAGCTCAACTGAAGTAGAAGCTGGGCAGAACTGTGAGAGACAGTAAAAAGAATTTTTCCAAATCTATGAGTAGCAAAAGGCAGTGTAGAAATAACATTGGCCCATTATGGGATGAGGATGGCCACCTCACAGGGACAAGGCAGAGGTGTCCAATGCATTCTTTGCCTTTGTCTTCAGCATGGATTATTGACCAAGGGAATGTCAGTGCCCTGAACTGGAGGACCACTACTGCAAGAACGATCAACTCCCAGGTGACACTGAATTTGTACAGGATCTGCTGCTCCACCTGCGTCCCTAAAAATCTATGGGGCCTGACAGGATTCATCCAAGAGTTCTCAAAGTGCCAGATGATATAATGGCAAAATCTTTCTTGGTGATTTTTGGGCAGTCTTAGGATCTGGAGACGCCCCAGCTGACTGGAATCTGTGAATATTGCCCTTATTTTCAAGAAGGGCAAGAAAGACTACCCTGGAATTTCAGGTCTGTCAGTCCTTTGGATTCATTAATATTTGTTCTGATTTTCCTGTTATGTTCATTGTTCTCTTTTTAATCAGATGTCCAGTGTGATTGATTTGCAGTATGGTGCTTAGTTGGCAGAGAGAAGCAATTACAAAGAAGAACAGTTATTTAGAAGTACATTTTGTATGAATGATGCAAGCTAATGTCATCTTTCTGGCTTTCCTATTACTCACTTGCTAGCTAATTATCCATATGTCACAGTATTTTGAAAAACATGTTCAAAACATTTTTGCTTCATTTTGTCTATTCTGGTTTTCCGCAGAAGATGTGGACTATTTTAGGACATGAAAACCAGAATGTTAAAAAAACACGTTGAAAGGCCATGAAAAATAATTTCTAAAATTATTTGTATCTTTGAGAGCACCTGCCAATACAGGTTGTACTGACTCACAGCTTTAGTATGCGTCAGCATACATTTGCTGAGGTCTTAGAAATAATGCTGCTTTGAAAGCATATTTGTAACAAGAAAATAATGCCATAAAGCAGTGAAAAATGGAGAAAATGTGAGAAGCCACAGTGTGAACAGCAATGCAAGAGAAGAAAGAGGGAGGTACTCTGATACAGAAGCAGATACTCCCTTGCAGCCCATGGGAGACACCACAGCAGAGCAGATATTTTCCTACATCCAGTGAAAGATTTTGCACTGGAAACAGTTTTTCCCTCCAGAACACAGGAAGGAACACTGTGCATCCACTGTTTATTTAAGCCCTCTGGAAGGACTGGGGAAGAAAAGAAGTCTCTTACAGGACAGTGCAGAAAAGGACAACCCTGTTGCTCTTACTGGGGGCAGCAGTGGTCAGCGCAGACCTTGATGGTGATATTGTGGTAAAGATAATGGTGGAGTTCACACAAATAATGAACCTAATATTAGTAACAATTTGTTTACCCACTCCTGTCAGCTGATAATGCTAATCTTTGTACACGGATGGCAGCATGGCTCAGAAGTATACTACAAAATTTTCCAGATAATACGGAAATAGGCAGAGCTGTTGACTTGCTTGAAGGCAGAGAGGACCTGCAGAGAGACCTGGACAAATTAGAGGGCTGGGCAATCACATACGAGGTTCAGCAAGGGAAAGAGCCAGAGTCTGCACCAGGGATGGCAACTCTGGATATGTGTGTAAATGGGGGAATGAGATGCTGGAGAGCAGTGCCTGCCATAGAGAGGGACCTGGGGTCAATGCTCTCAGGCACAAGATGTGGTTCTTGGAGCTGCCCTGTGAAGGGCCAGGAGTTGGACTTTGATGATCCTAGTGGGTCCCCTCCAAGTCAGGATATTCTATGATGTTATGTAATTAGCCCTTGGTTTAACATGGGCACAATATAATAATTAGAGCCAGAATCTTTTAAAAAGTCATGAAGGATGTAGACTACATACACTGCTTATAGTTGGCCACTGGGCAAAATAAATGCCAGCTCAATATGGGATGCCAAGTATAACTATATTCTCCTGACAGTTCACAAGGCCATGGGGAGGAGCCCCAATGACTCTACACACTGCTCCAAGGTCCCATAGGAAACCAGTGAGCACATGTACTCTGTGGAAGTGAGGATATTTGCACCCTAGTATACACCAATCCACTAAATGCTTCTGGTGTATCAAACATTCTGACAAAGACACTATTAAGTGCTCCAATGCATGAAATAGCCACTCATTTAATTGTCCACTAAACTGCACATCTAGTTGGCACAGAGGTAAGGGTATTAAAGCACCTCCACCCTGGAACTGCCAACAGAGATTGCATGAAAAGATGCAGCTAAGATGCCCTTGCTGTGGCTAGATTCACCAGCTCAAGGATTGCTTCATGCAAAGCTGCTTATGTAACAACACCAGTTATTTACAATACTTGGTCTTAAACTGCCTTAAAGCTCACTCTTGCCCTCTCACAACTACCCCAGGCTGTGACTGTCACTATTAAGAAACAACACAGACTCACCAGAAGGCTGATTGGCATAACACACCCTATAGTTAGAATTGCTCCTTTTTATAGACCCTTCTGATCAAGGTAGATTCAATTGGTCATTTATTGAATACGTTTCACCTGACTGGCTAATTAACAAAATGCCTTTCTTATAAACAATCTTTGAGAAAAACAAGGAAATAGAGAGTAGGAAAACACCACCTGCAGGTTGTTTATCATAATAAGCTATCCTTGTTTATCTTCAACTCCTTAGTCTCTCAGGCTGATTCTGGGAAAACTTATCTAGTTTTTTCACTCTCTAACCAGGCTGCCACATCCACATGTGACAAACATTTTTGGAGTGATTATTTTTCTACTGGATGTCTTTGAGTGATCCTTTAACCCTTTTGAATTAAGTGCCCCCACCTTCTGGGCTCCCTGGAGGGAGAGGTCTCCCATGACAGTATGAATTTAGGCATGCTTTGGATCATCATCCTTGTTCATGTGGTAACAACATCCCTGACTGCTACACCAAACCTGTAAAATGTCAAAGGAGTGTCATTGTGGTTACCCTCCTTGTTTATTAGTTTTTCCTCTTGGTTTTGCTTGCTAAGCAAATTTTGTCTGAGTTCATTATCTGTTTGAAGTTGTTTTTGTGCACTATTGTGTCATGTTAATGCTAAGATGAAAAAAAAAAAAAAAAAGAGAAAATGTTTGTTACAAGAGAATTTTCACCCCAAATAATTTACTTTTGTTTTTTCAAACAGAAAAGTTACATGCATGTTCAAGCTTTTGAAATTCTACAAAAATCTTTTGTTTGTCTTTTCATTATAATTTAGTCCCCATCCGAGCACTTTTTTTGTTTCTACTTTATTTAATAAGACAAAGAGACTATAAAGATCTGCTGTCAATAACCATTCCTGTAAAAAAGTATCTGCAACCTTCAAAGGCTAAGAAGGTTGTGGAATTTGGCTCATGGGAGAGCAAGTTAATAAGCAGAAATGCAAGCTTGCCAGGCTGTTGAATCCAAAACCCTTAATACTTTTTTGCATGCCTCTTTTCTTCAACCCTCCTTTTTACCCAAATAAAAAACCAGCTGTTCAATTAGATTAGTCTGTCTTTCTTTTTCTCTTCATCTGTCCTCATGCAGAACTTCTAGAGTACAATATAAGGAGAAGATTATCATATTCTTCATAGGGCACTTTAAATATGTTTCTTTTTTAAATCAGTGTAGAGAATTTCACTAGAAAATTACTGTCACATTTTAGATACTAAGTTGTATTACAGACAAAAACCTCCACACTCCTTAAATCTACAGACACATTTAATTTCAAAAGTAAAAACATAACAGTTATCATTACTTACCTACAAATGGTCTTAATGAATATCTTATAAACTATTACAGAAAACCTTTGTTAATGTTACCTTTGTGAGTGCTAAACAAAAGATGTGAAAAAGACCAACAGCTCATCTCTGGTGTTATTTGTTCCTGCCCATATCTCTGGTGCTCCCTGTCTGACTGCAATAGTCTTCCCCAAAATGGGGTCATGGGTGTTGCACTGGAGGTCAGTGCCTTACAGCCCCTTTGGCCCTTGGTCCTCTCAGTATTTTTCTTCAAACACATTTGCTGCCCACCAGCTGCCTTTCTTTTCCTTTTCTCCAGGCAACAGCAGCCCAATCCTTACAAAAATATATTACCGCAATTTTAGAAACTGAGAATAGTTTGCAGTGTGAAATTTAGTGTTTTGCTTATGTTTTCCATAATTTTTAATTTAAACCCATTTTTAGGCCCTGCTTGTCAAGATTTAATCTGTTAGTTACTTCAAAGGGAATGTATTTCCTCATATCCTGTGATACTTCCACTGTGATCACTAAAGCTGCTCTTAGACTATTCACAGTGCTCATTGTTTTTGTGCATTTTCACCACTTTTTATAATACTCTAACCACATTTCAGATTGGTGTGAAGCATTTCTAATTTGGGGGGGAGGGTTTTTTGGAATTGTTTCTTTTTGTGGGTTTGTTTGTTTGTTTGGGTTTTTGTTGTTTGTTTATTGTTTTGTTGTTTTGTTTTGTGGGTTTTGTTTTGTTTTAGTTTTGTGGTGGTTTTGGTGTTTTTTTGTTTGGTTGGTCAGTTGGTTGATTTGTTTGTCTCGGTTTGTTTTGGGTTTTTTTTTTTTTTTTTTGTGCAATCTATAATCTCCTGATATTTCTTCCAATGTAATTTTTTTTTTTCTGTCTCAAAAAAACCCTTTCCATACTTCATCTCTCTCGGTTTGTAGGTCTGATGATTATCTGAAACTTCTAATCCCATTCTTCTTTATTCTTATTTATTTCTGTCACATTTCTGAGATGAGAGGCTGATAGGTATGACCCTAATGGGAAGCCCATTTAAGCTGTCAATTTTTTTTTTTAATGATATCACATCTTAGGAAAAAGACTTTGCTAATACATAGCATAATACATCTTTTCATTCTTCCATTTTCTTTCCACAATTTTTGTGAATCTTTCTTCCCATTAGGGAGTTAAACAAGATGGCAAGTAATTTTTATTTTTGAGGCTTGAAGGAGAAACCTAGTGCAATCTGCCAATTTTTCACCCTTGAAGACTTATGCTAAATGTGCAGCTTTGAGTTAAACAATGGTTAAAAATGACAACAGCATGCTGTTGTATCTATGTCACACCAGTGGATTACTAAGCAGGATTTTGGGGATAAGGAAGTCTCTGCTGGGAAAGCCAAGGGAATTGATAGGTCCAAGCAAATAATTGCATGTCCTGGTACTAAATAATCTGTTTCTTAGGAAGGCTAAGTAAAAATAAGGAATCTTTTTCAGATGTGTTAGAACTGAAATAGAAAGATTAATCTGCAAGTATATATTTGTCATGTAGTTTCTTGTGATGCCAAAGATACAACTGGTGACTTTCAGAATTCTAAATTCTATCTTAAATCCCCTTAGAAACATTTGTGATTACCATTTGTAACAAGAAAGGAAAAAAGGACATATTATCTTCAATGTCTTGATTTTCTAGGTTTTTTTATTATAAAATTCCATATTAACATTTTCAGTTCTGAAGTGTACATTCCAATTATTTATTTACTAAAATGTCTTAATAAAAAATAAACAAATCTTCATCATATATAAGTTTCCAAAGTACACTGAAATACATAATGTACAGATTTATATTACAGTGCCACAAATATCTCTAACAAAATGCTTTGAAAATTGTAATTTCTAGTTCTGTATTAATCAAACTGTGATGGAAATTCACTCAGTTTGTGCTTAGTTTTGATAGTGCTCTTCTTACTAGTTGTAAAAGGCTAAAAGGTTTCCTTTGTGATTTTATTGTGTTGGAAAGGAAGGGTTAAGGAAAATTTACTGCCTTCTGTACACAGAGAGAGGAAGTAATTTTCTGCCATGATTACCCTGGCAGGAGACAAATAAGGAAAATAAAAGCATAAACTGGATGCTTTCCAATTTCACTGTTCTCAAAATCTGGCTAGGTAATATAAACATGGTGAGATTTTAGATTTTTGCTCCTCAGGTTTCCCATCCTTTTCCTTATTTGACCTTGCTAAATATGAGGGTGTAATCTCTTTAGTTGTTCCTTAGCAGCAGTTTTCTGTATGTACCTATTCTAATATCAAAATGTTTTTCATTTTACAAACACACAGTGACAAATGGCTTAGTTTATGCTCCATGCCAGCATTTAAGCAGGTAACTTGCAAGCAGTCAGCTCAGCAGATGGTAAGGCAGGTAAACATATCTGTTAATCTATGGAAAATGCAATCAGAATAGATGGTAACAGGATGACTGTTAAGATAAACATGAAGTACTGATTTCTCCATACAAATATTAGTCTGCTCTAATTTCATTTACTTTTAACTTAATTCTCTGTAAACCAGACTTTAAAATCTAGATTACCTGAAGAGCTACTTCATGGTAAGAATTAGCATGTATAACCATTGGTCATTTTAGTCAGAATTAAGTAAAGCTTTGCAAAAAACAAACCCTTTTGTATACAGAAAAATTAAGTTCTAGGTGAATATTTTTCGGGAGAGCCATAACATTTTATTTGCAAATGAAAGCAGCCAATGTTTGCTTGCTTTTGGACCTTATTTTCTCTACTTGTAGTTTAGAAATTAAAAATTATATTCCTCATCATCATCCTCCATTTTAACTCATGTGAAAAAGAGTGCCACATTTCTGTTGAGTATAATGTACCTTACATCTGCTCTCTTCTTCAGTAACAGAGGTGGAAAATATTTTGATTTTCCACAGAGAAAAGAACCAAACACCTGTTACTTTAAATTTCTCTAGAAATTGTACTGAGCTTGTACTGAATAACTAAGGTCTGAAATGGATCACCTGTTTATTGATGGAAAACAGTGATTATATACTTCTGTAGGAAATTTTCACATGAAATCCATTTGAGCTGTGCCTGCTATCATCCATTCAAACCCATAAAATACCACAGATATAAAATTCAGGTGTATATTGGAAGAAAATGGAAGGAATGCATGGTTCTCTTTTCCTTTGTAAAGACCTATCAGTGTTAATTGTAGAAAAATTAGTGTAGTTACAATAATATAAAAGTTATGAGGGTTCATCAGGTCTTTTATATATTATTCTGTATAAATCACCTCTTGTTTTTTAAGCAATAGCTGGTGTTACTCATGAACATTATCATTAGTCTGCACACTGCTTCATTTCCCTTTTTGCAAGACTTAAAAGATTTCTAAATGCCTCATTATGAATCAGCAAAAGGTCAATTGCAAATGAAACTCTTTGAAAATAATGAGGGAGACATGACTGAACTGTGTTTTATCTACACTCCTTCAAGACAGGTAAGCACAGTGAAAAACATGGGAACATTTTTGTAGCACTCACTTTCTTGCAAATATGACATTTTAGCTGAATAAAGAAAATCTCATTGCAGAATAGCTGCACTTCCTCTTGGGAATTTGTTAACAATACTGTATCTGTTTTATTTATTTTTTGTAAAGGATTATACAGTTTACTTCATGGTAATACACTATGCAGAATGATAAAGTGAGATTAAACTTACAAGTTATCAAAATAAGCCATAATTAATAAGAAATTGAAGTAACCATGTAACAAATCTTTTTGTAGAGTTTGGTTGCCCAGACATAAAGCTTTAAAAAAGTTTATTTTCCTCACAAGTTTCTGAAAGTCTGGGTTGATATGGTTTGGGCTTTTGTTTGTTTCTTTGAAGATTTCTCTTCAAAGAAACAAAGAAGGTAAGGAAAAGCAAAGAAAATATTTTTTTAGACAAATTTACCCTAATATAAGTACAACAGGAAAAAAAAATTGGCAACATGGAAACTAAAATACAAAAAAATACTCAATTTGATTCATTGCATTACTAGAGATTCTAATTTTAATGAGAAAAGTAATACTACTGAAATTAAAATCTTAGAATTTTCATTTCTCAAGTGTGTATGGAAGAATTGCATATTTGACACTTGTATTAAAGGAGAAAAAGTATTTGAGCAATATGACAAGGAAAGAACTTCAGATTTATGATACGAGATTGTTTGATTTCCAGTGAAATTTTCTCACAGTATTTCATAGCTGTGAAATTTGTTGTAAGTAAAAAGATCTTCTGACCCACATTACCTCTGGCCACCTGACCCTCCCTGCACCCCCATTTCCACAAATAAGGGGAAAATTATTATTTTATTTTTTGAGAAAAAGATTAAGGGTTAGTCTTTCTGCTTTCAGGGGTAATATTTTCACTGTTGATGTAATTTTAATGTATTTCTGTGCTAGAAGAATCAGGTACATTTTAAGTTCTATTAAAAGTGAAAAGATCATTTTGCTTTCCTGTATTTCTTTGCTTTACCCTGAATTTTTAGGTTTTGGGATTTTTTAAATGAATTGGAAGTCACTAGTAACTGAAATTTATTGTTGACTGAGGGCCTGTAAGAATTAATTTGATTGACACAGGATACTTCCTAAGGGATAATTATGCTTATCCCCTAAACAATCATTATATTTGGTGCTAGCTTCCAGTCTCACTGGCAGTGTCATCAGAGGTCATGAATTGAAATGATGTGAGTAGAATCTAAGTTACACTTGAGGTTTTTTATACATAAAAACTCTTTTCAGTTTTTTATTTTACAATAGATTTGTTCTTAGGTCTGCATTTGGGTCTCCATTTGTAATCTGTGTGGTCTGCATGACCTCCCCATGTAGTTCCTCCCAGAAAGAAAGTCCCATATTTAAGAATTGTTGTCAGATAAAGAGATCGGAAAGAATGTTGAGAGTGTGTATCTGTGTTTTGAAGAAGAGCAGCTGTTGGTAAATGACATCTTTCCCTCTATAAAATGCCTATTTAGTAGAGACACATGGATACTTTCAAATTCTTTGAAGCCTTTGAAAAGAGCTTGTGCATACTTTATATGCCAGACCTATTTTTCATGTTTGATGCCAAAGCATGATCAAAAGAAACCACACCTTCTACATGGTTAATCTCTAAAAATATTGTGCTGAACCCATTTCTGTGGCAGAACATTGGCTGGGGCTTACCACTATAGAGTGCCTTTCACATTCTGGCATCCTTCTCTGTTTTTGAACAGGCACTAGAAGCTCTTGAAATAAAGGATGGTGGAGATGGAGATGGAAAGGAAAGGCTTGCAGTTTGCAGCTTAGCTGGAGAATGGTCCTGGGAACAGCATCTCTGTCATATCCTAATCATGTACAAGCAAATATCTCCAGGGGTCTGGAAACAGCAGTCAGTCTTTACTGCCCATTTCCATATTGAGAAGTTGAAGCAAAAGTTCAACTGGTGGTATTGAAATGCCCTGTTTTATTGCTTTTACTTAAGTAAGGTAAAAGGAACTGCTTGTAATACCTTTGTCTCTGAAACTATAGTGACCAAAGAATGTTAAAATCCCAAGAATAAACGTCAACATCACAAAAAAAAAAAAAAGAAAAAAAGTATCTAAAAAAGGAATTGACCATATAGTACATGTTGCACATGTCCATGTATGCCCCCAGTGTGACTGCTGAAGAAACAGATACAAAAGCTTCATGGTAGAGTAGTAGTCCATGCAATACTTTTGTTAGATATTTTTGAGCTCAGTGTACCACTGAATGCAGAGCAGTACTGCAAAAGAGGAGTGGAATCAGAGGAACAGTTTGTCCTTCAGTTGCTTCAATTTCTCCATCTGCATGTTATTGAAATGATAGCTCTTTTAAAGGCTTTGATGCATACTTCCAGCATACAGGACAAAAAGCATGATTCTTACTCTTTTTGTAGCACATTAACATCACTAGAGAGGCCATGACCCTTTTTGAAGACATCAATATGCAGCAGTAAAATATTTAAACAAATGTTTAAAAGTAAAACCCCTTTTGGTATGTTAGAGGAAGCATTATGACATTTCAAAGTAGCAATAGTACATCATGCCACCTCAACTTGTTTTACTAGACTTTGAAACACTTGGAGATTTAAAACATCAAGTCTGGATATAGAAACACAGAGTCAGACTGGGAATATGGGAGTTGGCTCAGCAGCTTTGCTGTTGCAGGTATGAAATAAGAGAGAGGCAAACTGCAAATTGTGTAAATCGAAAAGAGGTGAATGTGATCTGCATTTACTCATGAATACTTGCTGTGATGCATGTGAATACTGTGCTTCATCTTTTCAGCAGTCCTTTGAGTCTCTGACTAAAGTGTCAACTTAATTTTGAAGAAAATTTCCCAGAGTTCCCAATGCCACTATCTATAATATAGACACAAACTTAGAAATACTGTTATACAAGAAATAAAAATGAAAATTTGTAAACTCAGTACTTGAAATTAAATTTAAGGGGTTTTATTAACAAGATATGGAATGCTGACAGTTAATGGAATTAAATGAATATACTATGCTTAAATTAAGATATTAATTCACAAATTTGAATATTAATATTTTTTTTGGAAATTGAACATGAACAGGAGTGAAGAACTAGCCATACTTGTATGCATGTATATGCATTCCTAATAAAATTATTTATCTCAAACTTTAGTATTATAGTTGCACTATGACAAAAAATTTTGGTTAAGAGGTTTTCATACTTCCTCATCTCTCCAAAAATTAAAAGAAAATAGCATTTAGAAAAATTGTGAATCTCATTTTTCTTTTACTTTTTTTTTTCCTTTTTCATCCTGTTGTTTGAAGTGTGATTTTGAGAAACAGAGAGTCTCCAAAGGTCAAGACATGAGTTGCTGTTTGATGAAATTTAAAATAACTGAAACTCTTTACAGATTTCATGTGAAGTAACTGCAAATTAAAGACCATCAATGGACAATATGATGTTCCTTTAACCTATTGAAGGAAAAGCCCTAAGCCCTTCTGAACTAAAGATTAGTTTGAAAAAGATGTATCTAAAGCAGAGACAACAGTTAGAAAAGTTATGTTGGTCTGTGAGTTACGCACAAGGAAGGTAGAAATGCAATCAATGAGAAAGAAAAAAGACAAATCTAGTACCCAGTATCTTATGCATGATTTGCAGAGACTATTATGGGGTTTGGTATTTATAGTCATGGGAAAAGTAGCTTAAAGGTCTAGCAAAATTACATTGGAACAGCAAGATTTTTGAGAAATGTAAGTGGATAGTAATTTGTCATGCATTCTTTTCAGTCATTTCCTGTCTTACTGAAAGTTTACCTCACCTCTTAAAAAGACTTTTTGGCTGTGAATATTTGAGTTTTTAAAAAAAAAATCATGAGCCATTTTGGTGTAGGAAAACAGAGAATACATGCTCTTTAACATGCAATTGCATTGTTAGTTTAAGCAGATGAGCACTGGCAATTTGAATACTAACTGCTGAAGTAAGAAAATATTATTCTTGAAGAGAAGTCTTTATAAAATAATGAAGTTGGATGGATTTGATTGGATGAAATCTCATTAGCAATGAAGTCATAGAGTGACAGAATAATTTGGGTAGGAAGGGTCCTTCAAAGATCATCAGTTGCATCTTCGAGTGGTGCTGCAGGTACAAAAATGTACCCATTACTGTATTCAGTGGTATTACATGAACAACTGTAGGTCAAGAAAGCCATCTGCAAATTGTTTCAGAGCCTTGTGCTCTGGAAGCAGGACCCTACTGAACTTTCTGCTTGAGTTTAATCCTGACCAGTTTATGGCCATCTGTTTGAGAAAGTTTATCTCTGTTTATGCCCTCATTAGCTAAACCACAAGCTTATTTGTTTTTTCTTCACATTCTGTTTTTCTTACATGAAATGAACTCTACCAGAGTGTTGATCTTAATAATTTGAAGATATTACTAGCTAGGTTTAAATTGCTTTAATCCTGACTGATGAAAAGTCAGTGGATAATTCCAGAACAAGTTTACAGAATAGATGACTTTGTTGTTGCAACAGTCAAAGTCTGGTATTGTGCTAAACTTCAGAGGAAATACCTGACATTCATTTTTCTCTCTTTGGGCTCATCAGTGAAATTATATGTTCCATTATATTGCCTTTTGATATTTATTTCCAGGTATTTTGGTCGAATTCTCTATTAATATTACAAGCATGATAGTTTTTACCAAAGACTGAAACAAACTGTGGACAAATATAAAATGCTACATGATAAGTTATCTGTGTGGTAACAGTTAATTTCCCAGGTATGGCTGTCTGGAAAGTTTGGACATATATCTGTATTTTACTGGCAGCTATAGCAAGAAAGATGATCAAATTTTGTCTTTTATTTGGTGGGAGAAAAAGAAGAAGACAGCTACCTATTCTGTTGTTAATTGGTTACTGATGAAAATCTCTGTTCTCAATGCATCATTGCAAGAAACAGTAGATTTTTTGTTTGGTTTGGTTTGGTAGATTTGCAAGAAACAGTAGATTTTTTGTTTGGTTTGGGTTTTTCCCTCAAGCAGATACTGCATTGTTTACATGGATGAAAGACTAAAGATCTTTTTGGAAAGCCATTGATTAGGAGAATTCTCTGAACATATAGCAATATCTTTTCAATTGCAAATGCTTCATGCAAATAAAACTCTAAAGGATATAATTTCATATCCTTTGATTTGAAAAAAAGAATATGAGCTGATGGCTACAGTGTCATTTCGGAGAAGTCATCAGCTTCTTTTAAGGAAAGAGCTTATCAGCATTTATTTTTACAGTGAAGAGCTTAATGTCCTTCAGGATCTGCTTTTAGTGCTTTTTATTTTCATAACTACTATAACATTTCTCCAAGAATATTACAAACTGGCATTATCATAAACTTGATACAGCTCTTCCCAAATGGAGGAAATGTACAGCTCTTGTATCAGTAACATGTCAATTCTTTCACCTAATAAGTTGGAAATGAAAGACAGAAAACTGACTTGTTCTCCTCCAAAACCCTTGGTGGGGTACTGTGTAAAATAAAGAAGCCCATGTTGAATCTAGGACTGCTTCTAATCATAAAATTAAAAAGAAAAATCAGTTTTTCATATTGAAATAACTTTATATGCAGAACAGTTTGACTTCAGTGTCGTCCCTAGTAAAATATGAACAAAGAGGGGAAAAGTAGGTGCTTTTCAAGATCTTAGATCTGTGTTATTTCTCTTATGTTGCAAGTTCATCAACATCACTGTTGATCTGTTACCTTGATGGTAGATAAATACTGTCACAAATATATTGACAAAAATGAATTGTCTGAAATATAAAAATTCTTCATAAATGCACACAAGTCTTGTGCTAGCAAAATTTGCCTGTCTATTCATAAATTAATTCTAGAGTGTTCCACAATTTTAAGTAGAGATAAAAAGCAGCAAGTGAAATTAATTCCTTGGTAGAATAATTCTCTCTCCACTATTGAGGAAGTCTCTGCAGCTGACTTAGCTCCTAAATTCTGAATATCTGAAATAGAAATCATTTTCCCTTACATTTAAATCTCCTCAGCCTAAAAGACTATAATATGGCTAGATTTTTTAAACTCATCAAGCCCCTGACTACTGGTAGATAAAGACATAGCTAGATCCAGTCCTAGAATTTGCTTATTTCAATATATATGTCTCAGTGTTTCTAGAAATATCTTTTTCAACCTTCATTTTTATTACATTCTATCAATTTTTCAGTTATTCAGAAACCATGCCCTTCTTTTTTCCTACATGAGTTTTACTTTAAAACATGACCTTTTGCAAAGAAATTCACATTTTTTATGTTAGATGAAAGACATGACTGACTGGCCTCCAAAGGTTTGCTATTATTACACCAGATTAAATGTCTGCTCTCTCCTGGCAAGTATATATATTGCATTAGACATGTTATAAGAACTTAAAAGGAAATTGCTTATCTGCCACCTAACAACTCCAAAACCTTTCCCTTTGGGGGGTACAGACTCCCATGGATATGAAAAAGAATCTGAATTATTCAAAAACTTCAAAATGTTCTGGGGATACACATTCTGTTAATGTTTCAATTAAGATAGCTCTGAAGTTCTTTTTGTCAGGTCTGCAGCAACAAAACAAAAGGAGCATTACCCAAGACTGAGACAAGATTAGAAATTGAGTTATATGTGTAGAAATATTGCACAGATATTATTTAATGGATATGATATTTGGAGGAGAAATTTCCTCCTCAAAAGCAGGCAGAGAAAAGCTGAAAACCAAAAGCTATCACCTGTCAAATCCAAAGGTATGGCTGTTTCTAGCAGTTCTGGATTAGGGTTCCTGTGGTCATAATTCCAAAACACTTTTGAGCTGATTTTTGCAGTGATCAGCATTAGAACAAAACTTGTCTAAAAACAAACAGGACTGCATAAGGTTAAAGTTTCTTAGAGGAAGTTTCTTCTTTTAATTGATGCAATCAGCTGGACTCCAAATGTTAGTTAATAGCATACATCCAAAAGAACAATATTCTCATGGTTTAACAGCTCACCATGACTGACCACCTTGGATTTCCTGTCTAGATTATTTTATAGACATGAAGTGTGCAATATTATATTCTGTGTCAAGTGAAGTGATGTGTTACTGATGTTACTGACTTCAAATGGATACTTAAGGTCTCTATGGAAGCCTTTATTTAGCACAGTAGAAAAATAATAGAAGAAAGTTAAGAAAGAAAATAAATTTCCAACTGCAAGTTTACCAGCTCACATAATCTAATTAATGGATCATATTAGTGCCAGCAACCAAGGGAAGGAGAAAAAACTTTGGATTACTTGAAATTATTTTGAATATTGGAAGTTGGATCATCATATTTCTTTAGCAAGAACTGGTAGAACTGATAGTTTTCTTCAGTTTTTTTTCTTTTCCTAAGAGAGTCATTTTTAGAATAGGATCAGCTTTACAAATTATGGAGAATTTACAGTCTTGTACACTATAAATAACCTTGAATGAAATATTTTATTAGTTTTAAACACAGGAATATTACAGAATTCAAAATAAGCAACCATTTTGTTTCCAGATGTTCTTCATATCACCAGGATTAAGGTTTTTGAAGATAGTTTCTCCTTCTCCATACTTGTTCTTCAGTACTTATATAAATGTTGGTCTTGAAAGAGGGGAGCAACAAGATGCAGAAGAAGTAACTATTGTCCTTACAGGTTTTTTATATATGTGTATACTTTTTTTTTGTCTAAACTATCATTCAAATTATAAAAAGTGTTTGATTTAAAAAAAACCAAAAAAACTCAAAAAAAAACTTGAGAAAGATAGATTTATATTACCTGCAAAGTGTTATTGAAAAACATTTATTTTGCTCCAGAAGGGAAACAAAATTCAAATGACACCGTCCTTGAGCAATTATGATGAAAAGTTGTTCTGAGGACATTTTCTGGAAGAGGATCAGTGGAGAGGAGAGGGACTGTGAGGAAACATGCAACTTGTGATTGTTCTGTACAGAATGCTTCTCCTAAAAGATCAGGGAATACAGTGTATACTTGCCCCAGATGTGAACCATATTCACTAGAAGTGCTGGAAAAACCTAAATAATGATTCAAGACTGGAAAGTCTAGCAGCTTCTAATGCAACTAGGAATTGATGAAGACATGAGAATGTACTGTTTACGGTTCAAGAAGATGTGTAGTCAATCGTGAAAAAAATGGAAAAAACCCTGTGAATTAAATTTCAGCATAATTCAAAAGTTATATTTGGAAGTCCTGGTTCAAGATGTTTGCTTCAAGTTCTCACTTAAAGTGAAAGGGTACAAGCCAATCCACAAGCCCATTCAGAAATGTTCCACAGAACACAAGCAATTAGTCTAAGGAGATGGAGGGAGGAATCTCATTCTGCCCTTAATTTAACTTAGTATCCTAATTTCTCCTTTTTCTGTTGTCTAAAGCTTCCTGTAAGAAAGTATTTCTGTCAAGTATTTATTTTTCACTTAAAATTCCTCCAAAATATCTTTGTCCTCTTTCATATAATGATTTGCTTATGTCACAAAAATTGATGAGAATTTAGCAAGGAAAAAATAGTCAAGGGATTTATTGACAACTTGTAGCCAAGCTGCAAAGAAATTTTGTAGTTGAAGGGTGTTTCATAATTCATTAACAATTAATAATATAGATGAAAACAAAAGAGGAACAGAAGTTTTATTGAGACAAAAAATAAAACAATATGTTAGTTGTATAGTAACTAATTTCTAAAGTTGGACATCAGCATAGCAATCCCAAACTCCTGTCAATGCAATAATCAGTTTGCATTTCTATATGGAAAAATGTATAGCTTTTTGTAGTCCTATATCTGCTAAATTCTTATCTCCTACCTCATTCACTAGACAATGAAGGAAAAAAATTTAAAAACAAGAAAAAGTTTTCAAGCTGTTTTTGAGAGAAATGTGAGGTACTCCACACTTACCACACAGGATTCTTCACTCAGGAAAAAAATGTGGCCTGCAGCGCTACAGATGCTTTTAGAATAAACACTCAATGTCAGGCAAGAATAGAAACATTTGCCAAAGGTCCCAGCTGTTTTCTCAGTTCCAGTAAATTGTATGATTTTCTTCTGAATCTACACATTTGTTATTCCAAAATTATTATTCTGCTATTAAGAAATGCAAAGCAATCCTGGAGGTGCCATCCCATTCCCAGCAGGTGAGGCCCATACCACCCAATCTGTTAATCTATATGGGCAGAAATCCATCCATTATGAAACTGCCTATAACTATGGCAGAAATTAATGTGGTTGCAGACTGGGTATAAGAATTTTTTAACAATGGGAGGAAAAACCAAGAAATGGAAAAAATCTTGCTGAGGTTCAAAGCTGAATGTTAAATCTTGCTTTAGTTGACAATTTAGCAACATCTTATGTAAGGATAGCAATACTTAGCTTCCTGTTGAGGGCACAATAGTTGAAGTCTTATTGTAAACTATTTTTCAAGTTAATTGTAAGTGTTTGGCAACACTGGGAGAATAGCTTGTTTAATTCTGTTTTATTGTAAATAAGTATACATATAGTTATATTATAGATGTATATATAATGTATGTATATGTGTAAAATATATTTATATAGCTGTAAGCAGCCTTAAATAAAATTCAGTTCTAATTATTTTTAATGTAATTGGGTCTAAGAATTAGAATAATAGTCTGTGGTAGCTTTTTCCTTCAATAGAGAAATGAATTAGAATTTAATTTGTTTATTTTATGGGATATGCTGTTAGTAAATAACTTTGTCTTAAAATAGTTTTCTATTAAATAAACTCAATAATACGGTCAATGACTGGAAATAAATTAGACAGCAATAAAGCAGATTTTTTTAATGTACATTTCTTAATATTAGCAGTAGCAATATATTTTACCATATCCCCCCAATATATTTTTTACACTGTGATTACAAATAGTGTATCAGGATGACTGTAAATAAGCAAGGGTGAATGTAAGACTGTATTGAAATTCTGAAGGAAATTGGAGTTGTTATGGTGAAATCCACAGTAAAAAGATTAAGATGACTAAATAGTCATATTATATATCCCTTCTTTGTTAGAGGGAGCAGTGAATATATATCAGCAAAGCAATTTCTTTTCTTAGTTTTAATTTTTCATGAATGCATGTGCATGGTATATACATGGACTTCCTTGGAATGTCCAGAATAATTACAGATTTATCCAGTATATTTTGTGGAGTGCAGGAATGACTAATTTGAGAAAACCTGTGTTTAAAGGAGGCGTTTTATAGTATTCCTTTCCGACAGTTTCAGAAAAATTTATTGTATCATTAAATTTAGTTTTATTATAAAATAGTAATTGGAAAACTTGAATTCTGTACATGGAAGCTGATGGCTCTTATTCAAGACCTTGGTAGTTTCAGAAATGCTCCAAATATATTTGTGTGATGTGTAAAAGCCAGGCTAGAAATTAAAGTTTTGAAATTATTGCCTATGATTTAACTTCCAATACAGAAGACAGTTTTTACGTTCCTAGTCAAAGTGACAAAATTTTTTTATAGAGAGTTCTTTTAATAGAAAAGATAATGCTAGTGTTGGTTTTGCTTGGGGTTTTGGACTTTTTAATTCAGAACAGTCATGAGATTTCAATTGAGTTTGAAAATTTTGCCGAGGAATTTTCTGCATCTTACTCTCTGAGTTAACTACCACAATAAATACCAACATTTATGAAAAAGTGTATCTGTTTGCTTTTCCCTTCTGTACTATAAACTGATCCTGATGCTCTCTGGGTGATTTCGGCCCTCCTAAGAAATCTGACTGTATTCTTCTAAAAATTCCTGTTGATTGTCAATTCCTCTGCACAGATTCTTTGCATTTTTCCAAATAAGACCATGTACCTCGATAGCATACAGGGGACCCAAAATGGAAAGCCAGCAGATTTTTAGATATCATGAGAATTTAATGAAAAGTAATATGGAGGTCACAGTAATCCTCTAGAACATGACTGTTAAGGGTATGAATAACTTCTGTTTTCATGAAATTTTTGAAATCATAATGTAGTCTTTTTTGAATACTTTCCATTTATGAAATAATCTTTTTGTTTGCTTTGTTTGGGCTTTTTCGGTTGGTTGGTTGGTTGGTTGGTTGGTTGGTTGGTTGGTTGGTTAGTTGATTTTTGTTTGTTTGTTTGTTTGTCTTTCTGTGGAAGAATGATGTCAGTAAAAGCAATAAACAAGATGTTGACATGTAATTAAAGCTGTTGACATGTAATCTACAAGCTTGCTCTTGTAGATTGTGAAGTATAGTAGTCAGAGATAAGATCTACTTAAAAGTATTAAAATGTCCTTTGCAATCCTAACAGTAATGCAAGTATACATTATTTTAAAAAGGATAAATTATTTAAAATATAAAAGATTTGAATATTAACATCTGAATTTTTCATTTGATTACAATTTTTCAGTACCTGGATTGAAGGGTGCTGAAAACTATGAAATATTATATCCATTCATAAATGAATTCCATTAGTTCAACTCAGCACACAGTCAAGCTAAAGGTTTGGTAAGGAATTTACTAATAGTCAATAAAAAGCTAATGAAACAAGTTTAATAATATGATACTATGTGAGAGCAAACAAATGCAATTATAGATACAATCCCCATTAACTGTTAATGATGTTGGTAAACTATACTCGTTTAGCTTTACAGAGAAGTAGTTTTTGCATCCTTTGCTTTTACAGACAGGTTAACAGTAGCTGCAAATATGTGGTTCTCCAAAATAAAAAATTAATTTACTATTTTTTTAGTTATTTTTAAATACAATTAATGAATCATTGTACTCCAAAACATATTGGCCAAAATATAGGAAAATAAAGGAGGTTTAAGATAATCATTAATTATCAATAATCATGTTCATGAATGTGGCTGTAACTCAGTGACTGTATTTCTAGATATATTTAGGTAATAAAAGGCTATAGAGGAATAAAGAAATCTATGGGAAAGGACTGCATGAAATATGTGAAATACTAAAAATAAAAGAGAAAGGAAAAACTAAAAAAAAAATTATTGGTGGTAGACTGGATGATAATAGGAATTCAAACAAATGCTGCTGCTAATATGTTTGATCAGAAAATGCATTCTTTAAGAAAATTCTAGAATTTCAGATTTCTAAAAAGAATTTGATTGTTTTTAGAGCTAAATATGTTTCTCTCTTTTCCTTTCCATTGTCCATGCAGAAGTGTGAACATGAACTTGGATGTGACTACCACATCCCTTGTATGCTTTGATCAGGGAAAAGGTATTGTCTGACAAAAAGGCCTGATGTTGAAAGGCTGGTCCCAGGCTCTCTACAGTAAGAGGAGCTGCATTCTCCTCTGCCAAGCAAACAACAAAGGGAGTTTTGTCTAAGACCACATAAGCATAAAAATGGCAGATGTCTTTACTTTCAGCAGCTTCAAATGATCAGCCTGAAAAAGCATTCATCAGCAAGCACACAATAGGAACTGCTAGATATCAAAACCTCGATGGTCAGAATGATTAGCGCTCCCTGTGTTTCATCAAGCAGTGGCACTATCTCCTCTTCTGGCTTTGCAGTCTGGCCTTTCTCTGTGCAGTGATACTTATCCCACTACTTTCAAGAATTATAAAAGTCAAACCTTTTGATCCTAAAAATATTTTAAAACAATTGACCAATAGATATTAAATAAATAGAATGTAAAAAGTAATAAATAGGGAGGTAATTTCCTGAAATTATTAACACCCTGATCTGATGTTTAGGTGCTGCAATTTCTGTTTGGTTTTGGTTATTTGTTTGTTTGGTTTTTTTTCAAATTTGAGTTTTACATAAAGCAACATCTGTACTTCACAGGTTTAGACTGTAATGTTTTCAGACTTTTGTTATACATCCCAGAGTAAATATTAGTGACATTAGCTAATGCAAATAAGTTTTAAAACAAGTTGTTCACTGAGAATCCATATTCTCAGTACTGGAAAGAAAAGATTGTATAAGACAGAGACAGGTTTGTCTCTACAGCACAGCACTGACAATTAAGGATAATTTTTTTCTGGAATTTCTTAAACCTGGTTTGTTCCTTACCATTACAATGAATGCCTTGAACTTGGATTGGGCATATGTAAGTGAACAAAATCCCAATATCACAAAAAAGACCTTGGCTAAAACAAGAAGTGTCAGGTAAAACAGAAACATTTCTTTTAGATAGTTTATTTGCCTTTAAGTTGCAAGATGGTTTACCTTAGTTTATTTTTACATTATATTCACTTCCTGGTGGTGAGGCACTGAAACCGGTTGCCCAGAGAAGCTGTGAATTTCCCATCCCTGGAAGTGTTCAGTGCTGCGTTGGATGGGGTTTTAAAAAACCTGGTCTAGTGAAAAGTGTTCCTGCCCATGGCAGAGGGGTGGGAAACTTTAAGGTTTCTTCAACCCAAACAATTCTATGATTCTACAGTTCTGTGCGCCAGCTTCTTCTTCATGCTTGAATTGGATTCCTAAGCTACAAGTATAATCAGGGTAGAGTACCCAGCTCTGCCACTGTTTCTCTCTTTCAGACTGTTCAAACTGTAGAGGTGTTTTTGGGTTTTTGTGGTTTTGGTTTGGTTTTTTGTTTGTTTATTTTGGTTTGGTTTTTTGGTGGTTTTGTTTCAGTTTTTTGTTTGGTTTTGGTTTTCACTTTTTTTAATTGACTGCAGTGGAATTCCTTAACCTCCTACTTCAGAATTGAGACCAGTCCTCCAGAATGTAATTTTCCAAGCCTTTAGTACACTTGTATACATATGGCCCTTGGCTGCTCACAATATTGACTAATGTTTTCTTCCCTACATACCCCTTTAGCTTCAGATGGAGTCTGTTTTCTGCTCATCTTCAGGATTATTAGGTTTTTCTGGATTTTTGCTGAGTGTCCTGTTGCTGGTTTATGACATTTCCTTTCTTAATCATAATCTCATTCAGCTTACTATATGGAATCCATTTTTATCCTTAGCACCTACAGAAAGTGAACGCAACAAATCAGTTCATGTGTCAGTAAAAAAGATTTAAAGAAAATATTAACTTCCCATTGTACAAAATTCTGCTAAAAAATAGATGATCAGCATACTAAAATCTTTATATAGACAAAGACACTCTTGCAAAATATCCCAAAGAACAGAGGAAAATAGTTCACAGACAATATCCCTATAAGTCACAAGTTGCTGTATCAGGGAGATGGAATATTTATACAACTAGCTTTTTGGGTGACCTGAAAACGTAGACTTTTTCAGTCCCTCACAGAGAATGTGATTAAGGATTCAGATCAGCTGTTTGTCTGATGTAACTGCAGGAAGGATATTGCAGTAGGCATCATTCTGCACCATGTGCAATTCAAATAAATATGTAAAAACATTCCATGTGAGAATCTCAAAAAGTCTGCACAAAAAATTTGAGTGAAAATTAAATAACAGCAAGAAATTAAAACCATTAGCATGCCAAATTCAACATCTTACTCAATACACACTTAATGGGGTATGCTGTGCAATTTATAAAAAACATTATTTTTTCCTATACCCACACTGATCTTATACTTCTGAATCAACAGACTCCACTATGCGAATTACACACAGTTGCAGTTAAGTGCTTTGGAAGAATATACATTCACTATATGCATAAATAGTAGATTTGAATCTATAATGTACTTGGAGCCCTCTGCTCCTTTCCCTGATCTTGCTCTCACTAGGTGAATCCGTTATATTTCTTACTGAGCTTTAAAGAAATTTCTCAAAGAAGGAAATGAGAGAAAAATTTATAAATATTAAAACTACAGTGTTCCTATCAATTTCAAAACTGTAACTAATGTAGATACAGCAGGAAAATTATTCAATGCTCAACCCTTAGTCACAATGACAGTTCTGCTAGCAGTAATTCTAAGTAGAATCCAACATTTAACAACGCACAGCAAGAATTCACTGCTTCCAGGAGGATGGAGTAAAAGATGCATAGAGCAATGCCTAGGGAAGCCTCCAGGCCAGAATATTAATGTATAATATTCCTACATGACTTTTCAGTTGGCATTCTTGAGCATGGCTGTAGGGACACTTGGATTACAGATTCCTGGGATGGTTTGTCATGGACTTATAGCACTCTCCGAGGCTGCTATTAGATGAAAATCTTTAAAGTTTTCTGACAATGTTCTGATGTTGCTTGACGAAACAGTGGATGGGATTTGTAGTCAGACATAGCTCAGGATGTTGGCAGTTTATAAAATGCCTTACCCATTATTGATTCCAGAACCCAATGGAATCAGGGGTCTCAGAGTGCTTCTAGAAATGCTTTAGCAATTATAGAAAGGACAGAATTCAATAAAATAGAATTCAACAAACTAGAATTCAACAAATCTCTGTATCCACTGAACTGGGACAAGGCGACATCCCTTCTTTACATCAAATCACCATGGCCCTTTACATCAAATCACCATGGTAAAGTAGAAGTATGATGTTGCAAACAGAGGGAAATAACTTTCTAAATCCTTTTCTGTGTTCTAAAGTACCACGCAAGATCAAAAGCATTAAGGAGTCAAGCACAGCCAGGGAAGCGACAGTGAAGGCATAGCTTTATAAGCCTTCAGCAACATAAGCTATTTGAGAATGTAGTTTCTGCTCCTGTTTGAATGTAAAAAATAAGTCAATTGGTAATCAACTACATTAATGTAAAAATTAAATAATTTCATTGAAAGAGAATTATCCAATGCTTAATTTAACACTCCCATTCGAATTTTTAGCCTCAATGCTGAGGCACCGGCATGACTTTAGAAAAATCTGGCATGAACCAAGTGTGGTTACCAATAAAATGCATATCATTCAAAGTTCTACAGATGGAATATTTCACCCCTGGTGAGGCTAAAGCACTTCTCTGAGTACATTACTGAAAACAAAACTTTGTAGCAAACTGCATCACTGTTGGAACTTCATTTAGTATCAGTAACCATTTTGAGGCCCAGATTAAAGAAATATTACATAATATACCAAATGTCCTGACTAGAACTTGGTATTTAAAAAACTCCAGAAAACTGGCCTGAATAAAAAAAAAAAGGCATTTGTATTTAAAAACAGTAGGTGATAACAGGGATATTTGCTCCCATCTTAATTAGCTAAATTATCATTCACATTAAAAACCCAGGGAGACAAAAAAGATGACTACAGTAAAGAGATCACAGTTACCTCAGTAGAAACTAATTGCTAACAAGAACCTACTGCAAATTTCACTTTTTGAACAGCAAAGCAATTTTTTTTTTTTTCTGCAGGATCATGAGCAAGGAATCATGTGACTGTTAACATCGGATACTTGTTTTGACCTCTTCTGGATGAGCATTCTCCTTTTTAATAAGCTTGACTTCACGTCCAGAAACTATTATTTATTTTTACTAAGGGTGATAAACTCAGGTGCAAAAGTCTAAGAGCCTGGAGAAGGCTCCCAATGTCATGTCTTATCAAATTTGGTTCTTTCAGCCAAAGAAGTCTACTGATTCAGATATACCCATTAAGAGAACAATTTGTGCAAACTCTAGACAGAATATCAGAACACATTAGCTAATATAGTTTGCAATTTACTATTTTAAAAGAATAGAATAGAATAGAATAGAATAGAATAGAATAGAATAGAATAGAATAGAATAGAATAGAATAGAATAGAATAGAATAGACATTGCTACAGCTTTAGAGCTGATGAGAAGTTGTTGTCAGGATGGCTGAGGTAGCCTTAGACTCTTCCATTTCTGGACAGTTTTGGATCTCTCTTTTGAAATTCTCCCCAAATTGTACTAGAGTTATATGCTAAACATTGAACTGTACTTTATTTTTCCTATCAAGCAGTTTCAAACCCATAAGAACCCTAATTTTGGCTTCTAATTAGCAATACGGAACAGTTGGGCATAGAAAAATCTACAGCATGTCTCAGGCAAATTCTGTAGCTTAAATGACCTGAATTTAGATGGAGTGCTGAGGCTGCCAGTGAGACTGATTGAGGCAGATAAGGCCTTTTAGTACATTCACAGCCCTGAGAGGCATACTGTTAAAAATAGAAAATTATATATGCAGATAGTATAATTGAAACCTGCACTCATGCAACTTGTTGTTGACTCACCTCTGCACGAGAATAAAGAATTTTAAAGTATGTTGGAGGCTTTAGCTGCTAGAAGGTACTTAATTTCTGATATTATTAAGAATGTTTCTATATCTGATAACTGTTGACATATTTCTTGTTTCATATTAAGGAGAAAATATTTTGCTTAGTTTTCACTGACATCCCAAGACCAAATTGGCCATGCATTAGATAAAGGTGGCATTAAAAGAGCTTATTGCTTTTATGCACAGCTGCGCTACCATTCCATGAATTCCTTTTTCACATCCATGTGCTAAATGTATTAATATCCATCTGGTTTGAGTATTACATACCACACCATGCCAAATATGCATGAATTGACATATAAAAAAGAGTAGATATGTTGTTTTGACATGCTTGACAAGCTTCTAGAAAAAATGGGATCTTTATGTTACTCGAGGCAGAGGGATTATACAAAGAAATCATGAAAATACCATGCTCTGCTGTGCATAATGTTCCACTTTTATTGCAGAAATCAGGAAAGGAAAAAGGAAAATAATAATTATTTGGATACTGTAAATGATAAATCCTTACTTCCAGAATTTTTGCCATTGGGAGAAAGAAAAAAAATCTTCCTTTAACTTGAAATTTCTTTTGTTCTGCAAAATTAAAGACAAACAAGCTGTGCCAGAAATTAATGCACTGATGAATGCCAGAGTCTGAAGTTATTCCATGCACACAAATGCAGCACAAGATCTTTTATATGCACCTTTTTTTTTCCCAATATTAGTCGTCTTTGATGTTTAATAGTATTGCATGCACCAGCAGCCAAGCACCATTTACAAGATTTCCTGATTTCTGAAATTCTGTTTGTTCTTCAGAGGCCTGGAATCTTGCAATTTTCACCACTCATCAAACAAAAAGCAGAACACTGTTGAAGAAAACAGCAGGAGACAGTGATAGGAAGCAAAGATCAAAATGCAGCAGCAGGGAAGAAAGTGAAAACAGCTCAGAGAACTAGGAGACTAACAGTACTAATGAAGAGGAGAAGAAAGGGGAGCTCAGGCAACCTACTTCAAGTGAGCAACCAGTCTATACTTGCATGTTTGTCCACAGCATTTGTACACTTTTTTCTGTTCACGGTTGTCAGAGTCTTTTTTAATGTGCCCAGATGTGAAAGAATGGTTTTTGCAATTTGAGCAAGTTTAGCATTAACTCCCTTCCTTTTTCTCTCTCTTGCTCCCTTGTCAGAATGTATATTTGGTTATTGGAGAGAATTGCTAAAAAAAACCCTATTTTGTGATTGTCTTGTTAATGATGTATAAAAGTATACAAGGCTTATAGTAGTCATATATGAGAGTATCTAATTAACAATTCTATTTGATTCTGCCATTACAAGTATTGTTCATTCACCTGATAATTTGAATTATTGCAATGGTTTTCATACTTTTTATCTTACTGACTTTCTGGTCAGAGACATATGAAATAATATGTCTTTCAACTGACAAAAAGAATTCCAAAGGAGCTCCAATTTATGCTCACTTTTTAATTATTATTTTTTAAAATTTATTCTACTTTGCAGTATGCCTATAAGTGAAACAATTGAGCTTGTCTGAACTTTTCATAGCATATTCAATGTACATGAAAAGAAATAGTAATTTTTAGGTTTGAGTTTTAAAAATACTGAATTCATGAAAGTATCAAGAAATAAAATATTCAAAAAATTTTTCACTCTTTAGTTGTTCTCACAACCCTGCTGCACTGTCTCCCAACAGAGAGCAGGACTAGAGTCTCTAGAGAGCAAGAGGCCACTTCTGTCTGTCTGTAGAGGGTCTCATCCACTTTTAATTTTTTTCCTGATCAGGTGGCCCATACCAGACATCCACTATGACGTCACCTTTGCTGTCCTTTCTTTAATTTTAACCCATAACTTCTATCAGATCATTCATCCCCAGTTGTACTGCAGCTACCCTCTCACATAAAGAACCTGAGATTTCAAAGACTGAGACACTTCTCTTGGTCTATCATGTCTTGATGTCCTGCTGAGGTGAAGAACAGATGCAAAAGTGGTATTAGGCAACCTCTCAATACTGAACAGTTTTTTAACATGAGAAAACCAAAGCAAAATAAAACAATGAAAAGAAAGTCTAAGAATTTTTTCATTTCATTAATGCATTTTTTTCAAAGCCAATTACAGTCACATTTCAAATTCAGTGGAACAATCTCAAAGGAAAAGTCTGCACTTCCTTGTTTGTAAGGAGCAGGAATACTCACAGAATAGGGTAAATTTTCATTACTTTTATTGTATACTCCAAATGAGTTCTTTCTTTCTCTGCAAATGATGCGATTTAATGCGCCTGTTAATATAAATGTTCTTTTTACTTAGCTTTTTTGCACCATAGATAAGATTTATACATTCAGATTACGTTGTTTTGACATTTTTCTCATCTAGCTTCAGACATGAAAATAGTTTAAATATCTACGTTTAGACACCTAATGTGTCTAAATTACCATTGCAGATAGACTTATTCTCCTCAAGGAAATCATAATGTAATTTACATCTGAATCCTTTCAGTTCTGCTTGTAACAGTGTGTTTTCTTCCACATTTTTTGAGCTGTTCTGCTAAATGTATTACTGTGTTATTTTGGGGGTTTTTGTCTTTGGAAACTTAGATTTACTTTATCCTCATAATGACCAAGACTGAAGTTATATTTCAGGGCATACATATCTTAAAAATTTACAAATGGAAAAAAAGAAGGAAGCAGAAGGCTGAGAACATGGACAGCAGGATTTAGTCAAATGCATAAGAATATGAATTTAACAAAAATTACCAATTCCCTGGTAAATCTCACACCATGAATATTAGAGATTTGTCATTTTGTAGCTGCATTATCTAACGACATTTCAGAAAAATTCTTCAGATGGCTGTCTGGTCAGAATAAATTCTGGCAATTAAATAGTCAAAAAATAGTGTATCATGTGATGGATGTGAGGACAAGCAATTGGGTGTAAGCAAAATTGGTACTTAAAACAGTTAGAATGAACTTACAAGGGAAGCAGGATCAAGATGGATCCCTAAAAATCTATGGGACCTGATGGGATTCATCCAGGAGTACTTAAATGACAGAGGATGTCATGGCAAAATCTTTCTTGGTGATTTTTGAGTGGTCCTAGAATTCAGAGTGGTCCCAGCTGACTGGAAGCTGGTGAATGTTGTCCCAATTTTCACGAAGGGCAAGAAGGACCATCCTGGGTACTACAGGCCTGTCAGTCTCACTTCAGTACCTGCTAAAGTTATGGTGAAGATTATTCTGGGAGATATTGAAAAACAAGGCAGTCATTGGTCACAGCCAGCACAGCTTCATGAGGGGAAAGTCCCACTTATCAAACCTGATTTCCTTCTATCACAAGGTAATCCACCTATCTGATCAAGGGAAGTCAGTTGCTGTCTTCTGTAGGAATTTCAGTAAAGCCTTCAATAGTGTCTCTCATAGTATCCTTCTGGAAAAAATGTCCAGCATTCAGGTAGATAAACACATCAAGTGATAGGTGAGTCACTGGCTCATGGATTGGGTACAAATTATTATAATGAATGGGTGACAGGAAACTATGGGTTTTTTTGTCCTTTCTCTGTCTGACTGCTTATGTAATCAAGAAAAAAGAAAAGGATGTAATATTTCTCCCACAAATATTCTATTTAATACTGTGAGTTAAAACGTCTCTGAAACACAATATAACTTTTTTCTTTACCTTCTTTTTCTTAATTTGAAAAAGTCAATTATTTAGACTTTCATTCTTCATCCAACAGACTCATTAAAAACTAAAAGACATCATATACTGATGATAAAATCCTTAAGAAATAGCTAAGAATCCTAAAATAGTAATAGTACTAAAAAATTGTGAAATCAAATTTTTCCCTGATTAACTATAAAAAAATTTGTACCCTAATGTTTTTCTTTTCATAATTTGCTTGTAACCTTTTCTAAAAAGGAATTTTCACAAATGAGTAGCAGATCGGTATTTACTGCAGTGGCTTTTCATGGAGCAATACTAAAAATCCTTACAAGTAGTAAAGTCAATGATAAATTTTTTCTCTCCCATTCAAAACCTCTGCCTAATGTTTTCATTAGCCTTTTATGCTTGCTGTTTAATTGTCTACTACATTTCTGCTCAAATAATATTTGTTGATCAATTTTTAGAACCAAAACAACCAGTGTGTTTTTCCTAAGTAGAAGACATTCTTTAGGGTTTGTTTTTTTTTCTTGACGTGATAAAGTACAGTGTTCATTTGATATAAATAATATTTCTTTTATACTTCTAGTTATAATCATCTGTTAAACAAGGAAATATCACATCTATTGTATTTTTTGCCCTTCAAAAAAATATGGGTAAGTGGCACATGATAAAACCAAAAGCTTTGGTTTAGAAATTTTGGTGTGTTTAGATCTCACACAGAAACTTCATAGTTTCAGATGTTGTTATTGCCAGGAAAACTCAACATAAATATTTAGCACAAAAATTATACCACTACAAAGTCTTATTTTTTGAAGTTGCTGTTGGCATGCATGGTGTAAACATGATGATTCAGTTTTTATTTGGCCACAGAATAAATAAGAATTTCCAAGCACCAGCATATTTACACCATAAAATTATATTAGTAATTGGTTCCAAGTCTCCCTAGGGTTCCATTTATATTTATAAGTAATGTGCATTGCCTGCTTACAGAGCATTGTTGGTTATTTCCAAAATGTCTCTTCTAGTTCATTCAAAAGTAATTATACACTTATTGCAGTGCTCTAAGGATGGCACTAATCACAATTTTCCAAAGAAGTGTCATCCTACTATTCTGGACTATTCTGGACTAATAGCTGGCCAGAACTCCCCTACTTCCTGTCAAACAGGGAGATGGATTAAAAAATAAAAGAAAAAAAGTCATAAAAAGTTTACATATCACTTTCAACAGAGGTGAAAGACTGGAAAGCATCCAGTTCTTGCTGATGTCAGAGATTGCTAATACTTTTTCTGTCCCCCTGATATTTAGAAAACTTTGGCAATGAATGAAAGTATTCACCAGAGAGGAAGCTGTACTTGAAAAGTCTAAAAATAAACACAGGCTATGTTTATTTCACTGAAATTGGTACTTCCAAGTATCTCAGAAATTTTATGAGGAGACTATTTATGGTTTGACAGCTTTATGATGGTAGGAAAAAAAAACCTGTAACATTATTTCAAGCTATTCTGAATATTTCACAAGGGTAATAGTCTTTGCAACACCAAAAAACACTCAAAACAAGCAAACTTAAAAAAATCTGAAAAAAGACCTTAGGTGTCCATTTGCTTCCTTCTCCTGCCTAAAGGCAAAAACCACAGTACATGCACTTGTCTAGACACTTTCTAAAGATTTCCTGTGACAGAAATGTGGCAGTTTCCCAAATAATCTAACCCATTACTACCTATATTTCCTGAAAACTCTCTCCCTATGTTAATGTATCCTTTGTGCTGCCTACCACTGGTCAAAGAACAGAATATTCTCTTAATCTCTGCTTCAGGTCTTTATGTCTATCATTTTTCTTTCTTTAAACTAAATATCCCTAGCTCTCCAATCCATTTTGTGCATCATGTTTTCTAGATTTCTGACCATTTTCCTTCTCTTGATGGGTTCTGGCTAAGTGGTCTATATTCTCTCTATGTGTCACAAAATGAAATACATGATTGGAGCAGATGACTTTCCACTTTGCACGTGAGATGGAAAAATCAATTAATTTTGTTTCAGACAATATTGTACATGTTGTACACACAACACAGTAAAAAGCATTTGATTTATTATTCATTGTAACTTGCAGTTCCTTTGCTCATTTCTGCTGCTTATTTACTAATGCTTCTTCCGTTTTTCACCTAGTTATTGATAAGTATAAAAAAATTGGGATTTTTTTTCCTTATCAAATATAAACTATTGAATATCAGACTGAGTTGTTGATATCCATTTTACTTAAGCCTATTACTTGAACTGCTTTCAAATCTTCTCCTGCATGTCAGCACCAAAACTAATACAATTCTTTCTTTTTATACAGGTTCCTAATTAAGTATTGTGGCATACAGGACAAAAGAATAATCTTGCAGTTTAACATTAAGTAAGAAATACCTAATATGCAGAATATAGTTTTCCTATCCCTTAGATGTTCACCTAGAGGTGGTTTATATACCATGAAACAGAACATTTGTTTCTGTGATGGGTAAGCCCAGGCTAAAATAGATCTGACTGGGGTAAAAGTAGCTTAATTTATTCCCTCTTAAAATAGATTCTAGTAGTATGAACAAAGACAAACATTAAATCAACATTGTCTCTCCTCATCTCCTCTTTCCCATGGCCAAATTCTTTCCTTCTCCTTTTTTCCTTCCTACCCTTTCATTCCTGACTCTTAGCCACACAAAGTAGAATAGGTAAAGGACACAGTAAATTATGTCTGTAGTTTGCTCTCCCACACCTTTCTCTGAAGAGGCTCTTGCACTGACTTGAGCTTTTCAGGTAAATATTTCCCTCCACTGTGGGTGCTCCATGAACTGCAGCAGTATCTGGTGCAATGCTACAGGCTTGAGGCTGGCTGGAAAGCTGCTGGCAGGAAAAGAACCTGGAGGTGCTGGTCCACAGCCATCTGAATATGAGCTGTCAGTGCTGGATTAACAGTTGGACTCAATGATCTTAAAGGTCTTTCTCAAACTAAATGATTCTATGACTCTACGAAGGGATGATAGGTACCAAATTTTAAACAATGAGTTTAAATATAGTGTAGATATATTTGAGTTGGTTTGCTGGTAGTTGATAAAAAAGTCATTTTAGACTATAATTAAAAATTTGGTATATAAATATATATATATATATATAGATAGATAGATAGATAGATAGATAGATAGATATATACACACACTCCATTTTGAGAAGACTAAAAAAAAAAAAAGTCACATGAAATTATTTTACCACTGTTCATGCAGAACTGAGGAGAAATGTAGGTTCTCTGAAATTTCCACAGTAATGTTTATTGTTCTTCATTTGACTCATTGCTAGTGCTCTGTCAACCATCTTTTCAAAGAGCTGCCTCCAATCACCTCATACATTAATGTTCCTTCACCACAAGGAACCTTGACATTTTTAGGGACAATATACCGGCTAAGCTTTCCTCAGCAAACACTGATTTCCACACCTCTTGCTGAATGATTTATGAAAAGCCAGTGAAAACAGATTACACATCCTGGCTTAATGGATGGACATACTTTATCCTGTTTAGCAGCTTTATTGTGGGGACAAGGGGAAGGACAGCTTTAAAAGAAATAGTCCCATGTTAGGCGCAAAACTTGTGCCACCTCAGCATGTTAAAAAATGCCAAATTAAATAATTTCCTCAACATTACTTGCAATTATGCTGCTGAATAAATAAATTTGAAGGATAAAGCCTCTATAATGTAAATCCTATCCTAATGCTTTACTTAATGTCATTAAAATGCAAAGGCCAGTTAGTGAATTGTGAATATTTCTGCTTCTGTCCAGCTCCATACAGATGAGCCTGCAGTACCTTAGAGCTACCTTCAAGCAACATAAAGGGGACAGGGTTTTGACCTCAGAGTCATCCACTATATAGAGTGAAAAGAAAATGCCAGTGCTTGTTCAAAGCTAAGCCTGACTCTTTTCTAAGATTTCTGAACCATAAACATTACAAGGAAGAACCCCTTAGTATTGGAGCATTGGATTTTTGGATTCAGAGGGTTGCTTTGGGAGCATCTTTTTCAGTATCCTTTTTTGCTGCAGCATTAACTTGTCAATAAATTGATAGAGACTATTAGATAATAGACTATTATAAAATATAATTTTTACTTTTTTTTCCATTGAGGTTTACTTCCATTTTGTGAAGGATAGAATAAATACATGACATGCTATGGTATAAAGTTTCTGCTGACATGGAGTTAGAATGTCTAGAGCTTCTGAGTGGTTCAGGTCAATCCAAATGAGTGCTTTATATCCTTCCACTAAACATAATAAAGAAATAAGTATACTAAAAAGTAAATATAAAAAATGCATGTGTGATGCACAATTTCCATGATAATTTAGTATTGATAGAATTTGCAAAAAAATGCAATTTTCATCAGGTTTATTCATCACCAATACTCATCTGTAATTTTATCTCTTTTGAATACTCCTTTTAAAAAACTGTGAGAAACAAAGGTAGAAAAAATTGAATTCTCTCTCATGCAGCCCAGCAACAAAAATTCGAGGTGTCTGTGACTGCCAGGTGACACTATGACAGTTGCTGGAATGACACAAACTTACAGATCATCCTTCAAAATCAGGGGCACTCAAATTTTAATTAAAAAAACTTCCCCCAAGCATAAACTATCAACTAAGTAACAAAATAAGTAAGCAGTGAAAGCAAGCCTCTAAAATTGCAAATCAATGAGCTTCAGATGGGACTCTATGTCAGATTATTTCATTTGTATGTTGTGATCAATACTTGCAAACTTGCATTAAAAATTATAGTTATTAAAAATAAATATGCTTATTTCAGAGCTTTGGGAATACCAAAACTAATGCCTAAGTTCTAGAGAATTTTTAATGAGATATCCATTGAGTCTAAGAAATTAGAGTTCATTTGAAAATAGATTTATTAAATATAAACTAAGATAAGGTAAAGAAAGTTTATATATTTGATGTGTTTTTTTAAATCTTGAATCTTCTGACTTATTTTGACTACAGTAACAGACAATTTAAGATTTTGAGACTGCCTAGTTAAGAAACTGAAAGATTCATCTTATGCATGGGTTGAGACAGTAAGGATATCCAGGGAACCTGAGCACTGCAACAGTAACATAAGTTTTTTCTGGAAATCCTTAACCTGGCATGAGTAATAAAAAGTATTATATAAAGAAATTTCACTGTCCATCTTCAGTTTTAGCTCACTCCTTTTTCTTGCTTTTGCTTTCCTTTAATTCTGAACACTTTTTGTTCTTTTTCTATATTTAATTCCAAGTGTAGCTCAGATTCTCTTTTTCTCTTTTTTTGTTGCCTATATCTATTTCTATTTTATATCCTTTTCCTGCTTTGAAATCTTTGTTTGTTCTTCTTTCTTTTAATATCACTTTTCTGGTTATTTTTTCTCAAGCTCTATTCTTTTTTAATGTGGTATTTCTCTTGCTGTCATTTCACTAGTCTTAGATTTTTTAAAATTTAATTTAATTCTTAAGTTTGCACTAGCCTGTTTTTCTAAAGAAGCTTCGCTTGTGCAAACACCACACTTTTTCAGCTGTCTATCTGTCTCACATCAGCAACTCCTGAATCTGATGGCTCATTAACCAAAGCTGACAGAACAGCGGCAGAGTCTTAGAGATAAGGCATTTCCCAACAGGTTTGGGAAAGTTGGCAGTCGGCCGGAGGGCAGAGATCCAAATCAATGTCCCATCACAGGAGAGGCGGTTCCTACCTGACCTCATTCTGAGCAGCAGCAGCCCAGGATGCTGGTGCTGCTCTCAGCCAGCCCCGCGCAGGCTGCGGCTTGCCCTGCCGTGCAGGTGAGGAGTAGGGGTGGGCGGCAGCCCCAGACAGGAGCAAGGGAAGGATCTGCACCGGCAATCTGCAGCCATCGGACAGCTTCTTCAGTTCCCTTGCTCATTAACTTCTACTTCCCCCTCTTCCTGCTGCACTGCCCAAGTTAAGCTGAGCCCAATGCTTTGACTCTGCAGAAAGCTGTTACAGGGCTCAAGCTGTCCGACTTGGCCTTGATATTGACTGTCCCTGATATTGATGACCAGGCCTATTCCCCTGCATACAAAGTTGACATATTTACTAATTCTGGATGAGGAAAGCAGATAGAATTATGGTCATCAAAGCAGATAAAATTATGGTTATCAAATTGATACTTTTAGGAATAAAGATCCTAAGTTACTGCATAAGAGAAGCTAAGTCAGTACAACAGTTTCTAAAGGCAGGAACATCTGAATTTCTGTGTTTTCATTGTACCAGGAATAAGAATTCTATGTTGATCAATTTTTCAACATTTGTCTCTATTTGAAGGGGTATTTAATAGTCCTATTCATTCCAATCCGTGAAATAAACAAACCCCAAGTCATCTGTAGCACAGAGGAAGCACAGTGGAAGGAGAAAAATCATGCACAATGTACACTAAATTGCTCAGGGAAAGAGGTGCTTCAGCTAAAGATGAAGATGCCTGAACTTCACCTAAAGCATATGCAGTACAAAAAGTAAACAAGAAGGAGCTAACAGGAAACACAGGTAACAACACAATATATAAATTCAGCCTTTTATAAATTAAAAAAAGGCACAGCCCATCTCCCACCCCAACACACATTCTAAGGGAACACTTCTAGAAGGGGCCAAAAGTATGTTCTTGGCAGAAAACAGCACTAGTACAAGCCTGCTCTCTTTCAAACTCCCAGTGACTCTGTGAAACTGCACTACTTTTTCCATAACAATGTTTAACTGTAGGTTCCCTTCATATCCTACTTAAATCCACATTAATAACTTAGATGATACAGACCCTGGTGTAAGGGAGGAATATTATATTTAAATTCTATGTACAAGTGATGGAATCTAATTAAAGTTCCTTACCTTTGGCCAAGTACCATAGCTGTAAACTGTAAAATGTGGGCATAATCTACTCCTCTTTCAGTTACTCTATTTTGGAAAAGATGCATTGAAGTATTTTTAAAAACACATTTTATTCAATATGCAATCCAGTCAGTAGAAGTGAGGTGTATATGGATTATATCTGAAATCAGATGCCACAAGAGATATATGCAATATTTTGTTTACTTCCTGGATCATTTTATGGTTCACCTGAGAGCCAGACAACTTCATCTAGATAGGCATGAAAGTACTGGAGAAGCTCCAGATCAACAAGGAAAGTCCTAGTAAGTTTATGAAACATGGAGAGCTGAAGTATGTCAGTATTTACTGTGTTTTAGAGACATCTGTGGTCTTTAGTCTTACTCATTTTTACCTTTTTACTGGCAAAAAAAATTATTGCAAACTAAGTATCATTTAAACAGCAATCTCTAGACCTACAGAAAAAAATGAGAATATACCTGGCAAACAATAATGAAGGCAGCCTCTTAAGTGAGATGATCAGGAAGTAAATATATAACATGCATATGTATAACCAGTGCCTTGGAGAAATGATTTTCAGTTAGTTTTCTATTCACACTTGCCTCAGTAATTCTAAGTCCTCTCTCCCAAAACCCTGGAGTTTGTATTCTCCTTTCTGCCATAAATAATTATCATGGATTTCATCATCCTCTTCTCTACTACCTTTAATCCCACTTTTTTTAGAAATATTCATAAGAATGCATTAATTTAATAGTCTTCTTAGACACTGCTCCTGCTAGCATGACCTATAATTCTGAATCAAAGTAAATTTTTTATTTAAAGATTATATTTTTGATATAATATATTTAGTTCTAGGCTGATCACTATCAAAAGGTTTTTTGTCATAATGAAGCTGCTGAGAAAGCCATGGTGAAAAAAAGATTTATTATCCATTTAAAACCACTAGCAAGCCTGAAATTCCTCCTCAAATATTTCTTCCATTTGTATTTAATTTATCTGCTCTGAAGCCCAATAAATGTACTTGCAGTAGTCATAATTTAATCTAATCTAGATCATGTACTTAAAAATTAACTCTTTTAAATTTCATACATTTTTCAATCTCTGATGCATTCATTGAAACATTGTGGATTACAGCCTTTCTTTATTAGAAACAATAGGATATCTGAAGCTCACCAAAAAATCCTGGGAAGTAATGTGGAAATAAGCCTGTGTGATCAAATTTTTAGGTAAAAGAGATGTGAAACTTTGTTACAAAATAATTAAAACCACTGAATTTGGATTCTGTATTTAAAGCTAAATCTGTATTTTAAATTAAAGCAAATGAACAAAAAAAAATTGGATAAAATTGAATTTATAAAAAGCACCAAAATATCTCCACACCAAACCACAAACAGCCCCCTGAAACCAAACAAGAACCCCATAAAACCATCAGGGGAGCTTATCAATCAGTGTGCCTCCAGCTAAACAAAGCTCTCATTTTATCTCCAGCAACAAAGGCAGGAACTTCTCCCAGTAATTTACATACTTGCAGTTTACAGTTGTAAAATGTTCATTCCTATATTCTTTTAAACATTGGCTCTTTGAAAAGAGATCATTTTCCTCTTTTAGATCAAAAGAGCAGGAAACTGTGTATTGAATTTCAAAAAATCTTTCTGCTGGTTTAAGTAATGACTAAATGAGAAGCCATGCAGTAATGGCTTTATTCAGTTTCTGTTACTGACATCAGCCTGTTTACACACTGAACTGAATTACCTCTGGTACAGTGTCTTTGTGTGACTCCAGCAAAACAGCCATAGCTGAGACTTGTTTCACTACAGTCAGATATTAGCTAATGTGCCTGGAAATGCTCTTTGCCAACTGCTCTTGATCTGGTGCTAACAGATATAGGAAAAAATCACTGCACAGTTTAGCTAGAAATTCACATGCCACTGGGGCAAGCCCAAGAGGCACTGACAACTGAGGCATTCCTCTTGCAAGTGGTGAAACAACAGGGCAATTGAGAGCAAAGATCATGGTATGGTGATCTCACTGTGACCATAATTTAGATTTTTGTTTTGTGTACGCCTGAAAGAGAACACATGGCTGAGAAAAAACTTTGTGATAGAGGAGAAATTATTTTAGAATAAAATAGCTCATGCAAGTTCTGTCTTTTTTTTCTTAAAACTGAAGTCAGCCCCAAACCCACAAAGTTAAACTTCTAATGTAGGCTAAGTGACATGAGCATTAAGTAATGACTACAGGAACACAGAAATGCCATTGTGTCAGTAAAACAGAAACTTATCTACATTTTAATTAAGTTAGGGAATTTGCTATGCACCTTTTCAATTATTTAATAAGCCTATTTTTATATTAAAAAATCTATACTATAGAAGCACCTTCCTCTCAGGTAAGGAGAAGTGCACCACAAAATAAGCTATCAGAAACCTCTTTTCTCTAATTATATATGTATTTGGGGGGAAAACAAAAATGCAAACCCCACAGAATTGCAATCTAGTACTTGGTTTACAATGGTGCTGCTGCTTTCTTTGTATCTTGCTTCTACTTTGTCATTGTCAGCCATAAATTGTTGATTTTTTTAAACTGTGGAGTTGTATAACATTCTTATGTAAATGTTTCCTTATCCTCCAAAGCAGCAGACCTCTGCTGAGAAGACAAGCAATACTGCAGAGCTCTGCAACAAGATTTGAGGGCTTCAGATGTGACCTTTGGGTGAGTACATTTTAACCAGGAAATTTGATTATCATGCATAACACCATTAGGGACTGCTTCTCCTTTGCTTGATTTAGAAAGGCACAGAGGAACTCCTCCAAAAAAGCTCAGGTTATTAGTGCCTAACTTGGAAAATTCTGCTCTGAATTCCTGAAGTTATATAATGCTAGGTTTGTCAACCTTCACACACAGCCATAGTGAAAAATATGGTGCAGGCCTCCAACAACCTGTTGAGCAGTTCCACCCACATCATTGACCATGCTGAGTCCATCAATCACATTTTTTATGTGAGGCATCATCCTCAACTGCTGAAGCACAGGCTAAGTGTGTCTATGTTGTAATCGAAGTTACTAAGTTGTAATAGTTCTTGAGGTTTAAAAGCCACATTTCAGGCAATGCTCAGAAGTTTGCTACTTTTACAATGAAGAGGAGAAAGGATGTGGTAAGAAAGCAGTTCTCAGTCTTGCCCTGCTCATTATCTTATATTTTTGATTCATTCTTCAGAAGTTGAATAGCTTGAGACAAAGCTAAATAATTCTTGGCATCTGATTTAGGTTCAGCCTTCCTCTAGTCCTTATTAGTGCTACAGTTCCTTGCTTGAAAGGGTACAAGCAGCTTAGATTCTCCCTTAATTCATTCCAAAGCATGTTAACCTTAAAGACATTTATTTGAAGTGAGTTGGGAAAAAGTACTTCTTTCCTTTGTTGCAACAAAGTAAAGCTATGATGTTTATCCTCATGCAGTCTATACTCTTCACTGATTTTAAAAGAAGAGAAAATTACATCAAATTCATCTGGAGGCTTCAGCCAAATCAAATAATTCCCATCTCATAAAATATGCTTTTAGGCTCTGATTTTTAATTTAGCATTAGAAAATTTTAAATTGTCCATTAAAAACACTACTGAAGGGAAAAGAAAAAGTCAAATGAATGATTTTATAGAACTTATTGCTGGAGTTATAATTATGTCCTCAGAACATAATTATTTAGAACTTTTGCTTTAGTGAACCTTCTGAATATTAAGATTCTGAATTAATTAACATCAAGCTTTTAACAGTTTTAATATATAACTTTGGAGAACAGAGGGTGGGTCAAGGTAAGGCCAGGACTTAGTAGATTAATATGCTCCTTTCTTTTAGGTGTCAGGGGTGTCAGTAGTTTTGACAAGTAGCTTTTTTGTAGTGAAACACAAAAGCTCCCATGTACAAGCCCTAGAATGATTAACATGCATTTGATGAGTGAAGGGTTTTAGAAGATTTTCAAACCAGTATTAATGTTAACATCATGCCAAACTACAAAAGTAAGCAGGTTTGATCATAAGAAAATGACACAAAGTTCAAACAGTCTAGCCAGGGAGAATATTGCCAATAGAGTTGCACGATCATAAAAAGCAGACATCTGAATATGAAGCTTTCAGTTAATTTTCCAATATCTCTTCCTAAGTTTCTCAACAAAATTGAGCAATTACAATAAATGAATAGAGGTGTGAATGAGGTCCCAGACATAGGAGAAATAAGAGGGAGATTGTCACTGATGAATACAATAGAAAGGCAGAAAATGAAATTAAGTTGTGCACATTAAAATAAAATATATTTGTCATCATCTGAAAAACAATAGGCATTATTGATAAAATAGCATGGCCTGGTAAAATCTTCAGTACCTTATTCAATGCTTTTACTATCTAATTATCTAAGGTCTTATTTTATTTACTGACTTCAAAGTACATAGAATTTCTATTGATTTTTGAATTGGCATTAAACAAATTTCTCTCACAAATTCTTCTTCCATAAGTTGATGATGCAAATCAGTAATTCCTGTTGTTTATTTCACTTCTTTTGTACACTTTTAAGAACAGAATATGATATTTCCTGGAAGAGATTTTCCACTGCCTTCTAAGGGAGCCAAAACACCTGTGTCAAAGTGATTTCTCTAAATTACATTAGAAAGGTGATGGGTCATGTTCAGAAAGTCTTGCACAGATTGTCAGAAGTGCAATGGGGAAGACTCTTCTCTGTTCTCTTTTCAAATTTCCCCTACTACCAAACCAGGGATTCACCATTCTTGCTACAGCCTTTCTATCTATATTCTTAAATGAGTATTTGACTATCCACAAAGCTGACTAGCATTTTTCTTGAGGTTTACAAAAAAAAGCACTGAAATGAGATTTGGCCACGGGATCTTCATTAACACATTCTGGTTTTCAAAAGTGGGGAAACTTCCTCCCACATTGCTTCATAGGAAAAGTCAAGGTGGATGTGCTATGTTAGCCCAAAGATGTTTAGTCCTTGTGTTGTATAGGTGCTAAAACAGGAAAATGCAAGTACAGTTAAACCAACAGTGATATGGTTTTTTTTCAAATATTCAACTATCACCTTCTGATTGGAAGGAAATTGAGAGTGGTTTAGAGGCTATTTAATTATTTCTTCTTTTCCTCAAAGATAACATTCTGAGCCTAAAGTTTTGTTAAAAAAAAAAAAAAATTCACATCATAACAAAAATGTGACTGAAGAATCAAGTCCAAGTAAGGAAACATGACCTTATTTAATTTTAATTGTGGTACTCTACATATATCCATCATTTGCTAAAATAATTTAATAAAAGTATTTTTCCTCCTTATACTTCATGTTTATATTGAAATAAATTCTTCTAGGCAAAAAAGATATGGTTTTCCAAAAGATTTGGTGCCAGAAAATTATAAAGATTATATGCAAAACTTACTTTGACTACTTTAGAAATGGAATTTATTATACCCTTTCCTTCTTTTCATCCAAAATCTTCCCAAAAGAATTTTTCTTTGCTAAGTACATCTAGAAACATGAAGTGCCATTTAAAAGGACCCTGAAATGTATTTCTAAAATTGAAGAACTCCTTCATAGTTCAGAAATTTGTCACTGGAAGATTAGCTCAAAACAATCATATCAGACTTTAACCGTTGACCTTTCTTTGGTGATGGAATGATTTCTCTTTATGGCTTATTTTCAAATGAGACTTGTGCTGACCCCAGTACATCATGTCTGCCTTATTACTGTGAGTTATTAGTATTCTAAGGACTCTTTCTGTTCTCAGGTCCACTGTTTATTCTCTTTACCCAGGGGTCAGTACCAGCTTGCTCAAACCATCAGTAACTGCTGAAAATCTTCACATTTTCTTTGGAACCAGCTGCTGATTCTGAGACAAAAGGCCTTATATGGAAATACTTAGCAGTGAAGACCTATCAAAAATAGTTTCCAAGAATGTGTTAGAGGAATAACATAAGATTTGACAGAATTATTTCCTAGAATTAGACACTGTTCAAAAAAACCAAAGGTGCTTTATAGAGAAATGGATTAATACAAACCAGGGCTGACTGATATAGTTGCAGGTACAGTGGTATAACTCAATGAGTTCTCTAATTTTTCCAAAAGACAATGTTCAAACAATTTTCTTTATTATTGCAGATAGAAGAATAAGTAAAAATAACAGTGTTTTCTAGTATTTTGGACAATTCTGAAGTGATTAATTTGTCTTTCAAAACGTAAAATCAAAGGAAAATGACTGAAAGATCTCAATCTTCTTATTGAAACCCCATAATTGAATATTCTTTTTGTTTCTTCAGTTACATAGGTTGTCTGATTTTAAATAGTGAAGGAAAATGTGTCTGCAAGAACAAGCTTAGTAACAAGGTTATATAAGCCATGTAAGTTAAGGTTTTTCATGTAAATCAAAGGGAAGAGATTTTAAAACCATTCCTTCAATGCAAAAATAATGCCATTACACTGGATCACATGAGGCCAAATGTATTACTTGCAGCTCATTGAAAGGTCAGAGTAAATACCAATGGCATACAACTCCCCAATCCTAAATTGTCTGGAAAGTTGCCTGAGTAAGAACATTAGTTTTAAGTTATAACTTTAGTTTAAAGGCATATTTCAGACATGGATTCAGAAAAAATTTCTATGCCTATCAAGTGAAACTCAGATGAAAATTAGGCCCAGGAGCCCACATTCTGGTGGGTCTGAGAAGATGGGTGTTTTGCCCTCAGGTGTTTTTGAGACCACCTCAGTGAAAGTGCCTCTGCCAAGGTAGAGCATGATGGTCACTAGCTGGCCTTATGAGGGCTCAGAGGAGGTTGCTTTATGTATGTGTAGCACATCAGTTCAATCGGGGCCACTGCAGGAGGGTGCCATATCAGCAGGAGGCATTACATTCCAGGCTTTTTGCTCTAGCTAAACTCAGCAGCACAGCAGTTATTTCCTCTGAAGACTTTGGTCTCATAGAGATTGCCTGTGTTTAAAAGATGGGCTTATGAAATAACCAGAGAGAAGTAATTCTCTCCCTAAAACACATGGCTGACAGACTGCTTTTTGCCCTGAAACATGATGCTCTGTCTTCTTACGTGTTCTATTTGACAGATTTATTATATATGCTTTAGGTGAGAGAAAATTGACAGTTCATGGACTGCAAAATATTTTATCTGGTTAGAAGTGCTGGTTTACTGAAATCCAAACAGGCAAGAGTGGAATATATTTTAGCAAGAGGGTTTTGTTTGGCTTGTTGGTTTAGTTTGTTTGGTTTGTTAAGGGCAAAAAGAATTGCAGAAATGTTAGTATTTTGCTAACACTTGGACTTTTAATGAACTTTAACTTTTTTACTTTAACTTTTCACTTTAAAACATCTGTCATAACAACTAGAAAGTTTTTAATTGATCTGAAAAACATTTTCTTCCAATTTTTAATTTGTAAATATTTGATGTTTAATATTTCTTTACAAAAAAAACAACACCGGATTTGCACAGAAGATAAAATCCTTATCTGTCTGTGTCTATTAAGGGAAAAAACAATACAAGTGTGGATTATATATTCATTATAAACACATGTACCAACACACGTACACATATTTCAAAGCAGATGTGTGGAGAAGGACTTGGGGGTACAATGAGTAAATAACTCAGCATCACCTGGAAATGTCTTGCAGCCTGAAAACCCAAACACATCTTGGAATGCATCAAAATATATGGAGCCAGCAGGTTGAGGGAGGTGATTATGGCCCTCTACTCTGCTCCTGTGAGACCCCATCTGGAATGCTGCATCCAGCTATGGGACCCTCAATATCGAGACATGGATCTGTTGGAGCAGGTCCAGAGGAGGGCCACAAAGATGCCCAAAGGTCTGGATTACCCCTGTTATGCAGACTGGCTGAGATTTGGGGCTGTTCACCCTGGAGAAGATTTTTTAAAGCAGCTTTCCAGTACCTAAAATATAGCTTATAATAAAGCTGGACTTTTCAGAAAGCCATGTAGGTGCACAACAATGGGAAATGGTTTTCAATTGAAAGAGGATATATTTAGACTAGATATGAGGGTAATAAAACAATGGAACAGCCTGCCCAGCAAAGCTTTGTATGATCTATCCCTGAAAGTGTTCAAGGGCAGGTTAGATGAGTGTCAAAGAAACTCAGTCTTTGGAAGGTCTCACCACATTTGGCAGAGGGTATGGAACTAGATTATCATTAAGGTACCTCCCAATCCAAACCATTCTATGATTTTATGATTCTACAATAAATGTAAAAGAAGAACTTAAGCCTATTTTTTCATAGTTATCTGTCATTCTTTTGAATACTTATGGGGCACAAGTATTTTTAAAAAACAAAAACAGGAACAGCAATGGCATTTTCAGTATTGTGTTATGCAATTCTGTTCAGAAACTTGAATTAATTTATCATGATGATAAAATGTATGAGAAGTGTTTACACCTCCAGTGGTTCTTCCCTGGAGGAGCTGCACAGCAGAATTATAAGCCACATAGAGACAGGTTGTAGGATTCATGACAGACAGAAAGGGAATTGCCTTGTCAGTCTCACAAGTGTGAGGATTGCAAACAGAATCTCATCAAATGTAATTTCTATTCCGCTTTGTACATCAACTGCCTCAACTAAAATTCCACATTCTACTGTGACTGAATGAACTTGCTCCTTCTGGACAGCTGCATTCCCTGAGCCTTCCAGTACTCTGAAAAGACAACAAAACTGTCCCTAAGAATTAAAAGTGAAAGATGAGATAAATAGCAAGAATTTGGTGGTCGTTAATGCCGTGTTTTTGCCTATCTGACTGCAAACAGGGAAAGACAGGTTTCTTCAGCTTGCATTAAGCATCCTTTCATCAAGACCAATGTACCCTTTGGTGAAATTGTGGGAAATGCTTGATATTACAATAAATTAATTTGCAAGCAAACACCAAAAAGAAAACAATACTTATCCATCCTTTTTTGCTTCTGTTTTACAAAGGCTTATGCATTTTTGTATCTTTAGAGAACAGAGAGTATTTCTCAGTTCCTTGTAGATGTAAATTTTATCTGAGGTAGTCTCAGGGGCTATCAAAGGTGCTAGCCGTTTTTAAGATCTCCAACAATACCAAATAATGCTGGCTTTACATTTACAGTAATTCCAAAGTGTATCCTGGATATTCCTAAGAACTCCATGATGGGAGCTAGCAATGTTGAATTTCACCTTCAATCTAATTGAGCAATGGTGGTTAAGCAGTGTCTAGCAGGTCATGTGAGGTCGGGACCAGCACATGTATGCTTGTGTTTCATTTATTACAAAAGGAAATGGGATTTCCTGGTGATCCTAACTAGTTCTGATTCCATAATGTCTAGGTTAGTATTTCACTCCCTGTTCAGCAGCAAGTCCCATGATGGTCTGACAAACCCTTTGAAGCAGGCAGCTTTGCTCTGCAGCAACTTGCCACCCATGGCATCTCTGTCATGTAAGGAGAGAAGATGTCACTGCTTAGCTCTCAGTGATTTATATCCTCTCTGAACACAATAATTCTTTGCTTCTGATTATTGTTCTTTGGAAGTCTGTGCATTTAACCACAAAAGTAATTCTGATTTTCAGGAACCTTACACAGATAATCACTGGATAAAAGTGCATAAGTTATATTAAAATGTATATCTATATACAAATAAAATATATACAAATAAAATAGTTAAACATGTAAATAATAACGAAATATATCTATATATAAAAGAAAGAAGTCACTCCTCACTAATGATGGAGAACACAACCAAGGGAAAATTTTGGTAAACTGGAATCAAGATTTAAAGCAGACAATAGTAGTGTAGGGGTTAAAAAACTAATGTTATCCTAAAAGACAAATCTGGTAATTTCTGTGGTTACTTAAACCAGAAAATACATATGTATTAATGTATGAAGATGTATTTTCCACAGCTGCAGTTTTAGCACGCAGATAAATGATGTCACAAACCAACCATTTTGAATGAGGATTTAACTAATTTTGCATTTAATCATAACATACAGCTGTTGAGATTTAAGACATTTTTAATTTAAATTTAGTTTCTACTAGAGTGGAAGTGTAAAGAAGATACTCTAAGCATGGTGTTTCTTAAAATTACATATTTTTAGTATGAAATATGACACTTAAAATGACATAATTTTAATTAATTTATAGCATAAATAGCAGTCCTAAATTCTCAGAATCATTTCTTCTGAAGTTAACAACCTCAGTTTAGGGAAAATGCAACATGTGCAACATATGTTCATTTAAAACAAAGACTTATTCAAAGCTTGAATTGACATATTTTTGACATTTGACATAAAATATGCATGAGGATAAAACCCAGGTTGCTAATTTATGGATTAAAAAGTTAGAAGAAGGAAAACTGAAGGTTGCTCCAGTAGTGCTAAGTGTTATTCTTATGGAATGTGCTGAGAAATAGGTTTAGATATCTTCACAAACACTGACAACTAGAAAATATTTTAAAGTGATCTTTATTTTACTGAAGAAAGCATATAGTTCTACTGTGAGCAGTTTGAACTTTTTTTTCAGGTAGTCAGTTCTGCTTCTGCCTATTTATAAACAATTATCAGAGCCCTACGAGATTAATCAAAATGAATCTTGAATGATTTCCGTTAATTATACCAAGCAGAAACTTGGCTGAGAGGGTCAAGTGTCTTAATATACACTCAAAGTCCTCAGCATTTTAGAATAAAATTGCTTTGATCTTTGAAAAGATTAATAAAAAAGGAATGGATATTGCTAACTGCATAGTTGTATATTTTTCCTATATATGTATTTTTTTCTAAAAGAATTTAATAGAGGTCTGGAACTTCATAAGATAAAATTAAACTATTCACAAAAAGCTTACTTTCTTGTAATCTAAGCAGAATTTCATAGGTCTATAAAGGACCAGAAAAAAAAAAAAAAAGGAAAATTGCAAAACATCCTTTCTAGAAAAGACTTATGCATGCTATAAATTAGTTGCCTTATGGGTTCAAATTGAAAATATGGAGAGGAAAACAGAGTTTCCTGTTATTGTTCTTTACTTCCAAGAAAAAAATACATTCATTCATCTGGAAATCTTGGATTTTGCCATTTGTTTGGTTTTATATGGTGTTCATTTGAGAATACTTAGACTTGGGAAAAAGTGCTCTGTAATCCATGTGCTCACAGCCAAGATGGATATGGACATCATGTGTATCTGTGCTCATGGCAGAGCAAAAATAAAATTGGTTTTTCATTAGAGCAATGAGACATATGGATAGAGAAGGAATTGTATACAGTTATTACTTAACCATATTTAATTATACACATTATTTCTGCAACACGGACATTTGCTTAAAATGTTTAATATCTTGAATGAATTATTTTAGATATTAAGAAATGTATGTGGTTTGTTCATTCAATACTAATGAATAACTGACAATGATGAAATGTTATTAATCTGTTTGCATTTATAAAACATCAGTGCACAAAAGATATTTTGGCTCTGTTTCCTTATCTATCTAGGACATTATCAGCCATGCAGAACCATACGTCACCAGAAACACTTATAAATTGTCAGCTCCTTATTCTTTTAGTACTGACAAGGGGGAAAAAACCCCAAAAATCTCAAAAACCAAAACTGAAAAACCTCAGGAAAAAAAAAAGTAAAACCTTCTTTATATACATGAAATAGATGTCTTAAAAATTCATTTTGGGTCTCACATTAGTTTTAAGTTGAAACATTGAGATTTAAATTTCAGGCAGCATAAATAATTTTTTAAATTACTGTCCTTCTTAGAACCATATGCAGAACTCTTAAGTTCTGCATCTAAACATCTAAGCAACTTCTTTGTCAGTACGATTCCTCTTCTGCTGGATCAGAGACTCTCCACAGATTGCTTTCCATAGGGGTGTATGTCACCCTAGACAAAACTTAAGAGCAGTTGCATAATTAAATGGCTCAAAGAGTTGCCCCAACAAGCAACTTGAACAGCAAGATTATTACACTTTCAATAGTAGAATTCAAATTCAGACCCCTAAATATAGATATCTACAAAGGAGTTCCTGCATGAGGTTTAGCTAACTATTCACTAGCTCTAAGAAAGGTTTGCAGAGATGCCAGGCTCTCTATATGCTTGATCAAAGTTGGTTATGTCCCCCCCAGCAATTAGAAGGCATCCATCCATGGAAAGTTTTAGGTCTTTCTGCAGAGGTGAGAAGAGTTGCAATTACAAAGCACAGGTTTGTAAAGATGACAACTTTTACATAAGTAGGTTCTAGTCTCAGGAGCTCAAGTTACTGTTTAACAAATGTATTTATGCAGGACAGTAAGAAATGCCAACCGTCCTTAGGCCTTTTTTTTTTTTTTCCCTCCAACAGATAAAAATAGAATATGCTTGTTTGGGGAACCTACAGGAATGATTTCTCCAGTATGTGCATTATTTGTAGATATTAGTCTTTTAAAATGCTAATTAAATAACTCTTATTGAAAAACGTTGCCAGAAAACTTTGCCCAGATAAAATGCACAAGCAAAGACTAATCCTGAGGTAATATTGCAATACATTAAAATTAAAAAAAAGAAAGTGTTTCTCTCTACAGGTCAGAGTTTCAGTACTGAAAAGTATTTCCTTTTTTTTTTGTTCCCTCAAAATAACATTTCACGTTTTTACTGGAATAATCAGATTTGTATCAGAGAATTTTGTAAGGTTAGACTTCAAAGTTTTTTAAGGATGTAGATTGTACGTCTTGAGTTTTTAAATTAGCATGTTGACACATTGCTTTTCTCAATTAAAAAGCACAGACAAAAAAAAGTGATGAAACACACTCCTAAAATGCGTTAGTGAGAAGGGTATTGCACAGGGCTGAGCTGGAATGCCAGTCTTAAAAAGAAGCATTGAGTTAACAAGATAAGAAGAGTTTTCTTCCATGAGTTCCTGAGACAAAGATTTATCACTTGCTTGTTGAGCTTGACTGACTATGAAAAGAAACAAGCAATTTCACCTCAGAGACAGCACATCTTCAGAATTTACTGTGACACCCTGACTTTTGAATTTTTCAGTCAAGTCCTCACAAAAGAACCCTATGATTCTGCTTACCAGAACTCAGGCTCTAAGTTTAAATTAATGCCAGAAGTGAAGTTTCAAATGTTCAGCTGGAACTGGACCAATTAAATTGTTCAGCTTGATTCTGTCTTTAAATTTCATCAGGTTAGTTTTGTTTCTGTTAGATTGTTTCACTGGCTTCATAAGATATACTGCTTACTGTTAATGGAAATGTTTTGGGGCTTTTTTAACATTCCCATTGTGCTTCCAGAGCTGAAAAGAAGTTTCTGGGGTGCTTTGATCAAGACAGGAGATTTTCAAGAGAATTTTTTAGGGATTATAGGGTTTTAAAAACAAGTCTGTGCTCATGTGATGCAGAGCCAGAGAGCTGAGATTTTTATGCATTTGTATTAGAATTAGGCTTCATGAGCGCTCAGCCACTGAAGCCTGCAGAAGTTCTCTAGAGAGCACTTACAGAAAATTATTTTCCTCAATTCATATGTTTTTTATGGTTGAATACTGAGAGTCTGATTTTATTTCCTATGGAAATCAGGGTCAATATGGTTTTTTTTATGTTCAGAATATAACAGCCCCTGGAAGGTAGTTTCTCAATGTCCGCTAAATCCCTGTGGGGGATACTGTGGAAGGCAAAGGAAAGGAAAAATCATTGAGATAAAAATGAATTTGCCTTTTCTGCATATTTTTCTGCTTCTTAAAGATAAATCACTCTTTATTTTTCTATTGTATAGCTATAAGGCAGACAGAGAGCATATATTATATTCCATTTCTTACTGACTTTATGGCATTCAAACAAATGGTACTTTGCTTTTGAATTCTTTAAAATTGATTATTTCTCTGCATTATCCCTTAGTCTATGGATCCTAATTCAAAATGATAATTCTGCTCTAACACAAGGATATTTCAGGTGCAATCAGAACCCTTTTGATGAAGTTACCCCTGAGCCTAAAGCTCTCATCTGGGCTGCTGTTTGTTGCTGACATTTTGGACACTGAGTCTACTCCAAAGTTCTTTGCCAGGAGTAAGGATTTCACCATAGTGACTTTGTCTATTTAACAAGAAGAAAAATCTTGTTAGAATCAGAAAAGAGGGAAGAGGAAAAAGAAGCAAGAATAAAAACTGTCAATTATGTCCAATAATGGCTTACAAAAAGAACAAGCTCTGGTTTCAGAGATGAATTTGGTTATAAATCCTGGGTCAAAAATACTTACATTAAAATATAATAATAATAAATATTTTAATTTTGAATTTGCTTACTAAAAGAAAGGAACAGCTTTAACTTCTGAACTGAAATTTAGGTTTGTATTGCACTGATTTGTGCAGAAGTTTCAGCAACTCAGTTTTCGAACTTGCCTATCAGAAGAGTATTGTAAATAGGAACCCAGATAAGACATCTCTGGGTCAGTTTTGCATAGTGTTTATGAAAAATTCTTTTAATAGGAGTCCTCAGTTCTGACCATAGGATAATTTGTCTGTGCAAATTTTGTGCAATAGCATCCACTTCCTTTTTCCTGCAAATATTTAACAAATTCATCAGAAGGTTAATAAACGTATTCAGATTTTATGCATGTAGTTGAATATGTGAGAGGGAAGGAAATGAAGCATCTCAATGAAGTTCTCTCCTAAATGAGAGAACTTCAATGAGATAATCACAGATTATACTGCATAAGATCTTTTCACACCCTCTTTTTACTCATTAATTTTCCAGAAGTAGACTTTAAAAGACATAATATTTTTCTTTGACATAAGCAAATGATTAAACTTTTAATACAGACTGTAATGTAGCATGCACCATTTGAGCCTCTATAATAAAAATCTGAGACATAAATTAAGTATTACAAAACGTTCACAAAGTTTGCATTTGAGAGTCACTGATCTCTATGTGTTGTACTTGCTTATTTTCACTTTATGTAGATACTTTTAAGTAACTATTTTTAACATAGTTTTTAATATCCCAGGTATTTATTACTCATTTACTTGTTTCTCTCACATCACCTTCCTTGTGATTACCTTAATAAAATGTTGTTGTTTGTGTCCTATTCAAAGTTCTACTAGTAATGTTTGGAAGCCTTGTTAGAGTACTGATACCTGAGAAAATCTTGAGCAAACTGAGCTTCTAGACTTTAGGGGTAAAATTACCATCTTTTTTTTTATGTTTAGTCTGCCAATGAAGGTGTATGTTAGTGATTTCCTTCAATAAATTCATTTAAGGTATGCAATATTTCAATCTCCAGCCAAAAGAGAAGTCTTATTTCTAACAGATTTCAGCTTCAGAGTGGGCAGACCAATAATCTCCCTGTGTATTCCTGATTCTTTTGGAACTCATTCATTATTTAGACTTTCAATTAGAAAAATAAAGGGAAACACTTTTTCTTTTAAGGATTTCTTCCATTAAACTAGTTGAAACTTTGGCTCAAACTATGAAGTGAGAATTTAGTCAAGTAATGGATACACTTGTTTACATTTTGAATGAGTAACTGGATGAATTTCCAGGTCACTATTCAAGTGAACTGAAGGTAGACTTGGCAGCTGGTAACATTTCCTATCAGCTGGTTTATGTCAGTGCCTGCCATCAAAGTGACGCCTCTAAAGCAAGCAGCACTGTTGATTTTAAAATAACAGTTTTACAGTTTAAAAAGAGATCTTAAAAAGACCTATTCTTTTCTTGACTCCAGTTCAGAGCTCCCTCCAGGCCTGAAACAGTTTCTCCCTCTTTCATGCCATTGTCAGAATTAAAATCTTCCTCCTTTTAAATTTAAGAAGTTAAATTAGTTTGAATACCACATCAGAAGGAAAATTCCACTCAGGAACACAATGAACTGTACTTTCTTTTATGGATTTATTAAAGATAGCTAAAAAAAGGCTAATAGTGATAAAGAAAAAGGATATGAGTTTATTCCTATGCAACTGACATCAAAGGGTGATATTTGAAACTAAAATAAAACTGACAACACTTATCTCATGAAGTATTTTTGGGGTGTGTGTGAGAAAGTAAGGTTTTTGTTCTACAGTGACAGCAAAATAAAACAAGTCTCAATTGATTTGTACTTGACTGTTAATTCAAAGAGGTTCATTATTGACTTCAACACTCAATGGTACTAAAGATACTTTGTGGTTAATACTGAAAGAGTGCTAATGTGTGTGTTTCTGCACTTCAGACAAGTAAATATTGATGTTCACCTTAGCTGTAGGCACAGTAAAGGCCAGGCCTTTTGATTTTCATTCTTATGAAGTATGTGCAGGTGTGTGTATAAGGTCATGACTTTCTGTGGCACGTGATGTGGCAGGAACTATTATATTCTATTGTGTTCTGCTTATACACTGTAACTGACATGATTGTGCAGATTATTTTTGGTGGACAAGGTTTTCTAAATATGGAAAGGCAACCCAAAAAGTATAGCCTAGCATGCTCTCTGATCTTAAACAGAAAATCAAACATTTGAGTGTAAATTTACAAAATTAGAATATAGATGGTGTGTGCTTCAGTGTACAGATCTCCAAAAACAGATGTTTAGGCCTCTTGCAGCATCTCCACCTTCTACTTGCTTTGCTAGAGATCTTAACAGTTTCAAAGTTGCTATCTTTTTTTTGCATTGATCATACTTTTTCACTTTAAAAGCTCTCTTTCTGGTCACATATGTTATTACTGTGTTTAGTCCTATGATTTTGTAGACATAAATGCATGTATGAATCCATTTAATTTCTTCTCTGTGAAGTATATAATTATATTACTTAACAAATTAAATCTGCAAGAAAGGATACTTTTGTTGAAGAAAAACTTCTCATACCATGGTCCTGTATGTATCTCAAATATTGGCACCCATTTGGAACATGAGGGAAGATGAGCAGACCTTTCTACAGAAGCCAGGTTGGACAGAGTTAATAGTGGGATTTGTCACCAAAGCAGTTCATACAGTTGCTTCTGGGATCCTGTGACAGTAAACTATTGGAAAGTCCAAAATCAGACCCTGTCTCCTGCTATACTGGGTAAGTAAATATGAAGCCCAAATTTAATGCTGATAAGGAAATATCAGGTATCAGTTTCAGGAAAAAAAAATAAATGATGTGGACTTAGAAAGGGAAGATCCTGTAATTATGCTCTATTTTTAAAAGAATAACTTTTTTTTGTGCTCACTGTGCCAAGTGAGAGAAAAATACAATTTCACTATAAGAATAGCTCAAATCTGTGCAATAGAAATGTAAATTGAGTAGATTTTATGTGAATTATTTCTAGATGTTGGATTAGACAATACAAAGAGCTGAAGCTGCTAAGTTTAGTGTTGAGGCTATGCTCCTATGTGATTTTGCTGCTTGAAGAGTATTTCCATAAAATCTTTACATATAAAGAGAGATTTCACTAAGATACATAATGAAATTTAAAGATTTATTCATAAGAAGTGTATTTCTGTTCTAAATCAGTCTTGTTGATTATAAATATTGTTTATAAAGTCCAATGATCTGAAAAGTGTTCAAAGAAAAGGAAATAGAACAGTTCAAATACATATGCCTTGAAATTACTTCAGAGGCTTAGCTAACAGAAGTAAGAGTTTCCATTATATAAGCATACATTTGCCATCCAAATGAGGCACTCATTAGAAAATAAAAAACATGTGCTGGAGCAGTCTGCAATGCATTTATTTTTATCACAGAGCCTTTGGTTATGCCAGCCATGTAATTCTATCTTGATCCTTCCCACAACAGTTCAGACGTGTTACTGTACAGACATTCGTATATTTATTGACTGCAATAAAACTACTCTGACTTCAAAAATTTAGTCCATTATGTTTGTGCAAGACCAGGTCTGCTGGTTAACAGAGGTTAACCTCTGCTGCAGAGGTTAAGAGTGAAGATTCAGAGAACAAAATATATACTGAGAAATTCAGGAGTCATACACTAGGTAACAATAAGTATGAACTAGTGTATGCTATAACTGAAGAGATTTTGGGATTTGATTGTGACCACTCCAGATACTTTTTAAAATATAGAAATACAGATGGAGTAACACCAGTATTTTTCAAACAACCAATCTGCAGATTCAAAAAGTAGCAGCAAAATTTTTACTTTGTCATTGTTGAAATGATGGAAGGAAAAAGATCATATGTATATCTGCTATTGATCCTCAAATTAAGAGAGTTAGAAGAAAAAGCTTAAATTATGTGCATAGGAGTGCACAGGGAATCCTGGTTTCAGTTCCATGCAGAGGAAAAATACATACTGGAATAAATACAGGAATTTTATAAGTCATAAAAACCCCCAAATCAGTAATTTATTTGAAGGGGACAGTAATCAGACAAATCAGAAAAGAAACAATTCTGATAAGTTCTGTAAAAAGTGGAGACAGTAGCATGTGCAATATCTAAAGCAACACAAAAATTATTTCAAATATGATGCTAGTATGTTTGGATTATTTTCCATTATACGGGTATTCTAAATTACCACCACGTATATGAAATGAGGTAAGAATACAACTAACAACTGAAATATTTAACTACAGATGATTTATTATTCAAATGTAAGACTGTGAAATATGCAAACATTTTCTAATGAGAAATTTATGCAGATAATTTACAAATTAATTGAATGGTTCTACCTTTCAAAAAATAGTACATTTTGAATTTTATGGCCATTTCTAAATCTTAGATCCACAGGACAGATTAAAAACATTTTAAGTTCTGATTTTATGAATTTTATGTATTTACAGGTCATTTGAATAAGAATATAATTGTTTAAAACTCTCCAAGGAATCAATCCTGTTTTCAAATTTCTTTAGTTCTTGAGACATGTCTGCACCTGGGCCATGTGATGTGATTTCCTGCCTTTCTGATGACAATGATGTCTGCTGCTGGTGCTGAATACAAATACTAGGACTAAGGAATTTTTTTTCAACTTTCATCCTTTAAAATGCATTTAAGTTTATTTAGCAAACATATACAATTCTCTAGTGTAATTTAAAAATTCAAATATTTTGTTTTAAAGTGCATTTTTGTTAAACTCAGTGATGCTTGAAATGTCACCAATGTAAATAACTTTTTGAAGGTAAACCCAAAGAGACTCATTTTATCTCTAAAAAGTGTAAATTTACATGGAAACCAATCTGTGTTTTGTCAAAGACATTAAAGTACATTTTCTTGTACTTATTGTTCTGTGAGCAATTCTGCTTTCAACTGCTTTGGATAATGGAATGAGGTCCTTTTAAAATTAATGACAAGAAAATTCTTTACCATTTCTACAAGAAGCAAATACTAATGAGACTTTTAATCCAAATGTTTCTAAGGTGCCTATTCTGAGTATCTACTTTTTAGCATTTCTTTGCTTTGATTTGTTCCTTTCTAAGGACTTCGGAAATCAGATCATTCGAAAAGAATTGGAACATTTGGTACATATTTCCTTCCTTCCTTCCTTCCTTCCTTCCTTCCTTCCTTCCTTCCTTCCTTCCTTCCTTCCTTCCTTCCTTCCTTCCTTCCTTCCTTCCTTCCTTCCTTCCTTCCTTCCTTCCTTCCTTCCTACC
>JANIJU010000001.1:70137583-70213991 GCA_025504685.1 Leucosticte australis
GGGGAAGGAAGTTGGCACACCTGAGAGACAGGATCACACCACAACATTAAACAACCCAAAATGCAGGATCAGCTTAAAGATAACAGCAGCTCTGGGAAATTTTTTATTTTATTATTTTAGTTTTTAGATGCAGTGAAACATATTCTTAGGCTTTTCTGCACTGAAATATAAGCTAGAAATTTAATTTTATTCAAAGGGGAATCCTCATTTATTATATGGACTTGAGCAAGGAGACATTGAGAAAAAAATAGGTCTTGTAATGAGCTCTGGCAATGTTACAACTTCTGCCTGCAAAGAAAAGAGAGCAAATATTGTAGCATATGTGATCTACCTTCAGGCACATAACAAAGAGATTTTAGTATTAAAATAAAATACACTTTCAATCAATCAACTTGTTTTTTAACTAGTCTCATTCAGATTGTTTGAATGATCCATGACATGAATTTCTTGTAGTCCAGGATAATGAGCTATATTGTTGTGGAGATTGATCATGGACATGACTCAAAAATATTTTCTACATTTGCTGAACAATTCAGAGCACAATTTTTTTTTTTTTTACAGTAACTGCTTCTACATCATGCTTTAAGTTGATTTTTTTCTACATGTTTTTATTTTCATCCATAGAAATCCACATTTTATTAAAGTAAAAAAGTTAAACTACACTGGCCCTGTAAAGTTGCAACTAATGGCTTGGAATAAATGTTTGTTGATTTGGGTTAAATAAAACTCATCTCTAGAAGATTCTTGCAGTTCTCTGTTGGGTAAAAAAAAATGGACATTTTTGATAAAATCTACAATTTACTCTAAGTGGGCTTCTTTTTCTTTGTCAAGACAAACCATACCTCTGCTGATTTGTGGTAGGGTCTTCTTTTTTGTGACATGGGATGGCCTGCATGAGGCTCTGCTGTTAGCCACCCTGTTGTGCCATCTCACTTCAAATTGGGTAATTGGGTGCTTCTCACAGAACATCATCAGTAGAAATACACAGTGAAATCTTCAGCAGAAATAAATCCATGGTATGTCATCAACCTGTACAGAAATGTGAATGGATACATCTTGTCTCACTAGACAAATTAATTTCCTTTAGTCTCAGTGTGGAGAGAGACATTTCTTAAATGCAATTCAACCCACTGAAGATCTCGGGACAAGGACAAGCGCATCTCCAAAAAAAAGAACATTTAATTTAATTCCTCATATATTGATAATGCAGCATGATAAGTAAAAAATATTTCTGAGGTCTTTAAAGCTTTACCTGGGTGAACTTCAGTAATAACATTCATATCTGGGAAATGTGCCAGTTGTGTCTGTTCCTGTGTCTCCAAATATGAGAGAAATCACAAGTTCTTTTTATATATACTTAGGCATTTCTTTCTATTGAGATGCTTATTTTCAAATATTTGTATTTGCATGTGATAACTCTGCTGTTACTTTTCAACAAAATAATGAAGTCTCTTCTGCATAAATCAAATAAATTCATTGAATAATAAAATTAAATATCTAAGTAAGAATTTTAGTATTGGAATAAATATATTTTGAGTCATCAACTGATGTAAACCAGCTGATTAATGAATTTGGAAAGATAGAAAGCCTCTAAAAATCTTGTTATAAAGATGAGTTAATATGTTTTATTCAGTGGGTATATAACAGAGAAGATGTGAAATATTCAAGTTTAGAATAAATATTTTGAGAATTGAAATGTCTCTGTATGACATTAGAACCAAGTCAGTCATCTGAGGCAGGAATTCAGCTCTTGCTTATGGAGACAAAGGACAATGTTAGCACACAAAATGGATGGAAAAAATTAATATTCTAAAAATGCCCATATGATTTCAAGCCTTCAAGCCCTCACCTTGCAGTGAGGGCCAACCACAATCAAACCATAACTCTTGATGAAGAAAAGTCACAGAACATCTCCAGACTTTTTCCAGCTTAACACTTCAGCCACACCTCCACCTTATAGTTATCTGTCAAAGAGTACCTTCAGTTCCAAAGATCATTAGAGTTACATTTAGCATGAATGTACTTAAATTTGAAAAGTAGTCCAAACTGTTTGCGCTGTATGTTTTATCACACATCAATGTTTTAAAACTATGAATATATGTCAACTTAAGAGTCTTTAGAGGACACTGTGCCATTAGGTTTTGTGTTTATGGTTTTTTTTGATGTTTCATTTGGCTATTAAATCAAAGCTGCATGAAATTCTGAACTATCTACTAGTGTGACAACAAAATTCGAATGTTAGGAAATATATAAGTCTTTCTTTTTGCTTCATATTCCTTTCAGGACTTATTTATCACTATGTGCAGTTTATCTTTTCTAGGTTTTATAATTTGATAGACTAAATTAAGTAGGTATAAACTCAAGACATCTGTCAAGCATAATATGTATTTGAATAAATATTTCATATACCTGCATTCTGAGTCTGTTCTGTCTGCTGCAAAACTCAAAGCACCACTAGAAAAATTATTTTTATTGATTCTGTGAGAATTATAGTAGGTACACCTGTCTGAAAATTATGCAAATTAATAAGAAAACCAAAATTACCTAATTCATCATCTATTCATTATCTTAGTTTTACATCTGCCTTACATGAAATTCTATTTAAGTATTCATTTCCACAGATGAAGTGTGATGTTTTAATATTAAAAATTCCAACATGGTTTCCTCCCTTCTTGAGTTTACATCTCATAACATGTTTTGAGTTTCCTTTGCAGTTACAAATATAGGATCTTACTATTTGACCCTTCACTTAGCAATCTTTTTCTTTTCAAAATTGCTGCAAATCGATATATTTGGAAGAATAGATACATTAAAATAAAACTTCCAAAGCTTCTTGAGACACACACAGAGAAACACACACACACACACAGAGTCACGCACTGTCTTAAAACATCTCTGCTCAGCATTCCTCTGGTATGTGGCTGAACTTACAGCAACATTAAGTGTTAAGAAAATCTCTTCCTTTTGTAGTTTTAAGCTTCTTTTTTTCCTAAAGTAGGCAGCTTTTTCAGAATGTTTCATCTCAGGCTTTTTAACTGAATGTCTAAGAACATGAGGATGTTTTTCTGCGTTATTTGGCTACATCAGTTTAACCCTGGGTTTTTTTGGTTAAGAAACAAATTTCCTTTAACATTTACTTTTCTAAAATGAACTGCTCCATGAATTCCTTGAATATTAGTCAAACTCAGGAAGTTTTCTCCTAGATCTATGTCAGAATTATCAGGTTAAAAAAGCTGATCAGAGAAGATGTTGCCTGCATCTTGCCCTGGGGGCATGAAATGTTTCACTAGAAAGGTATCCAAGCAATCACAAAGGGCATTTCTTGCACTTTGGATCAAATAACTTTTTTCAACATTTTCAACAATACTTCCCTCAAGAATTAATCATCCTTTTTAGAAGTGGAAATTGATACTAAACCAAGGAAAATATTTCCATAATGTGTTTAGAACAATAGATAGATCTTTTACAAGTTCTCAAAGATCAATGAGAAAGGTGCTTGCCAAGTTCAGCTCTCCTACACAAGTTTATTGTACTTTGAAATGTAAGGAAACACAATTTTTGTAATCTTCAACTTTTAAAATAATACAGGTTTGTTTCTTCTAACTCTTGTTTTTTTCTCACCAAAAAAATTGATCTCAGAATATATAGGTCACAATGGAGCCTGGTTAATTACAGTGAGAAAGTATTTACATGTCTATTGTTAAGACTTGACCAGACTTTTAATAAGGATAAAATAACTTATTTTTTGCATAATAATATAGAATTTTAATGAAGCAAGACTGAGGTCACAGCAATGAAACTTTCAAACACCTTTCTTTCAGCCTTCACATTGAAATGCCAAATAATACTCACTTGTAATTTCCTATATCATAAAAGATTTGGGGATTTATCTGTTCTTAGTACTTATATAATGAACAAAAGCTAACTAAACAGTGAAGATATTAAGGAATTTTACATGCTGTAAACTCTATACAGACAAAGGCATCAAAGTCAGTGCTGCAGGCATAAGCAACCTACAAAACAATCACATTTCAAGCCAGTTCTCATGCTTATGGGCTTTTTCATAAAGCTAATTATACTTAAACAATGCCCTGTTTAAATTGCAATTTGGCAACTGTTACTTAAAACCACATGCTTTTCTTGCATACTGTAGAAATAGCCTAAACAACTCTTCAGTATTGCATATTTCTCTGCCAGGGGGAATATGCCCATAATTTAAGATTTAGTTACTCTTTACATCCAGACTTGCTGTGTTTTAACTTCTCTTTTGTCAGACAAAAGAGAAGTTATAGCTGCTAATGAGAGGATTAAAAATAAATAAATAAATAAATGTTTTCAAGCACTGATATTAACACAGTGGAAAAAAGGAAAGAAATATCCAATTGCTGAATTCTGATTTTGACTGGCATTCAAACAATGAGTTACCAAACAGGAGTGAAATTCATGTCAATTTTTCTACATGAAAGGGTGGCTTAATGTGTAGGCTTTATTTTCTGCGTAGCCTCATGAAAATATTTTTTGATGTGACAAAGTACCTCTTTTAGCAGTTTTCTGCAAAACAGCCTCCCATGGTGAATTTCATCTTTTGGCAATACTGTAATGCAGAATTAAACAAAGAGTACATGCAGAGTCAGGATTAGACAAGGGGGGGAGAAGGAGGGGAAAGAATATAAAAGACATGGTCCCAGAACTACTTGAAAGCTCTGCTGAGTATAGTATTGCTGCTCTTAGTCAGAAAAAGCAAAGGAAAACATCTAACAGAATTAATTGTAGAAAAGAGTAATAGTCTCCTAGTCACAAGCAGTGAGAGTTCAGAAGAACATTTTATGAGATTTAAATACAGAATACTCTGTCTCTGTGGGTGACTTATCTGGCAAGTATTCTCTTTCTGTAATATTTGCTACTGACTAAACTGGCAATGCCTATTGTTTTAAATTTTTATTGCTCTCTCCAGTCTCATAAAGCAAAAATATAGAACTTCTGAGACAGGCTAGGAAAAAAACAGTGCAATTACTGTTCTTTTTCTCTCAACTTCCCTTCCAGAGGCCCTTGCATAGGCTTTGTTTCTACTCTTCCCAAAGTAATGAACTCGGTGTAAGTGCAAAGACACACTGATAATTCATCTTCTGTCCCATAGCTCATCCTTCTACACCTGATAGATCTTACAGTAGTTTTCTTGAGTTTTCTTTCTTTTTCTGTGAAAATGCATGAAGGGTTTCCAAGCGAGTAGTGCTGCAGGTAGATGTGCTGGGAGAATGGTGCAGCTTTCCCACAGCTGTTAAGAGTTATGCCTGTACTTCTGGGCACAGACTGGCTCCCAGGACCTTGGAGTGTAAATTCATCTCTAGCTTGATTTTACAGTGGAGTGCAATGCACAGAAGGAATACTATAATTCAAGTAGGCTTACAGTATAAAAGCCAACAAACACAGTTCTTCATCTATTTTTCTATTTTTTTTTAGATTTTTGTGGACAGAATAAATCCTATTCTTGTCCTCCTATTCAGTTCTCTGTGTAAACTTCCTATACTACACACAGGTGTCATCTTGGATTCTCTCATAGTTATTCAGATTAGATTTTAGATACTGGTTTGGTGGGTTTTGCTAAGGACATCTGGAAATGCACAGAGTCAGCAGCTAACATCCTGCAGTTCACTTCCCATGTGCTGATACAGCCTCACATTACTAGGTAAAAACAAAGGGGACTGTAGTGGGATCCTCCTCATCTGTCAAAGAGAAGATTTCCTAAATTAATCCAAGTGTCAAAAAGCAAATGATAAGCAAATGATAAACAACTCCTCTGACTAAAGGAGTTTTAAACTAGAATGTTTTGAAGTGGAGTGAATCAATGTTAATGGTGACCTCAGAATTTCATTCTCATGTCTGCATAGGCATATGTCCTTCTACTACTGCCATTAAAATTCTGAACAGAATATACTTCATGCTGATTGCACAAGGAGGTTGCTGTAAAGTATACATGTATCAGAGATCAGTGTTTAAGCATTGTTCCAGTTTGCAGCACTGTAATGCTCCCCTTAGCAAGAGCAATTCTTCACACATGGTCAGTTCAATTTCTTGTGAAAATTAGCTGGGAAAAGTGTTTATGTGCTTTGTTCCAAACCTTTTAGTGCTCTCTTTTTAAACTATCCCTGCATAAAAAGTAAGATAAATAAACACATGAATAAAATATTGAATTAAAAAAAAATAAAAAATCAGAGAGTTAAGGAGAAGTGGGTTGATGTCTGCAAGCAGGAACTGGATATTATATTTGAGAATATTGTTACTTCTAAATGTTAAGCATCTACTAAGGTACCACAAATAATAAATCTGAATTAGATAGAAAATTAGGTTTAGAACAGATACACTTGCTCAAAAGAATAAAAATTTGTCCAAGGAGATGAATAAGTTTGACATGGGGAAAAGAAAGTTTATTTCAACAGTCAAATGCCAGTAAAATTTACCTTTTTGCCTGTTCATGTAGTCTCCCAGCAAAGAGGGAAGTAGTCCTGGTATGAGCTACTGTGGCTATGTTAATTTAAGATCACTCTTTTCACATGACCACTAGACTACATAGTCAAATCTACCATCCCTTTGACAAGGTAGCAGTATCAAGGCATGTTTAAATCTGCTACACCCTCATTCCTATTTTATTCAATACTTTTCCGATTAAACTTATTTTTAAGAGGTGCACACTTTCCAAAAGCAAAGATAGGACTGTATAGTTGAATTTTTAAGCCAACAAGTTTCTGTAAGAAAGAATAACCTCTTCCTTCACTTGCTGCTATGTAGTACTACTCTTGTGTGCTCAGCATTCACCAGCAATACCCAGTGAGTAGTGTCCTGCATGTATTCAAAAAAAACCCCAAAAACTGAAGCATTAGTAATACCCTTAGTTTATGAACTTTAAACTGATGTTTATGCTTAACAGTCAGTGTTGTTATGCTTAAGAGATTTCTGGTTTCATCCAGAGGCAAGACAGCTGACTTGAAGTATTTAGAAAGGTGTAGCTTCTCTATCTTCTGAAGTATTTTAGTTTGTTTCTTACGTGTTCTTTCCTGTCTGGTAAAACTCTTATAAGAGTCTAAGGTGAAGGAACCAGAACCCCAGTATGACTTTTTTTCTGCCACCTTCCCTGACCATGACACTGTAGGAATGCAAGCCACATCAAGCCATGTCTCTGCAGAGAGCCAGGAAATCCATGAGACAGCCAAAGTTAGGAGGGATGTGGCTTTTCAGCCTCATGAAAGGGTAAGGAGCTGCTCATGTTTTGTTTTTAATTCCCCCTTATATTAAATTCCTTATGGTAAGAAGTCTTTGCTTTCAGCTTTCCTTAGGCTGAGGCACTGCATTTCCTAGCTGCAAGGACACACAGCTAGTGAATACTAATTCACACTACAACTTAGATAAAATGTTTATTTTCCTCCTAAAGTGCCAGTAAATCTGGGCATATGATGCAGCAAAACTGCAGACACCAAAGAGTATGCCCTAGAGAAAGCAGGTGTCCTCTTGGTTGACCAAGAAGGCTGGCATTTATTTTTAATCATTCTCATTTTTGGTCACTTATGTAATATTTTAATTTTCGGTCCCTTATTCTTGTCCCCCAATTTATAAAATGTAAAATACAAATCACTAAACTGATTCCCCAGGAATGTAGTGAATATATATATATTGCTTTTTGCTACCAGTTAACCCTACGTGTTAAGCCAGCAGCTTGGTAGATGTGACCTATATTTAGCTTTTAGTTTAGTGACAACAATGCAGTTCTGAAATTCTTTATCAATATATTTGGGTGACAAAAGAAGATTCAGCAGAAATATTGATGTGTTGGGTATTTTTTTGTTTGGTTATTTTAAGTTCCTTAAGCTTGTACTTACAGATATGCACTAGATATGTAGAATCTATCTGCTATATAAATAGTAGATGTACTACAGGTTAAAATATATTTACTTTCAAATACTGAAATTCAATTGTTATAAAAAGTTAGGGAAAACCAAAAAAAAGAACTCTGACTGAAATGTAGATGACCTTGACCTTTTGTACACATTTTTCTCATTGCATTTGCTGGACCACTTTCTACCTGTGACTGAATATAAATGACAGTTCTGGGTTACATAAAAACAGAATTCTCAGCTGAATTCTTACTGTAAAATTGGTAATAATTATGTGAAACTGAAAAAGCTGACTTTGATTTCTAGACCCCATGGTGAGTTTGCAAGGCTGGTGCTTAGTGATAAAAGATTTTGTTCTTAAACTGAAGAAACATTAAAAATACAACACAGAGAACCCTAAGATGACATGTTTAGCCACTTCTCAGGAATATAACAATTGAAGCCTAGTTTCTCTGACAATTTAATCTTCATTTTGAGCTGTACAAGCCTTCATTTTTTCTATGTTTATTTAAATAAAACAACCACCATACCTATAGCTGCTCTCATAGTTCTTGTAAGTAGCTCTTTCCATACTTTCACTGGTGATAATTTGTTTCTATAAAGCTATTCTGTTTTCTGATTATGCTTCATTTTACAGAGCAGTCTAATTATTTTCCCTTTGCCTCATTTTCCTTCAAGCTATCCAAGCTATTTTTCCTGTCTGTCAGTCTTAGGTAGTGCATTGATCTTGGATGAAACTATCTGAAGCTGTTCTCCATTGAGGTCATATAGTCAGTCACTTCTAGAAAGCAATTCTTTATATGAATCCTTTTGAAGGATTATTTCTAGCCTCTGTGAGAGCTTATATTTTAATGGATCTCCAGCACAAGGAAGACAGGATTATTAGCAGACAGTCTGATGTCCCCAGTTTTTCATCAAACAGAAGCATGGTATTGTCTTACTGCCAGCAGACTTAATGTTTCTCTAAGATCGTTTCTTGAGTGTTTTCTCAGGGTGAGGTAGCATGAAATAGATAGGGTTCTCTTAGATGCTTATATTCCTTAAGGAGTACTTTTTCAAAAGGGTCAGTGATGCTGATGTTCTGCCTGTATGCAAGCTTTGCCAGTTTTTCTGTTTTCTTGGACAGTTTGCTTCATCTGGTGGAGGGTCCTTTGCTTTTGTTAGCGCTGGGGCAGCAAAGTCACTTTCCTTGTTGGCCTGCAGCATCAGACTCCCTCTTGTTTATTCTCTCTGATGCTGCCAGTCTTGCATTCTTTTCAGGGCAGTCCAATTCCAGCAAAGGGAATAATGAATGTGTGTTTCTTCTTTTTTATTTTTTTCTCCCTCCAGTCTAGGGTGTTATTGAGGGCAAGCTCTGGGAAGTGGGAACCAAAAGATTTAATACCCTGAGGGTCAGGAAAATCTTACAGAAAATCTCCAGCTTTCTGCCTGGTCTAATCAGTAGGGCCATTCAGACTGTGACTCTCTTTCACTAGGCTTGAAGTTGATGTTGAAGCCCAAATCAAGTGAGATGTCAGCCAGTGTGTTTCCTAGTTGCCTGGCCACCCCTTGCACACAAAAGTCACCCATATTCTTAGCTGACACATTTTCAAAGCCTACTGATGTTCATTCTTAAAATGAGAAGTTTAGATTTCTAATATTCCAATATGAGTGACAAATTCTGAAGGCTTTCTCTAAGCCTGACCTCAATATTTTGAGTGATGATGTCTAAAAATTTTCTTCAAGTCTAACCTCTAATATGTGAGGTACAGTAGCTTAATTCTACTCTTGACTTAGAGCAAAAGAGAAAATAAATCTTAGTTAATTTCCTGTTCGTGTACTATACAACAGTTCACATGGTTTAGTGCAGTTTACAAGAGGTCTGTATCAAAGGTTGTTATATTTGAAAACAGAATTTGTCTTCAGCAGTAGATTTATATGGAGACCATAAAAAATATTTGATATTTTCTAAAAAAAGATAAAGTCTTATACTCATGTTTTTAACATGGATTAGTCATTATTTAGAGTCACTATTTCACAGGTGTGGTATCACAGTTTTTGGATGTTGGTATTTCCTAGTTACTTACTGGAAGAGACTGAGAAGGGAATGATGGTGCATATTCTAGAAAAGGTAATGATAAAAATTAGTATCTGCATACTCTACTACTGTTCTAAAACAAATGTAAGCAAAAGAGTGAAGTTAAAAAACAAGCAATTAAAAATGTGCTGGTGCTAGTTTCAGAGAGGCAATTCATATACTGTTCACATCAGCAGAGTAACTGAGTAGGGGTACTCTGCCAGGGTTAAAGAGGGTGTTGCTGTTTTGGACAGCACTGTGTGTTTTGCCAGAGGGAGAGGATTTTGTGCATAAGAATTGCCATTAGAGCTCTCGGGGGTTTAAAAAAGGAAGAAGGAAAAAAAAAAACCTAGCAAAAATAGAAGCTTGTATTTCCAGCAATTTCATATTGCCCCCTACTTGCTCTCCTCATGCTTTCCATCTTGTCACCTGGCTCTGCCTCTGACAACTCCTCCTAGTGATGAGCCATCCTCTGACGCTATTAAGCTCACAGCAGGTATAGACTTTTTTTTTTTAACTTATGTCAATTTTTAGTATTGTGACATTTTTCATTCTACTTGTGTTTGAATGGTCTCTCCAGGTAGGTTCTCTGAAGTAAAGGGAATTCTCAGCTTAGAAGTATTGATATGGGTTTGTAGGGCAGTGGCTGATACCAGTAAAAATGTGAAGCCAAAGGACAAATTGTTACAGAACCCAAAGCGGGAGAGCCACAACCAAAGGAAGAACTGTGGGAGGAGAGGGAAATTGCAGAGACATGATATTGAGATCTTTTGTCTTACTTTCCTGATAAAATGTCTCTGGCCTTTACTCCAAGAAGAATTGAAAAGAGAAATATCCTCTTTTACTTTTGGTTTTCCTAGAAGCCTTTCTTTCCAAGAGTGTCTACATGAATATGAAAATACCAACTGCATCTCTTTGAAAATATGGTCATGTAAAGTGGTAAGGATGTGAATGGCTCTGTCACAACTCATGGTTTATTTTTAGCATACTTGTGACTGATTGATTTCATGCAAAAGTAACATAAAATTGTCAGAAGATATAGTGTCTCATTTTCTTTGAATGTTCCTTTCATAGAACTGAAATGATTAATCAGTTATAAGTGTTTTTACTTTCTTTAAGTTTTGGGGTTTTTTAAAGGTTCAAATAACTGTAAAGGAATAAATTGTCATGTTTGTATTTTGCAATAAAAACTGCTATCAGCATTTCTCTGTGAAAGGAATTGTGCTTTGTATGAAGTCTAGATGGCTAATGCTCAATCACCAATACAAACAAAATGTTTCAGAGTCATGCAAAACAGAAAAATAATTAATCTACTCAGACTTGTAATTCTACTATTTTTAATAAAGATTTTCAGATAGAAGGCTTTACATGCCATGCAAGGTTTTGGACAAAATCTCTTTATAGCAAACAAAAAAAATTGTGTGAAATTTCTTATTGTATCTGCTTCAGTTTAAAAACAGAAACCCTTATTCAGACTAATGTTGTATATCTGGGAGCTATTCAGAATATAACTGTAAACTAGATGCATCATTTGAATTAGACAAGTAGACTGATAAAAACATGATTTAAATTGTCATGATGAGAAGAGTGGACTCATGATATGGTATCAAAAATACTAACTGAAATTATGGAGGGGATATTTACTAGATTGAAACGAAGATCTCTTCTGGAATAATGTAAAGCAATGAAGTAGAACAGTACTGGTTTAGAGTGTCCATGCTGTTTATCTCCTTCTGTCTGACTCTGAGCATTAAACTGAACTTTGCACTACAAAACCCTTCCATGCTCTGCATCATGATTCTCTTCCTTTCTTTCTTATCTTTGTGATGCAGGCAGTAAGTCTGAATTCTCGGCTGGTGTAAATGAGCAGAGCTGCTTGAGCCCATAGATCTTTTCAATGACTGGATGGAACACAGAAGGAGAACCTTTGTCAAAGATCAATTATTTCTTAATCGTAAGTACTAGCACAAGTCTATTAAAGACACTTCCTATGGGAAATGAATTATCAGTGTAACAGGAATTGGTGCCAAGGTGCCTTATCAGTTCATGCTTGTTCAGCCAACTGTGTTCCACTTGACTATGCCTCAAGTACTCTAAATAATCCATGCTTATAAGTTTTAATATCTCACCGTACTTCTGAATTGCTATGAATTCTTGCATTTTCATTAATCATTGTTCCTTAGCTAAATGATACTTGACCTAATTTTTCCTATGTTTTTCATCTGTTTTTCCATTTCTGTAGTTACCCAGGTCTTTCCATAGTCTTTTGGCATTGAGATCCAGAGATTACAATTTTCTGATTATGAGGTAATAACATGCAATACTTCAAATGTGATCACACTAGAGATTTTTAATAAGGGCTGTGTCTTTGCTGCATTAGAATAATCTTCACACATGAATAAAATTCAGCTATTATTTTTGCTTTCCTTTGGTAAAAATACTGCTAATATTTTTTACATCTCTTTCATTGTAAAAGTCATCTTAAAAAGGATCTATCACTGGAAGGACATTCTTTAAGGAAAGAAACAGCAGTGTAATCACAGCCAGAAATGCTTCAGTGAGCTGGCATGGACTGTGCTGTCACTACTAAACAAATGAGGAGTTGAAGGAACAGACTTAGTGGTATATTTTTTTAATTATATTTTTCAGTAAAATTTCAAGTGGTACAGTTTGTTTGACATTTGTACTGGTAATGGTATGGCTCCTGAGAGCATGGCTACTTGTATAAGGGAATGTTTTTGCTTTCTTCTTAGATATATTACAGTATAAATTTTTTTTGACAGTATAATATTTATATGCAACATCAGCAACATCTTTCCTATATCGCAACGTACTCTAACTCCTCTTTTATTCACTTCATTGCTTTTTCCTATAAATTGGCAAAACCAACAAAAGCACATACTAGAAGTCTCCAGAGCTGTGACCTTTGTCCCATACTTCCATGTTCTCCCTTCTCTGCTTCCTCTCACACCGCAGGCAATAAATAGTTTAAACAGGGAGAAGCTTTAAAGGTCGCTGTTTTGCAAGTGCCCTAGGCAGGGCTGGAAAGTCCCTGACACTGTTGGGATATGACCTTGTCATAAATTCTCAGGTACCACTCTCTGCCTTTGCACAATCTATTTGAGTTATGTCAGAAAATCTGAGATAACTGATTCATGATTAAGGTTGACTTCACCAAGTCAGAGGCTTCTCTATTTATTGATTTCATTCTATTTCCACACTATTAAACCGTAGTTTTGCTGCTGGCTGACAGCCCTAGTACTGAGAAGTAAATCAGGAAATGAATGGTAGTTTAATGGAAATATTAGCACTTCAATGGTGTATGGAGCGTTCTGACTTGTGATGTGAACTCTGAGTACAAAAAAGAATTGTAATATAAAGTAATGATCAGCCTACATTTGTAGACTGATGTAAGTGAAGCTGCAGGAAGACAATACAGGTTAAGTGTACTGCTCTCTTCTAATAGTCCTGCTAAGTTTCCTAAAGATATAATGAATGCAGCTACAACATGGAGCAACCTAAATTTTATACCAAATGGTAAGCACAGTAGCGATGTAACAGTAGTTGAAAGTTACAAGGACCTGTTCTTTGTATCTGCAAAGAAAAGGCATTCTGAGTATCTAGCTACTAATCTGTGAAACAAAATTTTGAAGCATTACATCGCAGCCTATGGTTCAAATAATTTTGACACTTCTTTTCCAATATATCTTTTCTTTTTTTTCTTTTTTCTTTTTTCTTTTCTTAGCAGAAAATACACAGACAACTAACTTCTGCTGTGGGGTTTTTTTTGCCAGTATAAAAAACCAAAATTATAAATAGCCTATTTACCAAAAAAATCATTCTTAAGAAACATTTAAGATTCTTTTCAGCAGTATTTCTAAAACTAAATCCAGTCCAAAGATGTTTGAGTCACACCATATACTTAACAACTCCATCTTATTATCTGTTCTGGCTTACTGTCTGGGCAAAATGCCCATGGCAGACCCAGTAGTCAATAATGATTCAAGCTCTTTAGTTTTTGTCACCTGGATTAACTCCTTTGTCAGCATCTGCTCTGAGTTAATTCTGAATGTGAGGCTACTCTCTTCCCAATTTTCCAGCATTGTTTGTTTCACTGTCTTGAACATTACTGTATCAAATGTGGGGCAAAGAAACGTTCACTGACTTTTCTGTGTAGCCAAGATAACAAGGGTCCTTTCTTAGATTTCCAGTTTCATTGGCTGTTGGTTACTCAACAGAAGAGCAAATTCAAAGCTCTCTTACACAAGGGAAAAAAAAGAGGTAATGACTGCAATACTTTTGCTGGTGTTTTCATTTAACAGTCTGAAATTGTGGTTTTTTCCATGTCTAAGTCTAGAAGATAGACAGCAGTCCTTGTGTCATTAGTTATTCATTATTTTATACCTTTGATAGGATTACTCTCTGAGATACCCTTTTCCCATCCATCATTATCTGCATTCTTCCCTTTAGGATGCAGAACTTTATTTTAGAGCATAGTAGAGTAAATGCTTTCTAATGTGTATGTTTTGTCATGAAAAGCAGACTTTTAAATATCATTAAACTATTTGTTTAATATAACCTTAACAACAGTCATCTGATAATTTCATCACTGACAGTTTTCTGTCTGTGTAAATGATAAAAAGGTTAAACTTTGCAGGCAGATTAAGAACTGCAGATTGTGTGACATCACTTACTGAAAGTGTATTTTAACAAGTCATATCTATATAAAGCCTGATGCATAATACATCCTGCATAATAATATGTATTGTGAAGAACTTATTCATCTACCATCAGGACACTAATACAAATAATTTCCTTAAACTCTTACTTTTAAATATTTTAAATAATGCATCATTTAATTGCTTCTACCAAAAAAAAAATTAAGCCTCAGTAAAAAGAAATATTGAAGAGAGAGAAAACAAAGTTTTGTATCAGTTCTGCTGTAATTTTGGGATCACTGGCAGAACTGTAATGGCCTAACTGACTTAATTTATGAGGTTTTAATGATATAACCTACTTTATTAATGGTTTTTAGATATTGGCACCATACTGGTTTTCTCTCAGGCAATTGTAATTTCATCAGTTCCAGACACTTAGTGGAAATTGACCTTTATCTTCCAAAGCTTCCAGCAGCTAGCTCTTTTAAAATTGTCTAAAGCATATTATCTAGATTTGATAGCATTACAATTTTAACATTAATAAATGCCCCTTATTGGCCTCTTAATAGTGATAAAGGGGGAAAATCCTTATCACATGACATGACGTTCACTAGACTTTTTCCTCTCAGGCAGTTAATAGAAAATTCATATTTTATATATGTGAATATAAAAATATAGTATATATTTAAAGTTAAATGTTCATCCTGAAATTTTCACCAATATCTTTCTTAGTGCTTAGTACTTTTTTGTGCTTGCTCCCTACATTTTCTCTTCCCTTTTTAATTTTCTGAAGTTATTCCTAGCAGTGACTTAAAATGATGGATTTCTTGTTCTCAATTTACTATATGCATGTGTACATGTATAACTGTGCGTGTATAGCATGCATGTGTGTTCATGTCCCTTGATATATTACATGTATATATATTTATATATATATATCCTTAATGTGCACTTAATGTATCACAAATTTAATATTAGTCTGCCTAATCAGTTCCTCAAAATGTTCATTGTAGCAACTAAGACATGTTCAAACACAGACAGTCCCTCAGCATCTTTTTAATTATGAGAATCTTCTGGCATTTATCTGATCCTTTTATATCAGTCCTTCATTTCTCAAGATGCTCCTCAAGACAAAGATTTTTCTGGTTCTGAAGGTGTTTTAAGTTAAAACATTGGTTTGTATCTGAATGCTTTCAAATCTCTGTTCTTAACACAAGAATAGAAGTTCACCAAATTGAAATTTTATAGAACATTATGAATGATTAAAGAGTCTGGTCTTATTGTTCTATTACATAATTTTGTAGCTTGTGGGGTACAGCTTGTACTTTTTTTTAGGCTTCTAATCCATAAGCAATCAAGGTAATTTTTCAGTTGTCAGTGACTCAGAACATGATAATGTATTTTTCATATATATTATAGTTTTTCCTTGTTGACTTATCTTCTTAGTAGTTTATAATATTTTTCATTAATATTTGAGCCACATTAATTTTTCTGCACAGCTTGAGTAATACTTCTCAATAATACATACATAAAATAAACACAAATAATCAAATAAATACATTTATTCTCACAAACATAAGGACTGTGCTGTATAAGCAATTTATTTTTTTCTTTTCTTCCTCATTTGCTCTTGTATTTGCTCATTTCTTTAGTTCTAAATGTGTGGATGTTTGTTCTCTCCTTCTTCCATTTTCCTGTGGTTTTTTTGAGGAATTCCTCAGTATAAAAAAAAAACCATTCAGCAGAGACAGAGGCTGGAGCTTCTACAGGATAAAGTATGACTGATCTAGAAGTCTTTGGTGAATTTTGTGGTTACAATCTAGAAATGATGTGAGAGTACACACACCACATGAACAGATGAAATATCCCTTATGAGGCAAAGATGGCTCTTCCTGCATGTGTATGGGCTAGGAAATAGGGTATGCTAGAACAAATAGGGGGATGCTAGAACAAATAGGGGGATGCTAGAACAAATAGGGGAATGCTAGAACAAGGATTGCCAACTTCTGCGGCATTCTCCTCAGAAAATCATGTGCTGAAGCTCACATCAGAAGTTTACCCTACTGAACCTCATTGTGTGAGCAACAGGGACAAATGAGTTCTCAGTAATGTTGGATTGAGCTGGCTGAAGAGCAAAAGGGCTTCAGTGCACCAAAATATCCTGTCTGGGCTTGGCTGAGATGTGCAGGTGTAAGCTGGCAGCCCCAGGGACACATGCAGGCAGCCTGTCAAGTGTGAAAGGACAGGGAGCTCGCTCCACTGAGGCACTTATTTTGCTTTGCACACTGAAGCAAAGCTGCACAACACCAGGTGAATGAAGAGTGCAAACTCTGCAATACTTTATCCTGGCCAGCCAAGCATCCAGGTGGAGTATAAGATATCTGAATGGTTGAGTGAGTGTTTTCCACTGACTTTGTCACAGTTTACTTCAGAAAAGAACTCTCAATAAAACTAAGTGGAAAGTTGCTTGTAACCCACTGGTCACTTCCTTGGATACCAAAATTTGTCCGAGTTTTTTTTTCATGGCTGTTTCCAGACTAAATAAATGACATATGAAGAATTTCTGGTTTTCTATTTTGATAATAAAGTAAGTCTATAATAATTACATGAGAATTAATTTATAGCTACATAGTATATTATAGCTATTGCTATAACCTTAAACACCACAAAAAGTACAGGACCTTGAGTGGGAACAGTTCTCCCCTTGTTTCCTCTTGTTACTTAAGGCAGTGAAAAGGAATCCAAGCTTTACTTGATTCTTGTCTTTTCTGCTTTAGAGACTAATTTGAAGGACTGCATGTGTTCTTTTATCAGAATCATATGCCTGAAGTTATGTGCTCTAATTGAACACATGTATAAAGTGTTTTGCACTATGACTGCTGCTACCACAGTGGTCCAGGGGTTAAAACTTGACTTATAACACAAAGTTCAAAGGTCCCATCCAGCCAAAATTCCTATGATTCCTACCATAATTGCTGCCAGAACAGTTTTACCTAGATACCATACAGCATTAGCCACCAGGCTACAGATGGAATTAAGGCCAGATGAGCCCCAGACGGAAATGTAAATCTCCTTTATTTCAGTCATTAACCTGCAGCATGATTTTGGATTGTGGCCCTACAACAGTTTAGGTCCCTGCAGGTGTTATGGTGCACCTCCATATGATGTATTTTGAGATCAGAGCATAATATGGAGGCATTTCAGAACAAAATAACAGAATTTCATTTGGACGACATTTGGATGAAGTTTGGTGAACACCAGTTTCTAATGGGCATCAGATTAACTTGTGTGAATTTGGAAAAAAAGAAAAAAAAAAAAGAAATAAAAGTATGAGACTTGAACTTTTTACCTTCTGTCAAGTGAGATTTTTAGCATCAACAATTCCTTGCTACAGATCCACTAGCTTTAGTCCCCAGGATATATTGACATTGACATAGCCATGAAATATCCTGTTTCTAATATGTGGAACATAGCTTCTCTGAAATTCAGGGCCCCTACTCCCACCTCTTATGCACGAGGTAGGTAGTTGTTGGTGACTTCTGAACAAGGACCTTTCAAGTAAGCCCTGAGGTGCACTTTAAAATAAAATTTGAGATGACAATGTCCCCTCAGACTTTCTTCTTTCTTTTGAGATATTGTATTCTCTGGATAGGAATAAAACTGAAAGATACTTCAAATAGATCCATCTTTCCTAGTCTTACCTGAGAATATGAAAAAAACCCATCAAGTGATACACATACACTTGACATTTTAATCAAAACCTGCATGCATTGATTACGTTCATTTCTTCTCTATCTTCCTCCTGATTATAATATCTTGAACAAGATTCCCTGAGGAGTAAGTAATTGTTCTTTTCATAACTTCAGCACATGACCCTATAGAAGGGCAACTGCATGCTTGACTGCAGATTGCCTGTTTACTCTTCATGGTCTGTCTGGCAAAGTTTATTACTGGAAATAAAAGCTTTTTGTTTTTTCCTACTCAAATGAAAAGAAAATGTACACATGGTCCTCATATCACAGTCATTGGAGATTTTTGATCCTTTATATTCATTTATAACATCATCAAATGAACAAGCGAGGGCAGAAAAGGCAGAATCTTCACCTAAACCAGAGGGACTAACAGTGCTCTCATCTACTAAATTAAAAGATCCACAGATCTGCTTAATGAGGTTTACCTCAAGTCCAAATTCCTCCTTTATGCAGAGGAATTTTAGTAGGTAGTAGATCCTTCGGAGAAAAGGAAGGCTACTCATTACATGCAGTCCCAGTGTCACTGTTATGCAATTCCGATTTATAAAATTATCACTGAAGCAACTTATACTGGTTGCTAAAGAAACTATCATATTAGTAATTTTAAAATTTGATTACTTATTGTTCTCTAACTCATAAGACTTCTGTGAACCACTGCTCTTCAGGAGGAACTTATTTAAGTTATTAAAGGTAATGATGTTGGGGGAAAGATATAAAAGAAACGTGACTGAAATCTCATAAATGGCAGTATGGCAGATTCTTCTAAACCATCTACATTTTTTCTGGCAGGAGTAAAATTACATCCAGCATGACTTTTAAGATAAAGGTGCCCTGAATTTCTAAAAACATTTATATGCTGTAAATATTTTAAATATGCATATTTTCAAGAGAAACAACAAAAATATGTTAACACAATGGTCTTAATTTTCTGCCATTCATTTTTTTTTCAAATGGCATTTCAATGTGCAAATCCTCTCAATCCCTTCCATTAAAAGGGTAGATGGTATATTATATTTTTCTTCTCAGCAACTCTGAATTTGTAAAATTCCTCTAAGGCCTGATCCCTGGCATTTGATATTGTTTCTTATGAAAGAAGTCTTTTATGAGAGTGAATAAAAATCTTTCCTTTGTTTAGATTATTTTCAATTACTCTGAACTATTTTATTTTCCACTTTTCTGACACAAAAAGAAGTTTGCAAATAATCAGTGCAGCGTACATGATAAGGTGTGACAGACTCCTAATTTAAAGTCTTCTCTTTAGTTAAGTAAATGGAAACTCTGCAGTCCAGGTGAGGGATCTCTGAGTCTCCTCCACCAGAAGCACAGTTCCAAATGGCCTGTGATGGCCACGGCTACTGGACCCATAATGGAAACTTAAATTGACAGCTGGGCTTGGAAAAAATATTCAGCTTTTGCATATCTTACTTATCTAACTTGCAAAGTATTTCAGTGATCAATTTTGTGTACTATAGTTGTGTAAACACTGACTGTACAAGAAAGTTACTAGGTGCAAAAGTGCAAAGCCTGTGTGACCAAGGGGAGTCTGGTTCTCAGACAATTCCCCAACCTCCTTGTATAATCAGTGTAATGTAGAATTTTCATGTCTTCACCAAACATAAAAGAGGCTGAAAGGACCCACCCAGATGTAAATATGTTTGATTGCACCCAATGAAAAGAAAAGAATAATCCTTTCATATTATTTCCAACACTTTTCTGCAGCAGAGCACAATTGCAATCCTTAATCCTACTAAATGGATGACACCTGTATAATTAAAGGTTACAAAATCTTAATCTGGTGTGACCTCCTGCACATCATAGGCTGCCAAATTTCATTGATAACTCTTGAACTCAGGGACTCGTTTGACTACTGCAAACATTTCAAAATGAAAAAGCAATCTTAAAATGAATGTTGCAAGGGCTAGAGAATTTAATTTTCAGACCATCACAAAAATCAGCAACTAGTGAAATCAAACTCATCCAGACTAAAAAAGATAAACCTTTTAAATAATAGACAGCAATTCTGGGAACAAAAGAAGAATAAAATACACTGTACTTCAATACTTACAGATTATTGGTTTTATTTTGTTGTTGGTGGTGCTTTTGGGTTTTTTTTAGTATTCTAATAGTTTTTGGATACTATGACTCTGACCAAAACATGAATCATGTAAGACAAGGATCCCTAAACTTATGCATAACATGAATGGCATGCAAGCCACAGCCTGAACAGAGCTGCTTCTGCTGCTGTTTCCATTTACAACACAGGGCTTAGAGCAGTTGTAGCTGCTGTTTTACATCATCTTTGAGACCATCATTAGTCCCAAACTTCTAACAGACATTTGAGAGACCACAACGCCTGGAAATCAGTAGGGCATACTCAACTGTTTGTCATGATATTGAGAGAGTGCAAAGGGGCAAGTGTTTTTGTATTCTCTTCAGCTCTGTATTTAGACATTGAGAATTGTTAAGAGATTTGCTTTGATTAAAAAAAAAATATTGTCTTAATGCAAAAGATATAAACAGTGGGAAAGTTCAAGAGAAGGAAACTTCCAGTCAAAATAAGGTGATCATATAAGAAAATAAACTTATTTGCACCTGCTGAAAGTCTCTAAATTTTGTTTTTAGTATTGTAATGGCAAATTTTATTAAATATCGTCTTCTATTTGAAACGTGCTAACCTCAATTTGCCAAAAACATACATGCGAGTGTGGAACACCATGTGAAACAAATAAAACTTGTTTTTTCTTTCCCTGTGGAATCATTGTTATGAAGCAACTTGAAGCACATTTCTCTAGTGGTTGGTTGGACAGGAACTAAAAATAAATGTACCAGCTTTGTGTGCATTGTGCAGCCTTCAACCAGGACTATATGGATCAGAATTGCCTCAGTCAATTCTGATTCAATTCTCAGTCAATTCTCAGCCTGGGTGAGTTTAATTCTACACAGCAATAAGAGGCTGTTTGGCAAGGAGGAAGGGTGCTGAATTTTGGGGCTCTGGTGTTAATAGTTGCCATATCAGGTATCTTTAGAGAGGTCATCTTCATACTTAGGGACAGGAGATGGAGCTTTCTCTTCCTGCCATAACTGCATCTATCTCTTGCCTGCAGAGAAGTTTCTATCCCCAGGACTATATAGTTTATGTAGAATTTAGAGGAATACTCAGACTTAAAGACTGATTTAAAGCTTAAGCATGGGGGACACAATGCCTCATGTGTTGGAAACCTGTGTTTGCAGCATGCTCTCAGAAGGACTAAGCTCTCAGCCTGCTTGCTTGAGTCCACTTATTTAGTCCCTATAAAAGCAATAGAAATGGTAAAGATGGACCTTCAGAGTTACTAGCTGTACACTTTTTGATGCTAATGCCTGCATTTAGGATGAAAAAAGGGTGAGGTGGCTAATTCTGTTTAACAATGAGGACACTGTCCTGTTCATTCTATTTTTCAGTTCTGCAACACATGTAATTTACCAAATGCTAATTCAAAAGTTTCAAATACTAGTGTCTTTGGTAGGATCCCTGACCCCTGTTGTTTCAGTTAAGAGATTATTTTGATTTTTTTGATCTAAATAACAATAATAATGTTTCATTTCAAGAACTCAGTATTTTCTGTTATGTAAGACATTCACTTCTCTTAGGAGTAATAAAGTTATTGCAGATTAACATTTTCCCAGTAATGCAGCCAAAGCTCTGCACAAAGGGAAATCCTATTCCCCAAATTTTTAAAACTGAAAGAGGGCTGCTATTCAGAAGCAAACTTTAGGTAGCCTCTTTTAACCATCATCTTAAACAATGGATTTACCAAGTTAATAATTTTGACATGATTTTGAAAAGTGGGGAGATAAATTGTAAAAAAAGACTGCTTCCTTCTCCTTCACTTTTGTTTTTCACTGCAGCGATTCCATGATTTTTCAGTGATTTTCAAATGCTCATTTTCTTCTCTTTCAGATGTATCTTATGTATTTATGGAAGTGCGCAAAATCGCAAAAAGGGTAAAGAAAGGCTATAACTGATTTCATGGCTTCATGTCCACCAATCAAAATAAAGCACTTGAAAGAAATTAATAGTACACAGAAACAAATACTGTTCCACGTAAATCAATATCTGGGATTCTATTTTACAGTCTTTACTTGTGTTGACTGCTGCCTTATGGTCAGTCTGAAATTAGATTGCATGTGTAAGTATTGTTGAGCCTTAGTTAAGATTGTCAAATAACATCCTCTATATTGATTAGTGTTGTGCCAACATCTGCAATGTTGTTTGGACACCAAATAGAACTGCTACTTAATTAAATAAGCAATCACTCAACATCTGACCTGTTGGGAAAACAAACAAAAAGCCAACTAACTAACCTTCTAAATCTCAGGAAATGCAACAAAATCTAAAGAAATTCTCTGAAACAACATCACCACCATCCAACCCTTAAAAGAGAAACTTAAATACAAACAGAGTCACTGAAAATGAACTTCAGATGTGAAAGGAAAGCTTAAAATGTAGTTGTAGTTAATTGAATATAGGCACATAAATATCTAGAACTGAATCTGAAAAAGTTGTAAGTTTCCTGATGGGATCAAATTAAAATGGTATTCAGCACAGTGTGCATTAAAGTTATTCTTATTGCTAAATTAGCTCACTGAAACTTTTATTGGTTTTAAAGGGAAGTCATCATTATGTGTGCATCATTAGATGTATTTCACTTCTCCCTGATCCCAAGCCTGTGTCTCTATAATAGATTTTAAATAGTGTATACTGCCAGTTTTTCAGCATTTTTTCAGCTCTGTGTTTTTGTTTATGAAAAGTCTGGACATTACTTCACTAACAGAGAAGGAAATTCCTTGTTTTCTAGTTTGTTCTTTCATTAAAGTTAGCATAATGTCCAGCTGACCAGCATAAAGAAAAAAAAAAAAAGCAGCCTAATGCAAATTGCAAATTTACATAATTGCAAAAGATTGCAGTATGTGCCAAGGCAAGTATATGTTTAGAGAAGGTACAACATGCTGCTGAAATATTTGCATAGCATTTGTATTTAAACTGGAGAAATAACAATTAATATTGAATAGTTTTACACACCTTGAATTAAATCTAGAAAATTCACACCTATTGCTTCAAGACTAGCAAGCCATTAGCTGTGACTTGTTATTCAGGAAAGTAAATAGTGTTTCCCTTAGAAAAGGAAAATTACATCACAAAAACACCACAACAACATTCTGTGCTTCTCAATCTGTAATCCCTTTCTTCTGGGCCTTTTCAAATGCATCACAAGTTTACCTTATCAAAGACACTAAGTCTGTAATGGACCAATGAAATTAAAAATCACTGTTAATGCATCTGGCAGGCTTTCTGCATTGTGATGAAACTAACTGAGTCTGAAGGCCTGCAAGTGAAGTGAACCAAGCTGGACTTCCAGCAAGTGTGTGCCTGGCATCCAAATGTATTATACCTACATCAAAAGGCAGCTGAAAGCTAGAGCGTCTCCAAACATGACAAGAATGTATAACATACATAACACGTGCTATGTTTGTATTAAATACTTTGTAACAAATTACCAAGTCTGTAATGTTTTGTGCGAAAGTATTTTCTTCCACAGGGAAATACAGCAAAATGTAGCTTTAGCTCATGAAGAAGTAAACAATTCTTTTTGGTCCCTGATCAATTTTTTGACATTGTTAGATATGGAGACTAGGAGAAAGAATGACTGCTGGCTGATGGAAAACATGTACCTTAGAAACAGATGTACATAACAGACCCTGAAAAAACAAGCAACCAAATAAACAAAACCAAAACAAAATCCTAGAGAAAATATCCCCAGCTAAGCAGGACTTTGGAGTTTGCACAATATATGCATGCTATCATGCCATGTGTGAAATGAAAGGAGGGAGGAGGTGTAGCACTGTAAGGAATGTTCGATTTTGTCCATAAAATAGTGCTGTGGGTTTTAAATCTATGAGCTACAACAGCAGATAAAAAGGACTTAGGTGTCTTCATTCCCTCCTCTTTACTTTGGTGGCTGCAATTTGCCTCTTCTGGAGGAAGTCTGTTGTTTCAGAAACTACCATGGGAAGACAATTTTCTCAATTGCAGAGCTGGTAGACATATAACATTGCTAAAACGTAAAAAACAAACACAAGCCAGAGTTTGGTCTTAGATTTTAAACTATTTGTTGACTATGAAGAAAACTAATAGGATTCCAGATGAAATAAATAGAAGAGAATGCTCTTTGTGAATGTTTATTAAGAAAATGCTGGCCATATGATTTTGTTCAGAGGGAAAGATATAAAATATTTCATACATCTTTCAAATTAAAGTGTCATGTTTGAAAAAGCTAGGCTCCTCCAGTGTCTGGGAACAATGCCATAAAGTACCAACAGCTGACCTCAGTGGTGAAGGAAGGTATGGTTTTGGCTAAGAAAATGACCGTTCAGCTAGGAAAGTAAAATTAAGAAATCCTACATGGTCAGGAAGCAAATCTTTGTTTAAATCTTCCAGATATCTTGCTTATCTCTTTTTTTCCAATATTAACTTATAAGAATTTGAAATATTTCTTTAGCCTTTACTCCTCTGTGCCAGTTTAGGTCAGAAGAAGAAGAGTACCTTGTGGACTTCAAATCTGGGCAAATCTAACCCAAAAAACCTGAAAAGACAGATGGTCCTGATGTCCAAAACTGTTACCCTACTGTTTTGATTTTGGTTTAAAATCATCCAACCATAGTCATGCACAAATAGCTAATATTGACATACACTACTTACTTTCCCACCAAGACAGAAACAATGGAGATACCAGCGTGCAGCTAAGATTATACTGTTTTTTGACATCTGATTGTTCATGCTCAGTCTGCTGTGTGATGTATTTTAGTTTAATATACTTCTTTTATAATTGAGGCTGACTAAAAATTCCTTCACTGGCAATTACAGCCTTACAGTACATGACTTAACACATGGCAGCACAACTGGTCTCCAGCTTGTACCCTTATTTTCAGACTAACAGCATGAGAGTGAGACAGATAAGGATCTTCATTTCCAGTCACCAGTGCTCTGCTTGAGAAATTGTTTAACAGAATGTTTTTGGTATGGGAAACAAACAATCACTCTAACATTAATTACACAAACCTACTGACTCTGATGTAAACTGAGGAAAACATAAAGAAAATCCAGTCATGAAAGAACAAACAAGAAACAAAACATTTTAATTTTCTTTGACTTATTGCTCTGTTTCAAGTTGAAATCTTCCAGTTTGACATGGAAAGTCTGAGACTAATTTGGATATTTATTTTTCCCTTTTATAATTGAATAATGTTTAGTTCTAAGAGACCTTCTCATTCTAATTTAAACATTACATTCTCCATGAATAAATATTTATTCATTGCATATGGTCTTTTCATTGCATGCAGATTGTTTAGTTTTCAGACTGAAAAGGGTCAGTTCATCAAAGAATACAGGTATAATAATGAAACAAAGCAACCATTTGTATAATTTAATGGCGGCAAGAAGTCCAGGCTAACAGCCCGACTAATGAATAATTTAATTTCTTTCTAAATTCTTCAGTAAGGAATATGTGACAACATCAAACATTTCTCATAGGAATAGATTAAAACTGTGTATCTTTTACCACCTAGGATATGGACTGAAGCCTCATTTATTCACAAAACTGAGCTGAACCCCTGAGGATACTTGTATACTAAATAGTGCTTTGGAATGTTTTGGGACAATGGTATGAGACTTTATCTTATGTTCAAGTGTTTTAACAGTTCTTCACATCCTTTTAGGCTACAATGGCAATGATTGACCTGGTCCTTTTTCCAGTTTGATACTGCCACAGGCTGTCCCTTTGAAAACCCACTGACATAACCAGTACATCTTGGTTTATAGATAATACTAGCATTAAGAGACATAATCAAGTTAACAGAAGAATCATTCTCCCTAATGAAAAGCACATTTCTGTTAAAGGCACACATACATGTGGTTTTACAGTCAATGTTTTTATTACTTGCACTGGTTGAGACGAGCGTTTATTAACAAGGTGAACTGCAACTTGCACCAAAACCAACTTTTTCTTTTCCCCCTCAGATAAATAAACTCAATTACTGAGAGACATAGATACTGGCAAGAAAAGAACTCTAAATAAAAAGCAAGTGATAATTATGAATTATGCCATTTTTCAATTGCAGTCCATGCCTATCCCTTTATCTTTCTTATATAATCCTAGATAAAATACTGTCAAAAAAAGGAGAAAAAGGTTGGTACTGAAGACTGTATTGCAATACTTCTCCACAAGATTTAAATAAATTGAAAAAGTTTGAAACAAATTTTCAAATTGATAAATTTGCAGATGTAATTTCTTATGTTTACTGTAGTACTAATTCAGAAAAAAAGTTAAAGTTATTTTAATAGTTTTATATTAATAAAGTTAGGTTATATTAATAAAAGGAAATGAAGGAAATATATGGAGATAAGGTGCTTATTCTCTGATCTAAAATAATTTCGAAATCAAAAATAATTTCACTTAATATTTCAAAGTACAATGAAATTATTAAAGAAATATTCAGGGCAGATAAAGACAGAGAGCAATATGTTAGAAAAACCTTGCATTAAGTGGCTGCACTACACTGTCTGTCTCACTGAGCATGTTGTAACAATTATCTGAAAGCCAGAATGTCAGTGCACCAACCCATCAACTATACCCAGAACTATGCCGTGCCAAAAATTTAACTTAATTATCTATCTTTGAACAATGACAGAATGTCTATTTGTTGCAAAATGTCTTGGGGAAATTAGGAAATTTAAGCAAAAGAAGGGAATTCTATCAAATGTCAGTATTATAACTTCCATGAAACTAGAAGGAGGCAGTCAGTCAGTTTCAATGAAGGGTAGAGTATATAAAGGCTGTTCTATCAAATTTCCCTTCCCTCTTTCCAAAACCAGAAAATTATATTGCAACAGAGATGGAGAACTAGAATCTTATGTCACTGCTTTATGTTTTAGATTGGGGTTTTTTAAGGCTTGTGAGGAAACATAGGAATTCTTTTTTTTTTTTTTTTTCCTTTTTGAGATATGTGTCAAAAACTAAGACCCACCATTTGGCAATTGTTGTCTTGGCGGTGCTATCACTGGGAAGGAAAATACTGGGGTAGCTTCTATGGGGGAAAAAAATTAAAATCGTGTCTGACTTTCTTGGTTTGTGGACTCCTAACTGTTTCATGGTTCATTGCAAATTTTTCACCCTCACCTTCTGCTAACCCTCATTATTCCACAAGAATTAGTTACATCTCCCTCTCTTTTTCTCTTCATCTCAGTGTATAGTTTCACAAAACAATGGCTTTTCTTTCAAAGCCACTTTGCAGTAGCTCTGCCATTTTCTCCCTTTGATCAGAGTTCACCTGCACAACAGCTTGAGCAGCAGCTGTAAACTGGCTCACTGAAATTACCTGTGCAGGAATATGACACCATTTTGAACCCTGCAATTTCATTCAGCTAAATTTGTTGAAGGGCACAAACAGGGACTATATGGGGAACTCATAAATTGTCTTTCCTGAAAAAAACCAGCGTCATGAAATTACATCTTTTACCTACTTGCTTTATCTTTAATTTCTCTCCTTGCTAACCTGTCAGCCAACTCCAAATGTTAACTACCCTTTTCTGTCAAAGTGATCAGTTAACAGAAGGAACCCCAGTTCACGGCAACCGTTCCCAGTGCTGCTATAGTATCAAGTTTGGTTCTTCTTTTTCAGACCTGAAGAATATTTGAAAAAAAAAACAAACCAACCCATGATTAAGTCAAATAAAATTTCCTATGCTCAGGATTTACATGACTCTTGTCCATAACATCTTTGTAGCTACAGCATGAAATTCTAACTGCTCATTTCTGAAGGCATGTTCAATTTTATTTTCTCATTTAACACTCCACCTTCATTATAGTGACATTTACAATTCAAATAGCAGTGCATTACATTGGGATAAAAAGAAACTTGAAGAGCCTGCTGAAGCAGTGTCAAAAACAACCTCTCTCTCTTTTGCATTCCCTCTCTCTGTAAAAGCTGTTAAAAATGTACTTCAAGGAATTATTGACCTAAGTTCATTATGCAACCATATGACAGTTTTCCTTTTTCGTTCAGGTAAAAAATGGCGCTGGTAAAAGATCACATACATGAATAATCATTTGGATTAAAGCTGGGTTCAACCCCAAGAGTGGATAAATGGTATACAGAGCTTCCATTCATTTACTAATGGGATAATATCTAATGCATTTTAGCAATTTTTGGATTTATTCAAGTGCAGAGAAAAAAGAACTTAGGTTGTTAATTTGGGTCTGATTTGGGTTTTTTGGCTCTTTATTTTTTTTTGGCAGGGGGAGATAGGGGGTTGTTTTCTTTGTTTCTTTCTGTATCAAAATATCAGGCTTAGTTATTGCCTCTGATATCCATCTGATATTCTAGAAAAATTTGGTTTAATTTCTCTTTCCTAACAGAATGTTTTATTTAGGGTTTGGTCTAGAGAACGTTCTGAAAACTACAGCCCATAGGGCAAAGCCCCTGCAATGTAATTCTTCTATTTGTACTTGGGAGGATATTGTGAATCATGTAGCCTTTTACTTTTTCTTCACTCATGTATTTATTTATTTATTCAAATTTCATCCTGTGATAAACATACAGGCAAAATTCTGAACAGGTTTAATTTGGGCTTCAGAGGAGATTTGAAAAAGACAGCAATAAAGAACTTACCTTAGTAACTGAACTTTTCTTTGAGGCTGTATATTTGCCTGCTTTTTCTCCCACTTCTGAAAGCACACAGTCAGAAGAAGACTGATGTATTGAGATAGGTGATAACACTAACCATTTTTAAATAGATGTTTTTCACGGTCTTTAAAGCTTCAAACACCACTTGCATCTCGAACAACTTGAGTAATGCTGTCTGAGTATTGTTTGAAAAAACAATAAAACTCTTTCATCAGGATGACAGTCTGGAAAAAAAAAAATGACAAATTATTCCTCCACAGAGATATTTTGAAATACTGTGTTTTGATGGGTGAGATTAAGTGCTTTAGATGGAGGACACTTCTTGCTTAGAGGGACAGTGTCAACTTTAACATCTTTTTGCTTAAATAAAGGCTTTGTTTTGGTGCTAAAAACCACCTTAGACTTAGATTGACTTCTCTTCCCCATGTTTTCTCTCCCCTATTTTGCACTATGTTGCTGGTTTTAGTGTTTCTCATATTTTGAAAGTACAAGCAGAGTTGTCTTTTCTTCTTTCTATTTAACTACTCAAACAGAATAACAGCATATTAATAAACATTTCCCAGAGAGCATCCTCTTTTAATTCCTAGCAGGAACAAATTTGATATTCTTATGATGTCTTTCAGAATTGTGAATGATAATTGGATAAACTTTCTCTTGATTTTTTGAAAAAAACAGGGTTTAAATTCAACTCACATTAGCACATATTTTACATAATGACCTATTCTAGGGTCTTCTTATCAACTGGAAAAAGTGGCACTGTGGACAACTGTTGCATTTTTATTTTCAAAAGGCCATAATTATTTTTTGAATCCTGTCACCAGCTTTGTCTCCAGACACAGTATTTTCAGGTACCCTAAGAAGTCAAAGGATAATATGTTAATATGCTGTCATAACATGTATAATATGCTGTTAATGTGACAGGAACTAAGAGAGCTTGATTCAAGCACTTTGTTTTACCACAGATGACTTCTGTGATATGAAGCAAGTGGCTTTTCCTCCATTCCACTCAGTTTCATGCCAGCAATATAAGACAACAGGATGTTGCTCCTTTATTAGATTGTTGTGAAGCTATTGAAAGCCTAATCATTGCCCAGTGATGAAATCACTCAGCCAGAAGCAAAGGACTGCAAGGCCTGTTACCTCATTTAAATTTGTTTTCATTAAACAATTGTTAAAGAATTAACTGAAGAGAAGGATCATGGCCCTCCAGCCAGCTGCAGAAGGGCACAGCTCAATCAGATCCTTCCCTGTCCAATGGACCAAGTGACTCCTGCTGGTAATTTTCAACATTTCCTGTGCAATACTCTAACCAGCAGATTTCTGTGCAAAAGTACCATCAATAATACCTCTATGTTTTAATTTAACCCAGCTAGTGCAGAGCTGACTGGTAAAACTAAAGATGTTCATCCTTGTGAGCTTCTTCTGTAATTTTTAAAATTAAGAAATTATTGATTACCTCATTGGGCTTTTGAGAACATAAACTACCTATATGGTTTCCTTAATTTTCGGAAAAAAATAATCTTATCTGAACTTCAGAATATTTCTTTCAGTTGTGCACTGATTCATGAACACAAAGAAATGTCCACAAAGTCATTTTACTCCCTCACTTTAAATATCTACAAGAGGAAGAGTATCAAATTCTTGTGCACATAAGAACTTTGTTTTCAAAAAGTCTTCAAATATGTTTCTTAAATGAAAATAAAGGGAAAACTACACTTTCTACTTTGATTTATTTCTATACAGTAAGATATGCATAAGATAGGGGTATATATTGAGAATTTTACAAGAACTTTGAGTGCTTTACTTGTGTGTTCTAAGGATGATTATCAAGGAGAGAGGCTTATTACCTTTACACCCTGATTTCAAAATATTTTTGCCTCCTATTTAAGTATCTTTGCAATAACATTTAATTCTTTGAAAAACACAGTGCATGAAAAGTTATCTTTGTTACATTAATGTTTGCTTCTCTAAGCTTTACTTTTTCTTTTGTAATAACTCCTTGGGGTTTTCTAACTTGGCACATGAAAATAAATATAGACTAGGTCTCATTAACACTAAACATAGTTTCTTCTTTTAACTTTGCCTCATGATGAGAGAAATTATGGCCCCATGAAAATAAATGGAAGAGGTCTCATTAAAATTAGTATAATGAGAATTTCACACATTTTTCTCTCAGTTACTGTATAAGAGACAGATCTTTTACTTCTTAGATCATGGAAATATGATCAGGGGCTATAGCTCAGTCTTGAGCTTGTCTTGCAAGCACGCAGGAAGCTCAGAGTGAAATCCTTCATATCTCTTTAGGCTCATCTGATGCTTTCCTCACGTGGGTGACAGCCATGCCATGCATGAGACTGTAACTTTGTCACCTGGTGCTGCTGTAAACAGAAGGGATTAAGATCTCAGTTCAAAATATTTCTGTTGCCTCTTTCTCAGGAGACTTGTCTAGAACCATCCCTGTCTGCAAATACCTTGCAAAATAACACCTGAAACCTGCCCTTTTTGCCTGTGTTATTGATTATGCCGAGACTGGAGCAGCCTGGAGCTCTCTGCAGCTTAACCTCAAGGTTCACTACGGCTCAATGACTTTCAACCAGAGTGAGACTTAAGCAAGCAGCAGTTTTCCTTGAGCCTTAATTTCTATTGGATGAAAAAAGATGCTCCATCTGTGCTGGCAGGAAGCCATGGACTGTTTATGAATGCCTGAATGATTAGGAAAAAAGGACCCCAGGATGCAACAGGTGTGTTTCAGCAGCAGTTACAGGGATTTTCAAATGGGATGATTGCATATAACAGCATGTGGCTGCTTATGCCTTTGGAATACAAGGACATGTATTTGTCATAAATTCAACTCATATATAAATGAATATTTTAAAATAAAATATATTTATGCTACATTTTTATAGTGCACATTATACTATATTTATGCAAACCATATTTATATTTGTTGTTTGTTAGGGGTTTTTGGTTGGTTTGGAACTTGCTTTTGGTTTTTTTTCTCACATTTTAATGAGGATTCTGGAAGCTGAAATTTTTAGACTTATGTATCAGCTCAGGAATTCTAAACAGCGCAGTAAATATTTTTACTTACATTTAATAAACTACCAAATCCTTAGAAAACACTTGGTAGGAAAAAAAATGGAGTCAATTTGTCCTGTAGTAGAGGACAATTGCACTTCATCTTGTCAAGACCAAAAATATATAATTTGGAAGTAAGAATTTTACATATACTCTGCTTTTATTGTTTCAGGTTGGAAAAGAGATTATTTATAGCACAGAAACTTTATAAAAAAGAATATTGAAAGATTATGCTGTATATATTTTTTTATTAATCTTTGGGTCAGGTTTTATAGAACACAGACTGAGGCAATATCTGTTATAACTATTTTGACAGAAAGGAACAGCAAATTCATCAGTTCATTGACTTAAAGTCTGTGTCTGTCTTCCTCTCTGTTGAGAGATCCATATCTTTGTGATCCATGTTAAAAAATATAAACTTATTTAGATTAGAAATAAATAGTTATCATAATTATCTTACTGCCGTTTAACACTTTCTGTAGAAATTTGACAATTATTTCAGTAAAGTAGTGTATACCATAACATAAGCCTTGCCAGAATGATTCTAGACAAATCTTTGATTATGATCTCTGAGCATGATCTTTGCTCACATAGTTCTGCTTAGAACAGAAATACTGTTTAAAAGTAGGTTAAAAAATTTGAGAAAATCCCAAGGGCTTTCCTCTGTTTTATTATAACAACTCAGTTTGTGGACATTATATTGTTAGAACTATTAGAGCTGAGGCGCACAACCCTTTATTCAGACTTGCATCATCATCCCTTCTCATCAGACTTCTCATCATCCCTTAACAATGAGTAAATATCAGTGAGCAGCCCTCTATTTGCGGCACTGTTTTCCCAAATGTTTTTAGACAGAGATATTCTTGTTATTTTTCTCAAGAGACTGCAGTTTTGGAAAAATTAGTTTTTACAATTTTTGTTTTCTGACTATCTCTCTGATCTTTACGGCACAATGAAAGGTACCTATTTTCTAAGGAACAAAAAGGTCTTTTGTTTCCTAATTAAAACACACCCCAAAACAAAAAAGAAGCAAACCACACCACCCCCCCCCCCCATACGATTTGATTTATTGCAAAGACTTTTCATTATAAATTTCCCATATTAAATTTTTAGAGATTTTTTTTTCAGCCAAAATTCTACCATTCATCCAATCATTTACAGCTAATGCAATTGCCATAAGCAGAAAGCTCTTCTGAGTAGTTCTAGATGATCAAATAAAACAGGTCACGTTCATAAATTTTGCAAAAGTACTGTCACAGTACTGCACATCAGGAGAGGTGTAAAATATTATTGGACTGTTAAAGCAAAATCAGGGAAAGTCTCCTTAAATGTAATATCCCTTGGTGACCAACATGGTATCAAAACTTGTTTGAATAGTTTGAAATGTCAGCAAATTCACATTATATTATTGCAACCTAATTTGAGATTCATGCTCCTGATGGGTGATGAGCGCCTTTCCTGAGAAATGTTGATAGAAAGCCTCTCACTTACATAAAATAACATAAGATGATATAAGGTATAAAAATACTTGGAGATATCTCTACCTTTAGGAGAAGGTTCTGGTCCTGAAATACAGAAAAAGCAGGAATGGCAAGGAGAGATGAATTTAACTTTTTCCTCTTTACATAAAACAACAAAAGGAAAATGATGCTTTTCTCAAATACTTTAATAGATTAAAAGTTATGTTTAAATATGTATTTTAAGGGCAAAGAGTGGCCCACTTGCTATTGGGGACGGTTGCTTTTTTTTTTTTTTTTGTAGTTATTTTGACACAAATTTGGTAAAAAGAAATATTAAACTTGCTGCATCTTCACAGATTTGAACCTATTTTTACCATTTCTTTGTAGTCAGAAAGGAGACCTTTGTAGCTGAAAGTTAAAGCTGTAACATAATCACCTCATTACAAGATAGGGATTTCAAAAGCAATCCATATACCAAGACTCATAGAAAACCAGCAAATGTTAGCAATACTGACATAGATATAATATTTGGACTCTGAGAGAGGATTTCTAGTATCTCAGACTGCCAGGGAACCTCCTTCCATCTTTATCACTGTCAAGGCCTGAGAGGGAATTCACAGTTTGGTTCTCATCAGCACCACCAACTATTTGGAGGTCATTGCTGAATGGCAACCAAATGGCAGCAAAGCTGAACAGCTGCCTCAACAGCTTTGCCAGTGCAGGGGGTGAGAGAAAGTGAGAATTGAAATGTAGGTCTCCTGGATGCTGTGCTACTGAATACCCCTTCTTCCTCCTTTTTTTTTCCATTTTTTTTTCTTCAATCAGAGGTTCACTGAAAGTTTGAAAGGCTTCAAGTGTGAGGTCAGTATTGCCAGGTCACTTCGCTGCGTGTCAAACTCTGCTGAGAATAAAACAAATCTGCGGAGGCCCCAAAGTATACAAATGCATTTTCTGGATGGGGCCAACATGTTTTTATCACATGTAACATCTGATTGAGGATCTGCCTTCTACAAATATTTGATGCAAATGAGAGCATGCTCTCACATGAGGAGTCCTGCTGATTTCTGTGAGAGATAATGATTTGCAGCATTGAGACTGTTGTGTGGCCAGTAAGGCTCAGCTGGAGCTTGTCACAGTCAGTTCTAAATTTGTACAACATAGAAATCAGTCTGTGCATATTGTCTATAACTTCACATTTTGCTTGAGGTTGTGTTTTTAGCTGGTTGAAATAATTGCAACAACACTTATCAATTTATTTAACCAAAAAAAGTCACACACTATTGAAAATTTATTTTTGTTGTCTTTTTGTATTATTATTTTTAAATTAAATATGTAAAATTATTATCTAAATATTTAACCTATTTGTGCTTTAAGTATTCTATATCAAAGCTAATTGAAAAATTAAAGTTTAAATATTTTCATCTTATAAGTTGAGAGCTTTATCAGTTCATGTGTACTTAGCAGATAGTCTCTGTGCTGGAAAGATGCTGATGAGGACTTACATATGGCAACACCAGAGCCTGTCATGCACATTTTAGCATTTTAACGGCTCTGATTCAGGAACCCACAGGAGAACATGTTGAATCCATTTCTTTGTGAAAGCTGCTCTTGGAAAGGAAGGGAATTTAATTGAATGTGTGTGTTGAGGAGGATAAGGGTACTGGATGCCTGAAATTAAGTTTGTCTGTAACCTTCAAGGCAGTATGCAAACTAATGAGATGTAGAATTGCCACTACATCTGTTACCATTTGCTCACATTTAAGATGAACATTTAAAAAAAAAAATTCCTATTACAGAGTCCTATTTGCTGAAAATAATATAATTTGTGCATACAAATTCATGCTGTGTCTTTAGTGCTTTAGGAAAGCAACTAAATGGGATGGGTTTTTTTTCTCCTTTATATTAATATTTCATTAAAAGCTCAAGATGCTCTCATTTGACAGAAACTCTTTTAGCCATAGGAAAAATATATCTACAGTAACAATTTTCTTGCTTGATCTCTTTTTTTTGGGTCAACTTACTTTCATACACAGACACACAGAGAAACTGCATTCCATGACAGAGACACAATGCTGTTAGCAATCTTTATGCTTGAGGCCAAGGAAATTATATCACACTTGCTTTTGACTCCAGATCAAGAACTGTGGCTGAAGCAAGAACAAAATAAAAATAGAGAAAAAGCTTTGAAGGTTTCAAATGCTGAAATTCTTAAGTCTGGCTTGTTGAAGTGGTTACTTGTTCACAGTAGCATTTGCAGCCTTGCTAATGATCTTCTGTTTGGGATGGATCCAGCCAGTGTATCTGATACAGAAGTTTGAAATTTCACAAGAAACTGCTTCACCAAGACATTGAGGGAGGAAAGGAGCAGGGGGGAGGGTGAGAGGGGGGCTGGAAAAGAGGAGAAGCAACAAAAAATTTAGAAACCAAACAGAACTACTGGCTCATGAGATATGGAACATTCTTTTTAAAGAAGTGATTTCTAAGTCAAAGAATATCATAAAATTGATACCCAAGTCCTTCACTTATGGCACAGTCAAAATTCCCACTGGAAATAACCTTCTCTGTAATCTAACAATCACAGTGTTTAAAGTTTTTCATGTACGTATCTTTAAAGAATAATAAAAGATGGGAAAAGTCCATGTATTCCTACCTTACAGCTGTGTAGCATGGGCAAAACAGAGCCTTGTGTGCCCATAAGGCACAGACACCCTAATTAACAGATCCTCCAGCAGACAAAGCTGTCTGCTTTCAATTAAATTAAAGACTGTATAGTGATTCTCAAAAGTGCCTCAATTCACCACTCTGTTTCCTTCTGACCAATTAATACTCTAGAGGCCAAATATTCTGTCAATGATTTGTGGGCATTTTGAACAGAATCATTTCAAGAAAAAAAGGGGCTCTACCACAGGAAAATGTAGAGACATCTGGAAATGAAACAATTCTTATTGATTACTGATATTAAATATAAATACTAGTGTAAGGCTGATGTCTCCTAATATTAATACTAGCACAGATGTACCTTCCATTAATGTAGTTTCACCTCATCTGAGATGATGATTAAAAGTGCAATATAGTTGTGTTCTTCAAAACTTTTGTCTTAATATTAATGAATGTGATGGAACACTGAGGAATTAGTGTTACCTTAGGAAATTAGTCCAATAGCATTAACAATTAAGCAACTTAATGACTTTCAATTAGACACAGATGTCATGAAGCTTTGAATATACACTTCAAGGTGGAACAAGGTTAAAAAACAAGAATTAGTGTGGAGAAAGAAGTAAAAAATATTAATAATAAAAAGAATCATATGTCTTGAAAAATATTTAAGAGCAGTATATTGTGAACTGCTTTCAGGATGAAAATTATTACCTGCATAGAATAGCTGCATCCAGACTCCTTTCTTGGCAGCCTAGATGGCATCCTGTGCATTGGCACAAAGACCGTGCACCTCCAAGGGTACACCTGCCATCTCACAAGACATTCCTACACATATGCATCATGCATGAGTGCTACACATTTCGGAAAACTTAATTGTATCTGCTCCATGAGCACTGCCCAGTGTATATCTCCTTTTACTAGACCTTTACGGATTTTGTGTTGTACTGAAAAGAAATGTGAGACCTAGTCCTGTGTAAGTTTAATCACATATTTGCATGTGATACAGGCTGCCACATCTTTTTCCCTGTAACTCATTTATTTCCCAGCTTTGAGATTCATGAAGTTTTTCATTGTGAATGTGGCAAGATACTGGAGCAGGTTGCCCAGAGAAGTTGGAGATTCCCCATCCCTGGAGGTATTCAAGTTCAGGGAGCTTTAAGCAGCCTGGTACAGTGAAATGTTCCCTGCCCAGGGCACTTTGAGTGTAACCCAATGATTATCAAGGCTCCTTCCAACCCAAACCATTCTATGATTCCTCCACACAGGACACAAAGAAAAGAATATGTATTTCAAAGCTTGCATTTACAATTCTCAATGAAGACAATTTTTTTTTTAAATGGTACAAACAAATGATTGCCTTCAGTTCTTGATAGATACACCTCTTTTTTTTGTTTATTATCACAGTCATTTTTTTCTGCATGTAGTTTAATAGCCATCCAAATGGCTATGTGGGGGAAAGAAAAGTTATTTTTCTAGCCACTTTAGAAAAGATTTTCGTAAAAGGGGACAGAGCGTTCTGAAAGGCTACAGAGAGCTCCAAATACCACTGAAATGTTATCAGAATTTTATGCATTCATTTCAATATTTAAAATAAAAGGGTTTTTTAAAATAAAAATTCAACCAGCAAAATCCAGCACATAATTCTAAAGAAGAATCAAGCTTATGACAACTCAGTTTTTAGAAAGCTGGGACTTCTTTTATTAAATTCAGTTTTTGCTATCAGATGGAATGGCAGTAGAAATTATCTTAGAAATTCTAGCTATAAGGAATTTAAACTGTGAATTCACAGATGAAAAACAGTCTGAGGCATTCTCTTATTTTTAGGAAACATAGCAACCTCAATTCTTTACCCTTCTTCTAAAGGAAGATTCTGCATGAGTGTGTTTGTGTCCCTACTGCTCTTCCATTGCAGACACACAGGACTTCAGTTTCTTGGTGAATATTTAGGCAGGTACACACACACACTAGACAGCAAAATGAGACAGATTACATCATCATTGCATACATCACAAAGCCTATCCCTCCCTGGCTTTTAGGCAAAGGATGCAGCAGAACAGCTATAGCCAGCTTGCAAATCATTTGCATCCAGATGGAGTTTTCTATCACAATTCTCTGAGAAAATTGCTGTGCACCCCTGAAACCCTGTGTGTTATAATAATAGGGAAATAATGATAGACATATATTTTTATAGAGGAAAAATGAAATAAGACATTGCTTCTTCTGGGTACTATGAGAGGAGATGGGGTCTGTGAGGCATAAATCCCCCTGAAGCACACATAGAGAAGAAAGAGCCAGGGCTAGTGAAATCTTATCTGCATTGTCTTTCTTGGAGTCATCCCCACATCCTCAAACTTCAGCCAGGGTTTTCTTAGAACTAGCTGGATGTTGCAGTCAAAAAGACAGCCAGGTAGAGAAAGTATGTTTGTACAGTAAATGCACAGGTATCAAGGAATCAAAATGTAATCAAGGAATCAAAGAATCAAAATCAGGAGTGAAAAGAAGACTAAATTTATGGAAGGGAAAATGTGCACTTTAAGAACCTAAGAGAATGCAGCTAAGTCATTTCATAGTCATTACCATTTCTATATGCCAGGTAGCCTGGTTAAATCACATTTCAGAAAGACCAATGAGCTGTCTATGTTACTGTTCAAGATTTTATTCCATGCATGAGGTAAATCATGACAGAAAGCCCTAAGGTAGTCTTTGAAATGCAACCTACATGGGTTATGATGAAGAGAGATGAGAATTGGGCTTTTCACTCATTGTTAACCTTTAAGAGATAACAATTAAGGCCAAAATAGGCTGTGACAGTCATCTGGATGAGTGTCTTACTGTAGGTATAATGGAAAGATGCTAATACAGGAATAATTTTATCAAAGTGATAAGCTTGGAAAAATAGAACAGAGTAGAACAGTTGATTTAGAAGGAACCCACAGTGACCATCTGGTCCAACTGCTTAAACCTAGTCCAACTGCCTTCATCTAGTTTAACTGTCTAGACAAAGAAGGAGAATGCCAAGAGATGCATTCAGCATACTTTTGAATGGAAGTACATTGAACACATTAGAGTGCTGGAAAATAAAAGATCACAATAAACAAAACACAGTAATATGGATTTAAACAATATCTTAAATGTGTTACATAAACAATAGGCACTTAAAAACATATTGATGCACATATTATGGCCTATTATTTAGATTATGTCAGGTGTCTCACAGGAAATAAAGTATTCTCATTCTTTGATTCAAAAGAATTTGCAAACATTTTTAAAAACAAAAAGTTTGGATTTTTTCCAAAACAAAAACTGAAGCAAAGTGCCCCAAATTGCATGAACCAATAATTCTTGTAAAAATTGTATTGATTTCTCTCTTTGGTTTGATCCAAAACTTTCATATCAGACCAAAAAAAAAAAAAAACAAAAAAACCCCACCAAAAAAACTACTCAAGAATATTATTCATTTAGCCTATTACTCTAATTTGTAACTGCACCAAAAATATACCTATGAAATTCTGTTTATACAAATCTATAAGAAACGTTGCTCTTGTTTTCTTGGATGGTATGGAAATGTTAACTCTCTTTTAGGATCAGCCTGGCCTAGCTTTAAATACACATTTGCAATCAGGCACTGGTGTCACAAACTGGGGATATCAAAAAAACAAATTTATGTAAGGGACTATAAAATTTTCCCTCCTGGAGATATATCTGGATGTTTATGCACTTTTTTTCTTTTTAAGTGGAAAATAATGTGGATCATTAATATCATGTTTCTGTGAGTTGGGAAGATTTTTTTTGCTATCAGAAGTAGTGTAATATATGAACATAAAGGCTTTGAGCTGTTATGAAGGCAAAAAAAAGATGACAATGTGGTATACAGATCCTCAAGTGGCATCTGAACAGCAGGATCATAAATTTCTATAGTTTTATTCCTTCCTTCTTCCACCCATGTTTTCTTAATGTTTATTTAAATGGTTTAGGGTCTTTACTCAGCACCATGTTCTAAGGCAATCAACATCTTAAAAATAATCTTTCTGTATGCATATGTTAATTAATAGTCATCTAATACATTCCTAATTGCAAGGCATTTCATGCCTTAGTCATTTTTGAATACATTTTCCCCTAGAATGACCTTTAGGATGTTCTGTGCATGTGAACAGGCACACACATCCATTATTCATGTACTGAAGCACAGCTCCCTGCAGAGGACCAGGGATGGCATGGACAGGATCCTTCTCTACTTGCAGCATTTCTGTGCCAGAAAGAACTAAACTTGTTAGGAAAGCATACAAAGTATGAAGTATTTCAGCTATAACTTAATTCAGCCTTTGATAAAAAGGGAAGGATTCTTTGGGGTTTTTTGGAATTTTTAAGATTCAAAATAACTACAGTAGCCTGTTTGTATCTCCATAAATCACAGTTGACCCATAGTATTTGATTCCCTTTAGCATTATTTCTGTAAAAACATCTCTTTTTATTTCAGTGACAAGGCAGATAAGCTTTCTTAGAGATCTGCCAATACTGAAGGTTTTATATTTATACTTCAGTAAAAATATTTTAAATGGATTATGTGAGCTGGCAATCAGTGGCCATAATGTATGTTCCTCATACATTAAATTTCCTCTGCTTCAATTAAGTTACTATGTGAAGAAAATTATGGTAGTGACTCACTATTCTTTGTTAAGGGAAATGGAGCTATTCCCTTCTGATACAGAATAAGTCCCTAAATTGCTAGTATTGAGCCTTTACCTCAGAAAGCTAAGCCTAAATACTTCCAAAAGTGATGAGAGATTACTAGGGTTTTTTTTTCCTTCTCCTTTTTCCTGGCTTTTTTTTTTCCCTCCTAGAATTTTTCACACTAACAGCCTCATGATTGAGGTTCGTAGAGCTGCTATAAAAGATACTTTAATTGCTTTAGGATAGAGGAAATTCATTATGAAAAAAAAAATCTACCAGATGCTCATTACATATCAGACTACATATTGGTAAAGATGTTACACATTTCTCTGGTAGGGAGAAAGGGAGATCCAACAGTGCCAGAGGGAGTCTGTAATGTTATTGTAAGTCAGCAAAAAAGAGCCATACCTATATTATATATGTGGGAAACCATGAACAGATAAGAAAGCCTGTTTCTTTTAAAATTAAAAAAAGATAACATTGGAGCACAGACTAAAGAGTTAAAACCACATCCTGTGTTTAAAAAGACAGGGAAAACAAAGAAATTGTCCCCTTATTGCTTCACATTTCTTTTGTTTTGTTGAGAAGTGCTTCACATGACAGTGAAAAGGAGAAAAAGCACAAAAAGCTTTCAAGTTATTATTCAGAAGACAAAGCAAACACCACAGGCATGAATACACATTGTGATGATTATTCAAATTCCAGCTGAGTATAAAAAATTAGTATGCTATAATTGCTTTTCAAGTTTTTATTTTTTAAAGTTTTAAAGTTTAAGTAGAAAAGCCTTTATACATTTTGATATATGAAGAAGAGGAAAAGAAAAAGTTAATTTTGTCTTCAGATATTTATCATGGCCAGAGTAACTTGTTCCAGGTGTGATAGAATTTTTTATTCTTTTCTCTTTCTCCTTAAAAAAAAATCCCTTAAAGTTTATTATCTGAGAATAAAAATTCAATTTTATTTTTTAAAGTTTCCTATAAAATATATGCTAACAACAGGCAGAAATAGCTTGTACACTATTAGATGTACAACTGTCTGGACAGCTGTCTGTCCAGATAATTGACTTTAATACATTGTTCCTACCCTGTTCATAATTTATCAGTTGAGACCTGGAAAAAAAAAATGGAGGAATTATGATTAATTTTACTTTGTATATTGAAAAGCGGTTATAATTAAATAGTGTTTGATTATTAGCAGCTTGGCAATATTAGGTTATTCCAAACATTTTTTATGAATTATTATTTTGAAGTGGTTTTAAATTGACAAACTTTTGAAGATTCCATTTGTTTTCCTTTTCACATGCACACATACACTGAAGCGAAGTCAGATGAAAGCTGAAGTTAAAATTAGCAGTGGCCTATGGGCATTGCTGTAATTACTAGGCCATTTAAAATATATCAGTATCATGTCTAATATAATAAAAGTAGAGTCAGTGCTGTAGCAAGTTAAGAACAAGAGACTCTGCAAAAGGCTGTCAGATTCTGTTAGCTGAAATCAGAGCTAAACTAAATGCATTATCTGTGTGATTATGGCCTCTGTTCTTACCAGAAAATCATCTGCAATCAGAGGTCCTTTGATAGGTCTGACAATTTTTTAAAATTTGTTTGTTTGTTTGCTTGTTTGTGGACTTTGTTTTGCTTTTTCCTAAAGTTAAAACAACATGATGAGTAACAGGAAAGCAAACAAAAATCAAGATAGTATGTTGCACAAAAATAGAAGTTTTATCTGTTAGACTACATCATAGAAGTGAGCTTAATATTTCATATTATATTTATTAAGAATTTTTAAGTTAAAGGGATTTCTTTCTCAGCAGTGAGAAGAACTACTGAGAGAAAAAGTTAGACAAACTTTAAAATGGAAAGAGCAAAAAGTGTGTCAAGGTTTTGGTACTTAATGTCTTGAGATTGTGAACTGATTTCCAAGCATTTAGATCTTTTCAGGGACTTTGCACATGTAAAGTCTGCTGCTGTGGTTAGGAACAGGATACTAGAGTCTAAATTAGGTCCATACAGTTCTTTTCACCAGGTGAGACACATGGCCAAAACCAAGGCCAGGGCAGCAAAAATACCAGTCTGGAGAATGCAGGTGTTTTGTAGAAGAGCGTGAGATACACAGATTCTGTTAAACTGAGCAACATCCTGCCAGAAGCCAAAAGCAATAAATAGATTTGCTTTGTAGTTAGGGAAGAGTGCACACTCCCATTCACTCTTGCAGCACAGTCCTCCATCTCCTGGAGAGCTGAGTGTAGCCAGGTGGCTGTTTCCAGGCTCTGGCTGATTGACAGCGTGTGTGGCAGCATTGACAAGCCTCTTTTCCAGTTATTTCTATTTTGGTCTTCTGAGCTTGAAATGCCCCAAGCCACGGAATATTTTAACTAGTTAGCTTGGTATTTTTACAGCTTTGAGGGTCCTGGTTTTGTCATTTTTGTTTGGTTGGTTTGTTTCTGTTTTTCTTTTTATTATGGAAAAGCATGTCTGTACCTAAATAAAGCTGCCTTTGCAATGAGCATATAAAAAGCCCTGAAAGTTATCAACATAGAAGTAAAATATTTTCTTCCACTCAATTATTGCACAAGGGACACATTTAGTTCAGGATGTTCAACAGCTCCAAAGAGAAAAGACATCTGGGTTCAATTTTTAAAAGCCTAGGGTAACTAAACAAAGCTTCTAAAATGACATTGAGGTAGGAGGAGGAGGAGGAGATTGTTTCTATGACCACAAAGAAAACTCATCCATTACGCAGGGATAAGAGAAAGATGCAGATATTTAAAAGAAAATGAAGTAAGGAATATTTAAGGCAGGGGAAAAAAACGATGGAATGAAACTGGTAGGTTTCTTTTGTGAGTTGGGTGGCTGTCTCCAGTCTTCTTTATTGCATTTATAGAGAGAGACAAGTGTGTTAAAGAGTAGCCTTAGGAAAAGGCCTGGAAAGTACAAAGTGTTTTAACTACATGATATTGTTACATCTTTCCAATTATCGAGACCACCACTTGGGTGAATTCCTGCACTCTTCAGCTGTCTATTATTCTCTTTTAGTGACTTTGGTGAAAACACTTTCATGTTCATATCCATATGCATATACATATTCACTTTCATGTTATATGTTTCATGTCTCATGTTTTTTTTCAAAGGCTTGTTGGGGAATGATGTTTCTTAGTCCACAGCGGTCAGTGTTGATCAATATTTTTGTGTTATCAGCAGAAAAAAACCTGTCACTGTTTCTTAATTCATGTAACTGCAGCCTTCTTTCTTTATATAAACCACAATATTTAAAAAAAAAAAAAAAAAGAAGAAGACAGGACTATATATAAGCCCATTGACTAAGTGACATAATCATTAGGTTCATTTCCCCTCATAGCCATTGTTGACCTTTTACATTTACAAGTTTTTAGTGTAACAAAATGACAAAGAATTTAAGAGCATGAAACAGGCCTATATAGAATTTAACAGTATTTATCCATAATTAATTTCTTTATTCTTCTGGTTTCCAATCATTTTCCTTTGCTTTGTTTTTTTGGTATAATTTCTCCTTGCAGATCAACTTAATGCATCATTTATTTTTTTTCCCTAAAAGATCTGCTTTTTCTCTATCAAATCCATACATAAAACTGTCAAATACACTAAAAATTTTAAATGTATTGAAAATGGCTTCTGATATTTGCTCTTAATGGAAAGCATTTAGTGAAATACATGCCTGAAAAAAAAAAAACAGAATAAAAAAGCCGGGCAGAATTCTCTGACCCTTCTCCTGCATAGTATGTCCCTATGTGCTCAGGAATACAGGACAGTAGGGTCACTTTCAAAGAAACATTACATGAGGTGAATATCTTAACAAAAGCATGAAGGAGGAAAGAATAGAAAATTGCTGTGTTGAGTTCTCCAAAGGAATGAGTTACAGCTTGCATCTAGTGTCCTTATTTTGCACTGGGGTGAAATACCTGAAGATTTGGAAGTTTTAATTTGCAGTTATTCTTTCTCTTTGATTCACTATGTTCAATTCAAGTGAAGAATGTGAAAATATAACATTTCTAAGCCATACTACTGAGGCTGTCAGGCACTAAAATGGAATTATCTAGTATGAAACAGATGTTCTATCTCCTTAAGTATTTACTATTTACTTTCATAAAGAGCTAAAAAGAAAAGCTGACAAAAAAGTCCTAAACATAAGAGGAAGACAAAACCATTCAGAAAAAAATATTGCAACTGTAAGCAAAACTGAGTAAAAGAAAATAAGAAGCACTAAAAAGCCCAGCTAGCAAAAAATACTCAAAGTATTGATAAATATCTAACAAAGTAGATACCTGTTTACCTATTTATTGTTGTCTTTGTGAAAAACTTAAAAAAACAAAGCACACAGGTGTGCTTCTCTCACTGGGAAATCAATATGCAAAAGCTGTGTGAGATTAAGGTTAAATTCAAAACACGTAAAGTGCATGAACAGATAGTTCTAAACCCAGGTTCCCTGAAGATCTCTAAACTAGGATTCTCAGTTGATTATACAATTCACAGAGAAATATAGGTTCTGTAATATTTTAGAATGAAAGGAGGTTCCTTTCAGAACGTTTTTGATACTAGCTTAAGATACTGAAGTTTTGTGGCTTTTATGACACTTAGCAAAACCAAGACAAAATGTCTGCTTGCAAAACATAACAAGAACTTGGTTGTGCTCACTCACTTAGGAAAGCACAAATCTCACAGCAGACTAAGTGTCACTATTGAGTCAGCAATGGCACAGCCTCCAAAGGCAATCAGAAGGCTAATCCACTTCATTAGGAAACCCATTCCTTTTTATACTCTAGTTCACTACAGGTGGACCTGATTGGTCCTTTAATCAAAACAGCAATGGCTAATTAGGAAACCACCCTTTTGGTAAACATCTTTCAATAACACATTCCACATGTTCACAAACACCAGGTGCAGCAAGTTAAGATAAGAAGTGTTTATGATTCTTTTCTCTGAGCTTCCCACAGCCTTTCCCAGAAAGATGCCTGGGAAACTGTTTGTTTCTCTCTGTGATCAGAGAGCTGCCACCACAAATAAGGACACTTGTAAAGACAAGAGAATCTGTCAGATTGAAAGACCCAGAGGATTCTTTCCTCCTGTCTCTCTAGAAGCAATATTACTGATTTCTCTGGCCTGGTGAGATTCCTTTCCCCAAAAGGCCCCTATGTACCCCTTGAAGATCAGCCAGGTCTTGCACACCTCCACCTGACCTGCGACCTGTCAATGTCTCACTGCACTGTTGGTAACTTCTGCCTGTTTCTATCCTGGTTTTGGACATCTTCAGTCTTTTCTTGAACCTTGCTCAGCAATTTCTCCTCATCTCTGCTGTCAGGTACAGCTCAGGCTTCTGCCTTCAGCCTTAGCAGAACAGTGTTAAAATACTGAGGAAAACCCTCTAATTACTTAGTCTTGTACAGTAGCTAAAAATGTTCACACCTGTCCTCTCAGCCCAGCAAACAAGAGACTCAAACTGAATTCCCCATGAAACTATTGGGTAGCAGAAACTGAATTCTCCTGTCTTTCAGGAAAACACCTTTACTCAGAGGTGATTCTGACTACAAGGCAGAGGAAATATTATTTGTTGCTCCTCTCTGGGAGTTTTCATGCTCTCTGGTAAATAGTACTGATTTACCAGATCAGACAGGGAGCAAGACAGGACATAACTATGTAATTTCAGGGATTGAGAAATATCAGAATTTGATTAATTGTTTAGTTTGGTTTGGGGTTTTTATTATTGTTTTGTTTGTGGGGTTTTTTTTTGGGGGGGGGGGAAGGGTAAAATAGAGAATTAGGAAGGAAAAACTCCAGCAATCTCATCCCTAGTCTGGTGTGGGTTTACTGTGTAAACCCAAAAGATTGTGCCTCCTGCATACTTTAGTAGCCGCTGTGTCTGTGTTTCTCTTACTTAGTTTTATTACTCCAAACCCTTGGCTTCTCTGCTTCATAGTAAAGAACTTTTCACTGCACAATGAAGCAACTCCAAAGACTATGTAGTCTGCTTCTGATACCAGCCTTAGCTTTTATTTAGTTACCAGGGTGCTTTGGGAAATTTGAACTCAGAAAATTTGAATCTCCTCAGTAATGAAAAACAATAATTTGCCTGACAAATATTTCACCCATTAGGCAGTTATAGAGAGGGAGACTAAGCCCAGATGTTTAGGAAAGAAACCAACCACACTGTATGTGGGTGGAGTTCAAACATTTAGGAAAATCAGAGGAATTCTTTGACAATTTTTACAACAGTGAGTTCCTTGGACAGGATGAATAAATTGCAGAGTCCATTTAGGATTACACCAGGATGACAATGACAACACATTCATCTTCATCAAGACTCAGAGCATCACTTCTGAGCAGCTCTAGGAATGCTTGAAAAGTGTTACACTAGTAAAACTTGTGGGAGTGGTCAGGATCTGAATCTCTGAATTTAGGTCATAATAATATTGAGCCTAGTGGTTTCCATTCCACCTAAGCCTTACTTCAGACCTCTCAGATATTATCTGGAACTATTTTCTGTCATGAGGATATTGTAAATGTTTTTGAGCTTTTCTAATCTACAAGTTTTTCTCTTTTAAATGACTCACTGATTTTACTGATGAATAAATTTGAGATATAAATACCAGATCTAATCTATATTACAAAGTAAATTTTTAATATTTGTTTAAAATTTTGTTTCTTTTTTGGCAGAAGTAACATCAGAGTTCAATAAATACATTGTATAAACTGTCCTCTGCCTGAAGGAATAGAAACAATAAAAAAGGACTTAAAAAAACCCAAGTAACAATTAATTTTTTACAAGTCTCTTCTAATTTTTGTTCTAAAATTCCAGAACAGCAATAAACCACATTTTTTCTTTACTTGATGGAGGGAACTGAAAATAGTATGCTCAGAATTTCTTACATTAAGAGAAAAGGAAATCAAATAAAAATGTGACACTAATAATGAAAGCATGTTCCCCAATCTCATAGAAACATATATTCCAGATTGTATGATATATTCTAAAATACTATCTTAAAATGCATTCTTCTCCCTCCCTAGGGAGGAAAGGAAAGAAAAACTGAAACATAAATCCTATCAAATGGCATTGAAAGTACTTAATTTCAGTAAATATTACCTCATCAGTTGTATGGTTTGTTATTAATTTATTTTTTAAAATTTCTTTTATGAAATGGAGGGTAAATTTCACTATTCCAAATTAGGCTGTCTATGAGTTATCTTCTATGGCTGCTATGGGATGCTGCCCCCCAAAAATACCAACTTAGGCTTCTTGTAATTTCCAAGCTATGTTGTGAATCACAGGTTTATAAATATATATATATTTTTTTTTTCCAACTAAAACAGTTTTCTGAACCAAGGCAAGGACTATTAAGGGAGACAAACAAATAGAGGATGTGCAGAGGGATGGAGGAAGGTGCCTTGAGGTTGCATTAACATTAAATTCTTCACAAAATCTATGCACATGGTAAGTTTTTTGCTTAGACATCCTTTATATTGGATAGGCAGGAGTAAATTGAATCTAAAAGTTTGACACTAAACTTTTAGAAACCAAGACTTTTCCCAGTCTTCTGGTAGTTATATGTGATAATATTTCAGGTATTTTAACGGGACATATAAAGCACAGGGACTGCTGCTCTAAAAAAAGCTAACTCCTTACAAAGAGATGCTAGAAACAGAAAAGGAACATGCAGAGCTAAGAATGAAGAACTGTTCTGAAGCACAGTGATCAATTTCTTGTGTGCCATTTTCCTAAGATCAGGTCTTTTTTAGCCACTGTTTTTTCCAATATCAGCAGGAAAAGACTGTGGTTTCATCTTCAGAAGCCTGGGGGAAAATCAGTGGTTTTGAGCTTGCCCATCAAAAAACATTACTGGGATCAAGAGTCATCTTTCTCCTGCTTTGCTATATTCACCACAAATGATATTCCATTAATATGAACAGTATAGTAAAATATACTTTCATTTAGAACCATAATTCTAGTATCTAAAGCAAATGTTCTACAACATGTGCCACAGCTTTATCTTGATTATAGAAGGATAATTCATCTTGGTCCCCAAACTTTTTCATCTGTTGTAAAATTGAGCTTTATCTTTTTTTTTTTTTTTTTTTTTTTACAGTTTAGAATGCTTTCTACTTCATATCAAATTTATTCCATTTTGACTGATAGAAAGGACTTGATAACCTTTTTGTTCTAGTTGTCAGATGTTTAAGTCATTGTTACACTGGAATGAACCCAAAGAAGGGCCACTGGGATGGTCCAGAGCTGGAGTACTGGTCCTCTGAGGAGAGACTGAGAGACCAAGGCTTTTTCAGCCTGGAGAAAAGGTCGCTGTGGGAGACCTAGGAGCAGCACCCATAGCTGTGGGGAGGTCACCAAGGACACAGAACCAGGTCCCTCACAGCAGCGGGCAGCTGGAGGACAACAAAACATATACATGAATTAAACAAGGGAAATTCAGAGAGATTTTCTTTCCCTTGTGGACAGTCAAATAATGGGAGAGATTGCTCAGGCAGGATGTACAGTTTCAGTCCTCACTTGTTTTCGAGACCTAACTGGACACAACCTTAGGCATCCTTATTTTACTTCAGTCTTGGCTGTGCTCTGAGCAACACGTAGGACTAAAGCCTTCCCAAGGTCCTGCCACCTGAATTACCTATATCTCTATGAGCACATGATTACCTTAATAGATTGGAAAAATATTCTGTTACTGTTTCTTCCAATTTGTGCACAAAATGACTTGAAAATAACATGGAAACTTCCACAGTCATGTAAATTGCTCCTCAGGGGTAAAGTATGTCTTTTATTTGTCTTGTTATTATTTTTCTTGATTCAAATATTAGTACTTCTTTCAAAGTGACAATCAGTATTTATATTTTTCATATATTCTTTGTATATTTATAAATATTTTTAAAATAAGTATATAAATATATACCAGCATTAGTAAATAATTTGATTTCTAATTAAAATCTCTGCATCATTGTTTTTTCTCTTCCTCACTTTTTATTTTAATACATGATCAATTCTGATCAACTTCTGGTCTTCTGCACTGACTTTCTGTTCTGTTCAAAACTGCAATAAAATAAGCATCATTATATTTTAAAAAATGATGGTTCTTCTGAAGCATGAAGCTCTGCAGAAAATGTACTGTTGGGAAATGGGTGTCCTCAGTGTTGCATGAAGTCAAAGCCATGAGGTCACTTTTGCTTTAAAGAATTTCTTTCTAAATACATCACAGGAGACCTACAGACAGAAAAAGTTAAAAGACAGGAAAAGTGCAATGTTAGTTTCACCAGTAGTGACCTTTTGGTTAGGTATCTTTGAGGCTATGTATTCGTAGGGTTTTTTTTGGAAGTCTGAATTTTCCATCTCTAAGGGTTGTCTTGGATTCTCTCTGATTTTTCCTTTTTCCTTTTTTTTTTTTTTTTTCCCTTTCAGACAACACATGTTTAGATGGAATTTCCTGTAATTCAATTTTATGTCTTTATTCTCTTGCCCTGTTACTGGAAACCTCTGAGCACAGCCTGTCTCTTTTTTCTTTACACCAGGTATTTACAGGTATTGCTGAGGTCCTGCTGAGCCTTATGTTCTCCAGGCTGAACAGATCCCTGCAGTGGGGAGAAGTTCTCAGGCACTGCTGCTGCTTTCCATCTAAGTGGTGGCACACAGCACACTCAGCCTCACCTGGGTGAGCCCTGCAGACACCAAGCAGGAGCTGGTCCAGGTGCTGGAGTGGAGATTCCTCTGCAGCTCTGAGAGGAGATGAAGCAGGTTATCCCAGTTCTGCCTAGGAAGGACTGTGGCTGGTCCTGTTCACCAAGAAAGTCTTCATACACATGCAGTGGACCATGAGGAGTCTGCACTGGAGCAGGCTGCTGGCAGGAATGGAGGCCTATGAGGGACCATGGTGGAACAGTCTTTTCCTGAATGACTGCAGTCCATTTAGAGAATGGGCTCCATTTAATGCTGGAGCAATTTTTGTAACAAAGTTCTGTGGGAAGGACGCGCGGTGGAGTAGTTCTTGGAAGACAGTATGCCACAGGAGGGACCTCATGGAGCAGGGGATGAGTGTGAGGAAAGAGTGGAAGAAACAAAGACTTATGAACTGACCCCAACCTTCATTCCCCCTCCTACTACATTGTTTGGGGGCAGGGAAAGAAGGTAGAAGAGAGGGAGGTGAAATGAAAGTGCATTTAGTTTTGGTTTTATTTGTCAGTATCCTGATCTGTTATTAACTAGCAATAAATTAAATTAATTTCCTCAACTCAAGTGTGTTTTGTCCTTGACGGTAACTGGCAAGTGGGCTCCTTAGCCTTAGCTTGTCCCAGAAGCTTTAACATTTTATTTTCTCCCCCATGCTCTTGATAAGGTCAACTCACTATAGAAATCCATGAGAATTTTAACTTAGCAGAAAGGCTGAGATTTCATTTTGGACAGAAATAAATTGATCTAAAGAAGAGACACGTACCTATAACTCTGTTTACACAGTATTAAGATGAGGAAGAAAAAAACCAGAACCAGAAGGAAAAAATCCTGAGGAGCCCCAGCTGAAAGTTGAAGCAAGTGACCAAGATTTTCTAAAGAGAAGGAGAAATTTTATCCTACTGACAGTTGGAGTGCATTTTTTCTTCAAAAGCAATTAATCTAAATTCAAAAAATACTGCAGATAAACATATTTATGATGGACTTCTGAGGCCCATTTGAGAATTTTATAATCTGCCAAAATTAACTTTAAAGGCATCGAGGCCTGGAACAAAAGAAAAATGTTCCCCACCATTTTTTATTTGACTTTTATAGGTTATTAAAGGGGAGTCTGCAACTTAAGGAAAATGTCGTTTCGCTCAAGACCTTCTTCACAATAAACAATTCCTTTAATGGAACAAAAAAGTTGAAGATGTGGTCCAAAGCTGAATTAAGCTTTAGCTTTCTCTTGAAGTATATGTTTTAAAAAGTCCCCCCTTTTTTTATTCAAAGTTCCTCCTTCAGAAGGAATAGAACTAGAAATTCCCTATGGTTGTATATAATCTACTAAAAAGACTGAGACTAAAAAAGTGCACACTGAGTACACTTTTTAGTCTAAGATTTCCAACACAGGATTTTTTTAAAGCATAATTATTTATTACCAGTGTCTTGCAAAAATATTAGTAGTAGTTACTTTTATAATTGTCTACACCAAAGTTTCAGTCCTAGCAATTTCTCCATATTTAAATTTGTAGCATCCTGTGTCATAAGTAGTGTTTGCAAAGCTAAATAAAATAGAGAAGATTATTAGAGAGAAAATTTTACAAATATTTGGAATAGTTTCAATTCACTTTTCCTTGTTCTCTTTTCATTAATATTTCAGTTACTTTGTGGAGAGGAATAATCATTTTCAATGAGCACATTTCTCAGTATTTGCACTAGAAATGCTTGTGTACTTATTTAGAAAGTACTGCTTTTGTACAGCTCATTGTAGCAGGAATATCTAAGCTGTAATTACTATCAAAGTTTACCTTCAATTTAAACTCTCTTTTTTAAAAATCTATTTAATTTAATATTCTTTTATTTTATAATTTTTACTAATCTTTAATTGTGAGATTATTGTTGTTCATTTTATCTGTGAAGTTTTTAGTTGAATTTACAATATGTTAGATCTTTTTTTTTAAATTGCACAACTTTCCCCTGACCTTTTTTTTTTTTTTTTTTTTTTTTTACTAAAGAACAGGGCATTCCACTAGATATTTTTTCATTTAGACAAGGAAGACATGTAGAGGTTAATATTCACATCTCAGCAGGAAGTAGAAATGCTGCCAGTGAAATCAGGTGGGGTAATGATCAGCTTAAATACAGAAATGGATGGAAGTTTAGGAGTACCTGTATTGTATTTAACCATTTGGCTCTGAAATAACACTTAAAGCTTGCACTGAATACCTAGATATGATACATTCTTTTCTTTTTTCTTTTACTTCTATTCTGTACACTAATCTTTTGTTTCTATATTTTAATTCGGTGTTATAAGTTATCTTAAGCCAAAATCAATATATAAGAAAATAGTTTGATTCCAAAATATGGTGTTTATATTATATAATCATTGCTTCCATTTTTATAAGAGCATTAAATAAAAAAAAAAAAAAAAAGAGGAATTATCTTTTTGTAAAGATAAATTTTTCAGGAGTTTACACTTAAAAATAGCAACAAAAACATTCACTCCCTTCTTTTAGATTGCAGGATCAGCTCTGTTGCCATTGTACCCTGTCGGTCTATTTATTCTTCAGAAAGAAAAGGTAAAGCACTGATGGGAACCGACATTAAATTAGAAAGGATACAGATATGGTGAAAATGCTGACAAACACCAGCATACAGAGAATAAATAAATACTTAATGAACCAAATCTGCCATCTCCAATTACTGCCCTTTCTTTCTTGACCCTGTGTCTTCACAAATTCCCATGGGATCAGGTTCTAAAATGAAAAGAAATGACAACAAATAACACCAATTGCCTGATATTGAAATGTATTTGAGGGGTTGTTTATTTAACAGAGCAGCTAAAAATAGCTTGAAACCTTAAAACTTGAAAAGTTTCACTAAAATAAAGCTGGGCTGTGTTCTAAGATGGGCTACCAAGAACTGCTTAGGTACCACATGCATGGATGGATGCAATAGCACTGCAGTATGGTTGCCTACAGGTGTCGTAAGAAAGGGTCATGAAGACTTGTTGTAAACTTCTCTCTTTGTGGTTAACTGGGTGGAGAAGGACTCTGTGGCTACAGTTTAGGAGTAAGGTCAAAATTTAAGAACGCCCTAAAAAGGCGCTACTACAAATATCTTATGACATATCCATGTGTTGTACATGCTGCGTGGGTGAATCCAAGCAAGCTGTGAACTGTTATTATAGAGTTTGGCAGCCTTCATTCAGGAGTTCTTCCCTAACCTTCTCAGTGTCTGAGAAGCCCCACCTACTTCAAACTGCAGACAAAAATCTTTTGAAAGGGACTTAACTATCTAACTACTTGTTTCAAACATGGCTGCTTTTCTGTTTGGACTACAAAAATGCACAGAAAAGATGACAAAAAAGAAATGCCTGCTCCTAAACCTCTTGACAAATGTATCAATGTAGGACCCCTAACAGAGAAAATTTCTCAAGTGCCTGGATATACCTTATTACTGGTGCCACAGCACTCTCAAGTTACTAATGAATAAATAACAGTCACAAAAATGAGGAACAAATGAAGTTTTTACAGGTCATATTCAGCATTGAGGGGAACATTGAGGACACTGAAGTAATCTGAAGGGCAAAGAGGTAGTTTGTGCCATTTCTCAAAAATGTACAAATAATTCATAAGGAAATAACTTATCCAGAGTGAAAAGAAAAATAAGTATTTAGGTAAACTCTAGGAATTTTTCAGACTTTCAGTCCTGGCTTCAAAAGTATGTGACCTGAAGCTCTCAGTATGCAGAGTTTCAGATAGATACACTGCCTCCTCTGGCCTTTTAGATGTAAAGATGTTTAAGCCTCTGTTGCTGTTAAAAAGATGTTTGTCTTCATCCTCATTTTTAGGCACCCTCTCTGCAAAAGAAAATGTGGTGGAAGCTGATTATCATGAAATGTTTGGACCATCTTTTTTTAATGCAAAAAGACTACTTGAATAAAGCAGGCAAAGGACACTGGAAGTGTTAAAAGCACCTTAGAGTAGTTAGAAGGCAAGAACTGTGATTTCTAAAAAAAGAAAAAAATTAAATTACTGTAAACACTAATGTTGCTATGTAAATATTCTGAGTAAAACTGGAAAATTTGGGGAAAACTGTCATGCATGATAAAAATAGGGACTAAGATGTAGGTACAAAATTAAAACAAGTGTTATCCACATTGTATAGAGTTTCACTTGCATTATGACAGTTCTGATATAAATACATGACAAAGATGTTTTGTTTTGCATCAGGCATTTCCATTAAACATCCTTCCTTAAAAAAAATCTCATTTTTTTTCAGAAATGTTGACAATGACAAGGGTTCTGAAGCATTTTTGTCTTGTCATAGACCAACTGATATTGTACTCTGATTTTGGTCTTGTACTATATTGTACCTTTATTCAGAAGGGACACTGTGTAAAGTCTCATAAGAGCCATTGACAAAGTCTATATATTAAAAATTAATTTGGGGGTACTGACTGTGGTCTTGTATATTAGTGCATGCATACATATTTGCATAGATTCTTTAATCTATGTCTATTTTTTTAAGACTTTGTTGTCTCTGAATCAGCAGTCTTGTGCAGGAACTATCTCTGTCCACATATTTGCATATGGCTGAATTCACTGTTGACATTCAATAATTATAATGAGCTGTCAGAAACTGTTTAGACAGGAAGGGTATGACTGATTTTCCTCCTTTGCATCTTTTTGTTACAGGCTCTTGGTGAGGAGAAGAAATCTGACTGCTTGCTTGGCTGCCCAACTGATTTGCTCTAGGGTACACTGAGAAACAGTTCAAAGCTTTTTTAGTGGCGCAAGCAAAATTTCGGTTTGAGGTGACAGCAAAATGAATTTAAGGAGAAACTGGGGTCTATTAGTGTTTTGAAAGGTTGATGATAGAAGGGAGAGGTTTGCCAAGGTCTAGAGCTGGTTTTTTAGCAGGTCATGAATGAGAGAGGGAGTCTGAAAAGTTAGAAGAGTGTCCTGGGAATTAAGGTGCAGTTAGAGGGCTTAGAACAATTAACAGGGCTTCCACAGTCCTACAGCTTGCTGGAAGAAATCTCTTTTACTGCCCTTCTTTAGACTTTTTAACATCATTTTACTTGCCTACCTTCTTTCTTCTTTCCAGGGAATATGAAGCAGAGCTACTCTATTCTCCCATTCTACCTCCTATTTGGGCAGGTGATCCTCATCTGTAACACAGACAACCATTTCCCTCATAATTATGTCTCATTTCCCTGTGATCTGCCTTCACTCAGGATACCTGTTTTCTCTGCAGTCAGCCCTGGAACAGTCACACTCATTTGTGTCCATGAAGCAGGAAAAGGGAAGAACAGCATGAATGCCACAGTAGAGGTTGGGCTGAGAGAAAGACCTAGGGAAAGCAGAGCTTTGTCTGTCTCTCCTCAAGGCTGCGGGGATGGAGGAGGTACAATAAGCCACAGCACATGCTGTCAATTCTCAAAGAAAAAAAAAAAAAAGAAAGGAAATCTCGCAGAGGACATTTTGGTCATATGGGTATATACATATCTCACAGGGAAGAGGGAAAACAGGCATTTTGTGGTTCTGTATGACTTTTAGAAATGATCTTTTTTGCAAATGCTCTTATGACATAATACTCAGCTTTTATGTTAGGCATGCATGGAAAATCATGGTGTTATGATACAAGGAAATAACCAAGTCTTTTTCGCATGTATTCAAATATGCTACACATGTTCAATTTCATTTCTACTATGATTAGAGTACTTACCAAGAAAGGTTGTGCTTTGAAAGTAGTCAGCACCCTTTAAAGCAGATTTCATAGAAATTAGTGAAGTGAGAATTAGACAATTAGGGTACTAGGTTGCTCAATCAGTAGTTCAGCTGTTTTGTCACTGGAGTTTTATCAAGATAAAAAGGATCTGCCTCCATGTCATTACTAATATACAGGACATTTGTTTCTCCCTCCATATGTTTGAGGGTTATTTTTTTGTGCTGTGTTTATACTCAGAAAGCATAATTTAATTGGCACTATACTTAATTTTTAATGTAGTTTTGACTAATAACAATTATCTGTGTATAGAAGCATAAAAGCAATACTTATAATAAGTCTTTCTTAATATTTTTCATCATTACTGATACCACCAAATACAAGAGAAACTAGAAGTTAAGGGAGGAGTTTATGAAAAGAAAACCAAGGAAGGAGCATTCATTACCATGTTATCACCTTTGTGAATTGCAAACTCTTGAAAGGCAAGCAAGTATTCCTGCAAAGTACCACTGTAATTCTTATTCATTATTTTTTCTTTTATCTGTATTGGCCACTGTAAGAGGCAGGAAAATAGTTTAGATAAACCTTCCTCCTAACCCAGCAGGTTTTTATGTTCTGTCTTTATTTTATGGATGATTTTTATGTGTGCAGGTACTTGCTTTTCTAGGAGGGAGGAATAGAGATAGTGTTTACAGCAAGCCTCTAAATCTTTGTATCCCCTAGGGTAAAGAAGTACTTTTTTCTTTGTCATCTGTGGGTGTAATAAGCTTTGTAAGATACTATGTAAAATTCCTGGGTTTTTTGGTCTTTCTTGCACATATCAATATCTTGGGTTTGCATCCATAAAATAAACTCATCCAGTAGTAGTCTGAGATAGCAGTAAGCTAGAGCTGCAAAATTATACCCTTAATTACTCTTGTCTTTATTTATATGAAAATGTTTTAGTTATATGGTAACTAGTTTTCCAGTCAGTTGTAGATGTGCCATTTCTAGTACTGTGTAAAGCATAATTTAGGTGATTTGCAGTATTGTAGGCAGTAGGCTACCTGCTGGAAGCTTTCCACAGTGGGTAATAGAGAGATGGAATCCCCCAGAATGCTTTGGTGGCACATTTAGTTAAGACAACCCAGAAAACTCATTTACTTATTCCATTTAAAAACTTAACCAAGCCACCTAAGTTAACTGCTGTGGCTTCCTTTGTTCTCTTTGCAGTCAGTGATGGTGCAGGACTAAAGCTTTCCTACTAAAGACCCCAAAATTAGGTAAGACATGTTTGAATTTGTATTTGTGTTTGAGTACAAACTGCTAAATTAGCTAATACAAATCCTTCTTCCGAATTCTTGCTTGGCTGTATACTAAAAGCACAGCATATCATTCCTTATTGTTTTTCCCTCCATGGGATTTGCACTCAAATTACACATCAAAATAATGAATGAGTTCATGCTGACAAAAAGAAAATGCCTGGTATGTGAAGATTTAGATGTGTGAAGAAGAAACTAAGAATAGCCAAAACAATTGTTTCCCACACCTGAAAAGGAGTATTACTGACAGCTCAGCAGGCAAGGACAGGGAAACTTAACCAATAGTAAAAGCAGTCTTTCCTCAGAAATTTTGCAAATTCCTTAAGGCATACATGAGAGACATATATAAACACAGGGTTTATGATTAGATACAACCAGTGAGAGGTACATAATTCAGTGTCTGCAGCACCAAAAATATAAGTCAATCAGAATTCAGATTCTAACATTTTTTAAGTTTGGTGGAGATGAAGGAACAGCTAGACTTGTTCCTCATCAGAAAGGATGGACTTAGGTATGACATGTTCTTATTCCTCTGCACATTTATTAGCATTTGCAAACACATTCCCAGCACAAAGCTACAGTAAGTATACAGAGCATGAATCATCATTTATGCTCCTTTCCTGTCCCTGAGATTTCTCCTGTCAGCTGCTCTGTTTAGCCACAGTAATCTCCTGCATGACAAGCTGGGTCAGATGGGATGGTGGCATTGTTTCACCTGCTTTAGCTTATCTCAGCTAACGTTCTTTCCAAAAGTTTAGTTTAGTTTAATTGAGTTAACCCAATTAAGTCTCAGTAGGAAACTCAGAGTTTCCAAATGAACTTTATGTTAATGTACATTTTTGTATTACCCTTTAGGTATTAGCTTTCCCTTCAAAAAATATAATGGTACAGAATAATGCTACATGACAATATATAAAACAAGGACTGTAGTAGTGTGAAGCCATATGACATGGCTGAATTTGAGTTCTTAGACCCACAGAGCAATTGAGATTGGATGATACCTCTGGAAGTCATCTGGTTCAAATGCTTTGCTCTGGGAGAGCCACCTATAGCCAGTCTGCCAGGATCAAATTGAGACAGCTTTTGAATATCTGCAAAGATGGAAATGTCACAGACTTCTTGGGCATTCTGTGGCAGTGTTTAGTCACCCTCACAGTAAGAAAGGTTCTGATGTTCAGAGGGGGCAGCCCAGAATGAAACTCAGTGTGATCTCACCAATGTTGGAAGGGGGAAAGGATCACTCCCCCCACTCAACCTGATGGTGAAATTTCTCCTACTGCAGCACAGATACCATTAACCTTCTTCACCATAAACATTGCTGGATTATGGACAATGTGTCAGTCAGCCCCCAGCATACACTGGTGCAATTGTTGAATTTTAGCTGCTAAAAGTGGATATACATCTTCTGGTATATTCTGCAGTTGTTTACAGAAATGTCTTCAGTGCTATCATACATCAACTTTCCAAATCCTTTTTTAAACACATGCTATTGCAGGATGAAATTAATTTAGTAGAGACCCTGAAATGATAAACATCTTACATAAATAAAATGTCCTCATTAAAATCACAAGTAAACCCTTATACAAAGTTCCAGTTGTTTATATTTTCATATACAATATACAAAAGCAGACAAAAGAAAATTAATTTTCATACTTATTATTTGAAGATCTTAATATGTGGAATTTTTCCTTTCATACATAATTTTAAAAAAATTATGTTACAAAATTTTGAAGCACTTAGAGAATCTGTGGAAATTGTGTCCCTTGCTGGAGGCATATACTTTGTATAATTTAAAAAGGAATAATTTACACCTTAAATCTTGAAATCAGTTTTTATTTGGATGTGATCCTTACTCTGAAAATTCTTTTTCTTTTCTTTTATTATTATTAGTCTCAGAAAGCACGTGCTAAATTCAATAACTGACTTCATTAACTAACAAGCATTGTTTTTGCTGATCCTACCTTGTTCCTATTACTGAATTACAGTATTTTTCTTTTGTGAATCAAGAGAATGGAATTCTGATCTAATTATCTAGACTCTTTTTACAGTAGAGAAACAAAGAGATTTCAGTGGTGTGATTCAACTATCTAAAGGTAGATGTCAAAACCTTTCCTAGGATAAACAAAACAGAAGCCTGAAGTGATTATTGCACTTCTAGGTGTTTAGATTACTGATCTTAAAGAGTTAGGTGGTGTGAGTTGCACTCTGAATACAAGATCAAAAATTTATCTCATTTCCTTCCACTGAAGGATATGACTTTAATAGTCTTTAATAGCACACTCATACCTTTACATTTAAGTTTAACACTTGTGTGATTTCAGAAACATGGCTCTGGACCTTCATATTTGTAATGCATCTATATTGATGAAAACTTGTCAAGAACTGAAGCTTGGTTAGTCTACAGTTGGCAGAACATTTGAGAAAAGAGTCTATGAAATGAAGTGCTAAGAAATAGCTAAAATCCTTCTAAATAACATAATGGAGAAAAGGAAAGAAAAGCAAAAAGCATTTGTTTCATGAGAATAGAATGTTCACTGATGTGTAGGTATTTTTGCCTACTCAAGAGGGATTGGGCCAGTTTGTCTGCTCAAGAGGGAATGGACTTTCTTCATCTTCTCTCACACTTAGATACTGAATTTTAAGAAATTCTAATTAGACTCCCGACATGGCACTTGAAAGCCTCCCTTTGTCCTTCAGTTCCAGGCTCGTTGCTGTTCCTACCAGCTGTGCAGCAAAGAGCATAGATTAAAACATAGAAAGTGCTCATAATAGCAGAGAACAGTCAGTTCTTCCCTCCAGGAGCAGCTTGGCTGTAGAGATTAATGTATTTTTCTAGAAGAGAAAGAATTGTAACCTATGCCAGTCCATGCTTTTGTGATTCCCTTGATCACAAAGCAATAACTAAAGTCTTAAAAGCTTTGTGCAAGGATTGCAACCACGTGTATCACAACTTCCACACAACAGCCTGTTAATGAGAATAATTTAGCCTAAGTGGGAGCTGGTGTGTCTGGACTAGGATGAGCTTTGTCATTAATTACATGACTGCCCACATGGCCAATAAAATGCACTGTCTGCAAATAAAACATGCATAAAATGAGGAAGAATTCTGACCTCCATCTCCCAATGCTTTTCCTGAATTGTGAGGAAAAATGAGATATCACAGAGCTCACAGATGGAGTTTTTCACAACAGACAGGGATGGTAGGATGATATTGAATTACCACAGACATATAAAGCACTGATCAAGAAGAAGCCATAGTACATTCTGTGCATCCCAATAGAGGAAACATATTTTCTCCCTGATCCACTCAGCTGAATTTTCTGTCAGCTCAGCTCAGCTGAAAACCTGGAACCCTCTGAAGTGTTTTTCCCTAATGATAGTAGCACTGTTGTCTGCCTCAGGCCAAATATGTATCTATGTTTACACTGCAATCTATTACAAAAAACAAGTGTGTGTTGGGGGTGTGTTTATTTTGTTGCTTTTCTTGCTTGTTATTTTTCTAAGAAGTTAAACCGGAAGTGAAAATGTGGAGGAATTTCCATGCTGCAGATTTTCTCTTTAATTAAAATACCTGGGTTTATCTTCAAAAAAAAAAAAAAAAATCTGCAAAATATCATTTTTTATGCTTGGTACTAGACCCTCACATATTCTGATTGTACAAACCACACTTAGCCCCTGAGGAGCATTCATGTCCTACCAAAATTCCACACGTAGCCTTGGTATTTTTCAGTTTAGGGCTTCAGAGTTTTAGTCAGGAATTTAAGTTTCCTTTTCATTTTTTTCTTCCTCTTCATTCCCAGATATCATGACATAAATACATACCACTTGCAAAATACACTTTTTAAAGTTTCCCTGTGTTTTCTTCCATGAAAATGAATGGTTTATTTCAAGATTCTTGGAAAAAAAAAATTGCAAACTCTCCAACATCAAAAAGGTTTTAATGTTTGATTAGTGGAAGCTTTCTCTAGATAGGCAAATATTTTTAAAATTAAGATTCTTAATAGATTTTATATATATATATATATATATATATATACATGTGTGTGTGTGTGTGTGTGTGTGTGTGTGTGTGTGTGTGTGTGTATGTAGAAACAAAACAAAACAGTCACAAGTTATTTTATCCCTGTCTCAATATAGTTCTTGACATGGAACCTATTTTGATGGGTTTTGCACTAGGCTGCTGCTATGGCATCCATGCAGTCCTATTGCAGCCACTGAGGACTCAGATTTGGACAGAAATCCACATGTTCAAATGAAATTTGTTGGAGATATACCTACTCTTGAGGCAAGCCTATCAGGCCACAAGATAAACATTAATTTCCACATCATAATGTTTGCTTCCATTTCTTGTTTCAAAAATGCCCACCACAGAAGTAATTTTAAAGTTAAAAAACCCCCCAAAATTAGGCTACAGATATACCCAGTGAAATAACTGCATATTCTCCAGAGAGCAAAAACCAGAGATCACAGCTGCTTGGAAGCAGTGACATATGAAGCAAGGATGAAAAAAATGTACCTTCATTAATCACATGCAATAGCTGTAGCAGTTAAAACGTTATGTTTAGATGAAGATATAAAGTTCCTGGTGGATCCTTTGACAGGGTTACTTGGCAGTTTGTTAAGGACATGAATTTACCCTGCACTTTGCCTCAGGTTTGCTGTTCACTGGGCTAACATTAACAGGAGGCATTGCAAGGTGACCTTTTCAGTCTCTTGCAGTTTGCATCATTCTTAAGCAATTTAGTACAGGAAGAGCATTAGCATTGGCCTCAGGAGAGAGGAACCAGTTCTGCTTCTCCTCTCAGGTGAAGAGGATGGTGCTCTTTTTATGCCTCAGTATGGGGGGATGAACTGTACAACAGCCTGACCTAGGAGATACTATTTCCTACCACCTTATGTTCCTGATAAGAGATCTGAAAACTTGCAAGGAATCTGTCTGGGCTGTGAAGGGCCTGATGTTTCCTCCTGAGTGAGGATACCTGAAGCTAACCCACCACTGATTATCTTCCTAGGGGTAGCTGCAGGACTTCCAGAAGCAGAAAAGCAAGCCTTCAAACACCCATGCAGGAGGCTAACAGGGAGTTCCAATCTTATTTGAGAGAAACCTGGCAATGGATGTTAATGGAAACAATTCTTGGACAGATTTTGTAGGAAAGTAAGGAGATAAGTTACGTGCCAGCACAGTGTAAATAGAGGAGCATAATGGTGACATGAATTAATGACATGTAATGAAGTGCTAAGCACTACCATTACTGCTTCTTCCCAGCATGTCTTAAACAGCTGCAGCTGCTGCTGAAACAACTTGCAATAGAGATTTTTTTTTTTTTTTAAGAGTTTAGTAGAAATTGTGCAGGGTTTTAGAATAAGCTGACAGTTTATAAATTCTATTTCAATTCCCCCATTATACAATATACACACTTCATTTTACTATTTGACAGCACATGTTCACTCAACTAAATCGCGCAGAATAAATCACCCTCTGTGTTCTCATGTCAAAGATCTGTATCAAGGGATAAATCTCTGCACTTTGGGGCCGCCCTGAATGAATAGAGAGTACCTGTCTGAAAACTATCTGCACACCAAAATAAGCCCAGAGCTCCTAGAGAACCTAATGATACAGCCCCATTTATGTGCAAATGATGGGAGATGAATTCCCACTGATAATATTAGTGTGATGCATTACTGAAAGAAAAAAGAAAAAAGAAGGAAAAGATAAGGTAACAGACTGTTATAGGGTATGGCAGGAAGAAAGGGCACATTCCCTATGTTCTGTTCAGCTACTGGACTACTTTTCTTTTTTTTTTTTCTTCTTTTTTTTTTTATTTCAGTCTGGAAACAGAAACCAATCCTGTATTCCTACCCACTGTGCTGTGTAGGAAAGATGGGTCATTGTTTTCCAATTAGCTGATGCTTAAATAGAATTAATACACTGCTCACATGTATAAAAGCAATTAGCAAAACCCAAGAGAAACAAATATTCATTGTTAAGTTCTAAGGTAATGTAGGTAATTTTTAATTATTATATAGCAATTATGCAGTTGAAATGGAGATAGTATCATTCTCTATAAACATTTCCAAACATCTGAGCATTTTAATTAGCTAATGGTTAATGTGATTAGTCCAAAATAGCATAGGAGAATCAAGATTTGGTAATATTAGATCCAGGAATTAATAAATCAGAGAATTATGCATGGGAAAATACAAAAGACATGACTGTTGTTTTAGGAAAAATAGTTGAGGGTATATATTTATCCATCTCTGTAATCTGCTTTCTAATTTACGCAGTTAAAACATCACAGTGGTCACAGGCCAACAAATCTGAATGAAAATGCTGGTCTACCAAAACCATGTTTTATTTCTTTACCTTTGAAGTTTTATGTTTCAATGCAATCTCATAAATTATCCATTCTTAATGACTTTTAGCTGTATAGTGAAAGACACTGAATATAACCAGTTAAAAACTTTTCAGAATGTTTCTAAAATATGCATTGGGACATGTGTATATACCATAAAGAATACTTATTTAGTTTGACTTCAGAGTAAAAATCTAAACATTATACATATGAGTTTAAAGTAAAAGAATGGGGGGTTTTCAATTTAACAATATAATATAATATTTCAGTTCTTGCTAAAAATTATTTAAAAATCAATTTTAATGAAAATAAAATAATGATGGAGTCAAAATTAATTTTGCACACACAAAACGCCATTGCATTTCCTGTAAATAAGTTGCTATTATTTTGACTAATATTTTATTCCCATGTAAGGAAATATCACTGCATAATAAGGAGATGTTTGCAGGTTTTGCCACTCACATCTCTTCAGACTCGTAGTTATTTGATACATGGTACATGGAGATCTCCATGGTGATGATACTGAGACAGCCTTTAGAGTTATGCAGAAGAATTTAGGCTAGGATGTAAATCCAGCAGTATACTATCTCTGCTCTGGTTTTATGTAAGTTATTGAATTGTGGAAATGGTGCAATGAAATGGGCCTTTTATGGGCAAGGACAACTACAGTTTATGAGCTGCTGGATGTGAAAGGCTAAGATACTTATTGCTTTAGGATGTTTTGAAAGCCTGCTTCTTAATACATACAGGGATTCCAACTTTTCTAAGTAATGTTGAAAATCTCAGGCAAAAATTTATGTGAAAAACTTTTTAGGCAGCATCACTTCCTTGTGCAGGAAAAAATCTGTGCAAGGAAGTCTTGGAAGTCTTGACACAGTATTTGTATTTCTGTGAGCAATATTAGTAGGTTAGGTATCTAATGAGAAGTTCAGGTAATGGCCTTGTTTCATTGTAGCATGCTTCTAGATGCTTTAATATGATAAGTTCCTTGATAAAAGAACTATATAGAAAGAATAAAATATTTTGAAATTCATCTTGACATAATACATATATTTTCACCATTGTTCATACATTTTTTATCTTGACAAAAATTGATTTTTAATAAGTCTGTGAATACAAAAGTAGTCTGAAAGTTATGAATTCCTGTATTCTTTTTTTGTAATGTAAACCAGCCTTTTAATATTTTTAAGCATTGCTTTTTTTGGTGGTAAATACAGATCCAGTATGGACTACATTACCCTACAGTTATAAACAGAGGTGGTATACGTTGCCCAGAGTGGTCATGCTGAGATTCCAGTTTGTGCACTATAACTAATGTCTTGAGATCAGAAGCAACAAGGGCTTTCCTCCTTCCCTCTCTCCTTCCCCATTCTGCACTTCATTCCTGTCACTCATGCCTTGCTGTGATCATGGCACTGCTTGCATCTTGTGTACAGCAATGAGTTCCTGTGAAAGACAGGAAATGCTTATTTATTCATAATCACATTTCCCTTGCAACAGACTCTGCTAGATTAGATGAAGAAGATGGGGAGAAGACAGCTGATCCTCTCATTTTCCGTGCTGCAATGTTTAGTGTTGTCAGCTGGATGCTGTAGTTTAATATGTGTTCTTTCAGTATGTCTGTCACTGGAGTATGAAAGAACATCCCAAAAACTCTGCTGACATTTCTCATACACTGTATATTTTCATACTTTGTAGTGAGATGGAAACAGGGGAGCAGAGTTCTTTGTCTTGTTATGAGTCTGTCAATATTTGTTTGGAATTTCTTTGTGCATGAGTGTTCAATACACACATTGCCATGTAGCTTTGTCACAGGCTACAAAGCCTTTAGAAATGTACTGCATACTTGAAGGAGAAGGTTCTATAATTTAGTTTATTTAAGAGTACTTTTCACAAGCTTAGCTCACTGTGTGAAAGGAGCAGTGAAGCATTGCTCTGACAAACATTCGCTTGTGTCAGAGGACCAGCTTTGGTCCTGTGCTCCTAAAAGGGTGTAGCAAGAGAGACATTTCTCCAACCTGTTTTCCCCATGGGCAATCCCACCTCTGCCCATGAGGCAAGCCTGGGCTGGCCATACAGAGCAGGTCCTGTTGCCAGTGCTTCTGATCAGGACACAGCCCCAGGCTCACTCCTGCCTCACAGCCCCTCTACCTTGATTCCTGTCTGATTACCTGGTCGGGTTTCAGCTTTAGTTAGAGTAAGAAAAAAACTCCCCTCGATTATTTTCTTTCAGGAAATGGAATTCCATGAAAACAGCAGGGCTGGAGAGGCCTTGAGAGGCTTTCACAGTGAGACTACTAGCCCTAGTCAGTGCTGAAATGTCTCTTCTGGTGCACTGGAGTTGTCACCACCCTGGGAATATGTAGTAGATCTACAAAAAGTAGGAAAAAAAGAAAAACAGCCCATCACACTTTGAGTCTCTTATTCAGTTTTTTTGGTTGGTTGGTTGGTTGTTATTATTTTGTTAACTTAAAAACAAAGATCTTAAATAGTTTCTTTATTCTAAGACATCAGTTTCAGTTTGCCTGGAGTTCCTCTTTTTAATCTGTTTGACTTCTTCAGTCATTTTATTAGACTTTGGAAGCACACTTTGTTTTATCAGTTAGAACAATACAAGAATAAATAACTTTAAAAATGTAAGATTGAAGCGTTTTCCATCACTGTACTTAACAATTTCTTTGATTTGTTTCAAACTTCTGCATTTAAATTCTGTCAAGTGATAAAGAAAAGAACCACCTTTTCCTTCTGTGAACTGCTGACACATTTTGCTGTCAGTAAAACTTACCACTAGCCTAGAAATCTCTCAGTGGTGTTAAATTTTAAGAAGAAATTCTAAAGTTGAGACTAGAAATATCAGTACCCAGAAAATATTCTGAGCCAAAACACAGAAAGACCAGAAGGGATTTTGTGTATATTTGAATTTCAATCTTTCTTTTGTGAAATCTTTTCCTTTAACCACAATTTCCAAAAACTCTGCTGTAACTGCAAAGGCTGAGACCTGAGCTTGTTCTCACTACACCCTGTATGCTGAGAAAGACCAGCAAAGCCCAGGAACAAGCAAACTGATTTTCTGTGAAAAATCACCTGGATAAAAAAAAGAAAGAAAGAAAGAAAAAAAAAACCACAAAAAAACCCCCCAAAAACCAACCAACCAACCAAAAAAAACCCCAACAACCCAGCTTTGAATAACAATGGTTAAGTTTAAAATTTATCTATGACTCAAGAAAATAAAACTAGCCCAAGGAATTCTTGTATGAACTCCCCTACACACTTGCATGCTTGTTTGAGTTATAAAAGTGTTGTCCTGCTCACTGTATTGTATTTATTTGCACTATGAAAGGTTTTGCAGAAGATGTGATGGAAAAGGTATTTAACTGCTTATGTGTCAGATAATCACATCATATGACACTGGTTTACATTTTTTTTTATTGTGAAGTTGCCCTTCACACCCTTTAAAATTATCTTGTTGCATTATACTGAAGTAGGTGTACTTACTCTATAAAATCAGTCCATTTAAAGATAGATAAATTAGTGTTTCAGCATCTCAGTGTCTGTTCTGAGTCTTTCCTTGTTAAAAATGTTTTTTGTATATATAAGTATGGCAAATGTGACTTCTAGATTCCTTTTCTTAAGCATCTAAATATTTTTTATTTTATCTATCTATCTTTACAGGGCCCCTAACAATCACTTTGAGAGCTTATGTGATGCAAAATACTTTCAGTGGTGAACTATCCAAAGAAAGAGCAGTATTTTTCTTCTACACAAAGATTAATTATAAAAAAAAAAAAAAAAAGCTGGTTTTTAGGAATGAAATTAGAGTTTATGTACATCTGTCACAAAGAAAGTCTTGTAAACATTTTTCCTATGAAAACAGAAAAAATGAATCTGTGATTGATGTTTGAATACTCTAAATGATTTCCAATCCTTTCTAAACACCACAGGAAGGAAGTTAAGACTTTTAAGAGTCACTTGCTCTTAACAGTGTTGAAGTCTTCTGCTTCTTCTTCCTGTATTTTAATCACACTGAGCCCTTTCTTATTAGAAGAAATTTACTGATTTCTGTGCCAGTTATCAGCATGCAGAGAAGACTTCCCACATCATATTTAATCATTTGTTTATATCTGATGTGAAAAAACCCCTTTTCTTCAGTGGATTTTTGTTTCAACCACCTAGTACACTTTTGAGATCTGGTCTTTAACTGCTATATTCAGTGTACTTTTTAAAGCAAAACTTGTACCAGACCTTCCCTTTTTTTTTTCTTTCTTTTTTTTTCTTTTTTTTTTTTTTTTTGAGTTCATTGAGAATGTGAGCACAGTTCAATCAGTCCTTTTGAGGAGATCTTTCTGGTAAAAGTGTTCTGTATAATACATCATCTCTAACAGCATCCAATACCAGATATTACTGGCTGCAGTGGAAGAAGCTGAACCATACACTCTCTCAGAGTACATCTGAGCTGATTTCTTTTTTAATAGATTTTATTTTACATTTTTTATTTTCTGCCATGAAGTTGTTTATCACTTTTAGAACCATCCTACAACTTCTGTGACTTATGACATGTGACATTATGATGAAAGATTATGACAGCATTGTAATGAAAAAACTGGATCTCTGCCTTTATTCCAGCACCTGTGTTCATACCTCCTATGCTATGGATGCATTGTTTTGCACTTGGGAAGAGGAGAGAAAAGAGGTATTCTGAGATCCCTAAAATTGCAGTGTGTTTGGTGGCTCCCTCCTGTTCACAGATATTAACTTTTAAAATCCAACAAGAAATAACCTTTGAAAAATTGACTTCAAAGTCTCCAGGTGCAATAGCAACTTTTCTTGCTATAAAGGGTTTTAGATTTCCTTCCCTGTCTCCAATGTGAGTGACGCAGCAGGTCCCTCTTTTTGTTCTCTGAAACACACATGAATGCCTACCCACAGGCAGACAAAAGGATCTAAAATCATAACTAATACATTTGTGTTCATTTTAAAGAAAACCAAATGATCAGTCCCAGGCTTTTCTATAGAAACCTAGGGAAATAAAAGTTCAAAACAGTAATTCTGAGAAAATGCTGGGCATGTTTTTGTACAAAAAGAAATGTGGTGTACTTTATTTAAACCTGTCCAGAATAAGATCTGATCATGAGAAAGAGAAAATTTTATATGGCTTTCTATGCATGGAGCAGACAGAATTTTCTGGGGAACCTAAACCTGTGACTGCTTCTGCCACTCAGCCAATATTTGGAAGTCACAAAGCAATCTAGCTTTAAATGTGCTTTTCAGCAATCATTGTCAATGATTTTACAGTGCATTATAGAAATGTTCCTTCTAGGCACATGGTTTACATTGCTCAGGTGTGAAACTTTCTTTGGATATTCTTTATCTTTGGACATTTGTTTTCATCTCATGATATAAGAATACCAATGTATTGTCATTTAAGGCTTCATGAGAACTCTGACTATCTTAATGGACCCAAAATTGCTTCAGATTTTCACGGTCTGGTTGTGGTATTTCAATATTCTCAGCCAACATCCAGATGAAGCACAGTTTTGGACAACCCTGGTTTTCCCTACCTGGGTTTCTACAAGTTCCTCTTCCAGTTCTGAAAACACACTTCTTCCATTTCCTGTTCTTAGTGCTGGCACTTCTTAATTGCCAGTTCATTCTTTCTGACAAATTACAATTCTTTTTCAAAGCTCATTCATGTACTTCTAATCAAAGTGGATCATAAACTATGTTTTGCAAAGGATTAAGATCTGAATTCTTATATTTCAATGCATACAAAGTGCATTGTCAGGTACTAAGCACCTTGTTTAACAGTGAGCAGATTCAATGTTTCTAATTAGAAAATAAAGCTCACTAGACCTATTACAATCAGACTTCAAATTATAATGTCCTGCTTCTGAAGCTTCTCCATCACTAAGTCATTCCTATAATGCTATCTATGAGCAAGTATTATTAATTACAAGAGTATATATACATTACTAATGCATATTGCACAGTGTATAATATTTAAACTGTTTTGCCAATATGCAACACCCTGTCACTCTTAAGATTTTAATGTTATAAGAAGCAATCATTTTCTTATGGTGTGTATCTTGCTTCTGTTTGCATTACAACCCGCTTGCATTCCTAACCTGGTTGTGAAAAATCTCTTTGTCTATTTTTGAGGTTGGGTCTTAGGCTGGAATATTAATTTCCTGTAAAAAGCACACATGATTTTTTTACATATATTTACATTTAACATTCAGCCAGGGATTTGCAATCATCCCTCCTTAACTGTTATGTCAAAAGAAAAAAAAAATCTCTTTTTTAGAGACTCCCAGACCCCTGCAGACCCAGGTAGTCTTCAGTGAGAAGCAGATAGAAAGGCCATGCTGGCCTACAGAAGAGAAATTAAATTTTTCTGCTTTTGTTGTTTGTTTGGTTTTTTTTTTTTTTTTTTTTGTACAATTAGCATTTTCTAATGACAGATGGCCATTATGTAGGATTTGTTTTTAGGGCAGGACTCCAGATGCTTTCCATGATAACATAAAGTAGTATGTTATCATGGGAACATAATCATGAAAAATGTGACCAGAATTTCTACTGGGAGAAAGACTGAGAGTGGTGAATTTAGTTTACTGTCACACTTGGGCAGTCAAGATTACAGCAGACAAACAAGATCTAGAGTCATGTTCCTATTAATATTTAAAAATTCATGATCCCAGATTGCAAGAGCTTTTTTTTTATTACTAAGTATGAGATTGAAAATCTGTTGCTGCAGAGATAATTAGTCAGGTTTTCAAAGGAATTAATATGGCACTATGGTTTTTTGGTATCTTGAAACAACAAAGATTAATGTAATCACAGAATTTGTATTGATACCCTACCCAAACTACTGTAGAACTTGAAATTGCCACACTCACACTGCTGCCTGCCAGTAGCTCAGAATGTAATGACTTTCTTGGAGCTGCACAAAAGGAGAATGCTATGGCCACAGAAAGGAGTGAGTGTACTTTCAAAGGGGAAAAAAGGATTGAGCACGCCATTAAAAAAAAGTGTCTTGTAAAGAATGGATATTAAGCAATGTAAGATAAATCCCAGATAATTCTGAGATCTCTTGGAATTTCAGGTCTTTGAGTTCATTTATAGAATCAGCTTTTCCATTTAGCTCAAAAAGAAGAATTAAAAAAAACCCCAAAACCTCAGGATACTTTTAGATAATATTTCACTGAATATATTCCATAAATGAAAGAATCTCTCTGTATCTACAGTAATGCTGCATGGACTAGCAACAGAATAATTTAGGGTCATTCACATAGGATCCCTTAGGATATCTGTGTAGACATAAGTACCTCTTTACAGAAATTATCTCTAAGTCCAATTAGCTTAATTTATTAAAGCAGCAAAGGTGCAATACCTTTAAAGATTAAATATTCTTTCATAAATCACAAAAGGTTCATTCTTGCTGCAATGAGTTAAGAAACCTTCCTGTACAGCATGAATTCTTCTCTTTTCTTGAGCCATCTTTCAAAAAGAGGTACATGCTGATAAATTCACCAACTATTCTTCAAACTACTGAGGATCAGAACTTTAAAACACTAGACAGACTATTTGCATGTCCTAAAGATATATCCTAAAAATAGTAATTTAAGAATAGTATTATATCAGCTGCATTTTTCCTTAAGAAAGGCAACTGCAGCGAAGACCAAACCAAAATTCAGTCCTGTTTGTTTGTTTGTTTGTGTGTGTGTGAGTGAGTGAGAGCTAAACCCATCATTTTATTTATGACTGAATAAATAGCTTTATTGATAGTTGTCTCAAGATAGTCACATGTTTGATGAAACTGTCTGAGTAAGCCTACTTCTTTATAATTTTATCATTGAGCTGTGGAATTGTTAGAATGATTTAATAGCCTGCTGGAAAATCCATGGCCAAAGTAATCATGGACAGTCTTTGTTGTTCTAATGTGATGGACGAGAGGTGGAGTGTGTGATAATTGTCCACCTTTGCTGGTATTTGTGATGAGGTTCTTTTGACTTTGGTGTGGGGAATTTGACTGTAAATTTGTGGACACGATTTGTGCGCCCAATTTTGGGCTTCTCAGCACAAGGAAAACACAAAGTTCCTAGAGTGGGTCTAGGGGAGGGCAACGAAGATGATAAAGGGACTGGAGCATCTCTTACAATGATAACCTGAGGGAGGTGACTCTGGTAACCCTCAAGAGAGGGAACCTCATGTCTATAGCTACCTGAAGGGAGAGTGCCAAGAGGATGGAGCCAGGATCTGCTCGGTGGTGCCAATCAATAGGACAAGAGGCAGCAGGCAGAAACCCGAGCACAGGAAGTTCTGCTGAAACAGGAGGAAGAATTTTACTGTGCAGATGACAAAGCACTGAACAGGTAGCCCAGAAGGGTTGTGGAATCTCCCTCAGTGGAGATATTCAAGAGCTGCCAGGACCCAATCCTGTGTCCTGTGGCCAAGGATGACCCTGCTTGAGCAGGGAGGATGGACCAGATGAATCACTGTGGTCCCTTCCAACCTTACCCATTCAGCGATTCTGTGATTATTTATGAAAGTGAAGTTTGTGAAATGGTGTGTGCTGTGTGGGATATTCTTTCCACCCCAATCAAAAGGATGAATTTGAGCCACATTATGATTTAATTATTTCTTGTAGACTACTGCAGTCAACTGAAAATTATGAGAGCAGTTCATTTACGAAATGTTGTTGCATGAAATTGAATGGGATAGGAAGTGGTTCACACAACTGTAAAGAATAAAACCCACCTACCCCCAAAGAATAGAACCAAAAATACACAGGTAGTTTGCATATAAAAATAAAAGCAAGAAACACCAGTAAAATAATGGGGGTAACATTCCAGCTTGATCAGACTGTCTATAATGCCTGCATTGTGTTGGCAACTGGAAAGCTCAGACTGATATGTGCATTGTGTTGCAGATTTGTTATGGTTTAATTTTGCTTGTAAAAATTTGGACATCCTTGGAAGTCCTTTTGTCTTTGATTAAATGGTATCACACCTACTTTGTGGTGGATTGAAATTCACTTGATTATACTTTACTGCACTTATATACACCTCTTTGATTCTTGAAGCTCATTTTAAAAGAAGAAAAAATGGCTGTTCTCTGGGGGAAAAAAAGGTAAAAAATAATCTCCCTAAAATTCATGTCTTCCACAAAAGAAGCTGTATGTGGGATAATTCACATCAGTAATTATATTATCTGTATTAGCTGTGTCTTTCCACCATGTTTTGAAGTTGGCAGGACTTTTTTAGATAAAAGTTTATTCCCACTGAGATGTGAAAAAAACCATACAGTTTGTGTCTGTACTGAAGAAATCCTTTAAAAGAAAAAAGACCAATAACTATGTCAGATCCATAATCCTATAACAGACCTACATTTAGCCTCAAAGAACATTCAGAAAGAGAGAGGGAAAGGACAGTGAGAGGAAAGAGAAAACATAGTATATAATGCAGCAGTCATTGCTTATGTTTTTTTATCCTTTCTTTTTTTGGCTGAGGATTTCCCCAGTGATGATGACCCCACGCCCCACAGATTGAATAGAATTTCTTTTTTCACTATTAATGAAAGTTTGCAAGAAAGTACTTGAAGTGCCAGCAGATTCTACTGCTGTTTCTTCCTGCAGATTTTTGTCATTTTTTTTTTAAAATAAAGGCTTTATGACTTCTTTAGTAGCTAAGGTAGCATGTTAAATATCTTCATCCATATTGGTATTCCTCTTTAGATTCTTATCTTTATTCTGAATTCAGGGGTTTATGGTTTTTTGAGGATTAAAAAAACCTAAAATTGAGAGTTCATAAATTCTTTCTTACAGTCAAGAAAAACTTTAATTTTTCACTAAACCAGAGGAATCAGTAAATATTCTAGCCTAAATCAGAATGTCCACACAACATCCTCCCATGGTAGAGATTGTCATTTTTGGAATTTTTACTGTTGCTCCGTGACTACTGAAATCACTTTCAAAACCATTATTGAAAAGCCTTGCTGTTGTACAGATAAAACAAATACCTTCTCTTTTATTCTTATATTGGATTTTGGATATTCCTACATTGGATTATACTTGCTTAATGAATTGAAAACTTGTTGGGACCTCTATTTATCATTACCTTACCACTCCTAATTGATGTTAGAAACAGTGTGGACACGTACTGAAAAGGTTTTGTAAATCCCACCAACACCTCAAGTAGTGACCGATTTATCAAAAGGAATTTGGAGTATTGATCTATGATGTTGAAAAATTCTGTGTAACATTAATGTGAGCCTTATATGTTACAAGGGGTTTACTGTAAAATGATCTTGCATGTCAGAGGTGAACCTCTATTGGTCAATATGCACTTCAGAGGCATAAGCATCTCAGTATGCCTCTCCAATTTAGCTGTGTGATTTCACCTGGGAGATCAGGTGTATAGAAGACAAAGGTAGCAGAATTAATAAAACCAAAAAGATCTCATATGTTGTCTTCCCAAACACTGATGCAAGTAATGATAGAGAAGCTAATCCTGTGCTCCTGCCCCAAGCTGCAGTTTTACCACATTTATGTGACTTAGGGAAAGACTTAGTCATCAGCAGAGGAGGACAAATATTAGAGAAGGCTTTAGGGTGACCTAATTGCAGCCTTCCAGCACCTGAAGGGAGCCTATGAGAAAGATAGGGAGAGACTTTTTCAAGGGCATGTAGTGATAGGACAAAGGGGAATGGCCTTTAACCGAAAGAGGTTAGGTTTACATTAGATATCAGGAAGAAATTCTTTACTGTGAGGGTGGTGAGACTTTGGAACATGTTACCCAGAGAAGTTGTGGATAACCCATCCCTGGGAGTAGTCAGCACCAGTTTGGATGGTGGTCTGAGCAAGTTGATCTAGTGAAAGGTGTCCCTGTCCAGTGCCGAGGGGTGGAAACTGGGTGATCTTTTAGGTCTCTTCCAACACCAGCCATTCTTTGATTCTATGTTCTATGGTTCTGTGACATACTGATGTCATGGATATATTGTCTCCCTTGTTTGCTAATTTCCAAAGAGAAAATATCTTACTGAATGCCTTACTAACTGATTCATTATGATTCTGTTCCTGAAATGGTGGTCTAGATTTGATGGAGTTTAATAGATGCATAAGTCTTCATAGTATACCCTCAAAGTAAAGCGGCATCAGTTCATGAATAGCAAATATATTTGTGAAAAACAAATATAAAGATCCCCTTTCATTCCTTGAGTCACAGCACTATTCATATGAGATTATTTACAAAATCTTTCAGATTCAACATTTTTGATTTTCTGTGCAGGATCTCTCTATATTAAATACAGTAAATTCACCTAGAATCTTATGATCTAAGTCAACAAACAGGAAAAAAAATGCAAGAGAAAAAGACAAATTTTAACAATTAGTATTACTATACCAATTGAGAGGTAGCGTGAGTTCACATCTTCAGAAGGAATTTTCATTGTATAAATCCTGTCTTCTTGGGCCAGATTACTTGGTAAATTAGGATAACCTAGCAGAGCTAAGGTCATCTAGTAGAGATGTAGGCAATGTTATTGTATGGAGTCATTCTGGCTATCTATGAAATGTCTTTGCAGAGACATCTACTAATTAAAGAGTGACTAAATGGTTCATCTTGCTGTTACTGTCTTTATTAATGGTATTTCTTACAGAGATGGCAAAACAAGATTAAGTGTTAAAGTCAGATTAGGATAAAATGGTGGTTATTTAGGCAAGTTCTCATGCTTTTGCAACATTTGTGAAGAGTTGCTGAAAAGCCACTTGTTTTTGTTGGAACAGATATAATTATGAAGTTGTTCTTAGTACCAAAAAACACACAAAACCTCAGAGCAAAGTCTAAGTCTTAGAAATCTGTTCCAACTTGTTTTCAGAGTGCACCTATTTCTATAAACAAAGGTAACTTCAAAGAGAACAGATATCATTAGTAGAAGAAAAGGAAAAAAAAATAAAAGAGTGAGATTTCAGGCTCTCAAATCTTCCATTAGGTGAGAAACAGATATGACCAAATTAAGTACAGGTATGATGTACATGAATTATTTACTTGTTATTTTATTTTCTTTTTAATTGAGGAAAAGCCTTGCCTGTGAAACAGAAAGGTCTGTTTCACAGGTCTTAGTGATAAGTGATTGGCTTTTGTGGATCAAAAAAAGTAAGAAGCTGTTTGCCACCTGAAGTGTTTCATATTTTTCAGCTCTGAAAGGGGTATGCAATAGGTACCTACAGTGTTCAAGGTATCACCTGAGAAGTGAAGTATGAAACAGAGAGAATGCAAGTAAGAAATGGAAGAAATGGGAAGACCTGCTAGTGAGATCTGGGAGAAATCTTTGAGTTCTTTAGTGCAGAACTCTATCTATCTATCTATCTATCTATCTATCTATCTATCTATCTATCTATCTATCTAT